>CM014275.1:33412522-33515113 GCA_004135705.1 Alloteropsis semialata
GGGTACCTTTGGTAGAGATGCAATCTATTGTTTTGATCACCTTTTGACTAAGAGCTGTACCTAGAGACGATTGGACCCTTCATTAACCTCGGTTATGCTATTTTTGCCTATGCTTTCGGATGTAATCAACCTTTATACTTACTTACATCTTAAAGGTTTACCTCTATATGCAATCAACGCTTAATGCTAGGAATAGATCCGTTAGATTAGATGGAAAACCCTAGGTAGTTCATTGTCGATCCATAGATTGGTAAACCTTGGATGGAATACTCTAAGGGAAAAGCTACGATGATCCGTGTGCTTGCGGTTCACAATTGGCGCGTCTATGGACCGTCAACAAGCTTTTCTGGCGCCGTTGCCGGGGAGCGGCAACTCGAACCCTAGGGAGATCTATCTAATTTTTTGGACTAACCCTAATTTTTATTATTGCGTATACCCTTATTTTCTTGTTTGTGTCCTTGAAAGTAGGTGGAAATCTTTTTTTAGCGAAAAAAGAAGGTGGAAATCTAGACACTAAGCTTGGGCTTTATCAAGTCCAATCTCGCTCAAACAAGATTGATGGCTACATCAAGATCCGCTCTTTAGTGGTAGGTGCTAACTTTTGTTAGTGGCCCATCATTCGCTATCGAGCCCGCACCCAAAACAAGTGAAGATGAACAAGGTATGCCGTCATGTCAATTAATTTTAAAGACTAATGTCTCTTGGAGATTTGTTTGTCCAAGCTATAGGTGATGAATCATGCCCCGAAGAAGTCGTGAGATCCGATCGTCAACATCTCTAGAAGATTGCTGTTGAGACCAGTTTTTCGCCCATGATCAGAGAGATACCATGGAGGAAAATTAGAAAATATGAAGCTCCATCAAGTCTTCTTTCCAACGCATCAAGAATCATGAATTTTGGAGATTGATGCAAGGAGTTATGGTAAAATCTTTCAACACTACGCGTTCTGAAATCACTCTGGACAGAACGTAGTGCCGGAGTAAAACAAGCATAACTCTTTCATCCGGAGTCCGTTTGGAGTGAATGAGGACTCGTTGGAAATAAAATTTGATGCACATTGCAATGGAGTAGAAATTTGATACATGTTCTGCACTGAACGAAGAGCAATTCAATGAAGAACAGGCAGCAGCAAACAACAGAGAAGGTGATGATGATGTCAAGGGAAGATTGGAGGGCCTTGAGCACAAAAGATGATGATTTGAAGTTGATCAAGACTGGAGGCAACAAGATTAGAAGCACCATGACACCACCAATCTTCTCCAGTAGGATGCTCAATAATCTTCTAATTGAGTGATGCTACCAACGAAGGAAACCGCTCAGATCATCGACGCAAAGCACAAGAGCCACCCATGATCCCGGCACCTTGGGTAAAGCAAGAACAATGGAGAAGACACATCATTGGAATGCCACTTGTTGGTGAATCAATGGTGATGACCTTGTGTTAACGCTTTTTCTGGTGAACACACCGAGATATGCGCTAGCTCGCGCGGATCCGCAACAGATCGAACACCAGCAGCGGCCTTGGGAAAACCGGTATCACCAGTTTTATGAATCCGGTACCACCGGATTTCTAGGGTTCGCCACGAAGACCTATGAACGTCAGCCCGGGAGGGACCCCGTCAGGGCTGGCGCGCCTAGGGTTGTTCTGAGGTCGGTAGGCCACTCAGAACGCCGTCAAACGCCTTAGAGACGAAGCACGAACAGCAGGAGGGGTTGGAAAAGTTAGGGTTTGGAAGGGATAAAAAGTAAAGATAGTTGTATTTGATCGATTGGATAAAACCTTCAATCGGCCGTGGCCCTTTATATTTATAGGGTGGGGAGGTCTTGCCCCGCAAGAAAACCCTTTTACAAGTCGTAATCCACACGGATCTCCAAATCTACTAGGACTCTGCCTAAAACCGGTACCACCGGATTTACAAAACCGGTACCACCAGTTTTGTCCAGGTGATGATCTTTCCAAAGCCATAACTTTCTCATCCGAACTCGAAATCGGACTTTCTATATATGCATTTTGATCATCTCGACGCAAGCTATGCAATGGTGCAGTCAAAATGTTAATTTGACAATGTCTCCAAATCTGGTACTACCGGTTTCCCAAAATTTAACACATAATCCATCGGCCTTTTTACTCTAAGGGCGATATCACAAAATACCGGCCATTTCTTGCAAAATCTGCTCAACAATTTCACACATATCGTTCTCATATGCCCGATAGTGTCTAATCATTTGCTGCAACCACTTTATATTTATATTCATCCAAATCATACAAAAGTGGTCTAACCGACTTTCAATCGGCTTTATTGTGGCAAAGAATAAAACCATCTCGTGTAGACCTTATAAACCATAATGTGAAACGTCTACCCCTGTCAAGCACTTAAAGTCACCATGCACACCTTTATTAGAACCATCAGCTACAACATAAGTCGATGTATCACCATGCACAATCTCTAGCTTATCGCCTATCCATTGTATCAAGAATTGATGCAAGCTAGAAGGTACACATGTATCCAATCACGTCCCAAAATCAAACTAAATTTACCTTGGGTTTCAATGATGAAAAATGCAGCAACCAATGTCTTGCTTCCAATGGTGAGATCCATAGAAATAATTCCTTTAGCACTTATAGGATCATCTCCTCCCACACCACTTAAAACCATATCAGTCTGAATCAACTCATCATCTGAACACCCCAATTTCTTGAACAAAGTATAAGGCATTAAATTAACAACTGCTCCACTGTCAACCAGCATGCAAGAAATTGGCCTCCCTTTGATATAACCTTTCATGTATAGAGCTTTCAGATGATCATCATTATCCTTAGGCTTCTGAAAAATAGCTTCTTGTGGCCCAAAATCAAAATAAGCCATCCCCTCTTTCGAAGGCAAGTGTTCATCAAAGTTAATATCCATATGCTCTGAGGATGACTCATAATTCAAAAATTGTTCATCGTCCTTATTTTGGGAATCCGATGACAACTTCTCATTGCAATGAATTGAACCAGGAGAAATAATATTGGGAATTAGAGGAACCTGCACTGTGTCAACAAAATCCGCTTCTGCTGTCGTGGAAACTGGTGCCACCGGTTTTGAATCCGGTTCCACCGGTTTTGCTGCTGAGCAAATACCAGGCTTGATCTTCCACTCCTTCCGAGGAATCATTGGTCTATTCTTGCTAAAGTTTTCATTCTTCTGTTTCTCCAATTCCTTCTCCTTATTCTCCTGAAATCGAAGCCGCTGCAATTTTCTCTTTTGCGTGCGAGTTAAACCTGGAGGACACCACCTTGACAAGAAATATTTAGAAGTATCATTATCAATTTTATTGTTCTCACCATGATCAGCAGCAACATTCTCTTGGACCAACATTTCAACCTTATTTGTCAATTACAGTCGGTCTTTTGCCATCATCCTTTGAAATTATATCAATGCCCTCAACCTGTGTGACATTATTATCAGTAATCTTCTTCAGGCCATCATCCACTCTTGGCATTTCCACTTCTTTCTTCTTGACATGATATATCTGTTTTGGAGGAGCTGCACGTTTTTCCTTGGAAAACCGGTGCAACCGGTTTGGCAATCCGGTGCCACCGGATTTGCTCTGCTGGCCTTGACCAGATTGACATGATGTCAAACGGTCACGTGTAGAATGTAACATCTCATCATAAACTGGCTTATTAAATGCATCACATCCCTGCTGCCTTGCAGCTCCCTTCTGAAATGAAGTATGTCTCCTATGACGCATAGGTGACCATGTTCCTTTTTTTACCGGCCGATCACTAGTAACGGCCTTTTGATTTTCATACTTGGATAATAGCTGATCAAAGGTTATTTTTTTCTTTTCATATCTTCCCTGATCTTTTTCCAAGTCCAATTTTGAAATTCCAATCTCGGGGCACCTTGGTTTAACCGTTTTGGAATTGTGCTGTCCAAAACCGGTGGTACCGGTTTTGTCTGCACAGCAGACTCAAACGGCTTTTGCGAGGATACTTGCCCCCCGAGTCCAGAAGTTCTTGCAGTGATCTTAAAAATCTCTCTACCATCAGGAGTTTTCTCAGACACCACCTCTCTAATCACCTGTTTGCTTTTCAAATTTATAGGTTTCTCTTCACCGATGATGACATTTTTCCCTTTGGTTGCTTCAGTTTGATGCGGCCGAATCAATACCTTAAGTTGGTGTACATCAATAGTGTTGACAGAAAGAGAAACTTCATCTGCCGGTATCTCATGATAATCTAATCATCCTTGATTTATGGCCGATTGTACTTGCCGACGAAAAATATTGCAATCAATAGTAGCATACAAAAAGGAATTATGAAATTTACAATATGCACGCCCTTTCAATTCTTCAGGCGGAGGTATAGTGTGAGACATCTTGATGTTCCCATATTTTAACAATTCATCAAATATACGATCACATTTAGAAACATCAAAACTAAATCGCATTTGTTCTTGCCGATCCTTAGGAATCAGCTTAAGAGATGGACATGTATATGCTTTATCTTCTGAAGGCCAAACTAATTCAGCAATATAATCACTTTTTCTCTCATCGTCCAAACTATTGTTTTTCACATGTAAACTAGACTGATGAGTTCTATAGGCATCTTTATTGATTTGTAATTCTCCACCATATGCCCTTACTAAAACTTGGTTAACTGAATAAAAATCAAAGCCTTCAAGTTTTTCTTTAACAATAGATCTTAAACCATCAACGGCAATATGAGCAAGATCTTTATCAGAAATTGACAAATCATAACAACGGATTTTTATTTCTTTGAATCTCCTAATATATTCAGAAACAGATTCATTCTCTTGTTGTCTAACCGATGTTAAATCTGTCAATTTTAATTCTGGATGCATTGTAGCTACATGTGGTACCGACTGAATAACATGAGGCATATAATTTAATGAAACACAATGCATTGTTTCAGACTTTTCAGGAGATGCCATCCAAAAACCGGTGGTACCGGTTTTGCCGTATTTGGTAATTGAAGTGATCTTGGCACCGTTTGCTCTGGAGAAAAGTTTATCGGCATATTATACTGTAAATTTTCAGGAAATTCCTCTAGTACAGCCGATGAACTAGTCTGAATTTTCTCATGTTGCTCAATATGAGAAATATCATAAGGAATAAGATTACTAACACAATTCCCCTTTTCTAATCGATCCATTCTTTTTGATAATGTAGATAAAAGATCTAATCTCTTTTGTACAGAATCAAAAGTAACAGCAAGTTGATCAATCGGAGTAGACGGTGAATCGCTTACAGTGGGTATTACCTCAACCTTCCGATTATCAATCTTGAACGCGGGCATCACAAATTCTTGTGCTCTTGATACTGTGCCCTGGCGATATTTCCTCAGTCCCATCAGAAATTGATTCTTGAAAAATTCTTGGGCTGCTTCAAACTTCTGACGCTCCTCTTCGTCGAGTTCCTCCATGGATGGCACAACGATGTTGTTCTTATCCAGATCTGAAATAGAGCCCATCTGGCAAGGGTTAGGTAGACCGGTTATAGAAACCAAGATCTTTTTCTCCAGCGGAGTCGCCAAAAATGTGTTGACACTTTTTCTGGTCAACACACTGAGATATGCGCTAGCTCGTGCGGATCCGCAACGGATCGAACACTAGCAGCGGCCCTGGGAAAACCGGTATCACCGGTTTTATGAATCTGGTACCACCGGATTTCTAGGGTTCACCACGAAGACCTATGAACGTCAGCCCAGGAGGGACCCCGTCACGGCTGGTGCTCCTAGGGTTGTTCTAAGGTTGGCAGGACACTCAGAACACCGTCAAACGCCGTAGAGACGAAGCACGAACAGCAGGAGGAGTTAGAAAAGTTAGGGTTTGGAAGGGATAAAAAGTAAAGATAGTTGTATTTGATCGATTGGATAAAACCTTCAATCGGCCGTGGCCCTTTATATTTATAGGGTGGGGAGGTCTTGCCCCGCAAGAAAACCCTTTTACAAGTCGTAATCCACACGGATCTCCAAATCTACTAGGACTATGCCTAAAACCGGTACCACCGGGTTTTGTCCAGGTGACGATCTTCCCAAAGCCATAACTTTCTCATCCAAACTCCAAATCGGACTTTCTATATATGCATTTTGATCGTCTCGATGCAAGCTACGCAATGGTGCAATCAAAATGTTAATTTGACAATGTCTCCAAATCCGGTACTACCGGTTTCCCAAAACCGGTGTCACCGATTTTGCCCAGATTGCAGGCAAACTCCTTTCGTGCCAATTTTGATCGTCAACACCTTGAAACTTAGGGATGCACAACACGACGCTCCAAAGACTACAAGATCAAGATCATCGACATCTCAGGATCAATTCGCAAGGAGTTACTGTTTGCATCAAAAGTCTGCACAACCTCTAAAGAAAACAACAGAATATTTTTGGATATTTAAAAGCCCCATAAAGTTTCGGTTCCAATGAATTAAGAACCAAATCAATCGGAGATTCCTACAAGCGGTTATGATCAAAATATCGAAGGTCGTGCATTCTGAAATTTTCTGGGCAGCACGCAGCGCTAAAGTAAAATGGGCATAACTCTCTCGTTTGAACTCCGTTTAAGATGAATGACCACTCGTTGGAAAGGTAATTTCATAAACTTTTCAATAGATCTGTACTTTGGTATATGTTCTGTTCTGGACACAGGGGAAAGTCCACGAAGAAGAGGCAGGAGCAACGTGATGAGAACAAGTTAGACGAGATAACGATGACAACATTGAAGAGGAGCTCGGACATTGCTTTCATCAAGCGTACATAATCAAATTCAGAAGCTTGGAACAAAATGAAGACTTCAAGAACATTGGCATATGAAGACACAATAAGGCAACATTCAACTCATGAAGATGTTAGAAGCAAACCACGATGGATTACAAAAGGCAACATCAAGCTGCATGGACACTTCGGATTCTCGCACGAAGGACCATGGCTTCGCATAAAAATAGTCGAGGTGAGAAGTCTAGCTCTATGACTTTAAATGAAGCGCTTTGCGGGAGGCAACCCGATCTTTTGTTTATTATCTATATAATATGACGGTCTATATTGTGCTCTTTAATCGAAACATCAAGTAACATTGTACCATTGCTCTAATAAATGCCACAACTTTATGTTGTATGATCTAAATGTTATTGAGGGAGTACTTTGTTATTTGATCTTGGAAAACTTGTAGATCCTTTTGTGTGCCTATTGCTAGTAGTGTTAGAGTCCTTTTCTTTTGTGTCTTTTTAGAGAGAAATATGAGGAATGACACCACCCTTTGATTCTAAACTTGTGGCTAGTTGACTTAGGCTAACTTTTGTTTTGTTTTTACACCACCACATCGTGTCATGTCATTGTGTTCATCCACCTCATGTTGCACTTCATGCCATGTTGTTCTCACCCTTGCATTGCATTGCATGTTTTGTTTTGACCTAACTTTTTGTTAAACCCATCTAAGCCTTCCTATCACCCCCCCAAAACCGGAGCCAACAAGGGTAGGATTGACTTGTGTTGATTTGCTTGCCATCACCATTCGGATTAGCCAAGTCTATCTCTATTCCTTGTTTTAACTGAAAACTTTGACTAGCCTCCTCACGAGATCCTAAACCCTTAGGAAAATCTCTCATACATATAGTCATCCTAAACCCATAGGTTTTGTTTTCCACCCAATAAATCAACCTTTGCTTTTCTTCTTGTTTTCAACCACCTTATGTAGATTTTCTAAACCTTGACTTCTCTCTTCAAAATTCTTGTTTTAAGCCAAAAATATAGGATACCCATGAACCTTCCCCTAAACCTCGTTAGCTAAGTTGTTCGGTTCTTTTCAATGAATTATTTTCTTGTCGACAATGCTTCACTTCTTATGAGGTGGTTGGCCAAGTTTTGTCGCTCTAAGCAATTACTTTTTGAATGAATTGATTGCGGAACAACATTGAAAGACCTTTCGAACCTTGCTAACTCTTGTTTTTGCTAACTATTTGCATTTGCATTTTGCATCCATTCCGTCGTTCCATCATGCATTTGTTAGCTCGACTCTTTCACGAAACTTAATGATGAATGCTTTCGTACCCGTGATAATGCTATACGTATGGCATTTTCCAATTGCAATCTTATGTAAACATGGTGTTTAGACATGTTTGCGGACCATCATCATTTAGTTTTGTAAGCCTTGCTAGCATTTACATTGTATTGGTTGGTTTATAAGCTTTGCAATGCGCCTTATTTTTCTTGCGCTATGAGGAATTATTGACCTTGGGATAAACATAGTGTTTTGACCTTGGTTAAAAATCTTTATGACTATGGAGAAATTCAGCAATCTAGTTGTAAACATGGTGTTTAGAACTAGATATAAACATTGTCTTTGTTTATATGCTTTCCTCTCATTTGCATACACTACAAGAATCATGTTGATCTATGATGAAAAATTTTCGTCACAGATCGCTCAAAAACCGTCATAAAGCAATGTTTGTGACGATTTTGAATAACGTCATGGATCAAGCGTCACAGATTAAGCCTCGTGACGTTTCGTCCGTAATCGTCACAGATCGATGCAACTATGACGTTTCTAATTCGTCATAGAATAGACTCAAGCCCACTTAGCCCAACCCAAGCCCAACTTTTATGACGAAACTAAACGTCATAGACGATCGCCACGTGTGCTAACTTTCATCATGAATTAAACAGCCATGTCAGCAACAAATGATGTGGCGGGTGACGTGGCCAATGCCAAATGGCAGCTAACATGGCGGACACATGGCAGATGACACACGTGGCAGATGACGTGGCAGCGGACACGTGGCGGATGACCTCATCACAACACATTTGTGGAATAAGCCCAGCTAGTACTAACAGCCCATAAAAATTCAGCCCACCAAAATTGGGCCAGTTTTCAGCCCATTTACCATAATACACATTCCAGCCCATAATACACTTAATTTCAGCCCATAATACACTTAATTACAGCCCATAATACACATAATGCCAGCCCATACAAGGAATATCAACCCATAATTCACAATTTTCTTCCAGCCTGGAAACAATGTCACATTCAAAAGGGTACTACATCCAGCAACAAACAGATTCACCAATGGCATACTACAGCCGAGGGTACTACATCCAACATGAAAACAAATTCACCATAGGTACCAGTAGCAAAAGAGTAAGCCACTCCACAATTTTGGAAGAATGCAGCAACATTCTTAATTTGGCCAAGCACCAGAAAACACCAGAAACAACAAAATCCAACCAGTGCAGCAGCAAAACTTTGGTACCAGCAAATTCATACCATTATGTAGTTTAGCTTCAACTTTGACCCAACAGACGCTCTAGTTTCGCCTCCAACTCAGCATGCTTCATCTTCATCTCTTCTTGGTCCCTTATCCTTGCATGTTCTGTTTCCTGCAGTTTCTTTGACATGTCATCCATTTGTGATCGAAGCTCAATGTTTGCCATCTTCTCCGCTTCCAGTTCTGCTTCAACAATCTGTGCACGAGATCTTGGCCATGCAATTTGGATCCCCACATTCTGAAGGAAGTGATTCCTTTTGGTATTGTTATCAAGCACAGCTGCTACAACATCCGTTGCAGACCTACGTAGTTCACCTTCTGTTGGTTGTGTAGAGAGCTGGTTTTCCATTTCATTCTAGCAAGCAAGCAGCAAACATGGTTCCTGATCATGAGATACTGTTTGAAATAAGCAAATCAGAATAGCACCATGTGAAAGCTGACTTACAATGGCCAACTGGACGTTAGGTGTGTAGCCTTTTTTTTTCTTGCTGAAGTGGCACACTTTGAACAAATCAACCGCATCAGGTTCCTTATCCTCATACTCATCTCCCTGAAAACAACATTTACATGGAGCAAGATTACTTAATTGCTCACAACACTTGATGTTGGTGCAGCAAGAACTAATGTTTTGCACAATTATACAAACTCATATTTTGCTAATATATGGCAGAACATGCTCACAGTAATATATGGCAGAACATGCTCACAGTATGCTAATCTATGACATAACATGGTGTTTTGACCTTGGTTAACAAATCTTTATGACTATGGAGGAATTCGGCAATCTAGTTGTAAACATGGTGTTTAGAACTAGGTGTAAACATTGTCTTTGTTTATATGCTTTCCTCTCATTTGCATATACTTACTTTGCGCACACGCACACCCATTAGAATTTTATTTTTCTCTTTTACTAGGTTAATTATGCCACAAGTTAAGGTCTTAGGGATGTCATTGGTTGTTGGCATTTGCTTATACTCCCGACCATCACCCCGGGGATAGTTTGTGTGCCTCAATTGTTTTGCAGGCATGACGAAGGAATCCCATGATTTCATGATCAAAGTTGCAATCCAGATTGTTAACATCTCCGAAGATTGAAAGGGATGCCGCTGGTTTTATAAAAAATCTGCACATGTTCAGAGCTGTACAGGGAACAAAAAGTTGATATTCATAAGATCCATCAAATTCTCGTTCCAAAGCATCCAATATCAATGAATTTGAAGACCCATACAAGGAGATACGACAAAAACATTGGGCGCTGCGCGTTCTGAAATCAGCTCGGGACAGATTGCAGTGCTGGACTAAAAAAAGGCATAACTCTTTTGTTCGGAATCCTTTTTGGAAAAATGATGACTCGTTGGAAAGAGAAACTTGTGCACTTTGCAATGGAGCAAGGATTCAGTACATGTTCTACTCTAGAATTAGAGAAAAAATTTGTGGAAGATGGGGCAGCAACGAAGGCAACAAGCAAGGAGGTGATAACGGTGCGAAGAATGATTGGGACCAAGGCTTAGTGACAATGGGAAGTGGATGAAGGAAAATTAAGGCAACAAAGGTGAAGAAGCATAAAGATAATCTCCAAACACATGGAGGAAGGACTTCAAGAATCACATGATGGTTCACCATCTTCTTCCACGCTTAGCAACATGCTAAGCATGGGGGAGGACTTGTTGGACGAAAAGGAAAAAGCCATATGGAGTACAATGATCACAGTTGTCATAAGATGCTCAAGATTCTTCTTTCATGCTAAGCACAATGCTTAAGCATAGGGGAAGCCGCGCTACGTATATACACTACATGACAAGCATCGAAAAAAGACGGTAACTCTTCCTCAACCTTCTCTCTTAATGCTTGTATATATGTATGCCATTGACTATAGGTTAGAAACCTTTGTATATCTCTCTTGTTAATAACATGGCTACTAGGAGGACAACCTAGTTTTGTTTTTGTTTTTAATAAATTATCACCATCACTTTGTGCTCACCACGATGCAATATTTTGAATATCTTTGCTTATAGAAAAGTGATGAAAGTTGCCACTTTGTTCTACCTACATGATGTTGTATATGACTTGACTATTTGCTCTCTATAAAATGATATCAAATTGATTAAATACCAGCTCTTTTATTTGTGGAGGTTAAATGACTAAATTCTAGACCCACATATTCTTTACGTTGCTCTTTGATTTAAGTTTACCGGTGACCTTATACCTTGTATTGTTTTATTTAAAACTTGATTCTTATGCTATCTACATTCATGAATCTCTTGCAAAGTTCTACCTACCAAAGCCTTTACATATACATGATCTTTCATGATGAAACCCTTAGATTTGCAAACTTATATTTTGATGAGTTGGATTAAGATTGATTTCTATGGTTTGAGACTAAGAAGCTGGCCATTCCATTTTGCGTACCCTCTTTTTGCTAGCCTTTCTATCCATGCATTGTGAGTTTCTACACCGGAAACTTTGCAAACTTCGCTGGATATCCACCCTAAACCCAAATATCTTTTTGTGATTACCTCCTTGACCACAACCCACAATTGAGTATGGATCATTTTCTCGATGGAAATCCACAAGAATCGAGAGCTTAATTTAGAGAACATCAATTTGGGAGGCATCGAAGAAACTCCCTGAAGATTAAAGTGTTTTTCTAGAAGATCAAGTTGGACTTTGTGTACTTACTTCAGCAATTATCAACCCTCACTTCTATGCTCGAGGATGAGCAATCGTTTAAGCATGGGGGGGAGGATGCTTACTATGTTGCCAAAGGTTCTAAGGAGCAAAAAGAAAGAAAAATGAGCAAAAAGAAAGAAAAAAGGAAAATAAACAAAGATGAAAGGAAAAAATAAAAGAAAGAAAGGAAAAAAGAGAAATAATGCTCCTTAGTTCTTTTAACTTCATCAAATTCCAAGTGCTTTGAAGACAATTCCATACTCAATTTTCCAACCATGTGCAATCCGATAACGAGGACTTCATTTGTGCCTCGGGATCATCCACTTGCCATTTGCACATGTCCACCTATCTAAATGTGTGTGTTCCATCCCTCTCTCTTTCCAACATTTATTCTCCATGGCCTTTTTGACTAGTCTAGGTAATTCCAATAGATCTCTCTTAGTTTGACAATATTTGAGATATAATGCTTTGCTAGGATTGTTTTTACCTACCAAGCTCCACATAAGCCTTCCACTTTCATATATGAGTAGAATAGGTTGAAAATAATCTAGTATAGGCTTGAGCGACTTGATGAGATGAGTGTTGCCATGAGCTTTTGCAAGAGAATCTCACTTATGTTGGATATGCATCTTTTTGAAAACTCTTCACGATGGAACAAGATAAAGGTCTAAAATTCACTTAAGTTCAAGAGCATTGCATTTATTTATTATTGTGGCTTGTTCTCTATTGCTAGTCTATCTTTCATAATGAAAAGTAGCCGGTCACAACTTGAACTTTAAATGCTAAACACTTGAGAGCAATGTGTCTTAATGTGTATAATCAAGTGTAGGGAAGACATTGAAGGGCAACGCTGATTTCCTTGTTAAGCAAAGATCCTAGACTTACTCGAGGATGAGCAAGGTTTAAGCATGGGGGGATTGTTGACACTCATTAGCAACACACTTTTAGTGCTATTTAAGTGGTGTTTTGGGACCAATTCATATACTAACCCGCCACTTGGCACTTGAAATAACCCCGTTTTCACATATGCATGTATTTTTGGAGGATTTTGGTTTACGCAGGTTTTTGAGCTATAAATGAGCACTTTTGGATGAAGGCCAAGGCCATGCGTAGCATGGAGGAATATGAAGGCAAAGGACCTAATACAACTTAGATTTCGTTCGCTCTCATCTATGGTGAACCAACCTCCAAGAATGAGCAAGGGCAAAGACATGAAGATAAGGTCGGATGACTTCGGGATCAAGGCGAATCAGGCAGACATATGGAAGGTTATCAAGACCCAATCTTATCCCGAATCAACCAACGTCAAATACCCACATGCATTGGCAAATCAATTCTTGGAGGATCAAGGAGCTTGCACGCAAAAGATGAGGCCGAGGCGGGCCAAAAAGGCCCTAGGCCGGTCGGCCCAGGACATATGGGGCCAGCCGGCCTAGCCCCTTTTTGCGCCGCCACGACCTCCCCTTCGAGCTAGGATTTCCTCGGACTATTTATAGCCCCTGTACCCCGAAGCCACAAAGAGGAATCCACCAGAAGTCGGCGAAAACTAGGGCATACACCAAAGGGAGACGCGGGTCGCTGCAAGTCTTCGAAGGTACCTAGGGCATGGCCTAGGCCAACCTTAGCCGCCATGGCCTCCCTGCACAGTTGTGCCACGGTGGAGCTCAAGAGTCAAGCCCCAAGATTCATCGGGGTATGTACACACACGATAGTGATATCAATCTAATCTTTATTCTAGTTGTCTCAATCTTGGTCTACTTCTTTGATGCTTTATATTTATATGTACGATTGTCATATGTTCTTAGTAAGATTAGATCTAATCGTGGTGATTAGTCCATATCTTGCGGATACATTGAAGTAGCACGTTCTAACTAGTCCGTCGATTACCCCGGTGTGGTGACAGCATGATGGAGGGAAAAGTTCTAGTGACGACGTGATGTTGAGTCGGATCAATGGCGAGTACAATGGGAGTTGTGGCAAGCCACTACAAGAGGAAGCTTGTCGAGCACTTGCTAGTTGGTTGGGTAAAGCTTTGGGAAACCTTAGACGTTGGCACGCACCTCGCGGCGGTGACCATTGAAAAGTAGGCCACTTGCGAGCTGCCTTTTGGAGAGAAGACTCAGGTACCTTTGGTAGAGATGCAATCTATTGTTTTGATCACCTTTTGACTAAGAGCTGTACCTAGAGACGATTGGACCCTTCGTTAACCTCGGTTATGCTATCTTTGCCTATGCTTTCGGATGCAATCGACCTTTATACTTACTTACATCTTAAAGGTTTACCTTATATGCAATCAATGCTTAATGCTAGGAATAAATCCATTAGATTAGATGGAAAACCCTAGGTAGTTCATTGTCGATCCACGGATTGATAAACCTTGGATGGAATACTCTAAGGGAAAAGCTACGATGATCCGTGTGCTTGCAGTTCACAATTGGCGCGTCTATGGACCGTCAACAGATGTATATTGCGATGCATTAGGCACTGACCTTGGCTACGTTCTTATGCAAGAAAACCGAGTCATTGCTTATGCATCTCGTGCTCTTCGGCCACATGAGAAGAATTATCCAACCCATGATTTAGAGCTAGCAGTAGTAGTCCATGGATTGAAAATGTGGAGACACTATCTCATGGGGACTCATTGCAACATCTATACTGACCACAAGAGCTTAAATTATATCTTTACCCAATCAGACTTGAATATGCACCAGCGAAGGTGGTTAGAGTTAATAAAAGATTATGACTTGGAAGTGCACTATCACCCGGGAAAGGCAAATGTTGTTGCTGATGCATTGAGCCGCAAAGCCCAATGTCATTGCTTTTCAGTTGAATCATACAGTGACACCTTGTGTCATGAGATGGGAAAATTGAGCCTAGAGATTATTTCACATGGTGTGTTAGCCAACATTACTCAATCTCCAGCCCACATTGAAAGATCAAATCATCTCAACTCAACAAAAAGATCCGGGTATGGAAAGGATAAACCAAAGATTGGACCGGAGATGAGAAAGTAAAATGCTTCCGAAGGGTATGGTGTCCTTTCAAAAATCGGTTAGTAGTCCCTAAAGATCTAGCCCTTAGGAAACAAATCTTAGATGAAGCATATCTGTCTAAGTTTTCAATCCATCCTAGCAGCAATAAGATGTACCAAGATCTAAAGAAAAGTTTTTGGTGGACTAGAATGAAAAGGGAAATAGCAAAGTATGTGGCTGAGTGCGATACTTGTCAGAGAGTAAAAGCAAGTCACTTGAAGGTAGCCAGTATGCTACAACCCTTGCTTATACCATCATGGAAATGGGAGGATATTAGTATGGATTTTATTGCTGGATTACCCCGTACACCCCAAAAGTACGATTCCATTTAGGTAATAGTTGATCAGCTTACGAAGACAGCACATTTCATCCCAGTCATAACCACATACCCAGTGAAGAAGTATGCAGAGTTATACCTAGCTCGCATAGTATGTTTGCATGGGATACCCAAGGCCATTATCTCTAACCGTGGTACACAGTTTGTCTCTCATTTTTGGGAGCAATTGCAAGCCGTAATGGGAACTAAGCTGATTCCTAGTTCAACCTATCATCCCCAAATTGATGGGCAGACTGAAAGAGTAAATCAAATCCTAGAAGACATGCTAAGAGCTTGTGTGATTCACTATGACAAAAATTGGAAGAAGTGCTTACCCATAGCTGAGTTTTCATACAATAATAGTTATCAAGAAAGTTTGAAGATGGCACCTTTCGAAGCTTTATATGGACGTAGATGTCGAACCCCACTAAGTTGGTCGGAAGCAGGAGAACGAGCAGTGTTTGGACCAGATTTAGTTACCGAAGCTGAAGAAACAGTGAGAGTGGTACAAGCCAACCTTAAAGCTGCCCAATCTCGACAAAAGAGCTACTTTGATAAGAGAAAGAGACCCCTATGCTTTAAAGTCGGAGATCATGTGTATTTGAAGGTTTCACCAAGTAAGGGTGTACACAGATTTGGAGTCAAAGGCAAACTAGCTCCAAGATATGTTGGACCCTTTCCAATCTTAGAATGTTGTGGACCCGTGGCATACCGAGTGAAACTTCCCACTCACCTTACTGGCATCCACAATATATTCCATGTATCGCAGCTCAAAAGATGTCTAAGAGTACCAACCGAAGAAGTAGCCTTGGAAGAAATCACACTTGAATCAGATCTCACATATGAAGAACGCCCAATTAAAATTCTTGACCAAAAAGAAAGAATTACTTGGAACAAGAGTATAAAGTTTTACAAGGTTCAGTGGAACAACCACTCCGAAGATGAGGCCACATGGGAATAAGAAAGTTATCTTCAGAGCAATTACCCTGACCTTCTCCCTCAACAAAGAGGTACTTAAAAACTTAACACACATAGTTTGTATGCACCAGAATCTCGAGACGAGATTCTTGTAAGGGGGAGGGCTGTAACACCTCTGGTGTTTAACCCTGCGATTATCAACTAACTAACTAATGCATTGCACCATTTAGCATGTGTTTTGATGTTAGCATGATCATTAGCACCCAATGGAGCATTAATGCAAGCATGCAAGCACGCTCATTAGTGCATCATCATCTCATGCATAACACATGTGCTATCATTTCATGTGCTTTTTATGCATGGTTCATGGTAAGATGCTTATGATGCTGCACTCATACTCTATTTAACATGTCTATCAAGTTTCATGAACATCTCATGTGCATAGCTAGTGATCTAGACTTGTTTTAGCTCTCTAGTGCTAAGTTTAAAGTCATACGTTTTGCTGTCTTGAGTGCTTAATTAAAATATGTTAAGTTGGTTATCCTGAGATGAAACCTTTACCAAAATTGTAGATCTTTCAATGATCTTTCCAACGGTACCACATTCACTCCTTCAAGTTTCCTCGAACTCCCGCAATCCTAATTCTAAAACAGCTACACAGCCCAGTTTCGTCCATCGCGAATTTGCCTGTCTGGGCGGATTTCGTGATTTTGGATGAACTTTGCTCTCGTTTATCTCCCAATCCTTCGAGTTTTAGAACAATCTTCCTCGAGTCGCGTTCGCGGTCGCCGTCCGTCGTACATGAACGTCGTGATGTCCTTTCACCTTTGGCACCGCTGTTGCGCGCGCCCCACCCGTCATGCCACGTCCTATGCATCGTCAGGCCGCCTGCCACCACGCCATGCCCTGCAACTCTCCCCCCACACCTTTGCGGACGCAAGCCACGACCGACCTGTCACCTCGTCGTCCTCGTTCCGAGCTCGCCCACACCTTGATCACTGCTCAAACCTGCCGAGGCGCTGTTCCACCTGCCCCCGAGTACGTTGCCTCTCGCCACGACCCTTCCCGCACGCCAAAACAAGCCCGGCATTAAAAGAACGCCGTGGCCGCCATGACCACCGACGACCGCTCTTCACCCCGCTCGCCTCACTAGCCCTCAGCTCAATTCCTTTCACCCAGAGAGCTCCCACATTTTCCTCCACCCACCAAAACCATCCCCAACCCCTCCCATCCATCTCCTCGGCCGGAATTCCACATCTCGGCTCGCCATTGTCATTCCGAGAATTTCTCGTAGGTAGCTTCACACGGTTCGTGCCCCTTCATTTAACCTAGCAAGATGAGTTTGCCTCATCCGGGAACACGCGATGCTCTCCTCGTCTTGATGTTTAGTCGCCGGAAGCGGGGAGGAGCTGGGTGGCGACAACACCGGTCGGCGCGTCGCGCGCCTCCGCCCCCTGTCCGCGACTCCTATCGCGAGGGGAGGGCGACAGCACCTGGGAGCGTCGACCCTGCTGGGCCAGGGTGGCACGTGGGCCCGTGTGGGGAAAAACGACCAAGGGGAGGAGGTGGCGGCTGGGCCAGGGGCTGGTTGGGCCAGCCGGTCGCCTAGGCCGGCAGGGAAAGTGAGGGGGAGAGAGAGAAGTGAGAGGGGAAAGGAGGAGGCGCCGCGGGCCGGCGCATTGCGGGCCTGGGCTTGCAGCAGGAGGAGGAAAAAGTTGAGGGAGGTGTTGTGAACTTGGCAAAGTGGTTTTGGGCCCGTTTGGATGAATCCCGAGTTCTTGTTTTTCTTGATACAGCTGCAGCTTACAAAATTCATAGAAAATCGTAGAAAGCTCCAAAAATTGTGAAATAAATTTTGTTGGTTTGCTCATAAATTTCTCTATGCAGGAAAAATATGAGTATAAGTAAAAGTTGCAGTTTACTATTCTGTTTAATTATGTTAATAGGAACTAGATTGTGTGGTATAGCTAGTCTCATATACATGTTAGTATTTAATCTTTTTGCAAGAGATGGTTAGTAACGTTAGTAGGTCTGCATCTAATCTTCAGAAAACAGTAGTGCTTCAGGTGATAAATTTAAATATGGGATGTTGCTATCTTTTTGCTATTGCTCAAGTCATTTAATTGCTATCACATACTAGATAGTGCTTTTGTATTAAAACTTTGTATTAGTAAAATGATCATGTTGATATGCTGATATAAAAATATTCAATGACCAGAAAAGAGAGTAGCAAATTTTCTGTATGCATTTAGTAATAAAACTAGTGCAAATATGAAATAACAATATGTACGTAAGTTGATGCCACTATATGTTTCATAAGATATGTTATTGCTTGCTAAAATGACTAGTCATCATCATCACCTATACCTTGATGCACTGCATAATGAATTTATTTGCTTGTAACAAGTACTCATGAGTTAAATAGATAAATTAATTTATGGTTGTTTTTAGTGCATGCATGAGCATCATATTTAGTTTTGCCTTTGCAATCATTGCACTCATGCATGATGCATTTCATGTAGATACCGCAGTCGCTGATGGCTTGTATGAGTTGGTGGCTGAACCTGTCGCTGACCCAGTGGAGACCGCTGTAGTTGCTGATCCCATTCCAGAAGACCCGAACCAAAGTTCGGTAGAGCCCAAGGCTGTTGAGCAGGAAGGCAAGCACCGTCTCATAACCCCTATTTTCCAAAACTATGCAATGTGATTACTTAAGTATTGTGCTTTTACGTTTTGGGATATGATTGAAACCCTAGTATGCATAATCCCTAGGATCCTATGTCAAGATACTAGTATGTGTAGGTCGATAGCATGCCATGATAAATAGGACCGGTAGAAGTCAAGTGATTTCCTGTCACTCGCGAGATATAGGCTCTTTACTTTATGACTGAAATCATGAGGTTCGTGGGCGGGGCGTGGTTCCATGCTCCTGTGATGTGGAGTTTTGCCCCGTCCGCATATCAAATGGAACTAGGTCATCCATTGTTGTACTGTTGGGCAAGTATTGAATGTACTGAGCACATACTGGTGTCTGGGTCCCAGGAAACTGATGTACCTGAATCAAACGGTATTTGGGCTTTTTCCCACTACTCTGGGAGTGGACGGATGGTGGCTGTAGTTGTGGCTACATGGTCTGGGACCAGTAGGGCTTTGCACCCGGGACTAGTGGGTTTAGTCTGGATATTCCGGAGATGATGGGAAAAGTGGGTGCGTGAGGCTCCGGGAGCACTCATGTGACGTGTGTTCAGGTTTCCCTTGAAGGTGTAAATCGGTCATGATTGCGGCACTTCTCCGTTATGAATACCGCTTGTCCGCTGTGCAGCATTAAGTAGTCAGGAGCGAATGATAAATAATGATGGTTCTCTGAATAATTGTTGTTCCAACATGTTTGCTATAGAAAAGGTGCTCACATGGATACTTGATAATGACTGTAAACTTGATGCTAAAATTTGAAAGTTAGGATCAACTATTAGTTGCTTTTTGGCAAAACCAACCCCACAGCCAAAAGCCTTGCATTCTTAGGAGTTGGCGTTATAAGCCATATTCGGATTAGTCTTGCTGAGTATTAGTTACTCAGCCTTGCTTGTGGCTTTGTTTTTGAGAGTGTGAATTCAATGTGTCCGATGGCTCCGAGCAGTGGATCATCGATGGTCACACCGTTCCGGCGGGTTGGACCGTCGAGTGGATCAAGGACTAACTGGTGTTTGCTATGTGCTCCTGATGACAAGTTCTTCGGGCTTATGAACTTGTTGTTGTATCTCGTCGTTTAGCTTCCGCGCTTTTATTCAGAACTCTGGTTTGTACTCTAAGTGTTTTAAACTCTGGCTTGTAAAACTTAATTATGGAAGTGTTGTAATTTATGGTGATGTTGGTAACCTCTGTGCTCTCCTTTGAGGGAGCCTTGTGCACAATTGTTCGATCGGGAATTCAGTAGTTTCATCGGGCTTGACCCGACAGATCGTCTAATTGAACTGTTTGAAGTACGGGTAGCCGGATCAAGTGATTGAGATGACGGTTAACATACTTGAGCCAGATTAATTAGGGCAATTCTGCCACATCGGGGAGGGCCGTCAATCACCAATCCCTTGCTTCTTCGACTTTCAGATCATCCTCAATTACTGAGACCCTTGTCCGCGGCTGCCGGAGGATGCGTTCTCAGAGGGCGCTGAACCGCGAGCGCGCAGAGGCCGAGAAGAGAGCGAAGGATGCTGCGCGAAAGAAGAAGAAGGCCAAGCTAGATGCTGAGGAGAATAAGAAGGAGGAGTACCACCGGCACCGCAGTTGGGCCAAGATGGAAGGGAGGTAGGACGAGAGACAGGGCCTGTTCGTTGATGTGGACGCCCCTGAGGATGACGATGATGACGACTAGTCCGATTCCTCTGGGTTGGCGCGACCTGACGGACCAAGATCCATGGGAGTCCTTATAGGCTGTGTTGGTATTTCTTAGCATCACCACTTAGAGTAGTGATGGCACTAGAGATACCTTGTCGTAAATCTAAACGTTACAGATATTCTGCACGCGCACAAAAGGACAATGTAGCATTTCACCCGAGAGTATTCAAGAGTATCGTTATTTGTTTATCCGCAGGGAAAGCGTTTAGTTAAAAAGAGGTGTCATCCAATGCATTTACTCACAACATTATTAATATACCATAATCTAGACAGGGGTAAAGAATATGGAAATGAATGGGTAATGTGACACACAGAAGTTCATTGCTCATCTTTATATAGTCTTAGTTAGTAATATAACATTAGTAAAGATCACTAAGGGTTCATTAGCATCATACATATGTGACTTGGATATACTACAATACCCTATACAAGCTCATTCAATGGCTATATGCAAGATGACACATCGAGGTATCCAGTGGTTCCCTCATCAAGGGACGATAGTTGGACATCTTATCATAAAGGCCTAATATCGTCTCCCGAACGTGGAGGATTACAAAGGACAAACAGGGCTGTCACCACCTGCCGCCTACCTCTACTAATCCATGGGGCAGCGATACCCTCAACAGTATTCCATATTCCAAACACCATGCTTGCAATATGAAATACAACTCTATCTATCACGTTAACAAATAGAGCCACCATAAGGCACATTGAGCCAATGTCATAGCATACATCCACTTGAACAAGGTGCAAAACATAAGTAGTATATACTAAGTGTTGGTATTTCTTACGATCACAGATAAATCCGCAAGCGCACGGATACCGTTGTAGCTTTCATCCGGAAGTATTCAGGGTATCGAATCCACAGGGAACGTGTGTACTAGTCTTCTAACTAGATCGTCCAAGGACAACAAGAGAAATGATGGCGAGGGTAGAGAGGATTCCTATGGTTTAAGGACCTTGAAGAAGAATAAGCTCAGCGTCTATAGTTTTCTTACTTTAGGCACCGGGGTATCCTAGGCCTCTAGGAAATTGCCGGCCAACAGCTCTACGCCGTACCCGAACGGCGAGGATTACAAAAGACGGACAGGGCTGTCACCACCTGCCGCCTACCTCTGAATACGTGGGGCTACGAGGCAAACAAAGGTAACTTCTAGCCCAGACACCACGTCTATGCTATCAATTACTACTTTAGTCTTGTTCCTAGACCAAAGTATTCACTAAGCATTCGCAAATGATTAATGAACGATGAACCCGCAAGCAACTATAACAGAGAACTTACTTAATCAAGAGAACTTAATACCATAAGAAATCACGAACACTTACTAGAAGAAGGAAGCATCCGTCGAGGTACAAGATCGGGGAAGAGTGCCGACAGACCCGGCACTTCCCCCGGACTACCCCTCACTCTCTCCCTATTCTCTAGATACTACACTGGAGTAGAGCTTCGCCTTGGAGTGGAGCTTGTAGCTTCTTAATCTTGTGTGTGTTGAACCGGAGCCGGGTGCACCTATTTATAGCTTGGTAGGACGGTGGAGAGGTCGCTCGAGGCGGTTGAGGCCGTTCGGCCCCAGGACTAGGTCGGCCGACCCAGGGGGGTCGGCCGACCCTCCGATGCACCGCCTTGCCCGAAGCACGGTTCAGATGCGTCTCTGAAGTCGGTATGGAGTCGGTCGTCGAAGTTGGACCGGTTCTGTCGCCCCTGGGGGTCGGCCGACGTGACATGGTCGGCCGACCTGGGGTTGGCTCGCCTCGGGGCCCATCTTCCTCTGAGTCCCTTCCATGTGGGTCCTAAGGTCGGTTCTGTGTGGGTTGGCTTGAGTTGAGTATATCTAGTTCTCGTTGTGGGCCCCTCAATCCAAGTGATAGATACATGGCTTCATCTTGACCTTTGATCGAAACCGACATCCAACCAGTGGTCAAGATGTTCCATGGTTGTGCTTCTCTGCTATGACCGAAGATGAGCTTAATTGGGCTTGAGCCCAGGTCGGCCGACCTAGGGTGGTCGGGCGACCTGGCCCAGAGCCCAAATGTTCTCCACTTTTGCCAATTAGTTCCTGCATTCACATATTCACCAAAACTCGTGGAATTGATTAGATATAAACCCTATCATTATGTTTGGTGATTATATTTGACATATTCTCTGTAGGAGTTGACGGCCAAAAGTGGTACTTAAGGACCGTCAACACTAAGTAGATAAAGTATAATTGAGGCATACAACATAAGTATGAAGGTATTTCCATTAAGCTTAGAGTATTACAAGTAAGTAAGAGAATACAAGAACTGAACTCTAGAACTTACCAAGACTCCTCCGGAAGCCCTTCAGAAGATCTAATACTAGCACTATCACTACTAAGACAAAGATTAAGCTTGTAGCAAAGAAGAGCTCTTCTTCTGGTGTGTGTTGAGTACAGCACCCTTTGCAGGTATTTATAGCATCACATAGGTGGTTGAAGCCGGCCAGAGGCGGTTGAGGCCATTTAGAGGTGGGCCCAAGTTGGCTGAAGTGATCAGGTCGGCCGACCCTTGGATCTACCGTCTTCAGGATTGCTCGGCTCAGATGTCATCTCCAAGGCGGTTTACAGGTACTAGTCCAGGTGGGTATACTCCGTTTGGGTGCAATTGAGTTAAGGTGTGGGCCCTTCAATCCATGGGAGTAACACGTGGCTCATCCCTCACCCTTTACTTGAACCGACCATGATTCAGCGTCCATGATCATCTCCTAGTGTGCTTTTTGACCTTTGTGGAAGATGGGCTCGATTGGGTTCCAGGCCAGGTCGGCCGACCTAGCCAGGTCGGCCGACCTGGGCCTGTGCCCAAATTTGTCCATCTTTTGCACTATAGTCCCTGTACTCAAATATATTCTGGATATGCATGCTACAACATTGTTTGAATACAAATGCCTAAGTTATGCCTTATCTTTATTGGTTTTCTGAGCCTATTGACGGTCAGATTTTCGTTATAAGGACCGTCAACAACTCCCCCAAGCTTGCCCTTTGCTCGTCCCAAACAAAGACTAGAACTTTAGGCTCAGTGGATCAGGAGTTGCTTCCTCATTACTCCTCAAAAGTACCAGTGGTTCAGCAAGATATTCTACCAAGAATTGAATGAGCTGGTAAAAATAAACTTCCCTTATTACCTTGGCCTCTTATGGGCTTGTAGGTTCTCCTTGCCTTGGGCGGTTGGTAGCCAGAACGACTTAGACCAAGCACCTTGCCTTCTACATTGCGTGACAATCAAACCGGAGGTTTTGGGATTTTTCAAAAGGCAGAGTTCCTTAGGTGGTACTCTCAAGTTACTCAAGGTGTATTTTCTTACCAAGTTCCTCTCTGAGCTCTCATATCACTCATTGGAGTGGAGTTTGTGCTAGGAGAGCTATATAGCATACTTGTAGCGCACATATTGTAAAGTCAAGACCAGGATTCAAAGAGAAGTAAGTCATACTTTCAAATCAAGATGTGCACATGTGTGGATGGCAAGATGTATGATAGCTCCTTTTTACAGGTTTCTCTTCCCCTTATAGAGTTGCTTTTAGAGACATGACTATTTTTCTTGAATCAAGAGCTTTCATGTGCTCTCTTCTTTTTTTTTACATACTTGGACCTTCATGTATCCATTGTTTTCAGCCTATGTCTCTTCTTTGCAATAAGTTGGGGAAGAGTACCATACTTTATGTAGAGCTTTTATTTAGTGGATGGATGGCATGCTTACTTCCAAAGTAGAAGTGAAACATGTATATGGTGGTGTGTGCGTGATCTTGGCTTTAAAAGCATGAAGTAAATCTCTAAAAATCACAATGACCTTGACAAAACTCAATGCAAAAGCAAGTAGCTCATGTAGGGGTTTTAAACAATATGGGCTTTGGTAGAAAATTTAATCACCATAAGGAACTCTTTATTTTATTTTTAAAAGAAAAACTCCGGTCATCAAGTCTTGCTTGGTAAGATCTTACGGTAACTCTAGTCTTATCATATCATAGCCAACAACAACCTAGACTAGAGCTTGCATATGCTACCCACAAAAAGATAAGATAACAGAAAAGATCATGCTCAACCAGCAAACTCAAAACTTAGGAGAATATATAGCAGGTTGAAACATAGGTACAAGAGAGAAAATAAGAGCAACTATTCATCATATCCAAAAATAAAGACTTAAGCATAGACTCATAACATTAAGGGACTAGACTAAATAGCTCTCTTTTCCTAACTTTATTTGAAAGAAAACTTTATTCATAAATGCTTACCTGAACTTACCTGATTGGGGGTCCTCCCCCAAGCTATTTTGTTGACACTGATGAACCTGTCGGTGCAGGACTCATGTTTTACGTCGTCGAGTGAAGACGTCTCCTTTGTCGGATTCAACTTGATGAAGCAGCATCTGACCCTGGAGATGAGGATACAGATGATTTAACCCGCCATACCTGTTTTACCTTCTTCTGGTGGTCGACAGCTTGTTCCGATGTCTTCTTCGTCTGTTCTTTCGCACCTCGTATAGGCTTCTTATTCTTTGCTTGATACCATATGGGGACTTCCTTCTCCCAGAACTTCTCCATGAACTTTATCAGGCTCTCTTTTTCTGGAGGTGTCACCTCCACTTCCTTCACGTTTTGACTGTTCCTCCCATACTTGATCTTGATCATGGAGCATTGCTCCACCTTTGGCCTGAACTCAAACTTCTCCTTCTTACCATTAATGTGGAGCTGGATCTCTCCAGCACCCACATTAATGTGAGCATCTGCTGTGCTCAAGAAGGGTCACCCAAGGATGAGCGGCGAGTCGTTGCTCACGTCCATGTCCAGCACCACGAAGTCAACAGGTACGAATCAATCCTGAATGCGCACCGGAATGTCCTCGGCAATCCCCTCTGGGTAGCGGACCGTGGATTCGGCCAGCTGCAATCTCATGGGAGTAGGGGACAAGGTAGTATAGTTAAGGCGTTCAAAAACTACCTTTGGCATGACGCTGACGCTTGCCCCCAAATCACAGAGTGCATGCTCGAAATGCTGTGTTCCGATTGTGCACGTGATGGTGGGACACCCTGGGTCCTTCTTCTTCTCTGGGACCTTGTTCAAGATGGCTGCACTGCACTCTTCAGTCAACTTTATGACCTCGGTACTTGGGAGTGGACGTTTGTTGTTGAGTATGTCTTTCAAGTACTTCGCATAGGTCGGCACCTGCATAGCATCCAGCAATGGCGCACGTATGTTTAGCTTTTGAATGACCTCTACAAACCTGGTGAATTGTTCGTCTGCCGATGGTTTCTTTTGGCGTTGAGGGAATGGCAAAACGTTGGAGTTGTAGAACTCATGTGGTGCAGTTTGTCCAGCTGGTGCCAGCTCGGCTTCAGGCTCTTTTCCTTCTTCTGGGATCTCCTTCCTTGGCGCTGCTGTCTTCCCTACATGGTTAGGTGGGACTGGATCCCGAGTAGCCTTACCGCTCCTCGTGGAAATAGCCTTTACATTTTCAAAGGAAGAATCCGGTTGCCCGGGAATTCGTCCCTTATCTCCAAAAGGAACAACGGCGGCTAGCTAAGCTAATTGAGTTTCTAGCATTTTATTAAAGCTCAGCTGGCTTTGGAAGGTGGGACAAACTTTCTATTTTAGAATTTATGCCCTCCAGAGCCTTATCATTAGCAGCAAGCCTTTTTGAAATAGATTCATTAATCCTGGCCTGACCAAGGACCAGATCTTTTAGAGAGGATTGGTTAGAAAAAGAATTGTTTCCTCCCTGGTAGAATGGGCGTTCCTGATTCCAGTTCCCTTGAGGCCGGTACCCGTTGTTGCCAATCACGAACTGTACCTCCTCTTGTGTCTTGGGGCAATTGTTCCCCGAATGGCCGGTTTCTCCACAGACTTCACACGTCATGTGTGAATCCAGTGGCCCTTCATTGTCAGCGCCCCCATCCTTGGTGCGGTCATCAAGGCGCTTCATGATGAGGTCCATCTTCGCGGCCAGTATGTCCTCCTCCTTTACGGTGTGCATACCACGTTTGCGCCCCTGAAGACGGTCATCATTCCAGGCTTGGTTTGACACCATCTTTTCGATGAGCAGCTTCGTGGTGGCCACAGTCAAGGAGAGGAATGCCCCTACAGCAGCAGCGGCCATATGTTCACGGGCGGTCTGGGACAGCCCATGATAGAAGTTCTAGAGCAGGAGCCACTCTTGCATACCGTGATGTGGGCATGCCAGAATGTAGTCCTGGAAGCGATCCCACGCCTCCGGAACAGTCTCCCCGGACTCTTGCTGGAAGCTGGAAATTCTTCCCCGAAGGGCATTGGTTTTCCCAATGGGGAAGAATTTGGCCAAGAATGCATTGGAGTACTTCGTCCACGTGTTCACTGCATCATGGTTGGAATAGAACCATTGTTTGGCTCTCTCCAACAGTGAGAACGGGAACAAGCAGAGCCATATGGCCTCTTGTTGGACTCCTCGGATGGTGATGGTGCTGCACATCTCTAGGAAGTGCTGCAGGTGAGCACTAGCGTCTTCATTGGCTTTCCCACAGAAGGGACTAGCCTGCACTATGTTGATTAACGGGGCCTTAAGCTCAAAAGCATTGTCCCCCACCACCACTTCCGGACCCATAGGGATCTGGGCAGCGGACGGGGCAGAGTAGTCGCGGATTGTCCTGTCGGCCATGGCTTCTTCCGGTTGGGGTGCTACGGGAACGGGTTGTTCTCCTTGGATGGATGACTCTCCGATGACTAGCTCAGTCTCCGTCAAGAACACTTGAGGGATTACGACACGAGAACGTACCCTCCTTCCTATGGTATTAGGGTTCTCGACGTAGTTGGATGGTAATTGGAAACCAGTCATACACTACCCTGTTTCACGTCATAGAGAAACAGAGCAAAAGGGTAAACCTGCTAGATTACTGGTAATTAATCATGCTGCATTAAATACATGGATGATCAAAACTCTTTAACCATTGCTTTCCCCGGCAACGGCGCCAGAAATGCTTGTTGGTATTTCTTAGCGTCACCACTTAGAGAAGTGATGGCACTAGAGATACCTTATCGTAAATCTAAACGTTACAGATGTCTGCAAGCGCACAGAAGTACGTTGTAGCATTTCACCCGGGAGTATTCCGGAGTATCGTTATTTGTTGATCCATAGGGAAAGCGTTTATTTAAAGAGAGGTGTCATCCAATGCATTTACTCACAACATTATTAATATACCATAATCTAGACAGGGGTAAAGAATATGGAAATGAATGGGTAATGTGACAAACAGATGCTCATCTTTATGTAGTCTTAGTTAGTAATAACATTAGTAAAGATCACTAAGGGTTCATTAGCATCATACATATGGGACTTGGATATACTACAATACCCAATACAAGCTCATTCAATGGTTATATGCAAAAGGATACATCGAGGTATCCAGTGGTTCCCTCATCAAGGGACGACAGTTGGTCGTCTTATCATGAAGGCCTAATATCATCTCCCGAACGTGGAGGATTACAAAGGACGGACAGGGCAGGGCTATCACCACCTGCCGCGTATCTCTACTAATCCATGGGGCAGTGATACCCTCAACAGTATTCCATATTCCAAACACCATGCTTGCAATATGAAATAGAACTCTATCTATTATGTTAATAAATAGAGCCACCATAAGGCACATTGAGCCAATGTCATAGCATACATCCACTTGAACAAGGTGCAAGACATAAGTAGTATATACTAAGTAGATAAAGTATAATTGAGGCATACAACATAAGTATGAAGGTATTTTCATTAAGCTTAGAATATTACAAGTAAGTAAGAGAATAAAAGAACATAACTCTAGAACTTGCCAAGACACCTCCGGAAGCCCTTCAGAAGATCTAATACTAGCACTCTCACTACTAAGACTAAGACTAAGCTTGTAGCAAAGGAGAGCTCTTCTTCTGGTGTGTGTGGAGTACGGCGCCCTTTGCAGGTATTTATAGCATCACATAGGCGGTTGGAGCCGACCAGAGGCGGTTGAGGCCGTTTAGAGGTGGGCCCAAGTCGGCCTAAGTGACCAGGTCGGCCGACCCTTGGATCCATCGTCTTCAGCATTGCTTGGCTCAGATGTCATCTCCAAAGCGGTTTACAGGTACTGGTCAAGGGGGAAGCGAAACAGCCACAGGGCCAGGTCGGCCGACCTAGTGCCGCCGCCTTTCGGCCCCCCTCTTCTCTAGTAGACTGCCATGTGGGTCCTTATGACGGTTCCAGGTGGGTATACTCCGTTTGGGTGCAATTGAGTTGAGGTGTGGGCCCTTCAATCCATGGGAGTGACACGTGGCTCATCCCTCACCCTTGACTTGAACCGACCATGATTCAGCGTCTATGATCATCTCCTAGTGTGCTTCTTGACCTTTGTAGAAGATGGGCTCGATTGGGTTTCAGGCCAGGTTGCCTGACCTAGCCAGGTTGGCCAACCTGGGCCTGTGCCCAAATTCGTCCATCTTTTGCACCGTAGTCCCTGTACTCAAATATATTCTGGATATGCATGCTACAACATTGTTTGAATACAAATGCCTAAGTTAAGCCTTATCTTTATTGGTTTTCTGAGCCTATTGACGATCGGATTTTCATTATAAGGACCGTCAACAACTCCCCCAAGCTTACCCTTTGCTCGTCCCGAGCTGGATCAGGAGTTGCTCCCTCATTACTCCCCAAAAGTACCAGTGGTTCAACAAGACATTCTACCAATAATTGAATAAGCTGGTAAAAATAAACTTCCCTTATTACCCTGGCCTCTTATGGGCTTGTAGCTTCTCCTTGCCTTGGGTGGTTGGTAGCCAGAACGACTTAGACCAAGCACCTTGCCTTCTACCTTGCTTGACAATCAAACCGGAGGTTTTGGGATTTTTCAAAAGGCAGAGTTCCTTAGGTGGTACTCTCAAGTTACTCAAGGTGTATTTCCTTACCAAGTTCCTCTCACAGCTCTCATATCACCCATTGGATTGGAGTTTGTGCTAGGAGAGCTATATAGCATACTTGTAGCGCACATATTGTAACGTCAAGACCAGGATTCAAAGAGAAGTAAGTCATACTTTCAAACCAATATGTGCATGTGTGTGGATGGCAAGATGTATGATAGCTCCTTTTTACAGGTTCCTCTTCCCCTTATAGAGTTGCTTTTAGAGACATGGTTATTTTTCTTGAATCAAGAGCTTTCATGTGCTCTCTTCTTCTTTTTTTTTACATACTTGGACCTTCATGTGTCCATTTTTTTAGCCCATGTCTCTTCTTTGCAATAAAGATGGGAAGAGTACCATACTTTATGTAGAGCTTTTATTTAGTGGATGGATGGCATGCTTACTTCCTGAATAGAAGTGAAACATGTATATGGTGGGGTGTGTGTGATCTTGGCTTTAAAAGCATGAAGTAAATCTCTAAAAATCACAATGACCTTGACAAAACTCAATGCAAAAGCAAGTAGCTCATGTAGGGGTTTTAAACAATATAGGCTTTGGTAGGAAATTTAATCACCTTAAGGAACTCTTTATTTTATTTTTAAAAGAAAAACTCCGGTCATCAAGTTTTGCTTGGTAAGATCTTAAGGTAACTCAAGTCTCATCATATCATAGCCAACAATAACCTAGACTAGAGCTTGCATATGCTACTCACAGATAGACAAGATAACAGAAAAGATCATGCTCAACCAGCAAACTCAAAACATAGGAGAATAGCAGGTTGAAACATAGGTACAAGAGAGAAATAAGATCAACTATTCATCATATCCAAAAATAAAGACTTAAGCATAGACTCATAATATTAAGGGACTAGACTAAATAGCTCTCTTTTACTAACTTTATTTGAAAGAAAACTTTATTCATAAATGCTTACCTGAACTTACCTGATTGGGGGTCCTCCCCCAAGCTATTTTGTTGACACGGATGAACCTGTTGGTGCAGGACTCATATTTTACGTCGTCGAGTGAAGACGTCTCCTTTGTTGGATTCAACTTGATGAAGCAGCATCTAACCCTGGCGATGAGGATACAAATGATTTAACCCGCCATGCCTGTTTTACCTTATTCTGGCGGTCGACAGTTTGTTCCGGTGTTTTCTTCGCCTGTGCTTTCGCACCTCGTATAGGCTTCTTGTTCTTTGCTTGATACCGGATGGGGAATTCCTTCTCCCAGAACTTCTCCATGAACTTTATCAGGCTGTCTTTTTTGGAGGTGTCACCTCCACTTCCTTCTCATTTTGACTGTTCCTCCCATACTTGATCTTGATCATGGAGCATTGCTCCACCTTTGGCCTGAACTCAAACTTCTCCTTCTTACCAATAATGTGGAGCTGGATCTCTCCAGCACCCACATTAATGTGAGTGTCTTCTGTGCTCAAGAAAGGTCGCCCAAGGATGAGCGACGAGTCGTTGCTCACGTCTATGTCCAGCACCACGAAGTCAACAGGTACGAAGCAATCTCGGATGCGCACCGGAATATCCACGGCTATCCCCTCCGGGTAGCGGACCGTGGAGTCAGCCAGCTGCAGTCTCATGGGAGTAGGGGACAAGGTAGTATAGTTAGGGCGGTCAAAAACTATCTTTGGCATGACGCTGACGCTGGCCCCCAAATCACAGAGTGCGTGCTCGAAATGTTGTGTCCTAATTGTGCACGTGATGGTGGGATATCGTGGGTCCTTTTTCTTCTCCGGGACCTTGTTCAAGATGGTTGCACTGCACTTTTCAGTCTAGTTTACGGCCTCGGTACTTGGGAGTGGACGTTTGTTGTTGAGTATGTCCTTCAAGTACTTCGCATAGGGCATTGGTTTTCCCAATGGGGAAGAATTTTGCTAAGAATGCGTTGGAGCACTTGGCCACGTGTTCACCGCATCACGATTAGAATAGAACCATTGTTTGGCTCTCCCCAACAGTGAGAACGGGAACAAGCGGAGCCAGATGGCCTCTTGTTTGACTCCTCAGATGGTGATGGTGCTACACACCTCCAGGAAGTGTTGTAGGTGAGCATTAGCGTCTTCATTGGCTTTCCCACAGAAGAGACTAGCCTGCACCATCTTGATTAACGTGGCCTTAAGCGCAAAAGCATTGTCCCACATGGCCACTTCCGGACCCGTAGGGATCTGGGCAGAGGACGGGGCGGAGTAGTCGCGGATTGTCCTATCGGCCATAGCTTCTTCCAGTTGGGGTGCTACGGGAACGGGTTGTTCTCCTTGGATGGATGACTCTCCGATGACTGGCTCGGTCTCCGACAAGAACACCTGAGGGATTACACGAGAATGTACCCTCCTTCCTATGGTATTCGGGTTCTCGACGTAGTTGGATGGTAATTGGAAACCAGTCATACACTATCCTGTTTCATGTCATAGAGAAACAGAGCAAAAGGGTAAACCTGCTAAATTACTGGTAATTAATCATGCTGCATTAAATACATGGATGATCAAAACTCTTTAACCATTGCTTTCCCCGGCAACGGCGCCAGAAATGCTTGTTGGTATTTCTTAGCGTCACCACTTAGAGTAGTGATGGCATTAGAGATACCTTATCGTATATCTAAATGTTACAGATTTCTGCAAGCACACAGAAGTATGTTGTAGCATTGCACCCAGGAGTATTCCAGAGTATCGTTATTTGTTTATCCGCCGGAAAAGCGTTTAGATAAAGAGAGGTGTCATCCAATGCATTTACTCACAACATTATTAATATACCATAATCTAGACAGGGGTAAAGAATATGGAAATGAATGGGTAATATGACACACAGAAGTTCATTGCTCATCTTTATATTGTCTTAGTTAGTAATAGAACATTAGTAAAGATCACTAAGGGTTCATTAGCATCATACATATGGGACTTGGATATACTACAATACCCTATACAAGCTAATTCAATGGTTATATGCAAGAGGACACATCGAGGTATCCAGTGGTTCCCTCATCAAAGGACGACAGTTGGACATATTATTATAAAGGCCTAATATCATCTCCTGAACGTGGAGGATTATAAAGGACGGACAGGGCTGTCACCACCTGCCACCTACCTCTACTAATCCGTGGGGCAGCGATACCCTCAACAGTATTCCGTATTCCAAACACCATGCTTGCAATATGAAATACAACTCCATCTATCACGTTAATAAATAGAGCAACCATAAGGCACATTGAGCCAATGTCATAGCATACATCCGCTTGAACAAGGTACAAGACATGAGTAGTATATACTAAGTAGATAAAGTATAATTGAGGCATACAACATAATTATGAAGGTATTTCCATTAAGCTTAGAGTATTACAAGTAAGTAAGAGAATACAAGAATTGAACTCTAAAACTTACCAAGACACCTCCAGAAGCCCTTCAGAAGATCTAATACTAGCACTATCACTACTAAGACTAAGACTAAGCTTGTAGCAAAGGAGAGCTCTTCTTCTGGTGTGTGTTGAGTACGGCGTCCTTTGCAGGTATTTATAGCATCACATAGGTGGTTAGAGCCGGCCAGAGGCGGTTGAGGCCATTTAGAGGTGGGCCCAAGTCGACCAAAGTGACCAGGTCGGCCGACCCTTGGATCCTCCGTGTTCCGCATTGCTCGGCTCAGATGTCATCTCCAAGGCGGTTTATAGGTACTAGTCAAGGTGGTAGCAAAACGGCCGCAGGGCTAGGTCGGTCGACCTGGTGCCGCCGCCTTTCGGCCCCACTCTTCTCTTGTAGACTGCCATGGGGGTCCTTATGATGGTTCCAGGTGGGTATACTCCGTTTGGGTGCAATTGAGTTGAGGTGTGGGCCCTTCCATCCATGGGAGTGACACGTGGCTCATCCCTCACCCTTGACTTGAACCGACCATGATTCAGCGTTCATTATCATCTCCTAGTGTGCTTCTTGACCTTTGTGGAAGATGGGCTCGATTGGGTTCCAGGCCAGGTCGCCCGACCTAGCCAGGTCGGCCTGCCTGGGCCTGTGCNCAGTCTCATGGGAGTAGGGGACAAGGTAGTATAGTTAGGGCGGTCAAAAACTATCTTTGGCATGACGCTGACGCTGGCCCCCAAATCACAGAGTGCGTGCTCGAAATGTTGTGTCCTAATTGTGCACGTGATGGTGGGATACCGTGGGTCCTTCTTCTTCTCCGGGACCTTGTTCAAGATGGTTGCACTGCACTTTTCAGTCTACTTTACGGCCTCGGTACTTGAGAGTGGATGTTTATTGTTGAGTATGTCCTTCAAGTACTTCGCATAGGGCATTGGTTTTCCCAATGGGGAAGAATTTTGCTAAGAATGCGTTGGAGCACTTGGCCACGTGTTCACCGCATCACGATTAGAATAGAACCATTGTTTGGCTCTCCCCAACAGTGAGAACGGGAACAAGCGGAGCCAGATGGCCTCTTGTTTGACTCCTCGGATGGTGATGGTGCTGCACACCTCCAGGAAGTGCTGTAGGTGAGCATTAGCGTCTTCATTGGCTTTCCCACAGAAGAGACTAGCCTGCACCATGTTGATTAACGTGGCCTTAAGCGCAAAAGCATTGTCCCACATGGCCACTTCCGGACCCGTAGGGATCTGGGCAGAGGACGGGGCGGAGTAGTCGCGGATTGTCCTATCGGCCATAGCTTCTTCCAGTTGGGGTGCTACGGGAACGGGTTGTTCTCCTTGGATGGATGACTCTCCGATGACTGGCTCGGTCTCCGACAAGAACACCTGAGGGATTACGACACGAGAATGTACCCTCCTTCCTATGGTATTCGGGTTCTCGACGTAGTTGGATGGTAATTGGAAACCAGTCATACACTACCCTGTTTCACGTCATAGAGAAACAGAGCAAAAGGGTAAACCTGCTAAATTACTGGTAATTAATCATGCTGCATTAAATACATGGATGATCAAAACTCTTTAACCATTGCTTTCCCCGGCAACGGCGCCAGAAATGCTTGTTGGTATTTCTTAGCGTCACCGCTTAGAGTAGTGATGGCATTAGAGATACCTTATCGTATATCTAAATGTTACATATTTCTGCAAGCACACAGAAGTATGTTGTAGCATTGCACCCAGGAGTATTCCAGAGTATCGTTATTTGTTTATCCGCCGGAAAAGCGTTTAGTTAAAGAGAGGTGTCATCCAATGCATTTACTCACAACATTATTAATATACCATAATCTAGACAGGGGTAAAGAATATGGAAATGAATGGGTAATATGACACACAGAAGTTCATTGCTCATCTTTATATTGTCTTAGTTAGTAATAGAACATTAGTAAAGATCACTAAGGGTTCATTAGCATCATACATATGGGACTTGGATATACTACAATACCCTATACAAGCTAATTCAATGGTTATATGCAAGAGGACACATCGAGGTATCCAGTGGTTCCCTCATCAAAGGACGACAGTTGGACGTCTTATTATAAAGGCCTAATATCATCTCCCGAACGTGGAGGATTATAAAGGACGGGCAGGGCTGTCACCACCAGCCACCTACCTCTACTAATCCGTGGGGCAGCGATACCCTCAATAGTATTCCGTATTCCAAACACCATGCTTGCAATATGAAATACAACTCCATCTATCACGTTAATAAATAGAGCAACCATAAGGCACATTGAGCCAATGTCATAGCATACATCCGCTTGAACAAGGTGCAAGACATGAGTAGTATATACTAAGTAGATAAAGTATAATTGAGGCATACAACATAATTATGAAGGTATTTCCATTAAGCTTAGAGTATTACAAGTAAGTAAGAGAATACAAGAATTGAACTCTAAAACTTACCAAGACACCTCCAGAAGCCCTTCAGAAGATCTAATACTAGCACTATCACTACTAAGACTAAGACTAAGCTTGTAGCAAAGGAGAGCTCTTCTTCTGGTGTGTGTGTGGAGTACGGCGTCCTTTGCATGTATTTATAGCATCACATAGGTGGTTAGAGCCGGCTAGAGGCGGTTGAGGCCATTTAGAGGTGGGCCCAAGTCGACCAAAGTGACCAGGTCGGCCGACCCTTGGATCCTCCGTGTTCCGCATTGCTCGGCTCAGATGTCATCTCCAAGGCGGTTTATAGGTACTAGTCAAGGTGGTAGCGAAACGGCCGCAGGGCTAGGTCGGTCGACCTGGTGCCGCCGCCTTTCGGCCCCACTCTTCTCTTGTAGACTGCCATGGGGGTCCTTATGATGGTTCCAGGTGGGTATACTCCGTTTGGGTGCAATTGAGTTGAGGTGTGGGCCCTTCCATCCATGGGAGTGACACGTGGCTCATCCCTCACCCTTGACTTGAACCGACCATGATTCAGCGTTCATTATCATCTCCTAGTGTGCTTCTTGACCTTTGTGGAAGATGGGCTCGATTGGGTTCTAGGCCAGGTCGCCCGACCTAGCCAGGTCGGCCTGCCTGGGCCTGTGCCCAAATTCGTCTATCTTTTGCACCGTAGTCCCTGTACTCAAATATATTCTGGATATGCATGCTACAACATTGTTTGAATACAAATGTTTAAGTTATATCTTATCTTTATTGGTTTTCTGAGCCTATTGACGGTTGGATTTTCGTTATAAGGACCGTCAACAGGCTGCAGGCCCACAAGGAGATTGGACCGCCAACTCTAACAGATACAAGGAAGTGACGTACAGGTTAAGGAAACTAGTCAGCTACTATAGGAAACAACCCGGCCTATTCATGTTAGGACTCTATGTTTAGTATCCGACTAGGAATATGTATTATTAGCCTTGTAGACCCTGTCTCCCGAGTACATAAGGTGAGGCAGGGACCCATTGTAAAATCATAACCATCAATATGAAGCGATCCACCATACAGGACGTAAGGTATTATGCTCTATTTCGAGGCGGCCTGAACCTGTCTAAATTGTCTTGTGTTCACCATCGTGCTTCTGGTTCCGGCGAGGCCCTTGCGAACAACTCGATTACTCAGGGACCCCTTATAGTTGGCTAGCCGGTAAAAAACTGACAGCTGGCGCGCCAAGTAGGGGCTCTCGTCGAGAATCGTCAAGCAAGCTCGATGGCACCAGTCATCATCTCCTACAACGGCGACATGGCGTTCGAGAAGGGCGCCACCTTCGTCTTCGGCTCCTGGGTCTACACGGCGGACGGCGCGGGCAACTTCAATCGCGTCCTCAAGCCGGCGACTTCGGAGCAACTCACCAACAAGCTCGACGACCCCCGAGCCCGACATCGACCCGAACTCGGGGAACTTTGAGCCTCAGTTCGAATTCAACTCGGACTGAGAATTTTCCAAAGCGGACTAAGCAGTCTGAGTCGGTCTCTAGACCATCGGTCGTGCCGAAATCCAATCAATCCAAGACCCAGAAGAAGAGGGGCTTAGCCACTGCTAGATGCGAGGCCAATACCCCGAGCCGAATTCCCTTTGGTCTCACAGGAACCGCCTCCGTCTACCAGGCGGCGTCATCAAAGCAACTCTGATCTCTGGTAGAATTCGACGAACTCCCTCTGGGCGGGAAACATGTCGGACTCGTCATCACCGCAACTCTAGAAGGGAGATTCGTTCACTGGCTGGGACGCAATCCAAAGCTCGGAGCAACACTGCAAGAAGACTTGGACATGTCTCGCATCATCGCGTGCATTGATCCATTGCCTTTTCAGCACGGAGAGACGCTAGATTCTTCAAGCGAATGTGGCTCTACTCTCCCTGCATCTTCAAGCACGGGAAGCTTCTCACCAGGGTGGCAAGCCATGGTGATCATTAGTAATGAAGATCAAGTCTCCAATGACGAGCCTTCCATGGCCAATGAGGCAGCATCATAGCGGGAAAGGTGCCGGCAGCGTAACGCTGCTCGCGCGGATCGTCGCCGCCGAGCCAACCGCAGATTACCTCTGCAGAACCTCGAACAGCGATTCGTACAAGTCGTTGGCTAGGACGTCTACGCCAATGCTGTAGCCAACATCTTAGCCATTGCACAAGGAGTTGATGCTCTAGAGCAGACTCCAAAAATCCAACGGATGAAGATGATGCTCGAAACAGCTGCAATCCAGCACGACGCAATGCACCCTGCTCGATCAATCACCAAGACCAAAACTGCAAGCAAGCAAGGCAGCAGTCGCCATCCCAATAGGAGCAATCGTGACAATCCGTCCCATCACCCAAGGAAGGATCACCGAGAACTCGACAACATGGGAGGCATGGTAGTCGACACCGGCTGTGGAAACCACGGCGCCGGACCTAGCCACCATGTTGCCCAACAGAGCCACAACCGTGGGCAAGGCAGCAACAGGGACAAAGACAGACGTCGCGACAACCGCGATGACGACAGGGATCTACGACACCAACTGAAGAGCAGAGACGCGCGCACTGTCATCTCCGCACGTGCTCACGACCACGAAGAAGAAGAACACAGGTGGCATCAAGATTACGACCAGATCTACGGGCCTCCAAGCCATGGTCACCACAACCTTGTGAAGTATGAAGGGTTCCCAGTTTTCTCAAACTGCATCCGAGCTACTGCCTGGCCCGAGAAGTTCAAGCCATCTGGCATCGAAAGATACGATGGCAAACGCGATCCCGAGCAGTGGCTCTGCATCTACTACTCGGCGATCAAGGCTGCCAAGGGGAATACCGACACTATGTGCACCTATTTCCCCATGGTCCTCGACCAAGCTCCTCTAACATGGCTTGAAGGATTAAAGCCTGGCTCCATCGACTCCTAGGATGAACTCTGCAAGTTCTTCATCAACAACTTCCAAGGCTCATGGCAGAAGCGGGGTACTCGCTTTGGCCTTGCCCAATGCAAACAAGGCCAAAACGAATACCTCCGAAGCTACGTCCGCCGTTTCTAGGAAAAGTGGGTAACCTGCGTCGAGTTCACCGACCAGGATGTCATTGACTGCTTCCACATTGGTCTCACTGACCCCACGCCATACGTAGACTTCGGAATAAACAAGCCCAAGACGGTGGAAGCCATGCGCGACCTTGTCAGCCGATGGGTCGATGCTGAAGACATGCAACGAGAAAGGTTCAACCGAAACAAGTCGAGGGGAGATCGCAATAACAACAACAACAAGAACAAGGTCAAGCAAGTTGAAGGCAGCATCAAATGCGACTACAATGACAAAAAGCGCAAGCCCAAGGACTTTGTCAACGTGCTGAATGAGGACCCTCCCGCAAGAAATTCGAGAAGCTCCTTGACAAGCAATGCCCTTTCCACCCAAAGGATAAACACTCCAGCAGGGAATGCTACAGGCTTAAGAAGGCTTTCACCACGGAAGGTGCTTCCAAACCCGATGGGCCTGACAACAATGGGAAGGACCAAGACATCGGCTATCAACAAGCCGACAAGGTGGTCAATGTAATTTTTGAAGGAATAGCGCAGACGGACTCAAAGCGCAAGCGAAAGCTGATCCATGGAGAGATTGGGTGCATTGAGCCGGTATCCCCACCTTCCTGAAGTGGTCGGAAGTCCCAATTAGCTTCTCTCGCGATGACCAGCGGACCAACATCAAGAACCCGAGAAGATACCCTCTGGTGCTCGACCCGGTGGTGGCAGGCGCACGGCTTACAAGGATGCTGATGGACGGTGGAAGCGGACTCAACATCCTATTCGCCAAGACCCTGAAGAAGATGGGCTTGGACATCTCCAACCTCCGCAAGCCCACGGATTTACCCTTCTACGACATTGTTCCTGTTGGGATATCACCGAAGCCAATAGACCCAAACAATAGCTAAGACTGAGAAATAGAGACAAGCGACTATATATCACTTATCAATAGTATTCTCGGGAATCAGCCCTTTACACGTTGGTGAGGGGTCTCCTTTTATAGGGAGCCCAAGAGACATCTTTACATTCCTCTTATGCCCTTGAAAACCAGGCATCATCCTCTGGACTATACAACTTGGGTGATCCGGGGACATAATGGTATATATACATCTCTCAATGTGAATGCATAGACCAGCAACACCACATTGGACTCGGCTTGGACCTAGTCTTCCTTGGCTTCATTGGCATATAAGGAGATTCAATTGCCTTCGTTGCCCATTTCGGTGGCCGAGCAGCGACGATCTCCTTCTGTTGGTCCACGAAGCCATAGGCGTCTCATTCGACCTGTCTAACAAGAGACGAAGCAGATCATAGCACACTTATCATAGTGAAAGCTTGGGACTACCTTCATTTTATCTGAGTGGCTGTTCGCACCACCCAAAAAGCCATATTTCCATGCTCTCCCCTGATTAGGGACCAAAGGCATTCCCGCGGCTGTTTCCGTATGCGAAGGCAAATGCCCTGCCCTCCATCAAAACGAAGGCAAATGTGTGTATTGACACTTAAAATCTACCAAAGGTGTTTCTTGGCGGGCCAATCCCCCAACAGTAGCACCTCGCGGACGAGGGCTTTCTCCAACAGGCCGAGTTCCTCGAACCCTGGATTGCCTTCGCCTGTCCAAGAAACGCCTCCTCCCATTGGAGAAGGTCTGAGTTGTTATTGAATTTGTTTAGTTTTGTTTTTGGCTTCATTGCCTTTTGTTGATTTGTTGCCTGGCTTCGTCCCTTCAACGGTTCGATTACCGAGGCTATTAACGGTCACACATTTTTTAACGTTGTTGTTGGTTGGCTTCATCGATTTTGAATTTACGCGATGGTTCGCTTACCAAGACAATTAATGGTCACATTTTTTCACCCCCCCTATAAATAGGACCGAAGGGGGGTGACTTTACTTCCTTCGTCTTCGCTTCTTCTGTACTAGCTTGTTCTTGACGCTAGTAGTTTGCTTCGTGAGCTTTGGCTTTCTCCGGCTTCTGTTTTCTTCCGGCAACAAGTAAGTTGTATATTTGTGATTTCACTTGTTTTGCTTCGTTTCAGTTTTGCTTTCGTGTATTTGCTTCGTTTGCTTATTGTTGTTTTTTATCGTCTAGCGGCTTGCACGAAGCAGACCGCTCGGCTGATTGGAGATTCTGACTCTGACGAAGAAATTTTTCAGAGTCCGACAACGATGATAGACGATGAAGCTGCCACATTTGCCCAGTAGCTTGAAGAAGGAGGTGACACCATGGATGTTGACATCCGGGGTAAGGGCATTGTAAAGGAAGGCGAGATCCTGGATGAGGAGGACACCGAAGATGCTGAGTCTCTTGCTGACGAGGCTCTTGAGGATGTTGAGGCTGACGTGTTAGATCTCACAGATCCGAAGAGGAAGCCTCGCACAACTATCTTTGGGAAGTCATTTGTGAGTGTAAATTTGATTAAGTTTTATGAGGAGCAGGGGTATTTTCCTGTTGGGCATGGCCGAGCCCCCGGTGACGAGGTCGTTCCTGCCCTTGAGCCTGACAAAGCAGTTGTTTTTCGGGATTTTGGGATTTCATAATATTATTGCTAATATGCTTGGGAGATATGGGCTTCAGCTTTACCATCTTACTCCCAACGGCATTACGCATCTTCTTCGCTTCTTTTGGGCGGTGAAGACAAATGGCTCGGATGTCGACGTGGAAGCTTTTGTTCGCTATTTTGAGGGCTATCGACAGACGAAAGCCGTGAAGATTGATGGTATTGAGTACGAGCCTGATTATGGTAGTGTTAGCTTCTGTGCTCGTTGCCGAGCTACTGAATTGGAGAAGGTGGAACTCACCTTCTGCCAGCGCAACGCCTGGGATCGAAACTGGCGTAAGTATTGGTTGTATGTGAAGGTGCCGTCAGTGGAGATTGCTTTGGATGACGGTACGAAGCAGTTGGCTTTCCCTCTTCATGGCCAGGTTTTGCTAAGTGAATTTATTTCTTGTCCTACTTTTAATCTGAAGGCGCCTGGCTACAGCCGTTGTGAGAGCGCTTTCTTTAAAGCCAGCCGGTCAACAGATGTCGTGATCTTATTGAAGAAGGCCTTGCTATGGGCGTTAATTTCCTAGCTGCTGATTGGAAGCCGTTTGTTGTTGATGTGAGGGAGTATCGTGGGCTACCCCATGTTTGCTTCCCTTGCTTTGGCGCCAAGATGCCCCCAAATATGTCTGATTATGCTTTCGTTGAGTCCATCGAGCTGATGGCCAACTTGATTCTTGGAAAGTATACATCGAAGGAACATGAGAGTTGTGTGGCTTTGTTAGACGGTCATCGTCTAAATAGAGTTTTCGATGAGATGAAAGTAAGTTATCCTCAGCGCACTGCCCCCCCAAGCCCGGGAAGAAGCTAACCATCCAAGTGTACTTCCCCCACGAAGCCAAGCCGTGGTCGCGGAAAGAGGGGCCGTGCCTCCGGTCGTGCTACAGGCGGGAGATCTGATGATGCTAATGATGAAGCTGGGGGTAGCAGTGCGACGGTTCCTTTTGGCCATGGTGGAGGTCAGACAAAGCCCCGAGGCTCTAAAGCAGCCCCTACTGGGAAGCGGGCGTCCACTCCCTCACTTGAGGCCTCTAAGCGGCAGCGATTAAGTGGTGGTTTGGCCATAGCGCCTATTTCAAGTGCTCCTCCCCCGCCGATGGCTTTGATTGTGCCTCCTATTATTGCTGCCCCTTTTGCTTCTGCGACTTTGGTGGTGCCTCCTTCTTCTGATCCTGCTGTAGCTTCATCTGCTTTGGATCTTGATTTTGGAGTTTTGTTTCACTTTATTTCTCCATCGTTCGATTGTTTGTTTTCCCTAATTTGTTATTATTCTGTAGTTAAAGTTTGCAGTGGTCCTGTCCTCTGGCTTTGCATCCTTGATTGTATCGAAGACGATGACAATGTTAGTTATAGCCGCCTTGTGGAAGAAGATGAGCCTAAGGATACAGCTTCTGCTGGTCGTGAGGTTTCATCTACTCAGGCTGTATCATCTTCGCTTGATCTTTTGGCTCGGGCAGCGGCTAAGTCTCCCCTGGAGACTATTCCTGAGGAGGTGGAGAATGCCAGGTCTATTGCTAGTGTTGACGTGGGCGCAGGCAAGGATGTTGAAACAGCTGTTGCTTCGCCTGTTGTTTCTGTTCCAGCTGCCGAGGCCGAGTCCTCCGATGTTCCGGTTGATGACGACTCTAGGCCTGTGCATGCCGAAGGTAACTCAGGTTTTTTGTCTGCGATGCTGGTTTTTATTTTTGGCTTTCGCCGCTGATCTATTGGATGTCATATTGAAATATGCATAGTACTTGTAGGATCTGGTAGGATTTCGCGGGAGTCATTTGTTTAACAACTGCGCCGGGATAGGTTTCGTTCTATGGATGATTTACCTGATTTTATGCCTGACGGTACAGTTTGCTTCTTTTTGCTTCTTACCTACTATGTTTTACTCTCTTCGTTGCTTATCTTTTATCTTTCATTTTGTAGAATTTGAAAATAGGGTGAAGTCTTTCGACTTGGATGCACTTGCCAAGACATGCATTACTGGCAATATAAAGGTGATTTGTCTTTTTCTTTTGTTTTCTTTACATTTGGTTTTTGTAATTGGCTTCGCTAAAATTTGTTTTTCTTTTGCAGTCCATGATTGCTATGCATGAGCTCTTTGAGTGCCTTCTGCATCGTCTCAATGACATTGAAAGTGAAAGAGCTGAATTGGAGTCTTTGCGGAAGGAGCGTGAGGAGTGGACCTCTCAACGCGTTGATCTCGATAAGCTGAAGGACTCGATTGAAGCTGAGAGGGTTCAGCTTCGTACTGAACGAGAATCTGTCTCTTCTGAGGTTTCATCCCTCAAGGATCAGATTAATTTATTGGAAGCTGAGCGGACCCGGAATGCGGATATGATCGAGGGGCTTTGTAGCAAGCTTATTGATGATGCGGAAATGGTTCATACTTTGAAGAATCAGCTGAAAAGTCTGGATGGTGAAAAAGAGAAATTTTCTGCTGATGCTGAAAAATATAAGCGGGAGCTCCTTACTATGAAGGATTTGAACAGCTCTTTAAAGGATGAAGCTAAACGGCTCAGGGGCACTGTAGAGAGGCTTCGCTCTGAAAGGAGAAAATAGAGCAAGATGTTTGGGCTCGTGGTCTTAAAGTTTATCGTGAATACGAAGCTGCTCTTATGCTATATGGTGCAGAGCCCCTTGCGTTACCCAGTCAAGATTATGGCCTTGACAAGCTTTTTGACTGGCTTGATGACGAGTTCAAGTTCTTGCCTGATGATTTGTCCAAAGTTGGAGATTATGCGGCTCGAACTTGCATAACGAACGTCGTCAAGATGCTTTTGGACCAGGGTTGTTCGCATTACAAGGCTTTCTTGAAGAGGGACTATCAGTTTCCTTCAGCTCTGAATCCAGACGACAAAGAATTGTTTAACGAAGCCATTCTTGCTACTAGGACCATCTTCTTGAAGAAGTTTTGGGCTGCTACTGGTCGAGAATGTCCTCGTCGTACTGCACATGATCGTCTTGCTAAGTTTAGCTTTGTTTGTGTTTTTTCTTTTTCAATCTTGCTTTTAACGAGCCTTTGTGTTATTTTCTCCTGATAGCTTATATTGTCTCAGGCGAAGGAATTGTTCGCAGTGGAAGTGCAACGCAAGGCCGAAGCCGATGCTGCTGCCGCTACTGCTGGGACTTCTGCTTCTGGTTCTGGTGCTGGAGCTAGCCAAAGCGGTGCGACTGATGCTGACCCGAAGGTTTAGCTTTGTTAGAGCAGAACCTGTTCAGAAACTTTGTTAAGTTTGGTAGATTTTGAACTTTGTAAATTTGTACATATTCAGATCCCTGGCAAGGGAGATGTGCTTGAACTTGCGCCTCTGGCCATGCGAGATGGTTCACTTTGTGTTTCTGGTTTCGCTTGGGAAGAGTACCAACGACGTTACCCCCATTCTTGCCTTAGCGATTTTTGGGAATTCTGCCACGAGTTCTATCGTCGCAATGAGTTTGATGTTTTTAGCTTCTTTACTTCCGTTATTGTTCAAGGTTCTAAGTGCATTGAACTTGCTACTAGGAGAAATGCCGAAGCTGCTCGTTTTCTTAGGGGCTGAGCCTTTGGACCTTAATCCTGGAGTTGAAGATTTTGGCATTTACAACGCTCCACGTTTTAGGTCCTCTGACGAAGAATTTTATAGATATGTGTTTGAGATGTTTTGACATCCATTTGTACATATTGTTTTGTAAATAACTTGAGCGAGTGTGTTTGGTTGAATGCGTATGAATGAATGTAAACTCGATTGGCCTTCATTTTTGAGAGAAACGCCTCCTTCCCCCGAAGCGAGTTTTTTTTTATTCATGCGTATTCGATGGCCTTTTGCTTAATGCGAAGCCATTTGTTCGTGCGCTTGAGCGTTTTGTAGGCGAAGCCCGTTTTGTCTTCTTTTTGCGAAAAACACCTCCTCCTAAAGTGGGTTTATCCTTGCTCGGCAATGCACTCGATTAATGGGCGTTTTGTTTGAATCTTCTTGCTTTCTGGTTTCAGCCCCTTAGTACATTTTTGGTTGAGGGAGCATCTTTTGGGCCGATGCTCTTTTTAGTTTTTAGAGTAAGCGTTTTTAGTAGTGAGAATTTTTGTTTGAGCCGAAGCCCCTTTTACTCCTTAGAGTAAGCGTTTTAGGTAAAGAAAGCATTGTGTGAGCCGAAGCCCCTTTTACCCCTTAGAGTAAGCGTTTTGCATAAGAAAAAGTCTGAGCCGATGCCCCCTTTACTCCTTAGAGTAAGCATTTTTAGATCTGAATTGGCCTTACCTTAGGTAGGGTCAATTTAGTTCTATTTAGGTTATCGAATGTCAGCGATTTGGCCGAAGCCGATCACTTTTGATGCAGCTTTTATGGGGAATAGCTCGTTCATATATTTCACACGAGTTACATTTAACACCGTCTCGTTAAAAACCTCACCCCTTGATAAGGGTTCCCCTGAGGGATTGGCATGCAAACCATTGCATTGGACGAAGTGGGAGACGTGGCATGCCAGAGGGCCTTCAATTGATGAAGAATTCATTCGAGCCCCTCTGGTGCCCGCTCGTCGTGATCTTTTTGATGTCGGTCCATGCAATGTTGTTAGGCGTAGTTGTGGGTTGTCTCGAATGTGTGAACGTGAAGAAGACCGAAAGACCCCCACACTTGATCTTGTACCTGCATTTATTCGAAACAAGGTGGAAACTAACAACGGCTCTACTGGCCTTACAAACCAGGGAGCCTGATCTTTATTTGAAATTCAAATATTTTTTTGGTGTTTTAAGTTATGCAAATTTTTATGGTTTTTTTATTTGTTTTCATGGCAAACAAATCTTTCAAGGTAACTTAGTAGGGAGATTAAGGGAAAATAAATGCACAAAGTTTTTTGGATACTTCCCTGGCGAACCTTCCCAAACTGAAATCTTGCAGGTGAATGCGAGATTTGAGCTTAAGGGTGCTAGAAGATTTCTCCATTCTTCATCTTGCTTTATTGTGCAAATTTCTTCCATGTGACTAAAGGTCTTGAATGTTGAAGTTGTGCTCACCATCTTTTAGTCGTCACTTCATCCCTGCAAAAAGTTAGTGAACAACAAATACCGGAAGGACTATTTGAGGAAATATCATTATTGCCATCCGGTCAATTGTTCACATCCACGCTTAAAACAGATTGGTCTTTATCATCGTTAAGCGTAGATCCTGTTTGCCTTTATTTTATTTTTATTTATTTATTTCCAAATGTTCTCTTTTTTTTAAATTTTATTTTCACCATTTTCTTTTAAGCACAACTCAAACAAGGCTGAATTGCATCAACGTGATCACAAGGGTGTTTTGCAATATACTCACAGTGAACCTTTGAAAGGTGATGTACTTCCTTGCATGTTGTGCAGAATTTGTTGCAGTATATCCAATGCCTTGCTTTGTCTCCAATTTGAATCAAGCTTGACGACTTACCCGCTTAAATTTAAAAATTTTCCTACAGGGGTTAGCCCATATATACATCCAATATCTATAAGAGCATTTACTCAAAGGTTCATCAATCAAACTTGACACCATGTCTGATTTGATCAAAGAAGACCATTTAACCTAAGCACCATGCTTAATTTAAAAAGCCTATTAATGCATTCCAGGGATACATTCAAACCAGAACATACGAGCATAGATAAAGGTAGCATGAGAACGTGATCAAGCTACATTCAAAAGAAAAGAAACATGAGTATGGTGAACCACGGGTTACCTCCCGGAAGGGCTTTGTTTAATGTCAAAAGCAGGACATGACACTTAACTTAGTATACTTACCGCTGGCGTTAGATGATGAGTTTAGAATTGCCATCACGGTAATTCCTTAGCTCTTGTTGCTATCTTTGACGGTGACGCTGTTGCACACAGATTGCAAGTGTGCAATAAATGTTGGGATGCTCCCAACAAGTAGTTGGCAAAGAGGCAGAACACGAGCATGCAACAAACGCTTTTTTTCATGAAAGCACGCACAAGAACCAAGGATGCAAGGCACGGTGAAACCAGGAGGCATATGGGGACTACCAAGGTGCAACGACACTGTGGCTTGCACACCTAGATGTCTTAATCCCACTTAGCCTTGTCGGCTATATATATATATTTTTTAATGCAATCATGATTGGGAAACAAATATGCAACTAATTTAAAATGCATGAATAAAACAAATATGATGTGAGATTGGAAATCCAAAAGAGGGTAAATCAAAACATGATATGTAATTTGTAAGAAACTCGAGGCCTGGCGTTTCTCAAAGCGCAAACTGATCACCCTTTTGATCTAAATGACGTGGTGGGAGTCAGTTCCATTTAACCCTATTGATCGGTCTACCAACCACGTTCTGGCAATTAACCGACCCTGTAGGGGTTGCATGAGTTGGACTAGGAACCCAAATAGATAGGTGATGAAAGATTTCACCACCCACCTAGACTAGACACAGTGCCCAAATACAGTTCAAAGCCGAGGAGCCACCCATTCAAAAAGAAGGCACAAGAGTTTGCTTGCAAATGATGTGCAACATGAATGCTTCAAAAAAAATATGATGTGCAACATGAATGCTTCGAAATACAAGGGATAATGCCTGGTTACCTCCACGCAGGCATTTGGGATTTTTTTCTTAATTTTTTTAATACTAGCATCATCTATAGACCAAAGATAAAATTTGGCATTAATGGAACTTGTCATGAGATAGTACAAACCTCCCCCACACTTGGACTCTCGTGTCGCGGGACAACAAAATCAAGTTTGTGCCGGCCTCCTTCGAATTTCTTCCACCACCAAAACTTACCAAGGGGTTGCAGATGATGTAGCTCTCATGTTCTTAAGCATCGTACACTCATCGTTCTTTTTAGTTTCAACCTGTAATGGTTAGCAACCAAAAATATCCGAGGGAGAACTTAACCTAAGAACATGCTCTTGCTATTTTTTTATGTGAAAGATGGATGGGTAGTGATGAAAATGAATGGTAAAGATAAATGAAATGATGTGATGGTATGGATGGGGATACATGGGCAAACTCGGTTTGACACTAGTACAGCAACCGTTCCCCGGCAACGGCGCTAGAAAGCTTGTTGGTATTTTTAACGATCACAGATAAATCCGCAATCGTATGGATACCGATGTAGCTTTCACCCGAGAGTATTCCAGGGTATCGAATCCACAGGGAACGTGTGTGTACTAGTGACGAGTTAAGAACGACCAAGGACAAAAGAAGTGATAAATGTGTAGAAGGAAGAGAGGGTTATTTCTATGTATTCTGGATAACTAAGGATGAGCTCAAGTTGCTTACTGTATTACTTGCTTCGGGACGCCCAAATGTTCTAGCCCGGAAAGGGATGAGAAGGGGGCTAGGCAAGCCAAGCAATGGTCTTACTACTCTCTAGTTCTTCTCACGTGGTGGACTACGTAGGCCGTCAGGGCTGTCACCATCTGGGGCTACCACTACAAATCTGTGGCACTAGGCGCACTCCAAGGTATTCAAATGACTAGACATCCATCTACTCAATTAAATACTATCTTAGCTTTGCAAGTACTAAGACACCTATCACAGCGAGAAGCCCACAAGTAAATAAAGTAAAGCTTGAACTTAATTAATTATTGATCCAAAAATACAAAGAAAATACCTGGATGATACTCGAACCTGAGCCGCATCCGCTGAGGTACAAGAAGAGGAGAGGAGCCGACATCCCCGGCTTCTCCCGGACTCTCGCCTCACCTCTCACCTATTCTAACACTACATTGAATCTGGCCTTTGAGCTTTGCTTCACTTCTTGTGTGTTGAATGAGGGAGTGTTGGTCTCTATTTATAGTGTGAAGGTGCCTTGGGAGAGTGGAGATGCTCCTAGGATCAAAAGGAATATTATTCCCTCCAATTTCTCCCCTTCCTCCACCTGTCCATGGAACGAACTGTGGGAGTCGGTGGGGCAACAGAAACGCACCATGGACCTCATCATAGGCAGTGGGGGCGAGAACCGATCCAAAACCACATAGAACCGGCGATCTGGGTCAAGAACCGGGCAAAACCCGCGCCCTTGTCTCTGTTCAATACGTCAGTGGAGGAAAACTGCTAGCAGACTGCAGGAAGCCGATGAAAACCGCTCCCTCGGAGAAAAACCCGCCGGCTCCCACATGAAACTGGCCCCCTGACCATTCCTCGCTCGCCACCTGTCCCTGGCGGACCGCCTCCCGCCGTTCCGCTCGGGCTCCCGCACGCGCTGCGGAGCAGCCACCCGCGGCTCGCTGCGTGGCAGGCCCCCGCCAGTTGACTCGCGTAGGTGGGCCGGCCTTCCCACTTTGGGGCACAGGATGGGCCTCGCCTATGCACTGGGCGCTTGGGCCAACCCGCGGCCCGTGATGGCGGGCTGGCCTGGAGGCCGCACAGTAGCACCGGAGTGCTTACGTCAGCGATGACGTCAGCACCCCCTCTTATATAATTTATTCCATATCTTCTCGGTACGATCTCCAAAAAATATGAATAATATATCCATCGAAATCGTCTCGCCGAGCCATACACAGTGGTGCACTCCAACTTGGCATTTGAGATACTTTGTAACATTGATATTTTTACTCCTATTGTGTCATTTCCTGCATGGCAAAGTAAAACACCAACACTCATGGAATTCATTAGTATTAAACCCTATCACTATGTTTGGTGTTTATATTTGATATATTTTCTATAGAAATTGACGATCAAAAGTGGTACTTAAGGACCGTCAACAACATGCTCGCCGCAAAGCTAGACCTCCTGGTAAAACTCCTTGATGACAATGCTGAGGTGAAGGAGTTGGTGTACAACTCCGTCCAGATGGTAGACACACAACATGGTTGTGATGTCTGCGGGAACGAGGACCACTCGGGAAACAACTGCCCCAAGACCCGTGAGCAGGTAGCCTACCTCAACAAAAATAGTGGGTATCGTCCTCAAGGTGGCAAAGGGTGAAATCAGTCGCGCCCACAATATCAGGGAGGTAACCACTACAACCCAGGTTATAATCATAACTAACCTTCTCTAAAAAGATCTCGTTCTTGGCCAAGCTAAGATTAATGAATCTCTCTCTAAAAAGCTTGCTGCCAATGATAAAACCCTGAAAAGCAGAAACATGAAAATGGAAACCCTTTCCTCTGCTTTCAAGAACCAGTTAAGTTTTAATAAAATGATTGAGACGCAGCTGGCACAAATTGTTGCGTCTTGTCCTGTTTCCGAGGATGGGAAGATCCCAGGACAACCTGAGTCTTCTTTTGAGGAGGTTAATGCAATAATTAGGAGAGGTGGTAAGACCACTCGTGATACTAACCCTGCAGGACAAACCTCGAGGTAGAGGAAAGCGAAGGGGTCATCTGCCCCAAGAGCTAGGGAAGAGAACACAAACCCAGGATGCCATGAAATTCGTTGTATCATCGGGTCCTATGTTGACGGTCCTTACATGCTAAATCCAACCATCAATATACTCACTTTATAAGGATGTACTATACATTTACTAACATATATCTTTATAAATAACCTGGTTCCACATGTATCATAGCCTTATGTCTTTACAGGACACAAGGACTATAACAGAGAGTAAAACGTGCTCAAACGACGGAGAACATGTCACGCAAATACTACTCCGCAAGCCCATGGGCAAGAAGGCCCACAAACCAGTCACACCAGGGAAGGACCGCGAGAGAATCAATTGGGAATATGCCATGGACCCACATGCCAGTGACCTAGAGGAAGACTGGCGGGAAAGGAGCCCGCCAGGGTTTGACCGAACTTGGACGGGCCCCGTTCCTGCCAAGTCTTGGCAGCAAGTCTTCCTGCGCATCCCCTTTGGCACCAAAGAGGTGTTTCCATCCTGGGAGCGCAGCGAACCGTCCTCCCCTTGTATAAATAGGGGGGTAGGAGGCCTTCTTCAACACACACTCATCCTCAAGAGCCTCTCTCTCTAAGTAGTACTTTGTAATCCTTAGGCTAGTGGAGCCCAGGCTAGGCTTAGCGTAGTAGTATTCGGAGTCATCCTTGGGTCGTTGTGGGATGTAACCTTCGGCCTTCAGTATGGTCTTTGTATGCTTTATTAGTATTTATATAAGTATGGAGTTTGATCCAAATGCTATCTCTACAGTGTTTATTTTATATACATGTCTTATCATGAGTTATATATTGTTTATGCATAGGCTAGTCGATCTAAGCTACAATCTCGGTTTGTTGTTCCTTCGAGATTGCTCTAGTTCCATGTTTCCTGGGAGGACTAGGGTAGCTCTCTCATGCACAAGCATGGTGCTCGGGCATGACGAGAGCCTACGAATATGATTGTGCCCCATGGTATGGAGGGTTAGGCGGCAGGTGGTGACAGCCCCGTCCGTCCCTTGTATTCCCCCATGTTCAGGTATAGTGTAGGAGGTACATAAAGCCTTGGCGCTTGCTGGCAGACCAGTGTGGCTTGGTCTCCCCATTGTGTGCCTGGGTGCTTAGAACTAAGTCCTTTGCATAACTTGTATAACCTGTGCTGTCTTATATAAGGATTCTTTTGCCTTGCTCCATCTAACCTTGGGACATATTCTTTATTCTTGAGATTGTTATCACTTACCCCTGCATGACTTTGTCCAGAACATATATCGTAATAACTTGAGTATGATCATCTTGTAAACACTTTATCACCTAATGCCATCCTTTGGGAAAATATAAATAATGATACCCATGAATACTAACGGCTGGAATGCTACAATGGTATTTCCGTGCGCTTGCGGAAACGTAACGTAATGATATACCCAAGTCATTTCTAAGTGGCGTTGCTGGGCTTAACAAACCTGGTGGCGATGTTAAGAAATGCCAACAAGCATTTCTAGCACCGTTGACGGGGATAGCAATGGTGAAATAGAATTTACAATACAATCATAATTAAGGCTTATGTATAAGATATGGTCATTGCTTATACATGCTAACTTTGCTTTGTTTTCTCACTTGTGGTGAAAATAGGGTAGTGCATGACCGGTTTCTCCCTGCCAACAAACTTCATTGAAGATCCCGAGACACTCTTGAGAAGGAATCGCATTCACGCCATTCTTTCTCTGTTCGTTCTCTCGGCAGAAGAACCAGTCGTTCTAGCACTAGTAGCTAACATCCCCAAGGCGTGGGAGAGGCTCCAAGGGTACATCAATGCCTACCCCCATCATGGTATGGAGGGCATTGACGGTCCTCAAGTACCACTTTTGACCGTCAATTCCTACAGAAAATATAAACAAAAATGCATTCACCATAGCTATAGGGCTTATATCTAATCCATTCCACAAGTTTTGGTGAATATGTGAGTGCAGGGATTAAATGGCAAAAGAGGAAGACAATTGGGCTCAGGGCTTGGTTGCCACAGGTCGCCCGACCTCCCTAGGTCGGTCGACCTAGGCCCAAGCCCAATAGAGCCCATCTTTGACCACAGCAAAGAAGCACACTTTAGGAACATCTTAGCCATTGATTCCATGTCGGTTGGATCCAAGAGACGGGAATGGTCCAAGGGGAGGTAACATGGATTGAAGGTCCCACCTCGCAAACTAAACGTACTCAAATGCACCTATACCACCTGGCACCACCATGAGGACCCATTACACAGTCACTCAGCCGAAGATGGGCCCGATCGGTGCCGGTGGCATGTCGCCCGACCTAGCCCCGTCGCCCAACCTGGTCCGGAGGCCAAACCGCGTCATCCTTCTCGTGCGCGTTCCCCCCACCTCCAGGAGTCCATCTACGCCGTGCACCACTCAAGGTAGTGGATCCAACGTCGGCCGACCTCCCCGCGTCGCCCGACCTGTGACTGAGTCCGTTCATCCTCATCTTCCACGTGTCCACTCCCAACCGCCTCTACAAGCTATAAATAGCTGCATACCGGTCATTGAAGATCATCATCGAGCTGGAGCATCAAGTCAAGGCGAAGCCCTCCTCAAATGAGAATAGAAATAGGGAGAGAGTGAGGGAGAGTCTGGAGGAGTCCCGGCGTGTCAGCGACCCTCCACCTGTACCTGGACGGATGCGAGCTACTTAGTAAGTATCCAAGATTCAACTAGTATTTAAGTCTGAGTTATAGAAAGCTAAGTTCTCTATTGTGCTTGTGGGTTCATCGCTTTATTTATAAAGTGATCTAGTCTCTAGCTAGGATTAGAGTAGTAGTATATATCTTAAGTGTGGTGCTTAGGTTATCGACTACCTTCGTTTGCCTCGTAGCCCCACGGATTAGAAGAGGAAGGCGGCAGGTGGTGACAGCCCTGTCCGTCCTTTGTAATCCTCCATGTTTGGGTACGGCGTAGAGCTGTTTGCCAGCAATTTCCTAGATCGATCCGGTCAACTTTAGTGATTAGACAGTGCCCTCTCGTTCCCTGTGGATTTGATACCCTAAATACTTCCGGGTGAAAGCTACAACGGTATCCGTGCACTTGCGGATTTATCTGCGACTGTAGGAAATACCAACAAGCTTTCTGGCGCCGTTGCCAGGGAACGGCAGCTGTGTTGTCTAAGAACTACGGTTGCCCGTTTATCTTTTATTTTATTTTCTTTTATTTTATTTCGGTGACCCATGGACTCAACCCAAATCCATGAGTTCTCTGCTCCAAAGGGCAATTTATTGGTGCCGCACCCCTCGTGAAATCCTATACAAACAAATAGCTTTGAACTTCGCCCTGCTTTCATAGCTATGGTCTAGGAGACATCCTTTTCAGGACGTGATGAAAATCCATACCATCACCTGCACACATTTGAGTTGCTATGTTCGTGTCTGATCATATCAGACATCACAAGCAACAAATAGGTGGAAGTTCTTCCTGACCATACCATTGGGCCAACGAACATGAATGGGAGAAGTTACGAGACAAGCTTTGTCTAGAGTACTTCCCCATTCATCGGATTTGTGCCCTTCGGAAGTGTTGGGGGATTGGCCTGTCAAGGAAATGCCTTCACTCGGTTACCTTGTTCCAGGATTGAGGGAATTACCTTCGCTATGTATCCCTGAAAGGAAATTACCTTCGCTTTATATTCCTGAAAGGAAATTACCTTCGCTATGTATCCCTGAAAGGCAATTACCTTCGCTGATGGAAACGGAAGTTCACTATGCTCGTATGCGAAGGCAACGTATGAATATCACGCCTGGATTCAGTTTCTCTCTCCTTCGCTAAAAGATTGGGCACCTAGGGGCGATACGTTGCTCCTGGTGTTAATAGGTGTCTGATACAGATGCGAAGGTGTTGTTAAGTGATTTATTGCCTTCGCTACCCTGACCCATTCTGTGAGGGTGCGAAGGCAATTCCCAGACACTAGTGAATACTTGATTCATCTTATTATACAGGCTCAAGATAGGCTTGGATGACGGCGCGACGGTCTTTTCTTCTCTAAGCTGGAGAAGGCGTCGCGCGGCTATGAAGGAGCTCTGGTGGTGAAGGCAACAAAGGTCGTAGGAAGCACGGTGAAGGCGGCGTGGACCAAGTCAAGACCGAGTCAAAGACGGAGTTACTGGTCTACGCATTCACATTGAGACGTGTAAATGTACTCTTGTGCCCCTGGGAACCGTAGGTTATATAGTCTAGAGGATGATGCCTGATTTCCAGGGGTATAAGGGGAATGTAAAATGTGCCTCTTGACCTCCCTATATAAGGGGGCCTCCCACCAACGTGTAAAGGGCTGATTCCCGAGAACACTGTTGATAAGTAATTTACTGTTGCTTATCTCTGTTCTCTGTCTTGGCTGTTGTTTGGGTTCATTGGCTTCGGCTATATCCCAACAACTGGCGCCCACCGTTTGTGCTGTGCACGAACAAAACCCACGATAACCACCATGCCACCAAAAAAAGCCAAGTCAACCACCACTGCGGCAAATGCAACTCCCAGTGGCGAAGCCGATCCCCAAGCCACAATTCCACCAAACATCCTATTACCCATAACCGAAGCCGTCAATGAAGACACGGAAGTAGATGAAGACACTCTCACCACCGAAGAAAAGCTGCGCAGGGTGGAGGACAGGCTCCGCCTTCGCCGTCTGGAGCAGCAAAGAGAGCTTGAAGCTGCTCAGCTTGAACTGCAGCAGCAAATGCAGGAGGAAGAGGAAGAACAGCAACACCAGCTGCTGCAGGTCAAGAAGCAGTTGGAGGAGCTGAGACAAGCGAAGCAAAGAAGATTGAACTCCACTGGTTCTAGAGCTACGAAGCTCCGAGAAGAACTCGAGAAAGCTAAGAAACAAGTTGCTCAACTCCAAGCCGAACTCAACGACCCAATTGCCTTCGCCAGCGTAGTGACAAACCACATTTCCACAACGGAAACCGGTTTCCAAGTGCTGCATACACGTCCCATTGATCGTACTTGCCCTCTCTCAGAAAGTCTTCAATTGGCAAGATGGCCGCCTTCATACAAGCCTATCTCTCTACCAAGATACAATGGCCTCACCGACCCCAAGCAATTTCTCATGAGCTATGAAGCTGCAATAGCTTCGGCAGGGGGAGATGATGTGGTGCTGGCAAAGTCTTTCATCTTCGTCTGCGATGGCACCGCAATGAATTGGTACACCAAGCATCCAGGATTATCTATCACCAGCTGGTATGATCTGAAAAGAGAGTTGATCAAGAATTTCAGTATAATGGGAGACCAAGCATTATCATATGCAGAGCTAACATTACATCAACAGCCGAAGGAGTCTTTGGAGGACTACTTTCGCAGGTTTGTGGGGCTCAGATCTCAGGCTCCTCATATTCCTGACGAAGCCGCCAAATTTGCAGCTATACAGGGGCTTCGGCCAGGTCCTTTCGCCCAACATATTGCAAGGGAAACACCAGCAACCCTTGGAGATCTCTATGAAGAGTTCAAAAAATACCGTCGATCCGACAATGACAACCGAATGCGAATTGCCAGAGAAGTCGTCCTGAAAAACCAATATGATTCCCAAAACAAGCAGCATCACCACAGCCAAAACCACTACCAAAACTACCCATCCCAAACCATCATGAATGTGGAGAGCCCACCTTCGCTTCCACAGAACAAACCCACTTACCCAGAAAACCAATATCAGAGCCAAAGAAACGAACCTACCCAAAGAGGTGGAAGAGCCGGCAGAGGCCGAGGAAGAGGAAGAGGTCCACCTTCGGGACCAGAGCTGTTTTGTCAATACCATGGCAAAAATCATACCCATGGCACAGAGCAGTGCCGAGACATCAAAAGAACCATCGACAAGCTGAAAGCAGACAAAATCCAAGCAACCCAAATGAAGCCATCTTCGGCTTCGCACCCAAACACCCAAACCCAACCACAAACCCAAGCTATCCAACCTTACTGCCCAGTCTATCCCTCCCTAACCTCAAATTTTGTGCATCCCACAACCGCGATGGCGACTCAATTTTCGCCTTCACCGCAAACATTCCAGCATTACTACCCACAAGCCATGTACCCACAATTCTACCCTCAAAACCAGTAGCCTATCCCAAACAAAGACATCAAGGTGGAGGAATTACCACCACCACCCCCACCACCTCAAAAACAGCAAGATCACAACCCAGCAAACCCGTTGCCTAATTATGGCCTCATCATGCCTATAACTGGAGGATCCTCACTTGCCTTCGAGACAAAGAAGCAGAGAAAGAGTTACTTTCGCCAGGTCAACAACATTTCAGTTGACGGTCCATACAAGAAATCAGAATGGTCTCACATGCCAATTACCTTTACTGAAGAAGATCTCAAACTCCACAACTTTCCACACAATGACGCAGTGTCCATCGAAGCCAATATTGCCGGCTGGAGAATTGGGAAAGTGCTGGTGGATACAGGCAGCTCAGCAGATATCATCTTGGCAAAAACTCTCAGATCGATGACCAACATCAACCCAGATAACTTGGAGCCATCTGACACACCTTTGGTTGGCTTCGGGGGGAAGCGCACCGCAACATTGGGGAAAATCACATTGCCAGTATCCTTTGGCGACACATCAAATGCAAGAACAGAGTTCATTACCTTCGACGTCGTTGACATGTTCTTCGACTACAATGTTATCTTCGGCAGGGGAGTTATAAATTCCTTCGACATCATCATAAGGCAAGCTTTCTTATGCATGAAAATGCCAGCTCTCAAAGGGGTCATCACCGTCTATGGTGACCAAACAGAGGCAAGAAGAATTGAGTATGCCAACACCCCAGGCCAGCGAAAGGTTCATGTCCTCAAAGAAAGTGATCCCATTTACCCAGAGGAGAAGCCAATTGCTGACAAAAGCAGCCGCAGTATGCAAGGTGCTGCAGAAACAAAAGAAGTGCAACTGCAACCTGATGTCTCGACAGAAAAGTTATAATCAGCTCAGATCTTGAGCCAGACGAAGAAGAAAGACTCATCGAGTTCTTGAGAAACAATAAAGATGTCTTCGCCTGGTCAAGCAAAGATTTGCCAGGAGTTGACAGGAGCATAATTGAACACAAACTCGCAATTAGCCCTGACATGAGGCCGATGAAGCAAAAACTGAGGAAAATGTCCGAAGAAAAAGTGAGCGCAGTCAAGGCTGAGGTGCAAAGGCTGCTTGATGCAAAAGTTATACGCGAAGTTCAATATCCCAAGTGGTTAGCAAACACTGTGCCTGTGAAAAAGAAAATGGCAAGTGGAGAATGTGCATCGATTTCACCGATCTCAACAAGGCATGTCCCAAGGATGATTTCCCTCTCCCAAGAATTGATAAAATCATTGATCAAGCTGCTGCAAGTGAGATGATGTCTCTGCTAGATTGCTTCTCCGGTTATCATCAAATATGGATGAAGAAAGAAGATGAAGAAAAAACCAGCTTCATAACACCAATCGGCACCTTTTGCTTCATCAGAATGCCTGAGGGGCTTCGCAATGCTGGTACCACTTTCTGTCACATGTCAAGCACTGTATTCAAAGAGGAACTCTTCAAAACTATTCTGGCATATGTTGATGACATCTTGGTCAAGAGTGTGAGAAGGCAAGATCACATCTCAGATCTGGCAGTTGCCTTCGCAAGAATGAGACAGGCTGGACTCAAACTTAACCCGGAGAAATGTGTCTTCGGAGTAACCAAGGGGAAGATACTCGGCTGTCTCGTTTCAGCAAATGAGATCGAAGCCAACCCTGATAAGATCAATGCAATACTCAACATGGAAGAGCCCAAATGCATTAGAGATGTGCAGAAACTCTCTGGCAGAATCGCAGCACTAAACAGATTTATTGCAAAGGCAGCTGAGCGCAGTTTACCCTTCTTTGCAACTCTCAGAAATGCATCAAAGTTTGAATGGGGAGAAGAGCAGTCGAAGGCATTCTATGAATTAAGACAATATCTGATGCAGCTCACGAAGCTGACAACACCCGACCCGAAGGCACCCTTACTTCTATACATTGCAGCTTCGCAATCAGCCGTCAGTGCTGCACTCATTGTGGAGAAGCTGGTTGAAGGCAGAAATATACAGCAGCCGGTATATTATGTTTCTGAGGCACTAGCAGGGTCGAAGCTGTTCTACACTGAGATTGAGAAAATGATCTATGCCGTGGTAATGGCATCCAGAAAGCTAAGGCATTATTTTGAAGGGCACACCATCAAAGTACTTACAGATCAACCCTTAAAAGAGTTATTGAGCAACAAAGAAGCGTCGGTAAGAATACACAAATGGGCTGCAGAGCTATCTGAATATGTGGTCGACTTCGAGCGAAGAACAGCAGTCAAATCGCAAGTCTTGGCTGATTTCATAGTCGAATGGACATCGCCTTCGGCACAAACTCTGACAAGAGAAGAAAGCTGGCTAGTACACAGTGACGGCGCTTGGGGGGACAAAGGAGCTGGCATCGCAGCGATTGTGCAATCGCCTTCGGGCATTAAGATGAGATATGCAGCGAACCTAGAGTTCTGCAAAAATAGCGACAGAAGTACAAATAATATTGCTGAATATGAAGCCGTCTTATTGGGGCTCAGAAAGGCGAAGGTGCTAGGGGCTCAGCTCTTCGTTGTAAAAACTGACTCGAAGGTGGTAGCAGACCACATTGAAAAAGAAAGCGTTGCAAAGCAACCCGAGCTGATCAAATACCTAAATACAGTCCGATCAATGGAAAAAAAGTTCAAAGGCTTCACAATAGAATACATTCCAAGGGCAAAAAATGAAGAAGCTGATGCACTGGCCAAGGCAACAGCAAAGGGGGACAAGTTGCCACCCGATGTCTTCTTCCAGACACTGACAGTGCCTTCGATCAAAGAACTCGATGAGCAACCACACTTTATCAATGCAATAAATTCAGAAGATTGGCGGTCTTCCATAATGGCATATCTCAGGGGATACTACGAACCAATTCACAAAGACGACCTCAAAACCATGCAGCAGAGAGCAAGAGCATACCAAATCATCGACAACACCTTGTATAAGAAAGGAGTCGTAGCTCCTTGGCTTTGCTGCGTTTCCATCAGCGAAGGTAGAGAGATAATTCAAGAGATACACAGTGGTCTATGCGGAGCTCACTTTGGAGCGAGGGCAATTGTGGGGAAGGCAATGAGACAAGGGTTTTATTGGCCTTCAATCATCAATGACGCAACAAATACAGTCAAGACTTGCGACGAATGTCAAAAATGTGCGGCAACCAGAAAATCACCTTCGGAGCCGTCACAGCTGATAACTCCAACCTGGCCATTGCAGAGATGGGGCATCGATCTGGTGGGTCCTCTTCCCACGGCTCAAGAAAACCTCAAATATGCAATAGTTGCAGTGGAATATTTCACTAAGTGGATTGAGGCAAGGCCACTAGCAAATATCACGGCGAAGACAGTTATCAAATTCTTCTGGCAGCAAATTGTATGCAGATTTGGAGTTCCAAGGGAAATCACAGTGGATAACGGGAAACAGTTTGACTGTGACGAATTCAGGCGGTACTGCATTTCCATCGGGACGAAGGCAAGATTTGCATCAGTATACCACCCCCAGTCCAATGGCGCATTTGAAAGAGCTAATGGCATCATTTTCACTGCCATCAGAAAATGCCTTGCAAATTGCAAGAAAAAAGGCAAATGGGTAGAAGAAATGTCGAAGGTAATTTGGGCTCACAACACATCTACCTCAAGAGCAACTCAGTTCACTCCATTCAAACTGCTTTACGGCGAAGAAGCAGTATGCCCGGAAGAGATTCTTCATCAGGGGCTTCGCAGTCAACAGAAAGCACCCAAAGATAGTGAAGCCATAGACAAAGACCTCACAGAAATATACAGGCTGCAAGCAGCGAAGAACATTTCCAAGTACCAGGAAGAAACCAGGAAATGGCGAGACAAGAAAGTAGTAAGAAAAGCCATAAAGATAGGCGATTGGGTGCTAAGGAAGAACCCGAATATGCCTTTGGGAAAGCTGCAGAACAAATGGAAAGGTCCGTTCCTAGTCGTCAAGAGTAACAGACCAGAATCATTTCACCTGGGGGATAGAGAAGGCAATGAGCTGCCACATTCTTGGAATGCGGACAGCCTGCGAAGGTACTACCCGTGAACATAATGTAACAATTGGCTTCGTATTTTATAAACGAAGTCAATTAGTAGAGTAGATATTTCCTTTTCAAAAAGGCCCGTACTCTTTTCCTCACAGGGGAACCCTTACCAAAGGGGTGAGGTTTTTAACGAGGCGGTGCCAACTGTAACTCGTCTGAAATATATAAACGAGCTATTCCCCAAAAAAGTTGCATCGAAAGCGATTGGCTTCGACCAAGTCACTGGTATTCGATAAACCCAATAGAACTAAATTGACCCTACCAAAGGTAAGGCCAATTCAGATCTAAATTGCTTGCTCTAAGGAGTAAAAGGGGCTTCGGCTCAAGATTGTCTTCATATACAAAAAATGCTTACTCCAAAGGAGTAAAAGGGGCTTCGGCTCAGATAGATTTCACATACAAAACTTCTTACTAAAGGGGCTTCGGCAAACACCGAACCTCATACGACAATGCTCACCCTAGAAGGAGTAAAAGGGGATTCTGTTCAAACTACTCTCAAAAACAAAAACACCAATTGGAGCATGAACAAAGAGCAGACCCAGAAACAATTCCCCGTCTAAACGCCATGGATCGCCATTTGAGCACATTGAACAAAAAACACAAACTCGCTTCGAGGGGAGGAGGCGTTTCTCTCAGAAACGAAGACAAACCGAGTTTGATATTTCTTATTCAAATGTCATACACGCGAACGGTTTATTCGCATCATGAACATATTCACTTTCGCATGAATCAACACACTCGCTTCGGGGGGAGGAGGCGTTTCTCTCAAAAGCGAAGACAAAACGAGTTTATATTCATTCATGCGAAGACATAATTACATCACGAGTTTCATACATTTATACCAAGCATTCTCAAAACATTTCAAACACATATCCATAAAACTGCTCGCCAGATCTCCTAAAACGAGGAGCGTTGTAAACGCAAGCAAAGTCCTTGACATCAGGACCAACGTCCAACGGCTCCATCTTTGGAACGCCCAAGGAAACAGCTTCGGCATTTCTCTTCGCAGCAAGCTCAACTCGATCAAAGCCGTGAGCAACAAACGCTGTGAAAAAATCAAAAACACTGAACTCCGTGTGACGATAAAACTCGTGACAATACTCCAAAAAATCGTGATGGCTCGAGTTCGGATAAAGACGTTGAAACTCCTTCCATGCGAAGCCAGAAATACAAAGCGGCCCGTCACGCATAGCCAGTGGAGTGAGTGCAAGCATTTCATCACCCTGAATATACACAAATGTACAAGTTCAAAAGAACTGCCCGCTCAATAAAATCCTAACTCTTGCTACAATTCAAAAGGTCCTTAGACCTGTGGATCGACCCCTGGGGCCCCTTGATCACCCTGCCCTTGCGAAGAAGAAGCACCGGCTTCGCCGGAAGCAGAACCAATCGCAGCAGAACCTGTTCCGACACCGGCTTCGGCAGCTTCTTTGGCAGTGGCTTCCCTTGCAATGGCTTCGGCTTCAACTTTTTGCTTCTTCAGTTCCTTTGACTGAGAATACAAAAGCTATCAAACAAAACAATTCCAAATCAAAAACAAAAACGAATAAAAAATGACAACGATGGAATCTATAAAAAATACCTTCACAAGTCGGTTGCGGACAAGATTCTGAGTTGCTTGACGGCCACTGGCAACCCAAAAATACCTTAAGAAAAGTGCCTTCGCGAGGAGCAGTTGCTGTGGAAAATAATCAGTGTCGGCAGGATCTCTGGGAGGAGCGGGATAAGGATAACCTTTCCGAACCAAGGCATTATAATGATCACAGCCATCGTCTGAGAGAACCTTGAGCAGGTTACATGAGCAAAGATTGACAGCAAAGTCACTGAGAGTTTCCACGACACTTGGAAGCGAAGCAAATTCATTGTTAATCCAATTAAAGAGCTTGTCCAAGCTATACTCTTTATTGGGGAAGGCAGCGGGCTCCGCACCAAACTGTCGTAAGGCTTCCTTGTATAAGCGATACAATTTTAAGCCTCGCTCCCAGGCAACATCAACCACGCTTTCATTCTCCTTGCGAAGGTTAAGGTTTGATGTGCGCAGCGACAAGACCTCACGCTCAAAGTTTTCACTGCGAGACCGATATGTATCAATATCGCCCGAAAGCTTCTCCTTGGCTGCATTTAGTGTGTTCACCTCACCCTTTAGAAAGGAAATCAACTCAGTATCTTCAACAATTTTCTTGCGAAGGCCCTCCACGGTGCCATCCTTATCAACAATCTTAGCCTCCAAGGCAACTTCTCCTTAAGGGAATCGGCTTCGCCAGCTTTAGCTTCCAAAGCTGCGACTTTGTCCTTCAAAGACTTGTTCTCAATGATAATAGACTCCCGGTCCTAGCGAAACAGATTCTTTTCATTTTCAAGATCCTGCTTAATTCTATCAATAGTTGCTTGGATCTGGAGAAGCTCTACTTTTTCCCTTCGCAATTTCTCTAGCTCTGCACGCTCAGCAGCAACCAAGTTGAGGTTGGGAACTTGAGCTGCCAACTCATTGATAGCTACAACAACCTATGGTAGAAAATAGTTCAGCATTACGAAATAAATGAAACGAAGCTAAGGTCAAAAACACAATCACAGACGAAGGCAATAAGGTCATACCTTCATTCCCGAAGCCAAAATAGTGGAACTTATGCTTTCAGGATCGAGTGTCTGAACAAGTCGTTGATATTCTGCAAGGAAAAAATAATGAAAACACTGTTATCTTCGCAAAATAGCCAAAGGAAAAAACAAGCTATAATCCCAAACAAAAAACACCTTCCAAATCAAAGTCTCGAAGAGGCCCACCTTCGCGCACGCGAGATGGCCCATCTCCCTCGCCACCTAATAAACAGGTCTCAATCGCATTAGCATCAAACAGCAGAGCAAGCAACGTCGCTAAAGGAAAAAACGAAGAAACATCATTAGTACCTTTGGGAAAAGGAATACTTCCACCCATATCAACATCCATATAAGATTGAGAAGCAGTAGCCCTCTCAGCGGCTTCGGAAGTCTCAGCTTCGGCAACCTCCTTTTCCTTAGCCTGGGCATCAACGTCAACTGTCCCGGCAGCATGGGCCAGAACTTCCAAAGAGTCTCGAACAGGAGGGGAAGAAGCCAAAGCCGACGACGGAGGGCTAACCGCCAGAATGTTAACTAGAGCTTCAGCTCTGGGCTCTTCAAAGCTAGCCTCGACATGAACCTCCTCTGGCACATTCTCCATAATGGGAGCATCTCGAACAGGAGTCTCCTCAAACATGCTAATATCAATGCCATCATCAAATGGATTCGGAACCCGTACATCTTCGGCTGCTTCATCAACGCCTTCACAAGTAATATTGACATCAATCACGGGATTCCGCGCCAAGTAGTCTCCTAGCAAAGGAAGACTCGTGCCTTGAAAATAATTCCCAAAGAGAGCAACCTCACCTAAGAAAATATCATCTCCGCTCCGGGGAGCTGAGCTCATAAAGCCGGTGACTTGCGAAGCCGGCCGCTACACGGGAGCTGAAGCCGCTGGGGCTGGCCGAGGAGGGCGAGGTGGAAGACCACCCCGCGAAGCCGAAGAGGTGACCCTGGTAGCCGGGGCGACGATGGACACAGGGATGGCAGCAATCGGTGTGTCTTGTCGACGACGCTTCTCAGCAGACTCATGAGAGCTGCTACTGCCACGCCTGGCCGGAACGATGGAGGAAGCCGCCTTCGCGACTGCACTCTTGCCACGGCCGCCTCCACGTCCAGATCGCCCTCCTCCACAGGAAGCACGCGAAGGAGCAGAGTCATCACCATCCCGGTCCTTTGCCTTCCCTTTCCCTTTTTTGTCCTTCTTCTCCTTTTTCTCTTTCTTTTTCTCCTTAGAGGAGACGGGCACCTCTCGAGCACCGTAAGAAATCTTTAGTTCCTCAAAAACTCTATTGAATCTAACATGAACAAATTTGTCTTCGAAACTACGATGTTCCTTGGAGTCATATGTTCCAAGAATATCATTGGCCCATTGCTCCACAGCAGTAACAAAATCTGCTGCAGTCATGCCCTCGGGGAGCTTCGCGCCAAAGTAAGGGAAGGCAACCTTGGTGTGTTCGCAGAAAGCTTTCCATTCAACTTTATAAGGCGCCCAATCGGCAGATAAGAAATAAACTCCACAGGCGAGGTCAGCAGCAACACCTTCTTCAATCAAATCGCGGCTGCAAAATGTTTGCGAAGCCACTTGAAAAGCCTTCCAACACTCAGAGAACCCAGGCCTTTCACCGTCAAAGGTTGGGCAGGAAACAAACTTTAGCCAATCAATCTAGCTGTGGAGAGGATAAGAGACAGACTTGGTCCCATCTTCCGAAGTAGTTTCCTCTGAAGGCACCCTTACATAAAACCAATATTTTTGCCAGTCCTTGGTCCATTTATTTCTGTTAGCAAAGGAAATCTCCACCTTCGCAAAGTGGGAACCACGGCGGCGCCCAGTGAAAGTCACACACCCAAAGTCCGGAGTATATAACTCGCCTTCGATGTCAGATGATTTGCTTTGATTATGCCCCTCATAAAGCCGAAGAAAACCATCAACTGTAACTATTGCATCATGCGTCTTCACAGCCTAGAAGAATCGAAGAAGATGACTGATGGCGTTTGGCGTCAGATGATGCAGTTGTAGACCATAAGGCGCGATCATCTTCGCGATGACGGTGTCAATGGGCATCTTCAAACCCGCAATAAAAAAATCTGTGAAGACAACAACCTCGTCTTCGCGAGGATTAGGCGTAGTATCAGTACCGGGAGTACGGCCCCAGCCCACGGGGAAATATCCTTTTTCCTCATAGAACTTGATGTCACGTTCGCCAACTTTGGACTTGCCAAAAACAAGCGTCTTCGGCTTCTTTTTCAGATCTACTAGGTCCTCAACATCAACCTCCACGTCATCAAGATCCTCCTTCTCGCCATCATCATCATCAGCATGTTCGTCGCTAGAACCTTCTTCAACAGTTGGAGTCTCATCTTCAATCTGTTGTGCAAGTTGATCAACTTCAGAATCATCCATCCCACGACGAGAAACTCCCGTTCGTTGGGCATCGGGGCTGCCTTCGCTAGCCATGTCAATAAGTATAGCAGTTTGCTTAGTGCGCGCCGCTGTAGAAATAAAAGCAATTCTCAATACATAAACGAAGGAAACCAGCAACAGCAATACAATCAAAAATAGAGAGAGAACCTTAATTGTACAAGCGAGTATTACGAGGAGAAGCCGACACGAATGCGAAAGGCTTTTCAGGCTATGATCGGAGTAGGCGAAGAAGATTCAACAGCAGAAAGCGATTGATAGCGAAAGCGAAGAAACCTAAAAGGGGGACCCCTTCGGTCCTATTTATAGGTCAGTAAAAAAGTAACCGTTACCGTGGCACGGAAATCGAAAAGGCCCAAAAAAATCCAAAAAATAGTACAAATAAAAATAAATAAAAAAGTGAAGAATCAGAAAAAATAAGGGATGAGAAGCCAAGTCAGGGGTGAAGACAACGACTCGGGACTTGCTCCAACGGGAGGAGGCGTTTCTCTGGAACAGGCGAAGGCAATCCTGAATCTTTGAGGACATCGGCCTGTTGGAGAAAGCCCTCGTCCGCGAGGGGCTACTGTTGGGGGATTGGCCTGCCAAGGAAACGCCTTCACCCGGTTACCTTGTTCCAGGATTGAGGGAATTACCTTCGCTATGTATCCCTGAAAGGAAATTACTTTCGCTTTATATTCCTGAAAGAAATTACCTTCGCTATGTATCCCTGAAAGGCAATTACCTTCGCTGATGGAAACAGAAGTTCACTGTGCTCGTATGCGAAGGCAACGTATGAATATCACGCCTGGATTCAGTTTCTCTCTCCTTCGCTAAAAGATTAGGCACCTAGGGGCGATATGTTGCTCCTGGTGTTAATAGGTGTCTGATACAGATGCGAAGGTGTTGTTAAGTGATTTATTGCCTTCGCTACCCTGACCCATTCTGTGAGGGTGCGAAGGCAATTCCCAGACACTAGTGAATACTTGATTCATCTTATTATACAGGCTCAAGATAGGCTTGGATGACGGCGCGACGGTCTTTTCTTCTCTAAACTGGAGAAGGCGTCGCGCGGCTATGAAGGAGCTCTGGTGGTAAGGCAACCGTAGGTTATATAGTCTAGAGGATGATGCCTGATTTCCAGGGGTATAAGGGGAATGTAAAATGTGCCTCTTGACCTCCCTATATAAGGGGGCCTCCCACCAACATGTAAAGGGCTGATTCCCGAGAACACTGTTGATAAGTAATTTACTGTTGCTTGTCTCTGTTCTCTATCTTGGCTGTTGTTTGGGTTCATTGGCTTCGGCTATATCCCAACAGGAAGGAAATTATTAACTTCCAACAAAAAGAGAAGGAAACGATCGTGGCAGCATAAGAACGATTCTAGGATTTCAAGGCTGCCGGATTCGTTGATATAGCCGCCGAAGGATCATTCTTACATGTAACACCGGCTAGAGCGAGAGAGGTCCTGGAGAAGATTCGAGAGCACTCTCCTGCTGCTATGGATGGAACTGAGCGAGAAGACCTTCAACTAGATTCTATCTTACCGTATACTTGCCCAGTCCAGATCCAACTCCTGAGACACCATCCGTTAAGGCAGAGGAAACTCAGCCTTTCATATTACCTTTTGACTTCGAGGATGATCTCTTTGAAAATCATGGAAACACCTCAGATTATTCAAGGCACAAGAAGGCTACGACACCCCCTCTTTCTCATCCTCCCTGTCCTCCCCACGAAGCATTTCTCGTGAAAAACATAAAGGAGGAATGGTTGGATGGAATGTAGCACTTTTTCGAAGCAATTTGGAATAGTTCACGTTCCATAATCCTTCCATGATATATAAGGGGAACTGTCGTAGAAGCCCATTTCAACCCCAGCATGAAGGTCAACATCATGTCATGGCACATTGCACATAATCTCTTAGGAAATGTTCCATTAAGGCCATCCGACAAGCTCCTCAAAAGTTGTCCCTTTGGACACATCATTCAATGTTGGGAGATCGCCAGTGCCGTGACAATCACGCTAGATAAAATCGAGGTCAATTTAGATTTCCACATGTTTGATACCCTTGATTTTGATCTACTCCTAGGCTATCCACCAGAAAAGCTTCTCCAAGGAGAAGCATCTCATAGGAGCTTTCATGATACGCTTGGGAAAGCTGCTTTTGCCACTCCTATCTCTTACCTAGAAATTCCAAGGGCAAAGTCATCTCCCAAGCATAACTCGCTCGAGAAAGTGATGTTTGTGTCGCCATTCGCACCAACATCTCACCTCTACGAACACGAACAACTTTTATCACCCTCGATCGAGCGCAACCTTTGGCCCCATGGCCCTCGGGACATTGTTATCGACAATAGTCAAGAATCAACCCTGATAATGCATAATGAATCTCTTGAGTTGGAGAAATTTTCAAGGGCCATGGACAGGCTTGAAGTGTTGGCTCTGGAGTCCAAGCAAAAGGATTCTATAAATGAGCATGAAACCTTTTCATTCGAAATCCCACAAGGATGCTCATTTAACAAATCTTCAGAGTTTACCACGCTTTGTGCCACAATCACATACAAGGACTACAACCACCTTGAGGTCCTCAATTCTAAAATGTTTAGAACGTTGGTTGTAGATGCATTTGTTTATCATAAACATTGCGAAATTCGTGGTTGCATTTATGGTACTAACCTTGCAGCTAAAGCTTCAATGACACATCAACAATTGGCAATGAGCTTGGAAACTACATAACCAAGAATAGCTGCAAAGTGAAGATTCATCATGGTCTAGCTTCAAACCATAAACAAAGCACTGCCGGGAGATGGCCCGGATTATCGTTTATTTCCCTTCAAATAAAAAGCAAGAACATGTTTTTAGTATAATCTTTCCTTCGGGTACTTTTGGTCACTGATATGACCACACCAGTGTCGACGACCCCGCCGAGTACCCCGACGACTTCACAGAGTACTTCGACCACTCTGCCGAGTACTCTACCAAGTACTCCGACCTCGCCGACTACATCTCCAAGTACTCTGCCAAGTACTCCGACTGCGCCGACTACATCTCCAACCCCTACTGGACCAATCACTCGGAGCCGAGCTAAGAAAATACAACAAGAGGTGCACGCGCTACTTTGTGAGTATCAATTGAACATTAATGAGAACTTTGAGCTACCTAAGTCGTACATGTTGTTATTGCTCAGGTTCACCAAGGAGGAAGACAAGGATGCATCAAGAGTGGAACAGAAAGAAGAATCACGTTCACATCAGTCCAGCGTGATAGAACTGTCCAGAAGAAATATTCATATCTTTTGACTCACAAAAGCTATGAAGGCTCATGAGTACTCTCTGGAAAGATCTTGAAGTCTAGTTTCCAAATATGCCGCTCCCGGGTTGATTGGAGCTTTCCCTTGAAGTGGCCGAGTTGTTTAGTGCACACTGGTCCGAGGGACTACAGTCCGCCTGAAGTCAAAATGTCCGAGCAAAACTGTACTAATCTACAATAAATATTGGAGCAAGCTATACATCGTTTGAAAGCCTATCCAGTTAGCTTTCAAACGCATCCAGCAGTATCTCATTTGAAGTTTCCAAGAAGGAATTAAAGCCAAAACATTGAAGACTGCGCAGAATTCCAGAAGTCACGCGGGAACCACTCAGGAGGCTTTTTCACATTAGCGTTGCTTTCACATTGTTTCGTGTTTATACCTATCCAGGAGGGTTATTCCTTTTATAAATATTCCCCTATGTGTAAGCAAACAACAGATTTTGATGATTAGATAATCCAAGTGATTTTGCAGCCGAGCTGCTGAGTGTTTACTCAAACCCTTGTTCTTCCTTGTTCTTCCTGGACTTGTGAAGAGATTCCTCTGGGATCCTCTAGTTCGTGCTTTGCGGGTTCTAGTACGGCTGCCTCGCCTTGTGTGGATTAGCTCTGGTTGTGGTTCTGCGATCGTTTGGAGATCGAGTCGAAGTCTTCGCGGTTTCGGTGTCTCTCTCCCCGTCGCTTGGTCGCATCCGACCTTGGTCAGGTATAAAGCTAGTTATCCGCTGATCTTCAGCAAAGTTTACCTTACTTTTCCGCTGCCTCTATAGCCAATCACTTTGTTCATAGACCTACTGCCGTGAAGATCAGGCCACCCTCGTACCGATCCTAGATCAGTACCCATCAGTCACTAACCATTTCAGGTGGAGATTAAGAAGAACGATGGATAGGTGATGCCTAAGAACATGGAGCTACATCAGCTACAAAAACATCGGTAAGTCTTGGTTTGGGAAAGATTACAAAAGAAGCTTGAACTCAACACACTTGAGTTATGCTGCTTTCCACTGCAAACTTCAAGTGTGGGGGAGGTATGTGAGCATCCCGAGTAAGTTCCTTTTTGAGCCAAACCTTATTTCATTTAGAGCTGGTGTTAGTTCTTGCACACTAAAAGAAATATATATTTGAGTTCCAATAAAGGCTCTTGGTCTTTAGAACCAAAAGGCCATTGTTTTGTTTCCACCATATATGAATAAATGCAGGTACAAGGTCAAGTGTGGGGTCTCTTGAGTTTTCTGACGCACACATGTTCGAGACCACCCACAGACAGGCTGCACAACATCGCACAAGACTGCACAAAAAAGATCAACGAGGAAAAGGTCCAGAAGGGGTCGGCCGACCCCCCCCAGGTCGGCCGAAGGCCTTCTGGTGCCTTTCGTCCCCAATTTCGTCCAGAGCGGTGGTTTGCGCACCCTATCCCTCATCCTCTCTGATTCATGAGTTAATTTGTTCCTGACTCCTGATGATCATTAACATTAAACTCATGATAAGATAAGCTTTGATGCTCCTTTGGTTTATATGTTTATCCTTGATTGGCTTGCATATTCTTTATTCCTTGCACATGCACCTGTTGCTTGTGAACATATGTCTCTTTAGGGAAACATGTTTATCTAAGTGGTTGATTAATGAGATATGGTATGATGAAAGAAATCTTGCTCTTTCTGCATAAAGTGCTTGGGATGTTTTTCTTGTAGAACTTTAAAATTAATAGCCTTACAAAGCTCCTTAGTGATGCCTTATTCCTACCAAAGCCATATGATGTTAACATTGCAAAAACCTATACACATATGTTGTTTGCTATCACTTTGAGCTTTGTCAAATTGTTGTGACCCTTGTAAGATGCTCTCCATGCTTTCATGATCAAGATCACGTGCATTCCACATACACATGCTAAATTTCCACATTGGAAGTTAGCAACATACATTTCATCCATCCACAAAATAAATGCTCCATTTAAGTGTTGATGTCCTCTCCAAGTATATTGCAAAAAGAGACATGGGCTATAAAAAAAATATGGACACATGAAGGTCCGAGCATTAAAAAAATATGGGCACATGAAGGCCCAAGTATCATGAAAATATATATATATATACTATAGCCATGTTCTCAAAGTAAATTAAGGAGGAGAGAGATCATACAAAAAGGAGCTATCATTCCATTGTTCCACACACATGCACATCTTGATCAGATTGTATGGATGGTTTTTTTCTTGGATCCTCTCTTTGACTTTGCAATATATGTGATGCAAGTACGCCTTATCGTTACTCCTACTTGGGCTCCACATAAGCCTTTTAGAAGTAGGGTGAAAGAAGGCAAGGAAATGCCTTGGTGAGGAATCATACACAATGAGAGATCTGAGAGAATCATTTGAGGAGCTAGGTAAGGTTATGTTTTTGAAAATTTATCGAAAACCCAAGCTACTTAACAGAAGAGTTGAGATGACTTGAATCAAGGCCGTTCTATTCCTCAACCACCCAAGATGGCATGGTAGACACTTCCAAATTCACAAGTGTAGGTATGTCATGGAATAACTTATATGCTAGCTTCATATCAGAAGGAGTCATGGTTTCCACCTTAGTCCTAAAGCTTTACTCGAGGACGAGCAAAGGCTAAGTGTGGGGGAGCATGTTGACGGTCCTCAAGTACCACTTTTGACCGTCAGTTCCTACAGAAAATATAAACAAAAATGCATTCACCATAGCTATAGGGCTTATATCTAATCCATTCCACAAGTTTTGGTGAATATGTGAGTGTAGGGATTAAATGGCAAAAGAGGAAGACAATTGGGCTCAGGGCCAGGTCGCCCGACCTCCCTAGGTCGGTCGACCTGGGCCCAAGCCCAATAGATCCCCATCTTTGACCACAGCAAAGAAGCACACTCTAGGAACATCGTAGCCGCTGATTCCATGTCGGTGGGATCCAAGAGACGGGAATGGTCCAAGGGGAGGTCACATGGATTGAAGGGTCCACCTCATAAATTAAACGTACTCAAATGCACCTATACCACCTGGAACCGCCATGAGGACCCACTACACAGTCACTCAGCCGAAGATGGGCCCGATTGGTCGCTCGACCTAGCCCCGTCTCCCGACCTGGTCTGGAGGCCAAACCGCCTCATCCTTCTCTTGCGCGTTCCCACCGCCTCCAGGAGTCCATCTATGCCGTGCACCACTCAAGGCGGTGGATCTAACGTTCGGTCGACCTCCCCGCATCGCCCGACCTGTGATTGAGTCCGTTCGTCCTCATCTTCCACATGTCCACTCCCAACCGCCTCTACAAGCTATAAATAGCTGCATACTGTTGACAACCAAAATTGGCACGAGTCAGGGCCGACCGGTCAGCCTGACCGGTCAGACCGGTCTGGCATGTGAAGTTGCGGTGCTAGCTTGAATGACCGTAACGATGAGTCCTAGTGCGATAAAAGTGACATAGTCTCTGGATTGATCGACTATTGCGGTGCTGGGAGATCTGGAGGACCGCAAGATATGGTGCAAGGCGTGGAAGATGGCATATTCTCTGGGATGATAGGATATTGCGGTGCTTGAAGACTTGGAGGATCGCAAGAGTCGGTGGTGGAGCAAAACAAGCAAAAGGGCGAAATTCGGCACCCAGACCGGTCTGACCGGTGTGGGGGACCGGTCAGACCGGTTACCCGGGTTGTAATCCGACTAGGACTCTTATTTTGGGATTCCGAGATTGTAACGAGTTGTAACTTGGTTTCCTTGCGGGAAAAGACCTACCCTCCCTATAAATATAAGGGGATTCGGCCGATTGAACACACAACAATCGAATCTATCAATTTTACTACTTTTATCCTTTACTTTTTGCATCTCCAAACCCTAGCTTTTCCAACCCTACTTGTTGTTCTTCCTGCGTCTCCGCGACGTTTGAAGGCGTCCTAGGTGGCCTGCCGACCCTAGGGCACCCCTGATCGCGTTCTCCCTGACGGATCCTTCCGGGAGGCGTGTTTTAGGGTTTACCCCCGATTCTCCGACGGTCACCGGTCTGACCGGTGCCCCTGACTGGTCTGACCGATCGGCGCAGGGAGGTCACGGGTTTATCGTGTTACGTGCTGCGCGTTCTAGCGCTTTCGTGTGTTGACCTGATTTCTACGTCAACATACTTTTGGCGACTCCGCTGGGGAATTGGAGATCTGGTTCGTGCAGCCGATCAATCTAATTCTATCTAGATGGGTGCCAACACCGAGTTCGATCTGGAGAACATCATCACCATCAAGGATGATGAACTCTCTGCTGAAGACCGCCAAGGGCTTGAAGAGTACCTAAAGAAGAAGGCAGAAGAAGAACGCATCTACTACTTGTCGCACTTCAAGAAAGACCGCAAGGGCGTGGTCTCCAAGATCAAGGAAGTAGATCCATCTGCTACATCTTCAGCGGCTCCTCCTAAGGTACCTGATGACAACGCTCATGAAGTTTTTCTTAAATACATGGAGGATAAATTGGCTGAGAATAATGTTAAGTTGGTTAATTGGATGCATAACAAATGTTTAGAATCAGAAGGCAAACAGCCCATGGCTGAACAACCTGCCGCCGATCCTAGTCTTTTTATTCCTAAGATTCCTATTGTGCCTGATCTTAAGACACCAGCAGCAAAACCTGTAGAACAACCTCCGTTTGGTATGCCGTTGAATTATTTCGAGGGCCAATCTGTTACTCCATCCAATCCAATGCTTGTTCGGCCTGCTGTGCCTCAGCCGTTTGCAACTTTACCTAATTGGGTTAATCACGGCCGAATTAGTAATGAAGTTGTGAATTTCACCCCGCAAAATCCAAACTATGGATATTCTGTACCCCCATCAGTGCAAAGCTTATTTTCACAAGGCCCAGTACCTTACGAGCTTTTCGGAAGGTTCGGCCAACAGATGCAGGGGATGATGTTGGCCAACCAGCTGGCGCCGCATCAACCGGTCTGACCGGTCACCGTGACCGGTCAGACCGGCCCTGGAGGGTCAGGTGCGGCCAACCAGCTGGCGCCACATCAACCGGTCAGACCGGTCACTGGAACCGGTCAGACCGGTCCTGGTGGATCAGAATCGGGGAATTTGTTTTCTACTCCCGCTCAAAACACTCAACAGCCAAATTTTCAGGATAATTCATTAGAGTATTTAGATAAAATATTTTCTAAATATAAACTTGATTTGGCGTCTGCTCTTAAAGAGAATTTGGGAGTAGATGTAAGGGATAAGGCTAGGTTATACCAAAAGCCTCATGTTCCTCGCTTTGATTTAGTTCCTTTCCCTACTGGTTTTAGACTTCCTGATTTTGTTAAGTTTAATGGGGAGGATTCTAAAAGCACTTTTGAGCATATAAGTCAATACATGGCACAACTAGGCGATTCTGGCTCTAGTGAGGCTTTAAAAGTGCGTTTATTTTCTTTGTCTCTAACTGGTACAGCTTTCTCATGGTTTGCATCGTTAGCTCCTCATTCTATTACTTCATGGGAACAGTTAGAGCAAAAATTTCATGACCACTTCTTTTCTGGCAGTAATGAGCTTAAATTGTCACATCTCACATCGGTTAGGCAGTCGCGTGATGAAACAGTTAATGATTATATTAAATGTTTTCGTGATACTAAATACCGTTGTTTCGGTGTTACTATTGCCGAAAAGGATCTTACTGATTTGGCTTTCAATGGTTTGCATTCTCACATCAAAGAAAAATTAGAGAATTCTGAATTTTATAGCGTAAACCAATTACATCAAAGAGCTTTGGCTGCTGAAAGCCGAAGCAAAGATTTGAAAGAAAGCTATAGAACTCATCGGGCTAATGTGCATAATCTAGAATGTGAATCTAGTAGTTCCGATGATGAGTCTCATGAGGTGTTGGCTGCTGAATTTGTATGGCCAACATCCAATAAAGCTTTTACTTGCACATCTCTAAAGCCGACTCATAGGAATCGGCAGGAGGAGATGAAGTTTACTTTTGATGTATCCAAGTGTGATAAAATTTTTGATGAATTGCATAAGAATGGATATATCAAATGTTCTTTTAAAATTCCATCACCTGAGGAGTTAAAACGGCGTGCTTATTGCAAGTTTCATAATTCCTTTTCTCATGCAACTAACGACTGTAATTTCTTTCGTCGGCAGATTCAATCGGCTGTAAATGATGGACGATTGATTTTAAATGAGATGGAGGTTGATAAACGCCCATTTCCAGTCAACAACATGATGGTCAACACCATGGATCTTTAGGATGCCAAGATGTTGGTTCGGCCCGACAATGCCGATACGACAGGAGGCAAGAATGTTGTGATTGGTGAACCAAGGAAGGTGATGGAAAATGACAAAGTGCTTGGGAGAGAAGTTGTGCTTAAACAAGCTCCTGATGGAAAGAAGATCTTGACTATTACAGTGAAGCATTCTGAAATTAGGGGAGAATCGAGCTCTCAAGCGCGGGATCAAAGGCCGGTTGCTCCTGCTGCCCAGGGGGCACCGGTCAGACCGGTTTCCGTAATCGGTCAGACCGGTTCGGCCCAGAGGCCGGTCCAAACTTTTGTGCCTAAACGTCCTGAAGTGGGAACTTGGAAGACGAACCAGGACAAAGATCAGGGGAAAAGTTTCAAGTCGAAGGCAACCTTTGATCAAGTCATGGCGAAGCACATGCACAACGCGGCCGTTCAACAAGATCGGCCACCAAAAAAGAGACCAAGTTCGCCACCAAAGAATTCCGGTGTGATGAAGGCACCAAGAGGACAGTGGAATCAGGGTCCAAACTCATCTCATGGTGCTGGTCCAAATAGGCCATGGAGGCCGTTTCCACCTCCTCCTCCTCAGCTTATTTGGAGGGATGGAATTATGTACGTACCTTACTGTCCTGCACCAAATAAACCACGGCCTGGGGCTCCTGTTCATGCCAGAATAACTCAACAACAGCCTAGGCCTGCAGGATTCCAACAAAGGCCGACGTTTGTGCCTCAACAGCACAGACCGGTTAGACCGGTGCCTACGACCGGTCAGACCGGTGCCCAGAGGCCGGTGTTTGTGCCCCAGCAGCACGGACTGGTCAAACTGGTGGACGGGACCGGTCAGACCGGTGTTCAGAGGAGGCCGGGCAAGGAGCCGGCCAAGTAGGAATATCGCCCTGTTCAGAAGAAGGAAGTACCTGTTTCTGTTATTCCAAAGCCAATTGTGAAGAGTGTGATTCAAATTGGCTACATGGCAGTTGATTCATCAATGGCCGACGCACCTAATGTTATTGGTACTTCGGCCGTAAAAAAGGTTCCTTTGCCTCAGTACACGCAGCCAAAGTGGTGTCCTCCTGGTTTGACTCATTCTCAGAAGAGGAGATTGCAGCGGTTGCGTACTCAAAAGCAAAGGGAGGAAGAATCGGCTAAGAAGAGGAAGGAGTGGTTCAATGAGGCTAAGCCGATGATTCCACCAGTTGGTCAGAGTTCTAAGGGTGGTTCTGGTGCCCAAGATATTCAAGCCAAGACACCAGAAAAGGCCGAGCCATCTACAGCGGGTTCGGCTGACCTAGCCGCAACCGGTCAGACCGGTGTCCCTAACCGGTCAGACCGGTAGCCCACTGTTCCAGTTCCGAAAACTGGAACCGGTCAGACCGGTCAGGAGGAACCGGTCAGACCGGTGTCGCCCAGAGAGTCAGTAGCCGATGCATTTTCGTCTTTGGCTAAAGTTTCGATTCTGCCCACTGCTATTTCAGATACTCAGATGGGTAATGAGGACAAAGCTGTTGATTTTGAGCCTTCACTCAGCAGGACAGACATGGATATCAATGTTATTTACATGAACGCCGATTATTGCTTTATCGGAGATGATGAACGGATGGCTCAAGTTGATTTTGCTCCCAAGAACGCCGTGTTTCAGAGGCCCTCAGAATCGGATAATCACATGAAAGCTCTTTATGTGAAGGGTCACATTAAGGGAAAGCCGATTTCTAGGATGCTCGTTGATGGTGGTGCTATTGTGAACCTCATGCCGTACACCTTGTACAAGAAGTTGGGAGGTTTGGACAGCGAGCTAATCAAGACAAGCATGACGATCAGCGGCGTTGGAGGAGGAGAACCGATGAGCGCCAAGGGAGTTGCATCATTGGAGCTTACCATTGGGAGCAAGACGCTAGCGACTGCTTTCTTCGTCACGGAGGTGCAAGGTAACTTTAGTGTTATCTTGGGGCGTGATTGGATTCATGCAAATCAATGTGTGCCTTCTACCTTGCATCAATGCTTGATTCAATGGGTTGGTGATGAAGTTGAAGTGGTTCATGCGGATACTTCGGCATGTGTTGCTATGGCCGATGCATCTATTTTGGGAACTCATGATAATGTCAAGTGCTTGACCGGGATTGATATTTCGGACTTTGAGTTCCTTGCTTGCACTAAGGATGGCTTTGTGTCTGCTGCTCTAAGGCCGGTTCAAAGATCGGTTGATTCAGATAATGAAGAGTAGATGGATACAAGCGAGAAGTGGCTAAAGGAAAGGGTGGAGCATTATCGGTCAAACATGAACGATCCATGTGAAGCCATTAATGATTTTGAAGAAGTAGAAAAGTTAGGACAAGGATTTACGTCGGCTGATCCTTTAGAAAAGATAGATATAGGTGATGGTTCTATACCAAGGCCGACTTTTGTAAATCAAAATTTAAAAGCCGATTATAAATTTGAATTAATCGAGTTGTTGAAAGAGTATTCTGATTGCTTTGCTTGGGAGTATCATGAGATGCCTGGTTTAAGTCGTGAATTAGTTGAACATCGATTACCGATTAAACCTGGTTTTAGGCCATATAAACAGGGCAATAGACGATTTAATCCTTTGTTTTATGATCGCATAAAAGAAGAGGTTAATCGTTTGCTTGAAGCTAAGTTTATTCAGCCATGTCGCTATGCTGAATGGATCTTTAATATTGTGCCTGTTGAGAAGAAAGGTTCAAATAAGATTAGAGTGTGCATTGATTTTAGAGATCTTAATAGAGCGACTCCCAAAGATGAATATCCTATGCCTATAGCCGATATGCTTATTAATGATGCTTCTGGACATAAGATTATTAGCTTTCTTGATGGCAATGCGGGATATAATCAAATCTTTATGGCCGAGGAAGACGTATACAAAACGGCCTTTAAATGTCCCGGCTTTGTTGGTTTATTTGAATGGGTTGTGATGACTTTTGGTCTAAAGAATGCCGGCGCTACTTATCAAAGGGCAATGAATTTGATTTTCCATGACTTACTTGGTGTTATCCTAGAAGTCTATATTGATGATATTGTTGTCAAATCGGCTGGATTAAATTTTCACTTAGCTGATTTGCGTCTTGCTTTTGAAAGAATGCGTCGGTATGGTTTAAAGATGAACCCATTGAAGTGTGTGCTTTTGGTGTATCGGCTGGAAGATTCTTAGGCTTCATGGTTCATGAGAGAGGCATAGAGATAGATCCTAAGAAAATAAAAGCTATCGATAAACTTGAAGCGCCTACTTGCAAGCATGATTTACAGAAATTCTTGGGCAAGGTTAACTACTTGAGGCGGTTTGTTTCTAACTTGTCCGGGAAAGTTAGTGCTTTTACTCCTATACTTCGGTTAAAGAATGAAGCCGATTTTACTTGGGGGGCAAAGCAGCAAGAGGCCTTCGAGGAAATCAAGAAATATTTATCTTCGCCGCCTGTACTTAAAGCGCCTAAGAATGGGGTGCCATTTAGGCTTTATATTTCGGCCGAAGATAATGTTATTGGGGCTGTTTTGACTCAAGAAACAGATGGCAAAGAGTATATTATTACCTATTTGAGTCGACGGCTTTTGGATGCGGAAACAAGGTACAAACCTGTTGAGAAATTATGCTTGTCTTTATATTATGCTTGTACAAAATTGAGACATTATTTGTTATCTAGTACTTGCATTGTGGCATGTCAAGCCGTTGTTATCAAGTATATGTTGCATAGACCGATTTTGAGCGGAACAATCGGTAAGTGGGCATATGCACTTATTGAATATGATTTGGCTTGTGAACCTCTGAAATCCATGAAAGGCCAAATTGTAGCTGATTTTATTGTTGAACATCGGATTAAGGATGAGCATAATTTAGAAGTTGATTACATGACTTTTACTCCATGGAAATTGCATTTTGATGGATCGGTTTGCAAGAACGGATGTGGAATTGGAATTGTTCTTGTTTCTCCTAATGGAGCTGTTTTTGAAGCTCTTAGCCGATTAGAAATTGAGTGCACGAATAATCAAGCCGAATATGAAGCTTTATTATTCGGACTAGAAATTTTGCATGACATGGGAGTAAAGCATGTTGAAGCTTTTGGTGATTCATTATTGGTTGTGCAGCAAGTATCTAAGGTGTGTCAATGCTTGGAAAGTTCATTGAATATTTATCTTGACAAGTGGCTTGATATTATACCATATTTTGATGAATTCACCATTTATCATGTTCCAAGATGTGATAATCCTAGAGCTAATACCTTAGCACAGCAAGCATCAGGCTATAATGTCCAAAAAAGACACTTTCATAAGAAAAGGCCGTTGATTGCTATTACCAATGGAGAAGCTCTAATGCTTGCTGCAGAGCAGAGCCGAACCGGTCTGACCGATTCCCAGACTGATCAGACCGGTCCAGCGTCTCATACAGAGACCGGTCAGACCGATCCAGGAACCGGTCAGACCGGTGCCGTGTCTGCAGATTCAAATTCGGCTGCTGAAAATCCTCAAAATAAAAAGGCCGAAGTTGATGATTGGAGAGCGCCCATTATCAGGTATTTAAGAAATCCTAGTTCTAGAACAGACAGGAAAATTTGGCGTTTGGCTTTCAAATACATTTTAGTTGACGATGAGTTGCATCGTCGCACCGCCGATGATTTGTTGCTTAAATGCTTGGGTGCTGATCAAGCTAGAGTGGCCATAGGTGAAGTTCATGAAGGGATTTGTGGAACGCATCAATCGGCTCCTAAGATGAAGTGGTTGCTTAGGAGAGCTGCATTCTATTGGCCTACTATGATGGCCGATCATTTTCGTTACTACAAGGGATGCGAAGAATGTCAGAAATTTGGTAATATTCAGATGGTACCTGCTGCATTACTTCATCCTATTATTAAACCATGGCCTTTCCGAGAATGGGGATTAGACTTTATTGGAGAGATTCATCCTTCTTCTTCAAAGGGACATCGCTTCGTGTTAGTTGCCACGGATTACTTCACTAAATGGACCGAAGCTGTTCCTCTCAAGAATATGACTCATAAGGAGGTAATTGAGTTTATTACTGAGCATATTATTCACAGATTCAGTATTCCGCAAACTTTAACTACAGATCAAGGTGCTTCTTTTATGTCTAAAGAAGTGCGAGTTTTTGCTGATATGTATAAGATCAAGTTGCTCAATTCATCTCCATACTATGCTCAGGCCAATGGTCAGGCCGAGTCTAGTAATAAGACCTTGATTAAGTTGATTAAGAAGAAGATAGAGGAGAATCCCCGAAGATGGCATGAAGTCTTGTCTGAAGCTTTATGGGCTCATCGCATATCTAGACATGGTGCTACTAAAGTCACTCCTTTTGAGCTTGTGTATGGACAAGAGGCTGTTTTGCCCGTTGACGTAAATCTGGGACGCTTACAGACTTGCTAGACAGAATAAGCTTTCGGTTGGTGAATATTATGACTTGATGATGGACAACATTGATGAAGTGACCGATAAGCGTTTACAAGCTCTTAAGGAAATTGAGAAAGATAAGATCCGAGTTGCTAGAGCATACAACAAGAAGGTTAAAGAGAAGACTTTTCAAGTTGGTGATCTATTATGGAAGACAATTTTGCCACTTGGTACTAGAGATAATAAATTCGGCTAGTGGTCTCCGAGTTGGGAAGGTCCTTATCGAGTATTCAAGATCAATGACGGGAATTCCTATATGGTGGAGACGCTGCAAGGAGGACGTTTGCCTAAGGCACTGAATGGGAGGTACTTGAAGAAGTACTATCCAAGTGTTTGGAGGTACTTGAAGAAGTACTATCCAAGTGTTTGGCAAGAGGCATGAAGTGGCATATGGCCGATATTTGAATATCGCCCTTAGAAAAATATAATGGCCGATGAATTCTGTTAAAACATCGTCCTTAGGTGACAATTTTGGTGCTGATGTGTTTTATGGTACGCAAGCTTTACCAAAAAACAGGGGGCATATGTTGACAACCAAAATTGGCACGAGTCAGGGCCGACCGGTCTGACCAGTTAGCCTGACCGGTCAGACTGGTCTGGCATGTGAAGTTGCGGTGCTAGCTTGAATGACCGTAACGATGAGTCCTAGTGCGATAAAAGTGACATAGTCTCTAGATTGATCGACTATTGCGGTGCTGGGAGATCTGGAGGACCGCAAGATTTGGTGCAAGGCGTGGAAGATGGCATATTCTCTGGGATGACAGGATATTGCGGTGCTTGAAGACTTGGAGGATCGCAAGAGTCGGTGGTGGAGCAAAACAAGCAAAAACGCGAAATTCGGCACCCAGACCGGTCTGACCGGTGTGGGGGACCAGTCAGACTGGTTACCCGAGTTGTAATCCGACTAGGACTCTTATTTTGGGATTCCAAGATTGTAACGAGTTATAACTTGGTTTCCTTGCGGGACAAGACCTACCCTCCCTATAAATATAAGGGGATTCGGCCGATTGAACACACAACAATCGAATCTATCAATTTCACTACTTTTATCCTTTACTTTTTGCATCTCCAAACCCTACCTTTTCCAACCCTACTCTGTTCTTCCTGCGTCTCCGCGACGTTTGAAGGCGTCCTAGGTGGCCTGCCGACCCTAGGGCACCCCTGATCGCGTTCTCCCTGACGGATCCTTCCGGGAGGCGTGTTTTAGGGTTTACTCCGACGGTCACCGGTCTGACCGGTGCCCCTAACCGGTCTGACCGGTCGGCGCAGGGAGGTCATGGGTTTATCGTGTTATGTGCTGCGTGTTCTAGCGCTTTCGTGTGTTGACCTGATTTCTGCGTCAACAATTCCGGTCATTGAAGATCATCATCGAGCTGGAGCATCAAGTCAAGGCGAAGCCCTCCTCAAATGAGAATAGAAATAGGGAGAGAGTGAGGGAGAGTCTAGAGGAGTCCCGGCGTGTCGGCGACCCTCCACCTGTACCTCGACGGATGCGAGCTACTTAGTAAGTATCCAAGATTCAACTAGTATTTAAGTCTGAGTTATAGAAAGCTGAGCTCTCTATTGTGCTTGTGGGTTCGTCGCTTTATTTATAAAGTGCTCTAGCCCCTAACTAGGATTAGAGTAGTAATATATATCTTATGCGTGGTGCTTAGGTTATCGACTACCTTCGTTTGCCTCTTAGCCCCATGGATTAGAAGAGGTAGGCGGCAGGTCGTGACAGCCCTGTCCATCCCTTGTAATCCTCCACGTTCGGGTACGGCGTAGAGCTGTTTGCCGGCAATTTCCTAGAGGCCTAGGATACCCCAATGCCCAAAGCAAGCATAGGAGAACTCCCTTCGCTATATTCCCAGCTTAGTGCTAAGTTATCCTCTCTACCCAGCCTTTATATAACCTTGTTCGATCCGGTCAACTTTAGTGATTAGACAGTGCCCTCTCGTTCCCTGTGGATTCGATACCCTGAATACTTCCGGGTGAAAGTTACAACGGTATCCGTGCGCTTGTGGATTTATTTGCGACCGTAAGAAATACCAACAGAGGGCTGGCTTATCTTATAGAGCTTCTACAATAGGCTGATCACAAACTCTCATGGCCACCTTGACGCTGCTGTTGGAGGAGCCTTCCTCAATCTCACTCTCACACGGGCTACGGCCCTGATCGAGAAGATGGTCTCCAACTAGGGGGTGGAGCAAAGAACGACTCCAGCCCCGTGCTCGTGGCATGCACACCATCAAGGAGACGGACATGCTTGCAGCAGAACTAGACCTCCTAATGAAGAAGATGGATGACAACGCCAAGGCGAAGGAGCCAGTCTTCAATGCCGTTAACATGACAGACTCGCAACTTGGTTGCAAGGTCTGTGGGAATGTGGACCACTCGGGGAACAACTGCCCCGACAACAACGGGTATCGTCCTCAAGGAGGTCATGGGTGGAATCAGTCATGCCCACAATATCAAGGAGGTAACTATAACTCTGGTTTTAACTCCAACCAACCCTCCTTGAAAGACATCATTTTTGGGCAAGTTAAATTACTGAAAATCTCACTAAAAAGCTTGCCTTTAGCGAGAAAACCCTGGAGAGTATAAATATTAAAATGGAAACTCTCTCTTCTGACTTCAGAAACCAGTTGAGTTTCAATAAAATGATTGAAACTCAATTGACTCAGCTGGCCGCAGCTTGTCCTGTTTCTGACGAAGGGAAGATCCTGGGGCAAGACGAGACTACTTTCGAGCAAGTTAACATGGCGAGTGCAAGAGGTGGTAAGACCACTCGCACTTCACCCAAACCGAACACTGCAGGGCAACATGCGCGAGGGACGAAGGACCCAAGGGACAAGAAGGAAGGCCTAGGATGCCCGATAGTCCCATGCATTATTGGGGACTACAAATTCAGTCATGCTTTGTGTGACCTCGGGTCTAGTGTCAGCATGATGTCAGAAGCTATCACGAACAAACTTCACCTCAAGAACATCCGCCCCACGACAATTATCCTCCAGCTAGTGGACTCATCCGCCAGGGGACAAACCATCCTCGTTGACTTCCTAGTGCTCGACATGGGTGTGATGAAGGATTAGCTACTCATCCTTGGGCGGCCGTTCTCGAGCACCGCGGGTGCCTAGATTGATGTAGGAGCAGCAGAAATCCGCTTCAACATCAATGGCACAGAGGAAAAGTTCGTGTTTCGCCCAAGCAGGAGCAATGCTCCATTGTTAAAACCAAGCATGGGGGGAACAAGCAAGACACAAAGAAGGCCGAGGTCGCACTGCAGCCCCCACAAATGGACAACCTCATAAAATTCATGATCTCCTTCTAGGAAAAGGAGGAGAAAAGAAACGAGGGTCACCCAGGGCTCTACAAGAATCAAAAGCCGAAGAAGAAAAAGACTCCTGCCCCAAAGTCCGCACCGACTCCTCCCAGACCACCTGCTAAGCCCAAGAAGATCAAGCAGGTGTGGAGATGTAAGACATCCGCGCTTGCTCCTCCGAGCCTGGACGTATCGCATTAATTGATGGAAGGAGAGTCTGGCCGCCAGACTTAAAACGGCGAGCCGTTGCCAAAGGTAAATTGGTAGTTATCTCATGTTTAATTTTTCTTAATATTTAAAAACTTATATATTTATTCATTCTGAATTTTCATGTGTAAATAATGCTTGCATAATAATTTTTATTTTTACCAATTTAATTAATTAAAAAGCTTGCATGAAAAATATAAAAACTTATAAACTCAAAAATATAAAATTTCTTTGCCTAACCCCCATGAAAGTTTCTTGTCTTCAATCATCGAGCTCATAGGGTTAAAAGGGCCGTTGGAAGCAGTAGGAAAAGGAGGCAGACAGGTGGGCCCGGGCCGGGTTCGGCCGAACCACGGGTCGACCGACCCAGGTTGACCGTTGCTTAGGCTGACCCACTCCAACGGCTACTAGCCATTGCCCTCTCCTCTGTTTTTGACCGTTTGAGCTCATGGCTCTCACACACTCTCTTCTCCATCTCCTCTCTCACTCTTGCTCAAAGCTCTCGCTCCCATGTCCGCTCGTGCAAGTGTGATGCTCCCTCTTGCCATCGTCTTGCCAGAGCTCTCCACGGTTTTCATCCACGGGTTGTTCATTTCATTTTCACTAATGTATCTCGTGTGCTAGTGTTTTTGTTCTTGTCACCATGAAGGGATTCAGCCAGAGGCTCTCCGGTGCACTCAAGAAGGTGTCGGGTTCAAGTTCCAATCGCTCACACGGGAGTGGAAGCACCCCTCCCTCTGGAGACTACACGTCTAGCTCCATACACGAGGAGGAGGGTACCCAGCATGAGGTGCAATCGGAGCCGCAAGCCATGGAGGTGGATCCTGAGATTGACCTAAGGGGTGAATGAGAGATGCAAACCTATGCACTCATCATGGACTGAGTCTTTGCTCACACCTGAGCCTTCGACACGGAGCTCCTCGAGCCCACAGGTATGGACATTGATTTCACCACCATTTGGCATGATATTGGATGGGATTCTTTCGCGCCTATCTTGGAGGAAGGTTCATGCCTCCTCAACATCTAGTTCCTTTGCACCTTGCATGAGGTAGACGATGGAATTGCTTTCCGATTCTTCAGGAAGGAATTTCATCTCACTTGGAAGAACTTAAGTCTACTTCTTGGTATTCATAAGAGGTGTGTGATTGAGTTCGAGCATGCTCTCCGCGGTTTTAACCGCCATTCTTTTTGGGAGAGCATCTCGAGTCAATCTATGGTTGGTAAATTTATGCCTCACTGCAATGATAACCATAATCCAACTTTGAGGCTTATTCATAAGTGGCTTGCTATTTCACTATTTCCTAGAGATGATGTTAGGCCTGTGCATAATGATGAGCTTGAGCTTTTATATGCCATGACCAAGAAAATTCGTGTATCTCCTGTTTACCCTATGATTTGCACAATGGTTAGAAAATTTTAGGATGTCTAATCCTATTGAGTGCATGTCCTTGATCACTAGAATTGCTCCGAAGCTTGGGGTACTAGATGATTTCAACATCTCATATATCCCCATGTTTAGTCTTCCTTGTTGAAATGATGAATAGTTGCTCTGCTTTATTTCCTTTGCGTACCTGTTTTCAACCAAGCATTCTCCTAAGTTTTGAGTTTGTTGGATAAGATTTATCCTTTGAGCTTGAAACTTGTGGGTTGCAAGTGCTAGATTCAAGTCTAAGTTGTTGCAAGTTATGATATGGTACAATAGACTTTGCTATAATCTTGCTCTAAGTGAAACTTGATCTCTGGAGTTTTGTTTTCAAAATGCTAAAACCCTTGAGTTTTGTTTTCAATGATGATTTGTCCAACCAAAGCCATATGACATTCCCTTTATGAAAAACATTACTCATATTCTACTTGCTATCTCATTGAGCCTTGTCAATTTGTCAAGACCCTTGTGAGATACTCGTCATGCTCAATTGATCAAGATCACGTACACCTACATATAAACATGCTGACTCCCGCACTAGAAGTCAAGCAAAACATGCCTTCCACCACAAAATATTTTGTAGTCCATCCACCTGAACATGAGGCTCCTCTCTCTCTCCAACCATAGGAAAAAGGATATGGGGCTATGAAAAAGAAAAAGAAAGAAAAATAAATAAATAAATCCATGCTAAATCAAGCATGTTGAAAAAATGAGAAAAGAATTCCATGCACAAAATGCATGAGAGAAAAAAAAAGAGAAAAGATAGCCCCTATCCAAAAAAGAAACAAAATAAAGAGAGATGGACTCATGCAAAATAAAGTTCCACCAAAAATTCCACACACCTGCACGTCTTAATCAAAGTGTATGACTTGCATCTCCTCGGATCCGGTCTTTGACTTAGCAACATGATAAGCTGCGAGTATGCCTCAGTCATACCTTACCCAAAGGTCCACATAAACCTTTAATGGTAGGTTGAGGCTATCGTTTTTTATACTGGCTAGCCTACTATAGGGGGTCCCTGAGTAGTCGAGTTGTTTGCAGGGGCCTCGCCGGAACCAGAAGCACGATGGTGAACACGAGACGATTTAGACAGGTTCAGGCTGCCTCGAGAGAGAGCGTAATACCCTACGTCCTGTATGGTGGATCGCTTCGTATTGATAGTTATGATTTTACAAGAGGTCCCTGCCTCACCTTATATACTCGGGAGACAGGGCCTACAAGGCTAACAATACAGATTCCTAGTCGGATACTATACACAGAGTCCTAACATGAGTAGGCCGGGTTGTTTCCTAGTAGCCGACTTGTTTCCTTAACCTGCACGTCTCTTCCTTGTATGTGTCAGAGTTGGCGGCCCAATCTCCTCGTGGGCCTGCAGCCCATAAGGACTCCAATGGATCTTGGTCCGTCAAGCCCCCGAGTGTCTTCATGTTTCATGCCTGCCGAGTTGTTTCTCAACAATTTGAGCATCAGCCAAGTTGTTTCCTCGCCTTCTTCTGCCTTTGTTCAAAACCTTCCGAAGTGAACATGATGTGCTCTTTGCCGACTTCTTTTGCAATCAGCCCCCGGGCTTTGATTTTTAAATCAAAGATGATGCAAAAACTTCCTCATTTCATATAATGGTGTCCAGCTTTTGGAAAAAGATGGACCCATTATGGGTCAGCCCCCAAGCCTAGAAATATTTTCAAGGATTAAAAACAATTTCAGGGTCTTTAATGAAAGAACTTTCCAAAAGAAATATACTATTTCCCCCCAGCCCCCAAGCTTAAAGCTAACACTAATAAGCTTAAAGACTTTTCAAGAAATAGGTATATTCTTTGATTCGGAAAAAACTTATCCCAATAAGCATCAGCCCCTGAGCGTGGCAACGCCTCCACGAGTGACTTAGCTTGCAAGGAAAAACATACAGTTATGCATCTTGTTAAAACCGCGAATACATATTTGTTGGCGTATCGGTGAAAACGGCTTTCGCAAAATACGCTTAGGGTTACCACTTTGTTAATAAAAACAAAGAGGCACCGGTTCGTATTCACATCTGCTCCAGCCGCCGCCTTCCAAATCCAAAATCCTCCACACTCATACGCGCCCTCCAATCTGCTCAAGCCTCACCTGGCAATCCGCACCCAAACAAGAAAACCTCGATTGGCAAAATGGGCAAGAAAGCAGCGCTGAGCAAGAAGGAATCCAAGATTCCCGTCACAGGAATGCCGGAGTACAAGACTGCACCCGCACCCGCTCTGGTCTGGAAACCATCCAAGGCCACCGACCAGATGGTGCAACTGCTGGTCGATCAAGGATATCTTCTGGACAAGTCTATCTCCTGTTGGCGCACCGATGTTGGTAAGCCTTGGCCCTTTGATGAAGTCCATGAAGTAGTCGTTTTTGCCCCTTTCTATGAACGCGGATTTGCTACTCCCGTTCATGATTTCCTCCATGTCTTGCTCGCCTTCTACAGATTAGAGCTCATCCATCTCAATCCCAACTCTATTCTTTAAATTTCTATGTTCATCCACCTTTGTGAGGCCTTCCTTGGCATCAATCCCCACTTCAATGTCTTCCGCCTCCTTTATCGAGTTAAACCTAATTCGGACAAAGTAGTCGGTGGGGAGGGATTTCAACTATGCCAGGGAATGAAGAAGATGTACTTTGATTTCAAGTTGAATGACTCCATCAAGGATTGGGCAGATAAGTGGTTCTACATTGAGAATCAGCCCCAGAGATTGAGAAGCAGTCGGGCCACCTGCCCCGTCCCCAAGCCAATTGGAACCAAGCTGTAAGTGACGACGAAGCTGATGGTATTGCCAACCTTCTGAATAGCATTGCCGAGTTAAAAGAACAAAGGTCTGACAGGGATAGGGATCGCCAGTTCATTCCTTCGCCGTTGCGTGCAGCCCTGCCAGAAGAGGGTACACGCTGGCTACGAATATACTGGTCCATCCGATCCAACCCGGATGACCGCAGAAGAGTTGTCCGTGGATGAAGTCGTACTTCGCATAAGTGCGCTTTTCATGGATGTGAATGATCTGCCTGTTTGAGTATCCGAATACTCGGTAGAGCGCCCTCCTCCTGCTGTAAGTCTTGTCCTTACGTTGAATACTTTTATTGTAATCTGACTTCTTTAATGAATACATTGCTAACAATTCTACTCTCAACTGTGCTTAGGACCTGCGCACAATGTTTGCTTCTGTTCCTCCTCCCATCGCGGAGATGAAGACCGGGTTGCCCAAGCCACCCCTTTCCTCGCCTCCTAGGCAACCCGCCGGTGGCTCTGGAAAAGGGAAAGGCCGTGCAGAGCCGGACGATGAAGAAGAGGTGCTCATTGAAGATACTTCAATAGATGAGGAGGTGACACTGCATCGTCCTGGTGACCTTGGGCAAGGTGGATCAAGCCTGAAAAGGCCCATCATCGATAAAATCCCAAACCCCCAACTCACCAAGAAAAAGCGGACGGTAAAGAAAAGAACCAAATCTCAGGTTGAAAAACCTGCTGACTCCAGTCTGCCTGAGGCACACGAAGCTGACAAACAAGCCAAAAAGTATGCAGAGATACCGATGGGTATCCCGTACCACACACCCCCTCACAAGGTATTCCTGTCTTCCATCGTAAATGCTTGACTCCTCTGTCTTGAACTGATCCGAGTTCTTTTTGTGCAGGAAACACAAAAGAAGGTGCCCTCGCCAAAGGAGAAGACTCCCGATCTTCAAGAAATTCCATCCGGAGGGATCTCATTTGACTTGGGTGAGCCGAATTTGACATGGATTTCGCCAGGTAAGTGTTCTGTCTCGCTGGTGTGGGATATGGGTACCCCTAGGCCCACTACCGACCGGGTAGCCAGTCAGCTTGGTCCCACGTCTGACAAGAATGTGGGCCGACCCCAGGCCGGCCCACGAGGATCCCTAGCTTGATGGATAAGATTGGAGAAGACTAAGCCCGCAAGGCACTTGGCGAGATGTACCCGGATCCCACCCGGAGATCACGGAGATTACATGACAACCGACTCAGATTAGTTTCCTAGTCAGAGCCGGATAACAATTAGAGATACCCGACTTGTAAACCCTAGGCCGTCAGCCTATATAAGGCGGCCTAGGTTGACCCCTTCATTCATTCGATTCCTAGCTACTAGATCCCTCATTGTAACCAAGAGCTCGCTGTTGTTCCCCGGAACTCGCCGAGCAGATCAATACAAGACCCCGAGCATAGGACGTAGGGTATTATACCTCCGGGTAGCCCGAACCTGTATAATCCCTGTGTCCCTGTGTTACCTCGAGCTCCCTAGTCCCACGATCTCCTTTTGCCTACATATCAACCATCTGGGTACCCCTGGGTGGACTGTCGGACGATAACTCTGACAGTTGGCGTGCCAGGTAGGGGTGATCGCGGGGCAATAAAGCTAGCTCAATGGCAGACCGTCGCTCCGTCATCTTCCCCGAGTCCGTCAAGGATTGCGCTACGCACCTTGAGGGTGTCAGCTTCTTCGCTGAGATCCACTCCGCCGCCTCCGACTCCACCACGACGCCTGACATTGTCACGCCGACTGGCTCCGAGCTGACCTCATCACCGATCTTGACATCGGTCATCGACCCACTCCAGCGGCGGCTCGATGCTATCTCCATTGACGATCAGGCTCCGGGCCTGACAACTCGCCGAAGGATCCCTCCCCCAGACGAGCTCCTCGCCGGGTTAGATCGTGTCTAGGACACCATCGCCGAGTGCATCGTTATGTCGAAGGAGGCCCTGCGCCGACCCCGCAAGTCGCTCCCGCTAGGGTTCCGCAACGCCTCATCAATCTACTCGACTCAACTCCGAGAGGATATGTCTCAGATCCAATATGAGATCCCACCCAAGCCCACCCAGTCTCCGGACTGCAGGGAGTTCCAGGTCGCCACAAGTGTACTCCTGCTGGCCCCGGCCGACACGAGCAACGACTCCAGCTATGCCACGTCTCCGGGGCGTGAAGTCTTTGTCTCTGAGGATTCTGCAACTCAGGACAGAGAAACCGACTTGGCCAGGGATCGCCGACTGGAGCGAAACACTGGCCGAGCTCGACGACGCACGGAAGAAGCCGCCCTGCCCCAAGCACCGGCCGGAAACCCGGTAGCCGCACCCGCTGAAAACCCTGCGGCCGCCGCAGCTGCTGATGCACCTGCAGCTGCTACAGCTGCTGGAGAGATCCCTCCTGGGGCTCCACAAAGACAACGTCCTCCGCCTTGAGGCCCCCACGGGGTCCACCCCAAGAACCTTGACGGAGCGTTCGTCCGGGTGCCGTTCCACACGCCCCCAGGCCTACGTCGCCGCCGCGTTCGCCGAGATAGGGCATATGCCCGACACCCCTGAGGTGCAGCGTGCCCGAGCCCAGCTCGAAGCCGCCCAGGAGCAAATCGAGAGATCGTATCGCACCAGATCCCGATCTAGGCGATCTAACTCGGCTCGCTCTTCTGGCCATCGTTCTTCAGGCCACCGCTCTGATCATATCAGATCGGATCAGGACCAGCAACGCCGACGGAACCCTCCACTACCTGTCGTGGAGGAAGAGCTGCCCCAGAACCACCATGAAGACGAAGAAGAGGAACGGCGTAACCCGCGCAATGCGGACCTTCACCGTGATCGCTACCAAGACCGGCGTGACAGGTGCCAACGGCACCACCAACCTGACGATCTTCACGATCGCCTGAGGGACCACGCCTGCGACATCCGCGCCGACCTCGACGCTCATCATCGAGAACGCGATGCGGCCGAGCTCGAGCGCCGCGAGCAGTATGATCGGGATTATGGCCGACTCGACCGCCAGCCGGTTGGCAAGGCAGGTGATGCCTCAGCAGAGGAAAACGAGCGCCGTGTCATTCATGAGCTCATGGGACGTGAGTAGTACGACGCACGGTACGGCCCCCCGCGGGACGACCGCCACTATGCACGTGATGATGCTCGGCCCCGTGCCAACCAAATTTGACCTCCTTGCCGTGACCACCACAACGACGATGAGGAAGACTTCGACGGTTTTGCCGCCTTCTCCGCCCGACTCCGTGCCATCCATTGGCCCGAGTCCTTCAAGCCAGCCCTCGCGGAGAAGTTTGACGGTTGCTCTGACCCCAAGCTCTGGCTCAAGACGTACCACACAGCGGTCAAAGCTGCCCATGGGACCAACGACCAAGCCGCCACCTACTTCCCTGTGATGCAGGCAAGGAAGCGCTCCTATGGCTTGAGGGTGTCCCTTGGAACACCATCGACAGCTGGGCAGACCTCTACCATGCCTTCACCAAGAACTACCAGGTGAGCTACACTCGGCCAGGTACCAGATTTGATCTGGACAACATCAAGCAGAAGAAGGGCGAGAGTCTCCGAGACTACTCCGACCGTTTCTTCGACAATCGGAACAAGATCGCCGATGTCGAGGACCGGGATGTCATCGACGCGTTCCGGCGTGGTCTCATTGACAACCAGCTCTTCCGCACGCTCTTCAAAACCAACCTAGTCACGATCTCTGACCTGATGGAGGTGGTCAACTTGGAGGTTCGGGCCGATCAGGCTGAGCAGGCCCAGTTCAAGAACAAATAGAAGCGCCCGGAAGACGATGACCGGGTTGAAAGCTCGAAGCGTCACGAGCCGCTCCGCGGTCGCCAGACAGGCCCTAAGCCCCTCATAGCCCTGGCAGAAGAAGAAGGCCGGCAGGAACCCAGGTTCCTTACCGAGGAATTTCATGACACACTGAATGATCAGTGTCCCTTCCACAAAGACGCAAAGCACAATCTCCGTGATTGTCACGCGCTGCTCAAAGAACTCGGCGCCCTGCCTCCGACCAAGAAACAACGCTACAACAACAACGGCGGTTGATACAACAACTACCACTGTGATGGCTACAACGGTGACCGGCGGGACGACTACCGCCACAGAGAAGACCGCGACCGCCGTGATGATTACCGACGCGGCGAACGCGACCGCGATGCTCCGGCTCGTCGGGATGATCAACGTCGCCAAGATGATGAGCGCCGACTACCACCGCCGCCCGAAGCCCCCATGCGGGCTGCTAATGGCGACTTCCAGCATGCTGATCGCCAGGTCAACATCATCATTGGGGGGCCCGGCACCTTCCCAGATTGGCGCAAGGGCAAGCTCCACAAGCGCGAGGTGAAGATGGTCTCCACCAAGCCAGTGGAATACCTCCAGTGGTCAGAGACGCCCATCACTTTCAGCTGTGATGACCACTGGGTGTACCTGCCCGAGCCAGGGTCCTACCCACTCGTCGTAGCTCCGGTCCGTTGACAGGGTCCTCCTCTCCAAGGTCCTGATTGACGGCGGGAGCGCCCTCAACATTATCTTCACCAGCACCCTCAACAGCATGGGGTTCAACTACAGCAGGCTCCTGAGCACTGAAGATCCGTTCTTCGGCATTGTGCCAGGAAAAGCTTCCTATCCGATAGGAAGGGTCGCCTTACTAGTCACATTTGGCACGGTCGACAACTACCGTATGGAGTTCCTATACTTCGAGGTGGCCGACTTCAAGAGTTCCTACCATGCCATCTTTGGCAGGCCCATGCTAGCCCGATTGATGGCTATTCCGAACCACACATATCTGGTTCTGAAGATGCCAGCTCCCAATAGCGTCCTCTCCATCCGTGGAGATATCAAGACCTCCTTCGAATGCGATGGGGAGGCAATCAAGATAGCTGAGCTGTCCCAACAACTCGGCAATACCACCTTACTGGCGGAAGAAGCCCCCAAGGCGGCGACCGGCGAGCCTGTCCTCCCGGAGCAGAAGCAGCAGCCCACGGCGCTGACACCTATAGAAGCTCCCAAAGCGATCAGCTTGGGACTCGACGACCCCTCCAAGACGGCCCTCATAGGGCCGGGGCTCACTCCTAAATAGGAAGACGCGCTCACCTCCTTCCTCCAGGACAATTGGGACATCTTCGCATGGAAGCCATCAGACATGCCGGGAGTTCCGAGGGAGAAGGCTGAGCACTCCTTGGAATTGAGCAAGAACGCAAAGCCCGCCAAGCAGAAGCTATGCCGATTCGCTCAAGATCGCAAGGAGGCCATTAGGGTAGAATTGAATAAGCTCCTAGCTGCCGGTTTCATTAGAGAATGCAAACACCCTGAGTGGCTTGCAAATCCTGTACTTGTAAAGAAGCAATCCGGTGAATGGAGAATGTGCATTGACTACACGGATCTCAACCGCTACTGCCCTAAAGACCCCTTCCCTCTTCCGCGAATTGATCAAGTCGTCGACTCTACGTCCGGCTGCGTGCTCCTGTGCTTTCTTAACTGCTACTCGGGTTATCACCAGATAGCCCTGAAGACGCCCGACCAGGACAAAACAGCGTTCATCACCCCGCATGGTATCTACTGCTACAAGACGATGACCTTCGGGTTGAAGAACACCGGTGCCACGTACCAGAAGGCCATCCAAGGTTGCCTGCAAAGCCAAATCGGTCGCAACGTGGAGGCTTACATGGATGACGTCGTCGTCAAGACGTACATGACGTACATCGCCGACCTGCAGGAAACTTTCAACAACCTGCGCTGCTTCAGATGGAAGCTTAATCCTTGTTGGCGGTTCTTAATGATAAATTATTATTGCCAACAAAGATATAAAAGAATGATAAAACAAATAGACATAGGGTTATTTACTAATGAATTCCACGAGTTTTGGTACATATGTGCTTACAGGAATAAAGTGGCAAAAGAAGGGCTAAAGTGGGCCCAGGGCCAGGTCGCCCGACCTACCCTGGTCGGCCGACCTGGTACCCGGCCCAGTGAGGTCCATCCTCAGTCCATCAATAGAAGCACACTCGGGAGTGATCAAAGACGTTGATATCAAGTCGGTGGAAGTGAAGAGATGGGATTGGGCCATGTGGCAAGCACATGGATTCATGGGCCCACATCCCCGACTAAACTTACATATCTTCGCGATTATCCACCAGAAACCGACCATGGGGCCCATAGGAGAGTGACCCTGGCAGAGTGGGGCCGAGGGGCCACAACCCCGGGTCGGCCGACCTAGCCAAGCGACGAAACCGCCACCGCCTTCACTCGCAACTGTCAACTGCCTCCAGGGAGCCATCCGTGCCGTGGATCACCGAAGTCGGTGAATCCCACGGTCGGCCGACCCCCCTAGGTCGGCCGACCTGGGCCCACCTCCGGACCGTCTCAACCGCCGCACACCGACTCCAAACCACCTCTCCATGCTATAAATACCTGGACTCGGGGCAGGGCTCAATATCATCGAGATGAAGTGAAGATCCAAGGCGAAGCCCTCCTCATATCTAGAGTAGAAATACGGAGAGAGTGAGGGAGAGTCTGGAGGAGTCCCGGCGTGTCGGCGGCCCTCCACCTGTACCTCGACGGATGCAAGCTACTCAGTAAGTATCCGGGATCTAACTAGTACTTAAGTCTGAGTTATAGAAAGCTGAGTTCTCTATTGTGCTTGTGGGTTCGTTGCTTTATTTGTAAAGTGTTCTAATCTCTGATCAAAGTTAGGATAGCTGATATTATCTTAGGCGTGGTGCTTAGGTGTATATCTGCCCTCGTTTGCCTCGTAGCCCTACAGATTAGAAGAGGTAGGCGGCAGGTGGTGACAACCCTATCCGTCCTTTGTAATCCTCCACGTACGGGTACGGCGTAGAGCTGTTGGCCGGTAATTTCCTAGAGGTCTAGGATACCCCGGTGCCCAAAGCAAGCATAGGAGAATTCCCTTCGCTATATTCACAGCCTTAGTGCTAAGTTATCCTCTCTACCCAGCCTTTATATACACTCGATCGATCCAGACATTCTTAGTGATTAGATAGCCTTTACGTTCCCCGTGGATTCGGTACCTGGTTTACTCACGGGTGAAAGCTACTACGACAGCCGTGCGCTTGCGGACTTTCTGTTTGCCACCGCTGGTGTCAACAAGCTTTCTGGCGCCGTTGCCGGGGAACGGTAGCTGTTGTCTAAGATCTAAGGTTGCCCGTTTATCTTTTATTTTTCTTTTGTTTTTGTTTTCAACCATGAATTCCACCCAAATTCATGAGTTCTCTGCTCCAAAGGGCGAATTATTGGAGCCGCACCCCTCATCAAATCCTATTTTAACCGATAGCTATGAACTTCGCCCTGCCTTCATACCTATGGTCTAGGACATATCCTTCTCTGGAGGTGATGGTGAAAACCCGTACCATCACTTACATGAATTTGAGTTGCTCTGTTCGTGTCTGGTTATATCAGGCATATCGCAGGCAACGATTAGATGGAAGCTCTTCCCATTCTCTCTCAAAGAGAGAGCAAGGAAGTGGTATGACCATACCGTTGGGCTAACGAACAGTGAATGGGAAAAGTTACGGGACAAGTTTTGTCTTGAATACTTCCCTGTTCACCGGATCTGTGCACTTCGGAAGGAGGTCACTAACTTCCAACAACGAGAGAAGGAAACGATCGCCAAAGCATGGGACCAGTTTCAGGACTCATGTCTAACCGGGACTGATCTAGGCTTCCCAGACTACATGCTCATGCAACATTTCCGGTCTGTGTTGAATAGTGAAGACGCCCGGTACATAGACATAGCAGCCGGAGGCTCATTCCTACACATAACCCCGGCCAGAGCAAAAGAAGTCCTAGCAGCCATCCGGGAAAATTCTCCTGCTGACGTGACCGAAACTGAGCAAGAAGACTCCCAAGTAGAACCCATAGACTTGCCCAGTCCAGCTCCTGAGACCCTATCCGTTGGGGAAGAGGAAACTCAACCTCTCGGATTACCCTTTGAGTTCGAGAAAGATCTTTTTGAAGACTTTGGGAATACCTCGAACTACACAACACAGAAGAGGCCTATGGTAGAAACCCCCTCTATTTATTTGGAGACAGAATTCTTAAACAAAACCGTGAGGGAGCTTATTTTCATCCTAAACACGGAATGGTCAAATGAGGTTGAGTTTTCTGCTGAAGTGATTCGGATTGACTGACCTTCGCAGACCATTCGAGGTTTCATAAGCAAGGTAGCCGTAGACATCCTTTACAACCCGATTGTTGGGGCGAATATCATGTCCAGTTCTTTCGCGCATGTCCTTGGACGTCGTAAGAAACTGGGCCCAACATCAAAACTCCTTAGAATACCCTCAGGCCGTATTCTCGAGAGTCTCAGTTTAGTACGAGACTTTCTCCTCTTGCACAACGGGATTGAGATGGCTCTAGACTTTTACGTCTTTGAGACATCAGATTTGACCTCATGATAGGACATCCTATCGAGGGCCTCCTACAGGATGTAACCTCGGAAGGAAACCTCCTAGCCAAAGTAGGAAGAAATCTCCTCACCATACCTCTAGCTAGGGTCAAGAATTTCATAGTCGAACCTTTGGTAGAGCCTAACCCAGCTGAGGAAGTGAAATCCCTACAACTTAGTGACCCATTTGAGTCATTCCTCGAAGAGCATGTTCACGACTTTATAGAGGAAGAGGATGACGCTTCTGAGCCACTTGAAACTGAGGAGCCACCCAAGACACACGTAGAGTTAAAACCCTTGCCCGCTGGCCTTCACTATGTCTTTCTAAATGAGGACAGGGATTCCCCTGTTATTATTAGTGACAAGCTAATGTAGGACGAGAGTGATAGACTCGTAAAGGTGCTCGAGAAACACAGCTCGGCGTTCGGGTACTCCCTCAAAGACTTGAAGGGAGTAAGTCCAGCGCTTTGTACCCATCGCATTCCCATAGATCCAGCTTCTACACCTTCTAGGGAGCCTCAGCGTAGGCTAAACAATGCGATGAGGGAAGTCGTGAAGAAGGAAGTCCTAAAACTTCTGCACGCCGGGATCATCTATCCTGTCCCTCATAGTGAATGGGTCAGCCCTGTCCAAGTAGTACCCAAGAAGGGAGGTATGACCATCGTAAGTAACGAGAAAAACGAGCTGATTCCTCAGCGTACCGTTACTGGGTGGCGGATGTGCATTGATTACCGTCGACTCAACAAGGCAACAAAGAAGGATTACTTCCCGCTCCCCTTCATCGATGAGATGTTGGAGAGACTCGCGAACCATTCCTTCTTCTGTTTCCTTGATGGGCATTCCGGCTATCACCAGATTCCCATCCATCCCGATGATCAAGAAAAGACCATCTTCACTTGCCCCTATGGAATGTATGCATACCGCAGGGTGTCATTCGGGTTATGCAATGCGCCAGCATCGTTCCAAAGGTGCATGATGTCTATTTTCTCAGACATGATTGAGGAGATCATGGAAGTTTTCATGGATGATTTTTCAGTCTATGGAAAGACTTTCGACCATTGTCTGCAGAACCTAGACAAGGTGCTACAAAGATGCCGAGACAAGGACCTGGTGTTCAACTGGGAAAAGTGCCATTTTATGGTCCGAGAGGGTATAGTGTTAGGACACTTGGTGTCCGAAAGGGAGGATAGAGGTGGATAGAGCGAAAATTGAAGTCATAGAAAAGCTTCCGCCTCCTACCAATGTCAAGGGAATCCATAGCTTCCTAGGTCATGCGGGGTTTTACCGGCGTTTCATTAGAGATTTCTCTCAGATAGCCAGGCCCCTCACTAGCCTTCTAGCTAAGGATGTGCCCTTCGACTTCGATGATGAGTGTTTACATGCTTTCACCATTTTAAAGAACGCTCTCATCTTAGCGCCAGTCATTCAACCCCCTGACTGGACGCTACCCTTCGAGATTATGTGTGATGCTAGTGATTACGCTGTTGGTGCTGTCCTTGGACAAACCAAAAATAAAAACCATCATGCTATCTCGTATGCTAGTAAAACTTTGACAGGAGCTCAACTTAACTATGCTACCACTGAAAAAGAGCTTTTGGCAGTAGTTTTTGCTATAGACAAGTTTAGATCTTACTTGGTAGGAGCTAAGGTGATTGTCTACACCGATCATGCTGCTTTGAAATATCTGCTTACCAAGAAAGATGCTAAACCATGCCTTATCCGCTGGATTCTCTTACTCCAAGAATTTGACTTGGAAATTAAAGATAAAAAGGGAGTAGAGAATTCAGTAGCAGATCATTTGTCGTGTATGCAGTTTACTGACATGCAGGATCTACCGATAAATGACTTCCTACGTGACGACACCCTATTCAAGGTGACTGCCTCCGACCCCTGGTATGCAAATATTGTGAACTTTATGGTTGCAGGATATGTACCACCAGGGGAGAACAAGAGAAGGCTTACCTACGAGAGTAGACTCCATCTATGGGATGAACCATACCTGTACAGGGTATGTTCAGATGGCATGCTCAGGCGATGTGTACCAACAAACGAGGCAAGAAAGATCCTTGAGCAGTGCCATGCAGCCCCATATGGAGGTCACTATGGGGCGTTTATGACAAGGTCGAAGATCTGGCAGAGTGGATTCTACTGGCCCACAATGTATGAGGACACAAAGGAATTCATTCGACGATGCCAGCAATGCCAGAAACACGGAGGGATCACAATAAGAGATGCAATGTCCCTCACAAACAACTTACAAGTTGAGTTGTTTGACGTGTGGGGCATTGACTTCATTGGGCCCTTTGTCAAGTCCTACGACAGTGAATACATCTTGGTGGCAGTAGACTACGTCTCGAAGTGGGTTGAAGCAATGCCATGCCGAGCCGCTGACTCCAAACACGCGTGAAAGATGTTCCATGAGATCATCTTTCCACATTTCGGAACCCCCAGGATGGCGATCAGTGATGGAGGGTCACATTTCATTGACAAGACCTTCCGAAAGTTTTTGGCAGAATTGGGGGCAAGGCACAACATAGCTACACCATACCACCCCCAGACAAGCGGTCAAGCAGAAACATCAAATAAGCAAATCAAGAACATTTCGTAGAAGACCGTGACAGAAATGGGCAAAGGATGGAAGAGCAAGCTAACAGATGCTCTATGGGCCTACCGAATGGCATACAAAACGCCAATCGGGATGTCTCCATATCAACTGGTTAACGGCAAGACTAGCCATCTACCAGTTGAGTTAGAGCATCGAGCGCACTGGGCCATAAGAAAGTGGAATATGGATTTGCCAGCAGCCCAGCAGATGAGGAGAATGCAGCTATCAGAGCTAGAAGATTGGAGAGACAAAGCGTATCACAGTGCCAAAATCTACAAAGATAGAACCAAGAGATGGCACGACAAGAGGATAAAGGTGAAAGAGTTCCACCCCAGGGATAAGGTATTACTCTTTAATTCCAGGGTGAAGCTCTTTGGGCATGGAAAACTTCAGAGCAAATGGGAAGGACCGTTCATTGTGGTGGAGACTTCGTCGCACGGGGCAATCACACTCCAAGATGATGAAGGTAACCTCTTCAAGGTAAATGGTCAACGTTTAAAAGTTTTTCTTGAGCCTGATAAAGTAGATAAGGAATTTGATGTGATCAACTTGGTCATGGATAATTCCCATTTATAATTTCACCTTACACTAAAGTCCTTAACCCCTAGAGCCTATATGCATACACTTTGGGTTATATTGGACCTGTCACATAGTGCACAAAAAAGGGGAAGGCGACTAGGCTCAAGGCCAGATCGGCCGACCCCACCAGGTCGGCCGATGTGCCACTGAGCCCGATCAGCCCTATCCTTTGCCAACGTCCCACTCCAACGTCTCTGAAGCCGTTCCACGGTGGATGAGCGATTCAACCTCTGATGGATCCGAGAAGATGGTCAATCTTTCTTTAAATTTTCACCCATCCTCTTCTTCCCTCTCATCTGAGTTTTTCCTCGCCCACTCTCTAAAATCACCGAGCCACACTCTCAAATTCCCCAAAAATGGCCAGAAAAAGCCACCCCAAATCCCGATCGACCTTCGATCTGGAAGGAGAGCCTACTCCGGCAAACCAACTAGTGCCCATCAACCTGGAGTAGGCCATGGAGGTGGTCGTATCCCCTCTGGCCAGCCTCCCGCCAAAGGAGGACACGAGAGGACGCACCAGGGGGTCGGCCGACCGGCCCTCGTGGCCCCTCGTCATCTCGCTCGGCGGCGCGGTCCCAGTCTCTGAGGAGGACCCAGAGGCGTGATGCACGGGCATCAAGCCCGTACAGAAGGCCGACGATGGGGCAATTGACTCCGAAGAAGACACCGGCGGCCACTCCAATCAAGGGGGATGGACTTCCCACACTTCAGCCAGGAGAAAAGCTGAAGGAAATAGTCAAGAACAAGTGGGAGGACGTCGTGGCGTATCACTATATGTCCGATGTGTCCATCTACTCCCCTGCTAGCACCCCGGAGCCACGTTTCCGGGTCTTTGGGGAAAGGAAACCCGGAGGTGGCTATGGAAAGGGGTTGTTCCCTCCCCTCACACCTAAGGAGAGGAAGGAGTTGGAGGAGTCAGTGGAATCTTCACCCTCCGGCAAGATCAAAAGGCACATCAAGCCTCCTCCAATTCGCAGGCCTGGGGGACATTGTGAAAGTGATGATGAGAAGGCCCCCGTGGCTCCCTCCAACGCTGAGTTGCTAGAGTTGATTAATCAACTTGGTCGCGACTATGCAAAGTTGGAGAAGAATTTTGCCGAAGAGCGACGTGAGCGCATTAACCTTCAAGACGACTTTGATATGCTGCGTAGATCAACAGTCGTGAAGCTTAAGCGCTATGCCAAAGCCGCAGGGGATGAAAATCTCTACAATGCACCATAGGCACCCTAGGTTTTGGTTTAGGATAGGCACATTAGTCTTTTTCCCTTCATTCATTTAATTCATTTATTTATTTCATTTGATTATCATGTAATGTGCCTCTAAGTTTATGAATAAAATAAATTATTTAGTATATTAGGATTGTGTCTTTTGTTTCCACTTGTTTTTGAATAAAAGGTACAAGTGTGGGGGAGACTCGCAACGGGAAACAGAGTGATCCAATGAAACAGAGCATATCAGAACGCAACAGAACAGCATGCGAAAGGGCTGAACCAGAGAGGTCACCCCCAGGTCGCCCGACTTGGCCTGGGTCCCATCTGGCCCGCGCTTCTTCCTGCACGCTGGTTCGGTTATCCTAAACCCTGTTTCAGTTGAATATTTGCAGAACCTGATCATGGAATTCTGACCTTAATAAAATTAACCCTTTTTGCATCTCCCGATCACATGGAAAATATTAAACTTACATATATTTTATTCCCTGTACCTTTTGGCTTATGGAAATCTTCATTTTCATAGGAACTCATGTCATCTAAGTTATTGCATTTTGAGATATGGCTTTAATATGAAAGATGCCTTTGCTTACTCGAGTACTTGGAATTTATGAAAAGTTTTTAAAACTTTTAACCTTGCTATGCTCCTCATGGGTTTGAGAGACAACCAATTACATGTATCATGCATATCCTTTGAGCTTTGAGTTGTTCCAAGTCTTGTGACCCATAGTAGAGATACTTCATGTTTTTAAAGTCAAGATCACGTACACTCCACCATAGAGAGCTAAACCCTTATACTGAGGGTGAAGCAAAACATGCCTTTATTCCATGTTCATGAATAAATACTCCTAAAATGGCTTTCTTCCCAAAACTTAAGATGAAAAGAAGATATGGGCTATATGCATTAAAAAAAAGAGACTCATGCTAAAAAGCATTGAGCTGAAAAAAGAGAGCAAAGCAAAAGTGCAATAGCCCATATCAAAAAAAAAGGGAAGGAAGTCAAGACAAGGGAGTACCACTACATGTCCACCTCTTATCACACACCTGCACATCTTTGACTTGATTACATGATTTGTCTCTGACTTGGATCCAATCCTTAGAATGACAACACAAGTGAAATAAGGTATGTATCTTGAGAGCTCCACATATAAAGTTCTATTTTGGAGAACATGAGTGTTGTCCAACCACCATGAATATTCAGAGAAAAACTCTTTGAGGAGCAAGGCTTTGGTTTTCTTTGCAAAACTCTGAAAACCCAAGTACTTGAGAGTAAAGTGTGTCATGTCATAGAAAAGGCTATTCCTTTCTGCAATACCCAAGAAGACAAGTTAGCCACTCATATAGCTCCACTAAGCCTAAATGTTTGGGAATAACCTATATGTTTGTTTATGATTTCCATGATGAAGCTTAGACTTTACTCGAGGACGAGTAAAGGATAAGTGTGGGGGAGCATGTTGGCGGTTCTTAATGATAAATTATTATTGACAACAAAGATATAAAAGAATGATAAAACAAATAGACATAGGGCTATTTACTAATGAATTCCACGAGTTTTGGTACATATGTGCTTACAGGAATAAAGTGGCAAAAGAAGGGCTAAAGTGGGCCCAGGGCCAGGTCGCCCGACCTACCCTGGTCGGCCGACCTGGTACCCGGCCCAGTAAGGTCCATCCTCAGCCCATCAATAGAAGCACACTCGGGAGTGATCAAAGACGTTGAGATCAAGTCGGTGGAAGTGAAGAGATGGGATTAGGCCACGTGGCAAGCACATGGATTCATGGCCCCACATCCCTGACTAAACTTACATATCTTCGCGATTACCCACCGGAAACCGACCATGGGGCCCACAGGAGAGTGACCCTGGCAGAGTGGGGCCGAGGGGCTACAACCCCGGGTCGGCCGACCTAGCCAGGTCGGCCGATCTGGCCGAG
>CM014275.1:33518093-33667056 GCA_004135705.1 Alloteropsis semialata
AGTATCTTCGCCTCATGGCTTGTTGTTGTCTCCTTACCCGACATCAATGCTGATGCTCGAGGACTGGGCCCGACCCAGACAGTATTTTATCCATCACGATAACGGGGGAGTACACGCTTACTCCGACTTCTGAGTCCTTGCCTAACCCCATGTTCCCCCCGACGACAACTAAGCTAACCTGGCTGGTCCGAGTCCCCAACTGTGAAACCCTGAGCCTCGTGCTCAACCCGCGCGCCCCCTACACCTAAGCCTCCCCGCTGAGCAGTGTAGCAGGGTAAGCCGTCCTCTTCGTGAGCAGTGGTCAGCGGGTCAAAAAGGGTGCTTAAACGGTACAAGGCAGTGGCCAGTTGGGCGACGCAAAGTCCTAGTCGGTAGGGAAAGGCTCCAACAAAACACCAATGCACATTAATGCTTCAATTCAACTCGGAATTTTGTACATATATGTATACTGCAGAGTTTACATCCATAATTGTTTTTACAGGCTGAGTTCCTTTGCTACAGCCTGTGTCAAGGGGGTACATTCGTCGACCAGCTCGTCGAACTCGTCGTCGGTAAACTCCTCTGGAAGACCGTCGGCGATCGGCGAAAGCTCCAGGGACAGGAAGTGTACTCGAAGGAGCGCCAGGATCCGGCTCCCAAAGCCGACAGCCGTCTCTTGCACCAGTTGAGTGGCACGAGTAGGACCGGCCCAGAGTTGTTGCGCCAACATCAGTGTAGCCAGCACGACCCGGCAGGCACCAGCGAATTGGCGTTGAACTCGGCCGCCGGCTTCGGCTCCATCAACTCGGTTCGGAGCCCTGCAAAGGCACCCACATAAACACTCCGACCCGTTCAAGCTGCAAAAGACTCGCCAGAAGATACTCACCATGCATGGCCTGGTCATGTGACCTGATTGGCCTCCGTCAGGTGTTCGGACTCGGCCACCAGGCGAAGGTTGGCCGCTTTGAGCGTCCGCACCTCCTCCTCAAGCTTTCGCTTGGCCCCGGCCAGCTCGTCCTCAAGCTTTTTCTTGGCCCCGGCCAGCTTGTTGACCTTCCCTTGGAGGGCATCTTCCCTTTTCTTCGCCTCTGCAAAGAAAGTGCCATGAGCATAGGTCGCCTGGACAAAATACATACAAACGAGAAACACAAGCCTCCGACAGGACCCTCATGTCATTCATGAGCTCCTCGTTGGTCTTCACGACGTCGGCAAGCCCCCGGTCCTTCTTCATAAGGAACTCCTTGGCGGCCTCAGCCTCATAGACTCTCTTCGTGTGGATCTGCGCCAAGGTACGGCGATCCTCCAGGGCTTGCCGCCTGAAGTTGAATCCCTTGCGGCTCGGGCCATGAAACTCTGTCAAGCAAAACATTGGGCACATGGTCAGCCCATGCCCCACAACTACAACGAGGTGCCAGGATGACATACCTGAACAACGCGATCCAAGACGCCGGCCATGTTTCGCAGCTTCCGAAGCTCGCTCTCTTGGTCCGCGAGGTCAAGTTCCATCCGCTGCTCCAGAGTCAGCTCTGGCGCCTGAGGCCCGCCCCCGTGCTCGGCAGCGATCGCCTCCACCAGGGAAGGTACGTGGGCACCCGCGTTGGCATCCAGATCCTCCCTAAGGAGCCGGTTGTCATCATCTTCAAGTGGAGAAGGGCTCCTAGCCGGCTCCTCCACCCTCATAGGATGCTCCAGGGCCGTATCCTCGAGGTTGGCCTCGGATACCTTGGCCTGCTGATCTGCCACGGAGGAGCTCGCCCCCAAGGTGAGGCGTGGTGGACTTAGCGGACGCGGCTGCTCCAGCATGCCAGCCGACACCTGTTCTGGCAGGACCAAAGCAGTGCTGGACCCTGACCCCACCTCCGTAGTGGCAGGTTGACTTGGCGGCGCCTTGCCACCAGCCCCCCGGCGTGGCAGGACGTCGGCACCCACCTGGCTCTCGAGCCTCCATTCAACACTTCAACAACTCAAGCCCTGCATATTAAAGGAAAATCCGAAATACCAAGGCAACTTACCCGCTCTTGCGCGGACGTTTGAACTGCACCCGCTGCAGCAACTGAGGAGGCGTTTGGCTTGGCAGCAGGGTTGAGTCCGATCGCAGCTCCGGCTGGGCGAAGATACTCCCCTGGCAACCCATATTCTCTTGCGTAGGTTGCTCGGACTCACGCCCTGATGGAGACCCGTCAGCGCCACCTCCCGCATCACTCGTCGCCTTCCTTTTCCTCCGCGCCTCGGCCTGGGCCCGCGCGGATTGCCCCAACTTCGGAGGCGGCATGGGGGACCCTCCTCGAGCCGCCCTTTGGGACTCAGTCATTTTGCGCACGGCTTGGCGTGATGGACTCCCCAAACCACCAGTCGGCGCCTGGGCCACCGGGTCGTCCTCCAACTCCTCCTGGGGAGCCGCGATGAAGTCGGCCACCTCCCACGCGGCCTGCCCCTCGTCCACGACGCAAGGAGCCCGGGATGCCTCCTTAACTGTCATAAGCTTCTCCAGCCGCACATTGCCCTCTGGCAGGGGAGCCGGGCTGAAGTACTTCGTCGCTCATTCCTACGAGACAAACACATGGCAACAGTACAGTCATATAAGTCGGATATCCTGCAGCTCAGCAGTCAGATACACAGCGTGCCAAGAAAAATAGAGAACTAATTGGTGGAGGCGGGTTCTGCAAAGAAAATGGGACAGGCTTCCCTTCGTTGAAGATCTTGACCCGCATGAACCCTGAGATCCTTTCCATGGTCTCAGGGATGGATACTGTCCGGACCTGCTCCCGGGTCGGGTCATTGCCACCTGAGAATTCAAACCCAGGATGTACCCAGTCCTTGATCAGCTGCATCAGTCGCCGGACAAAGGAGATCATTACATCTACTGCAGTCAACTTCCACTCCTTCACTTCGGCGATCAACTCGAGCAGCTCCTCAGCTTCCTGCAGCTCCTGGCCTTCCAACAGCGAATCCTAGGAGTCCTTCTTCTCTGGCCGGTGCCCGGTCCGAGTAGGCAGAGCAGGGGGATGGTTCGCGACATAAAACCATTCCTGCCACCAATTCTTGTTGGAATCGTTCATATCCAAGACGAAATACATCTTGGACATGCCGACCCTCAACGAGAACCCGGCTCCTCTGGTGATCTGAGCCGGGCCCTTCCCAGAACCTTCCCCGATTGTCTTCATCCGATACAAATGTCTCCACAAACCAAAATGTGGTGGAACCCCCAGAAACGCCTCACAGAGGTGGATGAAAACAGAGATAGACAAGATGGAGGTTGGGTTCAGATGACTCATCTCCACACCGTAGAAATGAAGAAGCCCCCGGAAGAAGTCCCCTGTGGGCAATCCAAACCCCGCTCGAAGAAAGGCGCGAAGACGGCCATCTCAGTCTCGGACCGCTCCCATGGCCGCGCATCATTGCCAGCGGGCCGCCATTGCAGCACCTCCTGCGGCCCGAGCACACCCCGGCGCACCATATCCCAGAGCTTTTCCTCGGTCACGGATGATTGACCCCAAGCTGGTTCTTGGGGCGGTACTCTTCCAGGCACGGAGGTCAGCTCCGGGATCTCCTCAGACGAGGCCACGGCCTTCCCCTTGGCGTCCGCCCCGGCGGCGGATGACGGCGCATCAGTATCCCCGCCCTTGCTGGTGGCGGCGTCACCCGCGGTCCCAGACTGGCCCGCGGAGGGCGCCACCCCCTTCCCCGCGTCAACATCACCATGGCCCGCGGAAATGCCCGCGTCCGCCATCCTCGTCGCCGGCGCCAATTCCTCTCCCGCCACCGGTGCGCTCAACGATGCCTTCGGGTCCGCCATTTCCTTCAAAGTGCTCAGGCGCGATGCGGACGCGTAGTGGTGATGGCGGCACTCGAACTCCGGCAGTGGCGAGTGAGCGGTGGTTGAATCGCTTTTGCGGCGGCGTTGTGCGGTGGTGAAGGCGCGGGATGTTTCTCGATTTGGAAATTGACTGTGGTAAAACCGCTAGGGAATAGATCTGATTTATCCCCTTCCGCCGATCCGAATTACCCTAATGGCGCCGTAACTAACAGACGAAATCCGCGGAAGTCCCATTAACTGCGGGCTAACGGCTCTCCGCGTGCCAACGGCTCTTTGCCCAAAGTACTCGGCCAGCCCCGACCCTCGGGGACTCGGCACTTTTGACTCTGTTCAACAGGTCTCCGGACTTGGCCAGCTCCGACTCTCAGGAACTCGGCGCTTCTTGACTCCGGTCAACGGGTCTCCGGACTCGGCCAGCCCCGACCCTCGGGGACTCGGCGCTCTTGACTCCGGTCAACGGGTCTCCGGACTCGGCCAGCCCCGACCCTCAGGGACTCGGCGCTTCTTGACTCCGGTCAACGGGTCTTCGGACTCGGCCAGCCCCGACCCTCGGGGACTCGGCGCTTCTTGACTCCGGTCAACGGGTTCCGGACTCGGCCAGCCCCGACCCTCGGGGACTCGGCGCTTTTGACTCCGGTCAACGGGTCTCCGGACTCGGCCAGCCCCGACCCTCGGGGACTCGGCGCTTTTGACTCCGGTCAACGGGTCTCCAGACTCGGCCAGCCCCGACCGTCGGGGACTCGGTGCTTTTTGACTCCGGTCAACTAGTCTCCGGACTCGGCCAGCCCCGATGCTCGGGGACTCGGCCCCCTGATTATGGCTAGTGAGTCTCTGTGACTCGGGTAGACTAGCTGATGAGCGAACCTACGGCGCCTTTACTGATCTCCGGGTTAGAAGGAACACAGAACTCGCATGTGCAGCCAAGAAACGAAGAAGGGATCATCACAAACACTATACAATTACATGAAGAGCCGGTCATAGGCCGGTCACAAGGATCAAACACATCAACCGTCAAGGTGACGGCTTGGGGCACTCGTCCCTGCGCCTAGTGCTGCGTCCGTAGCAAGCTTGGTCCACATGAGCTCCTCGCAAGCTCTCTTGTAGCACCATGGAAACCGGCTACAGGTGAACCCCACTTGAAGGATGACAGCGAATGCCTCCGGGTATCCCTTGCTCTACAAAGCATTTCACCCCACATAGCCCTCGGCACACGGTAATGCAGGGGTGAATGGGACAGCACTCAGACGCTAATGAACACCTCGAGATTCTCGCAAGCACTCTTATAGCACCAAGCTAACAAGTCCCCATGACTCCTCCCCGGAGGATGAACCCAGCACCAAGTCTCCAACATGTACATATTTGGTAGGTGTTATACCTATCTCTTGATGAGCGCATGGCTCCGAGCCTTGGCACATATTTATAGCCCAGTGCTAGATGTTCACATGTGACCACCGGTTGCATTGTTCGGCGCGTGAGCTCTATGCCACGCAGCAGCTCCTCCCTTCGAGGCGCTCAGTCCGCCCTTATCGTTTTTGGCTTCGCCCGACCACGGGAGCGCTCCGTGCGTTCACGTGCATACTGTTTTTGTCACGACATATGTGGCGAGTTTATCCTTTGGGCGGCCTGCCTGCCCCGAAGCTTGGAGATTCTTCTTCTTTGACCATTAGCCCGACTTTTCTAGTCGACCCAATGCTCGGGGACTACTCCATATGGAGGGCTCCTTGCATCGCCCTCCATATGCCCCATCAGGATGTGTCACTTTTCCCAAGTGGTACAGCTCCTCGGCGGCCGATTCAGCTATGACTCAGCGCTATGCCACTCGAGGCTTCGCCCCGGATTTGTCCAGGGTCATCCCCGGATGGCCGGCGGTTTTCTTTTTTGAGCACCGCCCACCCTTGTGTCGGCCCGCCAACCAAGATGCTTCGTTTCTTCATCAACAGTCCGACACGCGCTTGCACGTTGCTCGGGGACTTGTGGGATATGGGTACCCCTGGGCCCACTACTGACCGGGTAGCCAGTCGGCTTGGTCCCACGTCTGACAAGGATGTGGGCCGACCCTAGGCCGGCCCACGAGGATCCCCGGCTTGATGGATAAGATTGAAGAAGACTTAGCCCGCAAGGCACTTGGTGAGATGTACCCGGATCCCACCCGGAGATCACGAAGATTACATGACAACCAACTCAGATTAGTTTCCTAGTCAGAGCCGGATAACAATTAGAGATACCCGACTTGTAAACCCTAGGCAGTCAGCCTATATAAGGCAGCCTAGGTTGACCCCTTCATTCATTCGATTCCTAGCTACCAGATCCCTCATTGTAACCAAGAGCTCGCTGTTGTTCCCCGAAACTCGCCGAGCAGATCAATACAAGACCCCGAGCACAGTAGCCCGAACCTGTATAATCCCTGTGTCCCTGTGTTATCTCGAGCTCCCTAGTCCCGCGATCTCCTTTTGCCTACAAATCAACCGTCTGGGTACCCCTGGGTGGACTGCCGGACAATAACTCCGACAGCTGGTCTTATCATTTTTCTGCTGCTATAACAAACTTGTTGAACTCTGTCCATTGTCTTATGCAGCCGGCCACCTTCTTCCTGCCCGCTCAAATGCCTGAAGTCCCTGAGCAGAGGCCGCCCGAGAATACGTAGACCAAGGAGGCAGAAGGGGAGAAGGAGCCAAGCCCCCAGCATGTGCAGCAGCCCCAGGAAACAAGAACTGAAGCTTCTTCATCATCCAGGGTACCGAAATTTACCGCTCCAGGTACTTCTGCTCAGGGCGTGTGGCCTAAAGCTGCAAAAAGTACCCGGATGGCTAGTCTCCGGGCTGAAGAACTCGAAGCAGCTGCCGGTCTTGTAAAGGCCACTTCTACAGTTGAAGAGATCGTCCGGGAGAAACAACCCCGAGCACCATCTCCTGAACCGCTCCAAATCTACATGGGAACGCCAGGCGCAGGGGCTGAAGATGACAATGCCTTCCTGTTCGACTCACAAGTCGATCAAGAAGATCTTGAGAAGGCCGTTGTGCTGCAAGAACAGCTAACCAAGCTCACAGAGGTCAGTATGGAGTAAATTAATACTATAAATATACTTATCTCCATTAGAGGTTTTGTTAATTGCTCTTTATTGACGCTCGTTATATGTACACTTTTAGTGCCATTTAAGTGGTGGTTTTGGACTAATTCATATACTAACCCGCCACTTGGCACGTGAAATAACCCCATTTTTGTATGTGTGTTGTATTTTGGAGCATGTCGTGTTTTTGCAGGAAAATGGCCCAATTTGGGGCATTTATATTCAAGTCCAAAAGCAACACCAAACCCGACGGAATCAAGCCAAGCAAAGGAGGCCCAAACCAACGTTTTCGGAGCAACTTCCATATAGGACATCATGCATACATGGACAAGGATCGTCGAGAGAAGCTTGCACGCAAAAGATGGGACCAAGCCAGGCCAAAAAAGGCCTAGGCCGGCCGGCCTAAAGGGCCCTAGGGCGGCCGGCCTAGGGTGTTTTTACATCGGTTCAACCTCCCCTTTGAACCACGTACTCCATGGACTATTTATAGTCCCTGTACACGAAGGGAGGCGCATCCATCCACCAGAACTCGGTGAAACCTAGGGCATACATCAAAGGGAGACGACGGCCGCCGCAAGTCCTCGAAGTTGTCTAGGGATGGCTTAGGCCAACCCTAGCCACCATGGCCTCCCTGCGTGGTTGTGCCTTGTTGGATTTCAAGAGCAAGTAGCGGATCATCTATGGTATGTACTCGGAGGTGATGATCTAATACATCTATTATGTGAGTAATGTTCTTCATGTCATCCGATCTTTTAGCGACTCGATTCCTCCCTTTACGATCTTGTGCTTTTCTTGGGTTTGCTTTGCTTTCAATCTATTAAGCTTATAGATTGCTTGGGGTGATCTTGTAGCCATGGTGGCTAGAGGTTCATACCGGATCTACCAAGAGGTTCAACACGTTCTTCGCGAACGTGCTCTTAAGTTACACACACCGATAGGGAGCATCGTGACAGGGTGTGATCTCGTGTACGGTGGGGCTTTCGGGGGTTTGACCGGAGGATAGTAGTTTAAAGACGGATTTAGATGAGATGCATGATGTGCTTACTCTTATTGGCTAGAACTACAACTAGAAGGCGATAGGCGCGTTTACCCCTTTTGTTGTGCTTAATCTTTGCCTATGTTCATGGGTGCGATCAACCTACACACCATTCATATCTTACAGTAGGTTTTATCCTTTATATGCAATCAACGCTTCATGCTAGGATAGATCCGTTAGATCAGATGGAAAACCCTAGTAAGTTCATTGTCGATCCATAGTTTGATAAACCTTGGATGGAATACTCTAAGGGAAAAGCTACGATAATCCGTGCGCTTGCGGTTCACAATTGGCGCGTCTATGGACCGTCAACAAGCTTTTCTGGCGCCGTTGCCGGGGATCGGCAACTCGAACCCTAGGGTGATCTATCTAATTTTTTAGACTAACCCTAATTTTTATTATTGCATATACCCTTGTTTTCTTGTTTGTGTCCTTGAAAGCAGGTGGAAATCTAGATACTAAGCTTGGGCTTTAACAAGTCCAAACTCGCTCCCACATGTTGATGGCTACATGAAGATCTACTCTTTAGTGGTAGGTGCTAACTATTGTTAGTGGCCCATCATCCACTATCGAGCCCACACACAAAACAAATGAAGATGAACAAGGTATGCCACCGTGTCAATGAATTTTAATGACTAATGTCTCTTGGAGATTTGTTTGTCCAAGCTTTAGGTGATGAATCATGCCCCAAAGAAGTCGTGAGATCCAATCATCAACATCTCTGGAAGGTTGCTGTTGAGACCAGTTTTTGCCCATGACCAGAGTAAAACAAGCATAACTATTTCATCCGGAGTCTGATTGGAGTGAATGAGCACTCGTTGGAAAGAGAATTTGATGTACATCGCAATGGAGCAGAAGTTTTGTACATGATATGCAATGGTGAAGAGGAATTCAATGAAGAATAGGAAGCAGCAAGCAACACAGAAGCTGATGATTATGTCAAAGGATGATTGGAGGGTTTTATGCACAAAGTTGATGATTTGAAGTTGATCAAGACTGGAGGAAACAAGAATAGAAGCACCATGACACCACCAATCTTCTCCAGTAGGATGCTCAATAAGCTTCTAATTGAGTGATGCTACTAACGAAGGAAACCGCTCAGATCATCGACGCGAAGCACAAAAGCCCCCTATGATCCCAACACCTTGGGTAAAACAAGAATTATGGAGAAGACTCATCATTGAAATCATGCTACTCACTGTTAAATCAATGGTGATGACCTTGAAGCCTAAGGATGCACAACACGACGCTCCAAAGACCACAAGATCAAGATCATCGATATATCAGGATCAATTTGCAAGAAGGTACTGTTCACATCAATATTCTGTACAACATCTGAAGAAAACAGCAGAATATTTATGGATATTTAAAAGCTCCATGAAGTTTCAGTTCCAACAAAACAAGAATCAATTCAATCGTAGATTCCTACAAGCGGTTATGATCAAAACATCGAAGGTCGTGCATTCTGAAATTTTCTGGACAGCACGCAGCACTGAAGTAAAATGGCCATAACTCTTTCGTTTGAACTCCTTTTAAGATGAATGACCACTCGTTGGAAAGATAATTTCACAAATTTTTGAATAGATCTATACTTTGGTATATGTTCTGCTCTGGACACAGGGGAAAAATCCATGAAGAAGAGGCAGGAGCAACATGATGGGAACAAGTTAGACGAGATAACGATGACAACAATGAAGAGGAGCTTGGGCAATCCTTTCATCAAGCGTACATGATCAAATTCAGAAGCTAAAAACAAATGAAGACCCCCAAGAACATTGGCATACGAAGACACAAGCCGGCGACATTCGATACATGAAGATATTTAAAGCAAACCACGATGGATTACAATGGAGGCATCAAGCTGCATGGATATTTTGGATTCTCGCACAAAAGGCCATGGCTTTGCATGCAAATAATTGAGGTGAGCGTCTAGCTCTATGACTTTAAATGAAGCGCTTTGCGGGAGGCAACCCGATCTTTTATTTATTATCTATATAAGATGACGGTCTATATTGTGCTCTTTAATCGAATCATCAAGTAACATTATACCATTGCTCTAATAAATACCACAACTTTATGTTGTATGATCTAAATGTTATTGAGTGAGCACTTTGTTATTTGGTCTTGGAAAAATTGTAGACCCTTTTGTGTGCCTATTAGTGTTTAGAGTCTTTTTCTTTGTGTCTTTTTAGAGAGAAATATGAGGTATGACACCACCCTTTGATTCTAAACTTGTGGCTAGTTGATCTAGACTAACTTTTATTTTTAGACCACCACATCATGTCATGTCATTGTGTTTGTCCACCTCATATTTCACTTCATGCCATGTCGTTCTCATCCTTGCATTGCATTGTATGTTTTGTTTTGATTTAACCTTTGTTAAAACCACCCAAGCATTTCTATCACCCCCGCCGAAAACCGGAGCCGACGAGGATAGGATTGACTTATGTTGATCGGTTTGCTGCATCATTCGGATTAGCCAAGTCAACCTCTATTCCTTGTCCTAACTAAAAACTTTGACTAGCCGTCCTACGAGATCCTAAACCATTAGGAAAATCTCTCATACCTATAGCCATCCTAAAACCATAGGTTTTGTTTTCCACCCAATGAAACAACCTTTGTTTTTCTTTTTGTTTTCAACCACCTTAGGTAGATTTTCTAAACTTGACTTCTCTCTTCAAAATTCTTGTTTTAAGCCAAAAATATAGGATACCCATGGACCTTCCCCTAAACCTCGTTAGCTAGGTTGTCCGGTTCTTTTCGATGAATGATTTTCTTGTCGACAATGCTTCACTTCTTATGAGGTGGTGGCCAAGCTTTGTCGCTCTAAGCAATTACTTTTTGAATGAATTGATTGTGGAACAATATTGAAAGACCTTTCAAGCCTTGCTAACTCTTGTTTTCATTGCATCGGTTGGTTTATAAGCTTTGCAATGCGCTTTATTTTTCTTGCGCTATAAGGAATTATTGACCTTGGGATAGACACCGTGTTTTGACCTTGGTTAACAAATCTTTATGACTATAGAGAAATTCGGCAATCTAGTTGTAAACATGGTGTTTAGAACTAGGTTTAAACATTGTCTTTGTTTATATGCTTTCCTCTCATTTGCATACTCACTTTGCACACACGCACACCCATTAGGTTTTTATTTTTCTCTTTTACTAGGTTAATTATGCCACAAGTTAAGGTCTTAGGGATATCATTGGTTGTTGGCATTTGCTTATACTCCCGATCGTCACCCTGGGGGTAGAGTGTGTGTCTTAATTGTTTTGCAGGCATGAAGAAGGAATCCCATAAATTCGTGATCAAAGTTACAACCAAGACCGTTAACATCTCCGAAGATTGAAAGGGACGCTGCTGTTTTCATCAAAAATCTGCACATGGTCAGAGATGTACAAGGAATAAAAAGTTGATATTCAGAAGCTCCATCAAATTCTCGTTCCAACACATCCAAGATCAATGAGTTTGAAGACCCACGCAAGGAGATACGACAAAAACATTGGGCGCCGCGTGTTCTGAAATCAGCTCGGGACAGATTGCAGTGCTGGAATAAAATGGGCATAACTCTTTTGTTCGGAATCCTTGTTACGCAAATGATGACTCGTTGGAAAGATAAATTTGTGCACTTTGCAATGGAGCAAAGGAGCAGTACATGTTCTGTTCTGGAAATAAAGAAAAAATTCAGGGAAGATGAAGCTGCAATGAAGACAACATGCAAGGAGGTGATAATGATATGAAGAATGATTGGGACCATGGCTTGATGACAAGAAGGGGTTGAAGAAAGTTAAGGCAAGAAAGGTGAAGAAGAATAAAGATAGTCTCCAAACACATGGCGATAGGACTTTAACAATCACATGATGGTTCACCATCTTCTTCCACACTTAGCAACATGCTAAGCATGGGGGAGGACTTGTTGGACGAGAAGGAAAAGGCCATATGGAGTACAATGATCGTGTTCACCATAAGATGCTCAAGATTCTTCTTTCATGCTAAGCACAATGCTTAAGCATGGGGGAAGCCGCGCTACACTCCACTACAAGCATCGAAAAAGACGGTAACTCTCCCTCAACCTTCTCTTTGTTCATCTACTTCTTAATGCTTGTATATATGTATGCCATCGACCATAAGTTAGAAACCTTTGTATATATCTCTTATTAATAACATGGCTACTAGGAGGACAACCTATTTTTGTTTTTATTCACCACCACTTTGTGCTCACCACGATGACATATTTTGAATGCCTTTGCTTATGAAAAAGTGATGAAAGTTGCCGTCTTGTTCTACCTACATGATGTTGTATATGACTTGACTATTTGCTCTCTATAAAATGATATTAAATTGATTAAATACCAGCTCTTTTATTTGTGGAGGTTAAATGACTAAATTCTAGACCCACATATTCTTTATGTTGCTCTTTGATTTAAGTTTACCGATGACCTTATGCCTTGTATTGTTTTATTTAAAACTTGATTCTTATGCTATCTACATTCGTGAATCTCTTGCAAAGTTCTACCTACCAAAGCCTTTACATATACATGATCTTTCATGATGAAACCCTTAGATTTGCAAACTTATATTTTGATGAGTTGAATTAAGATTGATTTCTATGGTTCGGGACTAAGAAGCTGGCCATTCCATTTTGCGTACCTTCCTTTTGCTAGACTTTCTATCCATGCATTGTGAGTTTCTACACCGGAAACTTCACAAACTTCACTGGATATCCACCCTAAACCCAAATATCTTTTTGTGATTACCTCCTTGACCACAACCCACAATTGAGTATGGATCATTTTCTCGATGGAAATCCACAAGAATCGAGAGCTTAATTTAGAGAACATTAACTTGGGAGGCATCGAAGAGTACATAGAAGAAAAATCAGAAAGAATGGAGGTCTATAGAGAGTGGGCCGGCCGGCCCAAGCACCCTAGGCCGACCGGCCTACCCCTCATTCTCCTCCGATGGCTTTAAAATTTGACGAGAAGAAACTCCCTTAAGATTCAAGTGATTTTCTAGAAGATCAAGATGGACTTTGTGTACTTACTTCAGCAATTATCAACCCTCACTTCTATGCTCGAGGACGAGCAATCGTTTAAGCATGGGGGAGGGGAGGATGCTGAGTAAGTACTATGTTGCCAAAGTTTCTAAGGAGCAAAAAGAAATAAAAAGAAAAAAGGGAAAAAGAAAGAAAATAAACAAAAATAAAAGAAAAAAAGAAAGAAAGAAAGAAAAAAAGAGAAAAATAATGCTCCTTAGTTCTTTTAGCTTCATCAAATTCCAAATGCTTTGAAGAAAATTCCATGCTTAATTTTCCAACCATGTGCAATCTGATAACGAGGACTTCATTTGTGCCTCGGGATCATCCACTTTCCACTTGCACATGTCCACCTATCTAAATGTGTGTGTTCCATCCCTCTCCCTTTCCAACATTTATTCTCCATGGCCTTTTTGACTTGTCTCGATAATTCCAATAGATCTGTCTCTTAGTTTGACAATATTTCAAATATAATGTTTTGCTAGGATTGTTTTTACCTACCAAGCTCCACATAAGCCTTCCACTTTCATATATGAGTAGAATAGGTTGAAAATAATCTAGTATAAACTTGAGCGACTTGATGAGATGAGTGTTGCCATGAGCTTTTGCAAGAGAATCTCACTTATATTGGATATGCATCTTTTTGAAACTCTTCACGATGGAATAAGGTAAAGGTCTAAAGTTCGCTTAAGTTCAAGAGCATTGCATTTATTATTACTGTGGCTTGTTCTTTATTGCTAGTCTATCTTCCATAATGGAAAGAAGCCAATCACAACTAGAACTTTAAATGCTAAACACTTGAGAGCAATGTGTCTTGTTGTGTATGACTACATGCAGGAAAAACATTGAAGGGCAATGCTGATTTCCTTGTTGAGCAAAGATCTTGGACTTACTCGAGGACAAGCAAGGTTTAAGCATAGGGGGAATGTTGGCGCTCGTTATATGTACACTTTTAGTGCCATTTAAGTGGTGGTTTTGGACTAACTCATATACTAACCCGCCACTTGGCACATGAAATAACCCCATTTTCGTATGTGTGTTGTATTTTGGATCATATCGTGTTTTTGCAGGAAAATGGCCTAATTTGGGGCATTTATATTCAAGTCCAAAAGCAACACCAAACCCGACGGAATCAAGCCAAGCAAAGGAGGCCCAAACCAACGTTTTTGGAGCAACTTCCATATAGGACATCATGCATACATGGACAAGGATCGTTGAGAGAAGCTTGAACGCGAAAGATGGGACCAAGCCGAGCCAAAAAAAGGCCTAGGCCGACCGGCCCAAAGGGCCCTAGGCCGGCTGGCCTAGGGTGTTTTACATCGGTTCGACCTCCCCTTTGAACCACGGACTCCTCGGACTATTTATAGTCCCTGTACACGAAGGGAGGCGCATCCATCCACTAGAACTCAGTGAAACCTAGGGCATACATCAAAGGGAGACGAAGGCCGCCGCAAGTCCTCGAAGTTGTCTAGGGATGGCTTAGGCCAACCCTAGCCACTATGGCCTCCTTGCGTGGTTGTGCCATGTTGGAGTTCAAGAGCTAGTAGTGGATCATCTATGGTATGTACTCGGAGGTGATGATCTAATACATCTATTATGTGAGTAATGTTCTTCATGTCATCCGATCTTTTAGCGACTCGATTCCTCCCTTTACGATCTTGTTCTTTTCTTGAGTTTGCTTTGCTTTCAATCTATTAAGCTTATAGATTGCTTGGGGTGATCTTGTAGCCATGGTGGCTAGAGGTTCATACCGGATCTATCAAGAGGTTCAACACGTTCTTCGCGAACATGCTCTTAAGTTACCCACGCCGATATGGAGCATCGTGACAGGGTGTGATCTCGTGTACGGTGGGGCTTTCGAGGGTTTGACCGGAGGATAGTAGTTTAAAGACGGCTTTAGATGAGATGCATGATGCGCTTACCCTTATTGGCTAGAACTATAACTAGAAGGCGATAGGCGCGTTTACCCCTTTTGTTGTGCTTAATCTTTGCCTATGTTCATGGGTGCGATCAACCTACACACCACTCATATCTTATAGTAGGTTTTATCCTTTATATGCAATCAACGCTTCATGCTAGGATAGATCCATTAGATCAGATGGGAAACCCTAGTAAGTTCATTGTCGATCCACGGATTGATAAACCTTGGATGGAATACTCTATGGGAAAAGCTACGATGATCCGTGTGCTTGCGGTTCACAATTGGCGCGTCTATGGACTGTCAACACTCTTCCGAATTGTTTTCTTTTGAAAACAGAGTATCCTTCACCGCTCACATCAAAAGTCAGAGATGTTTCTCTGGGCTAGTGCATGCTTCACACGAGCAGAGAAGGCAGAAAAGAACTTGGCCCAGGGTCGATCTTCGTGGGAAGAAGGGCGTGCCAAGTTGTTGCTGGATCTGGACATAGCGTATCAAAAAATGAATTCATACCAGAACCAGCGCGACGATGTCCTTGATAAGACAAAGTCACTGAAGAAAAAGCTTGCAGGTAAGCCACCAATTTCTTCTCACAAAGTTAGCACAAGTCACATGACATATTAATCATATAATTGTGTATGCAGAAAGGGAGAAGAAAATTGAAGCGCTTGGGGCTCAAGCCACCGATATGAAGAATCTCTTCTATCGGCAATAGGAATGCACAAACCAGGCCGAGCAGCGGGAGCAGGACTGCATAACGGAGCTTGTTGAGGAGAAGCAAAAAGGAAAAACGCTAATGCCCAGCTTGTCCGTATATGGCCAAGATCCGCAGCTAGGAAGATGAACTCAACAACCTTCGTGCGGAAATCAACAGGCTTAGTGCAGAACTCGGATCCCTCAAGGAGGCTGCTACTCCGCTGGTTGACATGTATTCCAGAGTACCCGCAGGTGGTCCTGCTCCTCCACTGGTTGATCGTCTTTGAGCTACTCCTGGGCAGGTTCGAGCCTACTGCCAGTGGATAGCCCAATTTTGCACTAAGCAAGTACTTGGCATAATCCGATCATGATGGCCTGCCCAACAATTAAGTTTTACCCAGGGTAAGGTCAACCCAACTTGTACTCGGGATATGTTCAACACTTATGTGGAGGAGGAAAAGGACACGATAGAGAAAATTGTATCCCGTCTTAAGTTCTACATTCTTTTGTTATGTAAAAGAAACCTTTTTGTAATGAACTTAGATGTAGATGTAAATACTCATGTCTTGTCGACAAAAAGCACTTGTTATCTATATTTTGGGGCGCCCGATCGCTCTGTGTTAAAACAGAAAGTAGGTGGCATTGGTTTATGAATGTAGCCTGTTTGAATTCTGTCTAAATAACTCGGCATGATTCAAAAACTTTGTTGTATGCGTTACTTGTCAAGCAAGTGTAGCATAGGGCACGTATCTGAATTCCAAGCTTGATGACAATGAAATATAGACACGTTATTATCGTTTGGCATAAAGCTGACATCAATACATTGAAAGGACTGACTTTTATTGACTCTTAACGACTCCTAGAAAACTTTTAAGGATAAAAGCGTTGCAAGTGCTCGATATTCCAAGTATTGGGCACTTCAGTTCCGTCTTCCCATTGTAGTTCATAAGTACCCCGGCCGATAACCCTTGATACTATGAACAGGCCTTCCCAAGGCGAGGATAGCTTGTGTTGATCTTTTGTACTCTGAATTCTTCGAAGGACCAGATCGCTGATGTTGAACGACCTTGACTGGACGTTTTGGTTGTGATACCTCCTAAGATCATGCTAGTACTTGGTTGTTCTGATCAACGTGGCTAGCCTTGCTTCTTCTAGCATGTCGACATCTTCTGCTCTGCTCTGCTCTGCTGCCTCCTCCGAGTAGTTCTGAATTCTTGGAGCATTGTACTCGATGTCCACCGGGAGTACTACCTCAGAGCCGTAGACCAGGAAGAAAGGTGATTGCCCTGTCGCCCGACTAGGCAGGGTTCTTAGCCCCCAGACTACGGCTGGCAATTTTTGCACCCACTTGCTGCCGTACTTCTTGAGTGGTTCGTAGAGCCTTGGCTTGAGTCCTTGGAGTATGAGGCCATTAGCTCTCTCAAATTGTCCATTGGCACGGGGGTGCGCCACCGATGCGTAGCGGACTTCAATTCCCAGACTGTCGCAAAAGTTAAAGAACTCGTCCCCTGTGAATTGGGAACCAAGATCAGTGGTGATGCGATTCGGGATACCGAAGCGGTGGGTGATGTCTTGGATGAACTCGGCCGCCTTTGGACCTGTAGCTTCGATTTGCGACTTGACTTCAATCCACTTCGTAAACTTGTCGATTGCCACGTAGAGATATTCATATCCCCCTGGCGCTTTCTTGAGCGGTCCAACCATATCGAGCCTCTAGCATGCGAAAGGCCAAGAGGGTGGTATAGTGTTAAGGACCGTTGCGGGAATGTGAGCTTGCCGGGTGAAAATTTGGCAGCCCTGGCAAGTCCTCACAACTTCTTCTGCGTCTGCCATTGCAGATGGCCAACAGTACCCGGATCGGAAGGCCTTGCCGACGATCGTGCGGTGGGTAGCATGATTGCCACAGATTCCAGCATGGATTTCTTCAAGGATCTCCTGTCCAACTTCTGGAGGGACACACTTCATCAAGACGCCAGATGATGCGTCGTGTCGGAATAGGGTGGAGCCGACTAATACGTAGTTCTTGCTTCGTCTGATGACTTGCTCTGCTTCCACCTTATCTTCGGGCTCTTTCTGATGTAGGATGCACTCGATGAAGGACTCTATCCACTCGGGTGTAATCACCATGACTTGCTGATGAGGGGGCGTTGTAGTCAGCTGTACTTCCTGCCCCCTGATGGATGGTTGTAACAGCTCTTGGACGAAAACGCCACCCAATACTTGAGCTCGGTGCGAACCAAGCTTGCAGAGTGCATCAGCAGCCATGTTATTGTCCCTAAGGACGTGATGAAATTCGAGTCCATGGAAGTGCTTCTCGAGTTTGCGGACCTCCATGCAGTATGCGTCCAAGTTTTCCTTGGTGCAATCCCAATCTTTGTTGACCTGATTGATGACCACCGAGGAGTCGCCGCAGACCACCATGTGCTTGATGCCAAGAGAAGCGGCCAGGTGTAGCCCGTGCAGTAGAGCTTTGTACTCGGCTCCATTGTTGGTGGCTTTCCAGAGTATCTAGAGTACGTACTTAAGCTAATCTCCCTTTGGAGATATGAAGAGAACACCTGTGCCAGCTCCTTCAAGTTTCATTGACCTGTCGAAGTACATAATCCAGTGTTCTGGGGGTTCTTCGGGTGTTGCTTGTTGTATCTCTGTCCATTCAGCGATGAAATCGATCAGAGCCTGAGGCTTGATTGCGGCGCGTGGGATGAAGTCGATGGTATGAGAACCTAGCTTGACCGCCCATTTGGAGATTCACCCGGTTGTGTCCCTATTGTGGAGGATGTCACCGATTGGGAAGGTGGTGACTACAACAACTCGGTGAGCGTCAAAGTAGTGGCGCAACTTGCAGGATGTGATCAAGACAGCATATAATAGCTTCTCAACCTGAGGGTAGCATACTTTTGATTCTGTGAGTACCTCACTGGTGAAGTAGACTGGCCGTTGTACTTTAAATGCATGACCGGGTTCCTCCCGCTCAACTACAATCGCAGTACTCACCACGTGGGTTGTGGCTGCAATGTAGAGAAGCAGTGGTTCCTGACCAGCTGTTGCAGTAAGTACTGGTGGTGTCTGGAGGAATTTCTTGAGGTCTTCAAACACCGTGTCAGCTTCTTCAGTCCACACGAACTTGTCTTGCTTCTTGAGGAGTTTGAAGAAAGGTAATCCTCTGTCACCAAGTCTTGAGATGAATCTGTTGAGGGCCACCATACACCTTGTTAGCTTCTGAACATCCTTGAGGGACTTGGGAGGCTTCATGGATGTGATGGAAGTGATCTTCTCGAGATTGGCCTCAATTCCATGGTGGCTGACTATGAAGCCCAACAATTTGCCTGCGAGCACGCCAAACACACATTTGGTCGGATTGAGCTTCTATTGGAACTCCCTGAGATGTGCAAAGGTCTCGGACAAGTCAGCGATGAGGTTGTCCGGGTTCTTTGTCTTGACTACGACATCATTGAAGTAGGCTTCAACATTGCGGCCAATCTGAGCTTATAAACAACTCTGAATTACACGCTGATATGTTGCTCCTATGTTCTTGAGTCCAAAGGACATCATTGTGTAGCAGTAGGCGCCGAACGGGGTGATGAACGCCGTCTTGATCTGATCATCTTCATGCAGGCTTATCTGATGATAGCCCGAGTAGCAGTCAAGGAAATAGAGTAGGGAACAGCCGGCTGTAGATTCCACCACTTGATCGATGCATGGTAGCCCGAAAGGATCCTTTGGGCAATGCTTATTCAAGTCGGTGTAGTCGACACACATCCTCCACTCGTTGTTGTTCTTCTTCCGCACCATGACAGGATTAGCGAGCCAGTCGGGGTGGAACACCTTCTTGATGAACCCGGCTGCTAGTAATTTTGCATCGGATGGCTTCTTTCTTTTCCTGGGCGAAGCGTCACCGACGTTGTTTCTTGGGTTTGGCGACTGGATCAATGTTGAGTTTGTGCTCAGTCAGCTCCCTTGGAACTCCCGGCATGTCAGATGGCTTCCATGCAAAGATGTCGCGGTTGTCCCGTAAGAAGCTGGTGAGCGCGCTTTCCTATTTGGTAGGCAGGTCAGCGCCGATCAGCGCCGTCTTCGAGGGGTCGCCCGTCCCTAGGCCGATCGCCATGATTGGTACTTCCTGGGAGGGCTTCATGGTTGACGTGGCTGGCTTTTTCATTGGGATGTCCAACTCAGCCTCGCCGAGTTGTTTTGCCATTGCTGCCACAATTGCTGCCTGGCTCGGTTGCTGCAGACTAGCAGCAATAGTCACTGCCTCGGTGTCGCAATTGTAGAAGGTCTTCAGGTTGCCCTTCAGAGATAGAATCCCTTTAGGGCCTGGCATCTTCAGGATGAGATAGATGTAGTGTGGTATTGCCATGAATTTCACCAGAGTAGGTCTCCCCAGGATTGCGTGGTACGAAGATTCAAAGTCGGCGACATCAAATGTGATGTACTCGGTCCTGTAGTTAGCCTCGGTACCAAATGTAACTGGAAGTGATTCCTGGCCTAGCGGTACGGCGGCGTTGCCTAAAATGACGCCGTAGTAGGGTGAATCAGTGGGCTTGAGTAAATTGGTGATGTCCAAGCCCATCTTCTTTAGCGTCTTGGTGAACAGGATGTTGAGTCCACTTCCGCCATCGATCAGTGTCCTCGTGAGCCGTGCGCCTGCCACTACCGGGTCTAGTACGAGAGGGTATCTTCCCGGGTTCTTGATGTTGGTCCATTGGTCATCACGAGAAAAGCTGATCTGGACCTCCGACCACTTCAAGAAGGTGGGGATAGCTGGCTCGACGCATCCAATCTCACGATGAATTAGCTTTTGCTTGCGCTTCGAGTCTGTCTGCGCTATTCCTCTGAAGATGATGTCGACCACCTTGTCGGCTTGTTGGTAGCCGGTGTCTTTGTCGCCATTATCCTTCCCATTGTCGTCAGGTTTGCCAGGTTTGGGGGCACCCCCCGCAGTGAAGGCCTTTTTAAGCCCGTAGCATTCTCTGCTGGAGTGTTTGTCCTTTGGATGAAAAGGGCACTGCTTGTCGGGTAGTTTCTCAAACTTTTTGCGCGAGGGGCCTTTCTCGGCAACGTTGACTAAATCTTCGGGCTTGCGTTTCTTATCATTAAAGTCGCGCTTGCCGCTGTTTTCAGCCCGCTTGCCTTTGTTGCGATTATTGTTGCGGTCGCCTCCCGACTTGTTCCGATTGAACCGCTCATGTTGCATGTCTTTGGTGTCGGCCCATCTGCTGACAAGGTCGCGCATGGCTTCCACTGTCTTGGGCCTGTTCCTTCCGAAGTATAGGTGGAGCGTAGGGTCAGTGAGATCATTGTGGAAGCAGTCGATGATGTCCTGGTCGGTGAGTTCGACGTAGGTTGCTTGCTTTTCCCAGAAACGGCGGACGTAGCTTCGGAGATTCTCGTTCTGGTCTTGTTTGCACTGGGCGAGGTCAAAGCGAGTGCCCGGCTTCTGCCATAAGCCCTGGAAGTTGTTGATGAAGACCTTGCAGAGTTCATCCCAGGAGTCGATGGAGCCTGGTTTGAGTCCTTCCAACCAAGTCAGTGGGGCTTGGTCAAGGACTACTGGAAGATAGGTGCACATGGCGTCAGTGTCGCCCTTCGCCGCCTTGATCGCCGAGTAGTAGATGCGGAGCCACAACTCGGGATCGCGTTTCCCGTCGTATCTTTCGATGCCGGCTGGTTTGAACTTCTCGGGCCAGGCGGTAGCTCGGAGGCGGTTTGAAAAAAAGGAACCCTTCGTACTTGCCAAGGTTGTGATGGCCTTGGCTCAGAGGCCCGTAGATCTGGTCGTACTCCGGGCGCCGTCTGCGTTCTTCTTCTTCGCGGTTGCGGGCACATGCGGAGATGACAGTGCGTGCATCTCTGTTCTGCAGCCGATGTCGCAGATCCCTGTCATCATCGCGGTAGTTGCATCGTCCGCCTCTATCCCTGTTGCCGCCATGGCCACGATTGTGGCTTTGTGCGATGCGGTGGCTGGGTGCAGCGCCCTGGTTTGCACCTCTGGCACCGACTATCATGCCGCCCTCGTTGCCGTGTTCTTAGTGATCTCTCTTGGATGATGCGACGGATTGTCACGATGGCTTCCCGTAGGATGGCAACTGCTACCCTATCGACTTGCAGTTTTGGTGATTGATCGAGCAGGGTGCATCGTGTCATGCTAAATTGTTGTTGTCTCGAGCATTGTCTTCATGCATTGGATCTTCGAAGTGTGCTCCAGGGCGTCGAGTCCTTGTGCGACAGCCATGATGTTGGCTGCGGCATTGGGGGTAGACGTCCTGGCCGGCGACTTGCACGAATCGCTCATGAAGGTTCTGCGGAGGGATTCTGCAGTTGAGTCGGCGGCGATGCTCTGTGCGAGCAACGTTACGTTGCCTACGTCTTTCCCGATCGTCTGCAGCTTCGTTCTCCACAGTTGGCTCATCGTTGGAGACTTGTTCTTCGTTTCCGATGAGCACCATGGCCTATCGCCCTGGTGAGAAGCTTCCCGTACTTGAAGATGCAAGGACGGTGGAGCCGTGTTCATCTGAAGAGTCCAGCATCTCGCCATGTTGAAAAGGCAAAGGATTGATGCACGCAATGATGCGAGACATGTCCAGTTCTTCTTGGGGTGTTTCACTAAGCTTTGGCTCGGCCAGTGGACGAATCTCCCTTCTGGAGTTACAGTGATGATGAGTCTGACTTGTTTCCCTTCGAGAGGGAGTTCAGCGAATTTGACCAGAGAGCGGAGTTGCTTTGAAGATGCCGCCTGGTAAACGGAGGCGGTTCCCGTGAGGCCAAAGGGAATTGGGCTCGGGGTATTGGCTTCTCACTTAGCAGTGGCTGAGCCCCTCTTCTTCTGGATTTTGGGTTTCAGCAGATCCGATGGTTTAGAAACCGACTCGGACCTCCTAGTCATCTTCGAAGAGTCGAACTGGGTTTTGAAGTTTCTCGAGTCCGAGTTGACATCGGACCTGGGAGCGCGGTCTCGTCGAGCTTGTCAGTGAGTTGTTCCAAGGCTGCCGGCTTGAGAACACGATCGAAGTTGCCCACGCCGTCCGCCGTGCAGACCCAGGAGCCAAAGACGAAGGTGGCGCCCTTCTCGAACGCCATGTCACCATCGCAGGAGATGATGACTGGTGCCATCGAGCTTGCTTGATGGTTCTCTATGATAGCCCCTACCTGGCGTGCCAGCTGTCAGTTTTTTATACCGGCTAGCCTACTATAGGGGGTCCCTGAGTAGTGGAGTTGTTCACAAGGGCCTCGCCAGAACCAAAAGCACGATGGTGAACACGAGATGATTTAGACAGGTTCAGGCCGCCTCGAGAAAGAGTAATACCTACGTCCTATATGGTGGATCGCTTCGTATTGATAGTTATGATTTTACAAGGGGTCCCTGCCTCACCTTATATACTCAGGAAACAGGGTCTACAAGGCTAACAGTACAAATTCCTAGTAGGATACTATACACAGAGTCCTAACATGAGTAGGCTGGGTTGTTTCCTAGTAGCCGACTAGTTTCCTTAACCTGCACATCTCTTCCTTGTATCTGTCAGAGTTGATGGCCCAATCTCCTCGTGGGCCTGCAGCCCATAAGGACTCCCATGGATCTTGGTCCGTCAGAGGCATCTCACGCCTTGGTGTGGAACATACACACTAAGCGATGAAGGGCATCATTTGAGGAACTCGTTTTCTTTTGAAGAACTTTGCGAAAACCTCCAGAATGAAAGTGGAACAAAGAGGAGAGCAAAAAGTAGGTTTGTATAACCATTCTGATTTGCAACCGCCCAAGACAAGGAGAAGCAAAAAGCCCCATAGGGACTAAGGCAAAAATAGGGTAACAATGCCAACTTATTAAATTCAAGGGAGAGTACTTTGTTGAATGCATGGTACTCTTAAGAAGTATGACATTGTAGCAACTCCTGATCAACAACCTAAGTCTTAGCTTTTGCTCGGGACGAGCAAAGAGCAAGCTTGGGGGATTTGTTGATGGTCCTTACACGCTAAATCCGACCGTCAATATACTCACTTTATAAGTATGTACTATACACTTACTAACATATATATTTATAAATAACCTAGCTCCACATGTATCATAGCTTTATGTCTTTACAGGACACAAGGACTATAACAAAGAGTAAAATGTACTCAAACGATGGAGAACATGTCACGCAAGTACTACTCCGCGAGCACACAGTCAAGAAGGCCCACAAACCAGTCACACTAGGGTAGGACCACAGGAGAATCAACTGGGAATATACCATGGACCCACATACCAGTGACCCAGAGAAAGATCGGTAGGAAAGGAGCCCGCCAGGGTTCCACGGACCCTAGGTTCGGCCGAACTTGGACAAGCCCCGTTCACGCGAAATCTTGGCGGCAAGTCTTCATGCACGTCTCCCTTGGCACCAAAGGGGTGTTTCCATCCTGGGAGTACTGGGAACGGTCCTCCGCTAGTATAAATTGGGGGTAGGAGGCCTTCTTCAACACACACTCATCCTGAAGAGCCTCTCTCTCTCTCTTTCTCTCTCTAAGTAGTACTTTATAATCCTTAGGCTAGTGGTGCCCAGGCTAGGCTTAGCGCAGTAGTATTCGGAGTCGTCCTTGGGCCGTTGTGGGACGTACTTTCTCTCTCTAAGTAGTACTTTATAATCCTTAGGCTAGTGGTGCCCAGGCTAGGCTTAGCGCAGTAGTATTCGGAGTCGTCCTTGGGCCGTTGTGGGACGTAACCTTCGGCCTTTGGTACGGTCTTTGTATACTTTGTTGGAATTTATATAAGTATGGAATTTATCATGGGTTATATATTATTTATGCATCGGCTAGTCGATCTAAGCTACGACATCGGTTTCTTGTTCCTTCGAGATTGCTCTAGTTCCATGTTTCCTAGGAGGACTAGGGTAGTTCTCTCATGCACGAGTGTGGTGCTCGGGCATGACGAGAGCCTGCGAATATGATTGTACCCCACGGTATGATGGGGTAGGCGATAGGTGGTGATAGCCCTGTCCGTCCCTTGCATTCCCCCATGTTCGGGTACAGTGTAGGAGGTACATAAAGCCTTGCCGCTTGCTGGCAGACCAGTGCGGCTTGGTCTCCCCGTTGTGTGCCTGGGTGCTTAGAACTAAGTAGTTTGCATATCATGTATAACATGTGCTGTCTTATACAATGCCATAGGATTCTTTTGCCTTGCTCCATCTAACCTTAGGAGTTATTCTTTATTCTTGAGATTGGCTTCTTAGATGATGTGTCACATTACCTCGTTATTATCATTTACCCCTGTATGACTTTGGCCAGAACTTATATCATAATATCTTTAGTATGATCATTGTTGGCATTTCTTAACGTCGCCACACCCGTGAGTATTCATGGGTATCATTATTTATATTTTCCCAAGGATGGCATTTTGTGTCGAAGCATTAACTAGAGGATGATACTCAAAGGATTATGATATAAGTTCTAAACAAAGTCATATAGGGGTAAGTGATAATATCGAGGTAATGCGATACATCATCTAAGAAGCCTAACTCAAGAATAAAGAATAAAGAATAAGTCCTAAGGTTAGATGGAGCAGGCAAAGAATCCTATGGCATTATATAAGATAGCACAAGTTATACAAGATATGCATAGGACTTAGTTCTAAGCACCCAGGCACACAACGGGGAGACCAAACTGTACTGGTCTGCCAGCAAACGACAAGGCTTTATGTACCTCCTACACTATGCCCAAACATGGGGGAATACAAGGGACAGACAGGGTTGTCACCACCTACTGCCTACCCCTCCATACCGTGGGGCACAGTCATATTCGATGGCTCTCGTCATGAACGAGAACCACGCTCATGCATGAGAGAACTACTCTAGCCCTCCCAGGAAACATGGAACTAGAGCAACCCCGAAGGAACAACAAACTGATGTCGTTGCTTAGATCGACTAGCCCATGCATAATCAATATATAACTCATGATAAGGCATGAATATGAAATAAACACTATAGAGATAACATTTAGATCAAACTCCATACTTATATAAATACCAACAAAGTATATAAAGACCGTATCGAAGGCCGAAGGTTACACCCCACAACGGCGTAAGGATGACTCCGAATACTACAGCACTAAGCCTAGCCTGAGCTCCACTAGCCTAAGGATTACAAGTATACTACTAGAGAGAGAGAGAGAGAGAGGCTCTTGAGGATGAGTGTGTGTTGAAGAAGGCCTCCTACCCCCTATTTATACTAGGGGAGGATGGCTCCAAGGGGTCTTCAGGTGGAAACACCTCCTAGGCGCGAAGGGGGGAGACGCGGGAAGCGTTGGCGCCAAAGATTGGTGTCAACGAACCCCGTCCAGGTTCGGCCGAACCTGGGGGTCGACCGAACCTGGGTGGGGATTTTCCCACGCGCCTTCCTCTGGTGTATGGCATGTGGGTCCAGGGTCCCATCTGAGGTCGGTTCCCGCGAGTTTGGCCCATGTATGACTGATGAGTGGGCCCTTTTTGTCCTTGTGCTCATGGAGTTGTTTCTGCGTGACGTGTTCTCCGTCGTTTGAGCACATTTTTCTCTCTATTGTAGTTGTTGCATCCTGCAAAGGCATAAAAGTACAATACAAGTGGAACTAGGTTATTTATAAAGATATATGTTAGTATGTGTATGTTATATCCTTATAAAGTGAGTATATTGACGGTCGGATTTGGCGTGTAAGGAACGTCAACAACTCCCCCAAGCTTGCCCTTTGCTCGTCCCGAGCAAAAGTTAAGACTTAGGTTGTTGATTAGGAGTTGCTACAATGCCATACTTCTTAAGAGTACCACGCATTCAACATAGTATTCTCCCTTGGGTTGAATAATGCACCATTGTCACCCTCTTTTTGCCTTAGTCCCTATAAGGCTTTTGGCTTCGCCTTGTCTTTGGCGGTTGAAAGTCAGAATGACTATTGTCGAGGTTGTAGTCGGTAGATATTTGTCCGGCAAGCACCCCGCTTCATGCGAAGATCGATCATGGTGGATGAACAAAGAGACTCGGGATTTTATACTAGTTCGGGCCCTTGAGATCGAGTAACAACCCTACGTCCAGTTGTTTGCTTGTATTATCTCGGCGAGTATAGATTACAATGGTGTAACAAATACTCTCGGGTGGATTGGCTAAGATTGGGGATACCCTCTACGTGCAGGACCCTCCACTGTTTATATCCAGGGAGACATGCCTTACAAGACAAAACAAACCTAAACCTAGTAGGACTCTAACTATCATCGGGCTTTCCTTCTGCGATCTGGTCGTCGTGTCTTGTTCGGAGTCTTCTTCGGTCAGAGTCGGTAGTTGGCAATCCTCGTGATCGGGCACCCGGGTATTATGGCTTCAACAGTAGCCCCCGAGCTTATCTTGTTGAAAAAAGGTTGTTCCTTGAATAGCCTTCGGGTCTTTTAACTCTTTGGGTGATTTTTAGGATATGCAAATATCTCGACAATCACTTTCATGTGAGAGTTGAAAAAAAGATCCCGAACTCTGAATGGAGAAACCTGCATCTGAATGATAAGGCCAGAGAAAAATACTAGCCATAATCATAGCGAATAAAGAATTGGAAACAAAAACACCAAGGGTTGATGAAGCCTGCCCCGTGAATTTAAAATCCACTACGCACGTCTCTCAAAACTCTAGCAGCACACGCGATGTAAATCACGGCACTGTTCCGGTTCCTCGATCCACGCGCAAAGCATCGCCCCAGGGTCTTGAAATATCGAATCCCTTGGATAGATCTGCACTTGAACCTTCCCCACTAAGCCATCCTCCTCCCCATACCATGGGAAAGAAAAGACTCAGCCGTAAGTTCAAGTTGCCTCGCCTCCTTTTCGGAGACTCTCCTCGCAACTCCGCCGAACCACCGTCCGACACGCCGGAGGATCCACCGGTGGATGCGCCACCCCCTGCTCCCCCACAGGCTCCCTTCCTAGCTCTCCCCTGGTACGGGGATGAAGGAATCGAAGCCGAACCAGAAGGAGAAGCTCCGGCGACAGCATCCTCGGCTCCCGAGGCCGCCGCGTCAAGCATCGCCGCCGGGAAAAGATCTGCGTCGCCATCTCCAGCCCCGGTGTCCCCCATCTCCATCTCCTCTGATGATGATCCGGAGCAAGGAGGCAGTGGAGCTCGAGTGAGGCCAGACTCCTCGCACGCAGGCGCATCTTCATCTTCGGTTCCGGTCGACACCAGCGGCGACGAGGAGCTCGCCTGGCGCCTCTTCGTCTCCATGAACCGCGAGCTGATCGAGATTCCAGGAGGCAACGCGCTCGTGGACCTCGTCGGCGACTCCAAGGAGGAGGACGCGGAGGAGGCTCCACTGCCTGGTGCCGCACCGCCCTGATCCTGGCCGACGACGTCAGTCAGAGCCAGGATCATTATTTTGAATTTTTACTTTTAGGATAGTATTCGATCCCCTGTGAAATGTACTCGTTTTGGACTAATGAAGTAATTTCACTTGAGAAATGCAATAATAGTTCTTTCCCGTGTTTGGAACTTTTTGTGTTGGTCAGTTTGTGACATTGTTTGTTCAAAGAATAAAATCGCCCGAACAAGACCTCTCTCTGAATAAATCAACTGTTTCAACACGTTCGGGAAATTTGTTCCCAGTCATATATGATCGGGCTATTTCCTCTGAACGCATTATATATTTGGTCATTTAAAATTGTTAGCTTCCTCAGTAAGCTAGCAATTCCAAATGCATTGAATTTGACCTGCACAGTTTTTGAAACGACACCCGCCGCAGAGAAAGGAAAGAATCCTTTGACCTAACAGTGATCGCGGATTACGCGGATCGAGGCCAGTTTTCTCAGGGTTCATGCTCCCTCTCGAAACCATAAAGCCCCCAGGCGCAGCCGCCTGGTCTCCAATTTTTTTTAGATAATGGAATAGCATTCCGGCTTCACCCTCTTCAAAGAAGAGGGATCAGACCAATCTTTCGAAGGTCTGGTCTCCATTTAGGCCTTCGTCTTCCTTACTCGCATCTGCAACCGCTCGCCATTCCGCATTTGCTTTCTGCTTCTCATCCTCTCGCTCCTCCAATCAATCCAGCCATTCTCTTGCGACCATGGTCTCTTCTCACCAGTCCTCATCCGGGGGTGAATCATCGGGGGAACAGAGTAGTGCTGCCGCCTCCGAACGGGAGCTGCGCAGTGGATCCACAATCTGCGCCACCGATAAGTACTGGGACAAGTCCACCACCACGGTGAAACAGCTACGGGAATTGGAGAATCTTGGACTGCTTCTGGATAGTACCACCTTCCCTCGTCGTCATGCGAAAGGTTAGCTTTACCCGACACCCGACACTCTTGAACTAGTGGCGTTCCTTGAGTTCTTCCATTGCGGGTTCGGGGTTTATCCGTCAGATTTCTTCCACAGCGTCTACGAGTTCTACCAAATAGAGCTCGTGCACATCAAGCCAGGCACTATAACCATGCTTAGCGTCTTCACCTTTCTGTGTGAAGCCTGGTTAGGAATCAAGCCCTCGCTTAACCTGTGAAGATATTTTTATGCTCCTGCATTTTACAAGGAACAACTCATGATCGGGTCAATTGGGTTTTCCTTGAGAGACCGAGAGGTTTATATCCCCTTTCCAGTGAAAGATTCCTGGAAAGGTTATCAACGTCATTGGTTTTACATCATCCTTCCCCAAGCCTCAGTAGTAAAAGGGAAGCATTTGATGCCTTATCTAAAAGAGGAAACCAAAGCCCTATCGAGAGTTACCCCTGACATGCAGAAGCATATCGATCGGATCTTGGCGCTCCGTGAGGCGGGTTTGACAGCGATTCATGTGGCGGAGGTTTTCATTCGATGGAGATTTATCCCCCTCATGACTCATGATCGCTATGCCTGGTCTTTCATGAGCGACAACGACCCGAACAGAATGAAGCCAGATGGTAAGCCTTTTTTCTTCTGTTCGGTAATATTTCTGAGATCGTTCGGTCATTTGAGGTGTCATGACTCTTAACCAACAGTTGTCCTATACCTTGAAGTGGCTGCTCGCCTAAAGAAGATGCTGAATGCCGAGATCCCAGACTGGACAGGCGTCCCAGCTCCTTATAGCGCCGACAACCCTCCTCCAGAGATAAACATGTTCTTAGAAAATATCCCTTCTTGATTAATGTTTATTTGTCATGATTCCTTTTTCCTGAATAGGCCCCTCCTGCCGCTGACGCTCCCGTTCAAAGCGGAGCTATCAATTTTGAGGAGGAGGCAGAGCCAACCATTAATCAGGGTGCCGGGACCCCTACCGCCGAACTGCCCAAGCAGTCGCTTGCCAAGGAGAAAAAGAACCCAAGCAGCACCAAAGTGGTCATTCCTCGAACCCGCAAGTGCTCGCGCGGTGCCATTGCGGAGAGGATGACTCCGGGATCGGGATCTCTTGGTGTGCCCGATGCCACGGAACTGTCTGCTGGCTGTGATCCACCTCATCCTGAAGACCAGGTACCATGCATGATCATATTCGGGCGTTTATTTGTAGCTTTTGATCGCATAACCAAACTTAAGTGTGTTCGGGAGATTTCTCGTCAGGAAACTCGTCCTATCCCACCACCATCAAAGCCTCACTATGTTGCCCTGAAGAAGTTTAAAGTTACTCTCCCGACGTCCGAGTAAGGGCCTCGACTTGTTTGGTTTTCGCTTGATCACTTCTCATAGGGAGAAGTTTCTTTTGACTGTTTTTTTGTTCGGGAAATGTAGGCCCTCCAAACCTGCAGCTTCCCCTCCCACCAAGCCATCAGAGAAAGAGAAAACTCCCGAGCCTGACTCGGCAACCCAGCCCGATGGTGCGGAGAAAACTGTAGAGGTTACAAGACCCGTCCCGACACCCTTGGGCCTGATCATTGCTTCGCTCTCTGCAGCCAAGGAGCAGTGGCGTTCGTTGGACGCTCGTGCCTCTACCACGAAAGCGTCGATGACCAGACTGGAGGCCCAAGTTGCCATTCTCCAGTCTGAGAAAGAAGGTACTCGACATGTGTGATCATATCTGTCTTCAGTCCTTGTCCCGCACACTGTCGTTTAACACTCTACCTTTAATCCCGTAGCTAACTCCAAGAGCATTGAGGTGCTCAAGAAGAAGAGCTTGGATCTGGAAGGCCAGCTGGCTGCCCGGGACAAGGAGGTTGCTGATCTCACCGCGCGCCTTGAAGCTTCAGAGAAGCGTAGCTCATCCATAGAAGGCAGGCTCATGGAAGGTGCTTGTGTCGCTGCAACGCACACTGTTGGAGCCTTGAAAAGCCATGTTCCAGATCTTGACGCTGCATTGCTCTCTCAAGGCTTCAAGTGCTCGGCCGGGGACGCTCAGGTATTGTTCGATGATCTTGCCCCATTGGTGGAACACTTTGTTAAGAAACTTGGCCTCCATTTGAGTGACTCGGAAGACTCATCTTGAACTCTATGATGGAATCCTGTAATAGGGCAAAAACTTGATGGTTCTAGTCTGTGACTTTTGTTTTGCGAAACATATGCTTGCATGTCTTTGCTTAAATCATAGAGCTGATCGGCCCTTTTGTCGAACTTTTTAACTGATAGCTTTACCATAGCCAAAAGTCCCATTACCATAAGCTATTTTGGAATTGTTTAGTTGCTGAGACGCGAGCGCCTTCTGAACTGTGTAATTCCTTGTAGTCATGGTGTTTGGTATTTTAGCGCAGTCTAGCTTTCTTGATTTAAAAAGCCCAATTTTTGCGATGTAGTAGTACCATAGTAGCCCCAAGGCTCTTTTGTAGCATGTGAACATGCTAGAAAAGAGTCTAGAAGTACTAACCACAAGAATTTCCCGATCATTTGGGGAGCCCCCGAGCGTTGCGCTTGGGATGCGTAGGATAGATCTGAAAAAACTTTCAGCGTAGTAGTCCCCGGCTCTTTGTTAGTATATGCAGTATGGTAACAAAGAGTAGAAACAGAATAGAAAAATAACACCCAGCCCTAGAGCGTAATTGTGAGGGTGAGTAAAGTGTGTAGAACTTATCTTTTTGTTTTTGTTGGTGTCGGACGTGATGCGGATGATGACTATTCCTGCCAAACTGTTGGATAGGCTTGAACTTGCTTGATTACCTTGGTTTAAGCATAAAATCTGCGTAGTTGATTCATGTCCAACGTGTTTGGCAGTACGTCTCCATCTATCTCCGCGATCCTGTAGGCTCCTGGTCTTGCGATGTCTACTACAATGTAAGGCCCTTGCCATGGAGAGGACAACTTAGTCTTGTCCTTGGTGTGTTGGTCCAATTTGAGCACCATGTCACCAATGCAGAGGCTTCTGTTGCGTACATTAGCATTATAGTATTGTCGCAATTTTTGTTGACACTGGGCCACTCTGAAGGCGACTGCATCGCGAGCCTCCTCTAGGAGGAGCAACTCATTAGTGCGTCTATCAGGCTCTTTGGTTTCTAAAAACATTGCCACGCGTGGGGCTTGTAATCGGATGTCAGATGGTAGAATTGCTTGGGCTCCATACACCAAGAAAAAGGGTGTCTCGCCTGTTGCACGGTTCATGGTGGTTCTCATCGATCATAGTACTGTGGGGACTTCATGAATCCATCACTTGTCATAAGCTTGCAATCTGTTGAAGATCCTCTTCTTGATGCCTTGGAGTAGAATGCCGTTAGCACGCTCTACTTGCCCATTTGTTTTTGGGTGATTCACCAATGACCGATCATGTTTGATCCCGTGGTCATAGCAGAAATTAGAGAACTTTTTACTTTTGAACTGTGTTCCATTATCGGAGATTATCCTGTTCGGGACGCCGAATCATACGACAATGCTCCGCAAGAATTTGACAGCTGCCTCTTTTGTTATTTTCTGAACTGGTTCGGCCTCGACCCATTTTGTGAATGTGTTGATGACGACGAACAGAAATCTGTAACCCTTGATGGCCCTTGAAAAAGGGCCGAGGATGTCTATTCCCCATGTGGCAAAGGGCCATGACAAGGGAATAGTGTTTAAGGCTTGCGCAGGTTTAGTTTGTTTCCGTGCAAAGAATTGGCATGCCTCACACTTCTTAACTAACTCGCTTGCATCTTGAAGAGCTGTAGGCCAGTAGAAGCTCTGTCGAAATGCTTTCCCTGCTAGATATCAGGGAGAAGCACCACAGATTCCTCTGGATATCGTGGAGCAAACTAATGCCCTCGGCCTGTGTGATGCATTTGAGGAGCAATCCATTGCGTGCTATTTTGTATAGTCGTCCGTCAACCAATTGATAATTCTTGGTTTTACAATGGATTTTCTCCAGTGTCGCATCATCGTCAGGTATAGCTTGGTTTGTGAGGTACACCCGGATTGGGTCCATCCAGTTCTCCTCGTTTCCAACTAGAGCGGCGGCTCGAGCCGTATCAACCAACATAGACTCCTTGACGGATTCGTTGGTTGTAGCAACTGTGCCCTTGGCAGGCGCAGTTTTTTGGTTCAGTAAAGATACTGACACAGATGGTTTAGTAAGAATCTCAAGTAACACGTTACCTGGAAGTCGTGTGCGTTCGGCAGCTACTTTTGCCAGTTTATCTGCATCGCTATTGTACTCCCTTTTGATGTGTTGCACTTCAAGCCCATCAAATTTTCTTTCCATCTTCCTATATGCTTCCAAGTGTTTGGCCATGACATCGCTTTGTGTACTGTACTCTTTCGTGACCTGTTTGGGGGCTAACTTGGAATCCCCTTTGACGAGCAGCCTCTTAACACCCAGAGATGCAGCTATGCAAAGTCCTGTTAAAAGCCCTTCATACTCGGCAACATTGTTAGTAGGGGTTGGATCAACAAAATTGATTTGTAATGCATACCTGATGATATCATTGTGAGGAGAAATTAGGACCACCCCAGCCCCCGCGCCGGCTCTGCAAAATGCTCCGTCATAGAACATGGTCCAATGTTCGGGATTTTTGGCACTCTCTTTGGGTTCGGGATTAGTCCATTCTGTGATAAAATCTGTCAGAGCCTGCGACTTGATGGTAGTTCTGGGTATGAATTCAACGTCATAAGCCCCTATTCCACAGAACATTGTGCGATCCTTCCCACAGCATCACGATTATGTAAAATGTTGCCTAGGGGATAGGTTGACACGACCTTGATCTTGTGGCTCAGAAAATAATGCTTGAGTTTTCTGGAAGTCATTAGCACAGCATATAGTAATTTCTGAATCTGAGGGTACCTTGTTTTTTCATCATGCAACACCTCACTCACAAAGTAAATGGGGTGTTGTGTTGTTGACTTTTCTATAGGTCTCTTGACCACCAGAATAGTGCTAACAACTGTTGGCGTTGCTGCTACGTATAACAACATCTCCTCTTTGGGTTGAGGCGGGACCAACACGAGCATTTTCCACAGGTATTGTTTGAATGCCTGGAACGCCTCTTCTGCCTCTGTCGACCATTCAAAGCGATCAGTTTTACGTAACAATTTGTAAAATGGCATACCTCATTCACCTGATGTTGACGGTGATTAACGCACATCTCAGACCGTCAACTCTGACATACAAATATACATTCACCATAGCTATAGGGATTATATCTAACAAATATACATTCACCATAGCTATAGGGATTATATCTAACAAATTCAACTAGTTTTGGTGACTATGTGTATGCAGGAGGCAACAAGTGAAATTTGAGGCGAAACGGGCTCGGTGGGCCGTCGCCCGACCTAGCCAGGTCGGCCGACGCCAAACCGAGGTCAAATGTGTCTATCTTTGGATATATGCTGGGAAAGACACTCTAGACCAATCTTTGCCTATGCACCAAAGTAGGGTCAAGCCCATAGGCGAGAAGGACCTCAAGAGAAGCACATAGATCAAACGGGCCACATCCACAAGTACACATTCTCAAATGGAGTGGTAAAAGATGAGGGCAATCGGGCACAAAAGGTCCGTCGGCCGACCTAGCCCGGTCGGCCGAGCCTGGCCCAGAGCCCAGTGGGGCCCACTTTCCTCTAGGGAAAAGAAGCACATTTGGGGATCATCCTAGCCACTGATTCCATGTCGGTTGGATCCAAGAGATGGAAATGGTCCAAGGGGAGGTCACATGGATTGAAGGGCCCACCTTGCAAACTAAATGTACTCAATTGTAGCTCTACCACCTGGAACCGCCATGAGGACCCACTATACAGTCACTCAGCCGAAGATGGGCCCAATCGGTGCTGGCGCCACATCGCCCGACCCCCTAGGTCGGCCGACCTGGTCCGGAGGCCAAACCGCCCCATCCTTCTCGTGCGCATTCCCACCGCCTCCAGGAGTCCATCTACGCCGTGCACCACTCAAGGCGGTGGATCCAACGTCGGCCAACCTCCCTGCGTCGCCCGACCTGGGACTGAGTCCGTTTGTCCTCATCTTCCACGTGTCCACTCCCAACCGCCTCTACAAGCTATAAATAGCTGCGCCCCGATCATTGAAGATCATCATCGAGCTAGAGCAACATGTCAAGGTGAAGCCCTCCTCAAATGAGAGTAGAAATAGGGAGAGAGTGAGGGAGAGTCTGGAAGAGTCCTGACGTGTCGGCGACCCTCCACCTGTACCTTGGCGGATGCGAGCTTCTGAGTAAGTATCCGAGATATTCAGCTTAGTATTTAAGTCTGAGTTATAGAAAGTTGAGTTCTTTATCGTGCTTGTGGGTACGTTGCTTTATTCGTAAAGTATCTTAATCTTCGGCCAAGGTTAGGATTGCTGATATTATCTTAACTGTGGTGCTTAGGAGTGTATCTGCCCTCGTTTGCCTCGTAGCCCCACGGATTAGTAGAGGTAGGTGGCAGGTGGTGACAGCCCTGTCCGTCCTTTGTAATCCTCCACGTACAGGTACAGTGTAGAGCTGTATGCCGGCAATTTCCTAGAGGCCTAGGATACCCCGGTGCCCAAAGCAAGCATAGGAGAACTCCCTTCGCTATATTCCCAGCTTAGTGCTAAGTTATCCTCTCTACCCAGCCTTCATATAAACTCGATCGGTCCAGTTAACTTTAGTGATTAGACCGTGCTCTCTCATTTCCTGTGGATTCGATACCCTGAATACTTCCAGGTGAAAGCTACAACGGTATCCGTGCACTTGCGGATTTATTTGCTACCGTAAGAAATACCAACAAGCTTTCTGGCGCCGTTGCCGAGGAACAGTAGCTGTGTTGTCTAAGAACTACGGTTGCCCGTTTATCTTTTATTTTATTTTCTCTTTTATTTTATTATTTTACCCATGGACTCCACCCAAATCCATGAGTTCGCTGCTCCAAAGGGCGAATTATTGGAGCTGCACCCCTCGTCAAATCCTATACAAACAGATAGCTATGAGCTTCGCCCTGCTTTCATAGCTATGGCCTAGGAGACATCCTTCTCAGGACATGATGGTGAAAACCCATACCATCACTTGCACGAATTCGAGTTGCTCTGCTCATGTCTGGTCATATCAGGCGTGACGCAAGCAACGATTAGATGGAAGCTCTTCCTGTTCTCTCTCAAAGAGAGGGCAAGGAATTAGTATGACCATACCGTTGGGCTAACGAATGGTGAATGGGAAAAGTTACGAGACACGTTTTGTTTGGAGTATTTCCCCGTTCATCGAATCTGTGCCCTTCGGAAGGAAATCATTAACTTCCAACAAAAAGAGAAGGAAACGATCGCGGCAGCATGGGAACGATTCCAGGATTTGTGCCTTGCCGGCTTGCATTTAGGCTTTCCGGACTTGATGCTTATGCAACATTTTCGGTCCGGTTTAACTAGCAAAGCTACCCGATTCTTACATATAACACCAAATAGAGCGAGAGAGGTCCTGGAGAAGATTCGAGAGCACTCTCCCACTGCTATGGATGAAACTGAGCAAGAAGATATCCAAGTAACCTTTCCTTACATGTAGCCTTGCGCAGTCCAGATCCAGCTCCTGAGACACCATCCATTAAGGCAGAGGGAACTCAGCCTTTTGGATTACCTTTTGAATTCGAGGATAATATATCTGAAAACCATGAAAACACCTCGGACCACTCTTGGCACAAGAATGCTTCGACACTCTCTCTTTCTCATCCTCCCGATCCTCCCAACGAAACATTTCTCATGAAAGCCATAAAGGAGGAATGGTCGGATGGAGTGAGGCACTTTTCCAAAGCAATTTGGAATAGTTCACCTTCCATAATTCTTCCATGTTATATGAGGGGAACTGTCGTAGAAGCCCATTTCAACCCCAGTATGGAGGTCAACATCATGTCATGGCACATTGCACATAATCTCTTAGGAAATGTTCCACTAAGGCTATCTGACAAGCTCCTCAAAAGTTGTCCCTTTGGACACATCATTCAATGTCGAGGGATCACTAGTGCCGTGACAATCACGCAAGACAAAATCGAGGTCAATTTAGATTTCCACATCTTTGATACCCTCGATTTTGATCTATTGATGTGACAACACGGCATTTTCCCACGTCCAAACTTCCAAAAGCAAAAAAGTTTAGCCACTGTGCCTAATTTAATCCAGAGATTTGTTAAGTTGTTCTGAGGTCTCGTATCCCGATACAGCCTCATCTAATGGTTTCGGCGAGGGAGGGCACCTTCCATGGTGGGCAGGAAATGCACTCCCAAAAAGAAACCAAATTAAAGCGCTACAGTGTAGTTCTAAAAATTGATTTTGGAAAGGGAGTCAAAAAAATGTTTACTTGCTGCAAGTATATTGGGCCAATACTTTTACCTTTCTGTATCTTATAATCTACAAAACCAAAACCCAGAAGGTGCCTTTTAGTTTACATAACACATTTGAATCATTGGTAGACAACCAATTTGATAGAACCCGCTAGGGTTTGTTCCTGATCCTTCGATGAGAGTTGGGGATAACTTCGATTTGGGGTGGATTCGACGTTGGCTGTCCGACTACAACGACCACAAGGGGCTGCGCCTTAGCAACAGGTACACCGTCTCCGATTGTGATGTTCTTGCCGTGCCAAGAACACCGCTGCTCCTGCTAGCAATCGAGAACAAGCAAGAACAAGATGAACAAGCAAATAACTCACGGATTGATAACCAAATGGTGAATCTGGTACACAAGTTGGGGTCTTGAATCAAGCAAATCGGGTGGTCTGATCGACACACGCGTTTACAAACTGGTTGCAAGAAGCTAACTCAGATCTAAAACAAAACCCAAAAACGTTCTTGGCTGCTGCTGGTGGTATTTGTAAGTGGGAGAGCAGCCAAGGAGGTGTTGGGGTCGAAACCCTAGCTTAGGAGGCGCCCCCTCATGGGCTCAACTGGATACAAAAGGCCCAAGGCCCAAAACTGAGGTTCTGCGCAGACTGGAGGTCCGGACATTGTTTTGCAGATTGTGAGCGTTCCAGGACGAATCTGATGATGGGGTTAGATCCATATGAAACTAGACTTCATGAGCTTTCCAATGAGTACTCATATGCCTCAAACAACATCCGGAGTCGAGAAATATTGCCAAATCAATTTGATGTTGCCTGGCTGTACGAACTTGAAGTCTGAACTTGGTGTCCGATCTTGTGCTTCCTTGTTGTGTAATCTTGATGTCCAAACTAATTGGTTGACCCATTAGCTTCCTCTCCATCATTCCTAATAACAATAAAATCATCACAATGATTTAGTAGCATCCAATTCTGAGATGAAGGTTTATGGACAGCGAGGAACGAGTTTACCTCATAATTTAGCTCTCGTGCACGGGCTCTTGTCATTGGTCCTTGCTGCGTAGTAGGCATGGTTGTATCGTTGGAAGGGATGTCCTCATCATCCTCCCCTTCTTGCATTTGAGTCGTCCTCGACTCAAGTTCATCTTCCTCGCCCAAATATGGTTTCAAATCTGCAATGTTAAATGTGGGGCTGACCCCAAAATCTGCAGGCAACTCAAGTTTGTATGCATTATCATTGATCTTAGCTACAACTTTAAAAGGACCATCAGCTCTCGGAAGCAACTTTGACTTCCTCAAATCAGGAAACCGATCCTTTCTCAAGTGCAGCCAAACCAAATCACCTGGTTCAAAAGTGACATGCTTCTTTCCTATGCTACCAGCAAGTTTATATTTAGCATTCATGTTCTCTATGTTCTCTTTTGTGGTCTCATGCATTTTTACCATCAACTCAGCACGTTGTTTAGCATCAAAATTCAATCTCTCAGAAGTTGGTAGAGGCAGCAGATCAATAGGGGCACGAGGCACAAAACCATAAACAATCTCAAAAGGGCTCTTTTTAGTAGTAGAGTGTTGTGAACGATTGTAAGCAAACTCAACATGAGGCAAACATTCTTCCCACATTTTTATGTTCTTTTTCAAAATAGCCCTAAGCATGGTAGATAAAGTTCTATTCACAACCTCAGTTTGTCCATCAGTTTGGGGATGACAAGTAGTGGAAAATAGCAGCTTAGTACCCAATTTAGCCCACAAAGTTCTCCAAAAATGACTAAGAAATTTTGCATCACGATCTGAAACAATTGTGTTTGGCACACCGTGCAAACGAACAATTTCACGAAAGAACAAATCAGCAACATGAGTAGCATCATCGGTCTTATGACATGGTATGAAATGTGCCATCTTAGAAAATCTATCCACAACCACAAAGACACTATCCCTCCCCTTCTTTGTTCTAGGCAGTCCTAAAACAAAGTCCATTGAAATATCCTCCCATGGTGCATTAGGAACAGGTAAAGGCATGTACAAACCGTGAGGATTAAGGCGTGACTTAGCTTTTTGGCATGTTGTGCAGCGAGCAACGAATCTCTCCACGTCCCTCCGCATCTTGGGCCAAAAGAAATGATCAGCAAGGATGTCTTCTGTCTTCTTCACACCAAAGTGTCCCATCAGCCCTCCCCCATGCGCTTCCTGCAACAATAACATACGCACAGAGCTAGCTGGAATGCATAGCTTGTTAGCTCGAAAGACAAACCCGTCATTGAGGACGAATTTGTTCCATGTTTTTCCCTCCTTGCAATTCAGCAACACATCTTTATAATCACCATCATGGGCATATTGCTCTTTTATTGTTTCCAAGCCAAAAATTTTGAAATCAAGTTGTGAAAGCATGGTATAACGTCTAGACAAAGCATCAGCAATTACATTTTCCCTCCCTTTCTTGTGTTTGATGACATAAGGGAAAGACTCAATGAATTCAACCCAGCGAGCATGCCTACGGTTCAGTTTTGCTTGACTTCGAATATGTTTCAATGATTCATGATCAGAATGTATAACAAACTCTTTGGACCATAAATAATGCTGCCATGTTTCCAAAGTCCGAACTAGAGCGAGCAATTCTTTATCATAAGTAGAATAGTTCAAACTAGGCCCACTCAACTTCTCGCTGAAGTATGCTATAGGTTTTCCCTCTTGTAACAAAACACCTCCCAATCCAATTCCACTAGCATCACATTCAAGTTCAAAAGTTTTAGTGAAATCAGGAAGTTGGAGCAAAGGGGCACAGGTTAACTTATCTTTCAATGTGTTGAAAGCACTCTTGTGTGCTGCAGCCCAAGTAAATGTAACGCCCTTCTTGGTGAGTTCGTGCAATGGGGCTGCAATGGTAATGAAATCCTTCACAAAACGGCGATAGAATCCAGCAAGCCCGAGAAAGCTTCTCACTTGTGTGACCGTTGTGGGAACCGGCCAGCCATGTATTGCTTCAACCTTGGCTTGATCAACTTCAATTCCCTGCGGGGTCACAACATAGCCAAGAAAAGAGACTCGATCCGTACAAAAGGTGCACTTCTCAAGGTTACCAAACAAACGTGCATCTCGTAGAGCGTTAAAAACAGCACGCAAATGATCAAGATGTTCCTCAAGTGATCTACTGTATATCAAGATGTCATCAAAATATACCACAACAAATCTGCCAATGAAAGCGCGTAAAACTTCATTCATTAATCTCATGAAAGTGCTGGGCGCATTAGTGAGACCAAAAGGCATGACTAACCACTCATATAGACCGAATTTAGTTTTAAACGCTGTTTTCCATTCATCTCCTAGCTTCATGCGAATCTGGTGGTAACCACTACGTAAATCAATTTTTGAGAACACAATTGAGCCACTCAGTTCATCAAGCATATCATCTAGCCTAGGGATAGGATGACGATATCTGATTGTAATGTTATTAATCGCTCGGCAATCTACACACATGCGCCAAGATCCATCTTTCTTAGGAACTAAAAGGACAGGAACAGCGCAGGGGCTCAGAGACTCACGCACATAACCTTTGTCGAGCAATTCTTGCACTTGGCGTTGAATCTCTTTAGTTTCTTCAGGATTGGTCCTGTATGGTGCACGGTTGGGCAAGGAGACCCCGGGAATAAGGTCAATCTGGTGCTCAATCCCACGGATTGGTGGCAGCCCCGGTGGCACCTCCTTTGGAAAAATGTCCGCATACTCCTGCAAAAGGTTAGTGACTGCAGGAGGCAAAGAAGAAGGTATCTCCTCAAGTGAAAACAAAGTTTGTTTGCAAATAAAAGCATAGCAAACAGCAGTACTAGCATCAATCTCATCCAAGTCAGATTTGGTTGCAATGAAACATGACCCTTTCAGCTTAATCTCATTTTTGTTATTGTGGCCAGATTTGGTGTTCTTTTTTTGTGCTTTTCAAGTTCATTTGCCACAATCTGATTTTCACTCTTAGCATGCTCCTGATTCTTTACTTTACTAGCTCTAACAAGTTCATCTTTCAAAATAGCTTCAGGAGACATTGGGTGCAAAACAAGTTTCTTGTCATTATGCATAAAAGAGTATTGATTTGTTCTACCATGATGCAAAGAATCAATGTCAAACTGCCATGGTCTACCTAACAATATAGAGCATGCTTGCATGGGTACAACATCGCATTCAATAGAATCATGATAAGAACCAATAGCAAAATTAACTCTCACCAACCGTGTTACCTTCACCTTACCGCTACTGTTTAGCCATTGAATGTAGTAAGGTTGCGGATGTGGCTGGGTGCACAATGCAAGCTTCTCCACCATTTCAGCACTTGCCAAGTTGTTGCAGCTCCCTCCATCAATGATGACTCGGCAAGAACGCTCCTTGATCACACACTTGGTTTGAAACAAATTATGGCGCTGATTTTGTTCAGCCTTCTCCATTTGTGCACTCAACACTCGCTGTACTACGAGGCTCTCATAGTGTTCAGCATGTTCCGTTCCAATGTGCTCCTCATTTTTGTTGTGCTCCTCATCTTCCCCTACATTGTTAGCAGCAAGCAAGGCATATGTTTCTTCATCTTCACTAGCAGAGGAATACTCACCATCAGGACGCACAACTAGCACACGTGCGCTTGGGCAGTCCTTGCGCACATGACCGTAACCTTTGCAGCGGAGGCATTGAATGTCTCTTGTTCGCCCCGAAGATGCAATTGAGGATGAACTCTTGGTTGGTGCAGCAGCTGCCCCCTTTGTTGTTTCGAGAGGGTATGGTGAGGAATTTGTTGTCGAAGGTCGTGGTTTGCTGCTTGATGAAGATGGGGCAGCGGCTCGGTACAGTTGGGCAGCGGGGTTGGATGGCGTCCAAGTGGTAGCACGACCTGCAGAAATGTTAGTTCTCGTGCTAGCTCTTCGTCCCTGTACTTCCCTTTCAGCTTTACAAGCAAGATGAAACAAACGAGAGATCGAATTATAGTCTTTGTAAGCCAAAATATCCTGAATTTCCCGATTTAGCCCACCCATGAACCTAGCCATAGCTGCATCCTTATTTTCTACCAAACCACAACGAAGCATCCCTGTTTGCAACTCTTGATAGTACTCTTCTACAGATTTGTTTCCCTGTCTCAAAAGTTGAAGCTTATGCAAAAGATCACGTGCATAATAAGAGGGAACAAATCTAGCTCGCATAACTCTTTTCATAGCATCCCAAGTTTGTGGAATGTTGTTTGGATGGCTGCGCACATATTCACTCCACCAAATAGAAGCAAAGTCAGTAAACTCACTAGTAGGAGCCCTAACACGTTTGTTTTCAGGAAAATCATGACAAGCAAATTTTTGATCAACAGCTAGCTCCCAAGTAAGATATGCATTGGGGTCATATTTTCCATCAAAAGAGGGCATGCTGAATTTAATCTTCCCCAAAGAATCATCATTGTCGCGTACCTCACGTCGTGGTTGACGAGCACGTCCACCATGTCGACGGCGGCGCTGCTGCTGGCTGTGCTGGCCATTTACCTCCCCATCAAGCTCTGTGTCAGCTGAATATTCTTCCTCATCTTGCCCAGCAATGCTGCCCTCAGTGTTGTTGTTGTTGTTGCGCCGTCCCGTACCATCACGACCCTCCTGGTCCATCCTGTCCAAACGCTCCAAAATACCTACAAGAGAGGTGTTAAGAGCCCCAAGCGTGTTCTCCATTGAGGTCAGCTTGGTGTTAGTGTCGATCTGCGTGGCCTCCAATTGGCCAAGGCGTTCGTTGGTGACTCGAACATCCTCATCAAGGTGTTCAGCATGCACCCTCACTTGGCGTTCAAAGTATTGAATGATGCCCCTTGTTCGAGGTGAATGAGCGCGTCCATCATTCTCATTTCCTGCCATGGTTAGCTTGTAGCAAGAAGATCAAGAGAGAAAAAAAATGTCCTATCAACTCATTGAACTAGGTGGCAGCAAACTCCATTCTCTCAATCTTGTGCCATCAAGTTCTTACATGTTCTTACCACGCTAGGAAGTTGGTGTTGGCAGCCAGCAAGAACAGCACAAAACGTTACACAAGCACAGCCCTGTGTCGTTGTAGATAATTTGTGGAGCTATAGGTGGCTGCAAGAAAAGTCAAGGAACAGCTAGAACCACGTTAGCCAAAGCGAGTTGAATAAATGTTCATAATGGTACCGTGCTGGTCCTAGGCTAAACCTTGTTAGAGACGTGAGCCTAGACACAAACGTAGTCACCAAACAGCGGCAAACAAGGCATACAAATAGAGCACTGCAGCAACAAGAACTCTTTTTCTTTCTTTCTTCTTTTCCTTCTTGTTTCTTCCTTTGCTTTTTTTCTCTTCTTCACTTTTTTTTTATTCTTTTCAGGGCCTCACAAGTTATGTTTGGCACAAACAAACAAAACAATTACTTCACACAGCCCTCCTTGCTTTTAGATGCACAAATTACATAGCAGATATGCAGAAATCTCCAGAGCGATTACAAAGCGATCAGAAAGAATTAGGTGGCAAGGTTATTTTTCCCTGGAAGAGCACAAAGTAAGCTTTCCAGAATGTATCTAAACACTTGAATTGGAGATTGGATGCAAGAAATAGAGCAGATTTCTTCCTGTGCAGATCTGGAAGTGGGGGTGGCGAAAATTAGTGGAAAAATGCAGCGGCGTGAAAGGGGGGAAGTGGCAGCGAATCTAATGGTGACAAAAACGTGACAAGAACTCAAAACTCTAATGGATTAGATCCTAAGAACCAGCACATGACACCACGATGCAACCACAAACTCAACAAGCCAAGAACTAGGTAGAACAGCAAGGCTCAAACTAGTTTTGGGATTTTGGATCTAGCCTATTTTTGTTTGGTATTTTTGGACTGTAGGTAAAGTAAAGAATGAGTAGATACTCTCACCGATTAACCTTGCTCTGATTACCACATGATAGAACCCGCTAGGGTTTGTTCCTGATCCTTCGATGAGAGTTGGGGATAACTTCGATTTGGGGTGGATTCGACGTTGGCTGTCCGACTACAACGACCACAAGGGGCTGCGCCTTAGCAACAGGTACACCGTCTCCGATTGTGATGTTCTTGCCGTGCCAAGAACAGCGCTGCTCCTGCTAGCAATCAAGAACAAGCAAGAACAAGATGAACAAGCAAATAACTCACAGATTGATAACCAAATGGCGAATCTGGTACACAAGTTGGGGTCTTGAATCAAGCAAATCGGGTGGTCTGATCGACACACGCGTTTACAAACTGGTTGCAAGAAGCTAACTCAGATCTAAAACAAAACCCAAAAACGTTCTTGGCTGCTGCTGGTGGTATTTGTAAGTGGGAGAGCAGCCAAGGAGGTGTTGGGGTCGAAACCCTAGCTTAGGAGGCGCCCCCTCATGGGCTCAACTGGATACAAAAGGCCCAAGGCCCAAAACTGAGGTTCTACGCAGACTGGAGGTCCGGACATTGTTTTGCAGATTGTGAGCGTTCCAGGACGAATCTGATGATGGGGTTAGATCCATATGAAACTAGACTTCATGAGCTTTCCAATGAGTACTCATATGCCTCAAACAACATCCGGAGTCGAGAAATATTGCCAAATCAATTTGATGTTGCCTGGCTGTACGAACTTGAAGTCTGAACTTGGTGTCCGATCTTGTGCTTCCTTGTTGTGTAATCTTGATGTCCAAACTGATTGGTTGACCCATTAGCTTCCTCTCCATCATTCCTAATAACAATAAAATCATCACAATGATTTAGTAGCATCCAATTCTGAGATGAAGGTTTATGGACAGCGAGGAACGAGTTTACCTCATAATTTAGCTCTCGTGCACGGGCTCTTGTCATTGGTCCTTGCTGCGTAGTAGGCATGGTTGTATCGTTGGAAGGGATGTCCTCATCACAATTGATCTGGACACATTTTAGTTTACATAGCACATTTAAAGTGTCTATAGACAACTAATTAATCAGGGTATCCAAAGTTTCTCACTCATGTATACAATTGAATTGCTCAGTTTCAGTATAATGCATTCTATCTGACAAAATAGTTTTACAATGCTATATTTCTATAGTTAAATTCCTCATTTCAGTACAATGGCATCTATCTGACCAAATAGTTTTAGAACCTTTTAATTTTGAAGCCATTGTTTATTGTGCTGGCACTTCAAAAATTCTATTTGCTGCTCCACTGTTGACGGTCCATAGACGCGCCAATTGTGAACCGCAAGCGCACGGATCATCGTAGCTCTTCCCTTAGAGTATTCCATCCAAGGTTTATCAATCCGTGGATCGACAATGAACTACCTAGGGTTTTCCATCTAATCTAACAGATCTATTCCTATCATTAAGCGTTGATTGCATATGAGAGTAAACCTTTATGATATGAGTGGGTGTAAAGGTTGATCGCATCCCAAAGCATAGGCAAAGATAACATAACCAAGGTCAATGAAGGGCTATTCGTCTCTAGGTACAGCTTTTAGTTAAAAGGTGATCAAAATCATAGATTACATCTCTACCAAAGGTACCCGAGTCTTCTCTCCAAAAGGCGGCTCGCAAGCGGCCTACTTTCCAATGGTCACCGCCGCGGGGTGCATGCCAACACCTAAGGTTTCCCAAAGCTTTACCCAACCAATTAGCAAGCGCTCGACGAGCTTCCTCTTGTAGTGGCTTGCGACAACTCCCATCGTACTCGCCATTGATCTAACTCAACATCACGTCGTCGCTAGAACCTTTCCCTCCGTCATGCTGTCACCACACCGGGGTAATCGACGGACTAACTAGAACGCGCTACTTTAATGTATTTGCAAGATATGGACTAATCACCATGATTAGATCTAATCTTACTAAGAGCATACGGCCGTCGCACATATGAATATAAAGCATCCAAAGATGTAGACCAAGGTAGAGACAACTAAAATAGAGATTAGACTGATATCACCATTGTGTGTGTACATACCCCGATGAATCTTGGGGCTTGACTCTTGAGCTCCGCCGTGGCACAACCGCGCAGGGAGGCCATGGCGGCTAGGGTCGGCCTAGGCCATGCCCTAGGTACCTTCGAAGACTTGCAGTGACCCTCGTCTCCCTTTGGTGTATGCCCTAGTTTTCGCCGACTTCTGGTGGATCGATGTCCGTGGCTTCGGGGTACAGGGGCTATAAATAGTCCGAGGAAACCCTAGCTCGAAGGGGAGGCCGAGGCGGCGCAAAAACATGCCAGGCCGGCCGGCCTGGCCCCCCCGGGCCGGCCGGCCCAGGGCTTTTTTGTGGCCCCTCGGTCCCATCTTTCGCGTGCAAGCTTCTAGATCCTCCAGGAGTTGATTTGCCAATGCATGTGGGTATTTGACGTCGGTTGCTTCGGGATAAGATTGGATCTTGATATCTTTCCATATGTCTGCCTGATTCGAATTGATCCCGAAGTCATCCGACCCTATCTTCATGTCTTTGCCCTTCCTTATTCTTGGGGGTTGGTTCACCATAAATGAGAGTGAACGAAATCCGGGTCACATGGCCTTCATTCCTCCGCGCTACGCATGAGCTTGGTCTTTGTCCAAATGTGCTCATTTATAGCTCAAAAACCTGTGTAAACCAAAATCCTCCAAAAATACATGCATATGCGAAAACGGGGTTATTTCAAGTGCCAAGTGGCAGGTTAGTATATGAATTGGTCCCAAAACACCACTTAAATAGCACTAAAAGTGTACGTATAACGAGCGTCAACAATCCCCCATGCTTAAACCTTGCTCGTCCTCGAGTAAGTCCAAGATCTTTGCTTAATAAGGAAATCAGCGTTGCCCTTCAATGTCTTCCCTACACTTAGTTATACACAACAAGACACATTGCTCTCTAGAGTTTAGCATTTAAAGTTCAAGTTATGACCGGCTACTTTTCATTATGGAAGATAGACTAGAAATGAAGAACAAGCCACAATAATAAATAAATGCAATGCTCTTGAACTTAAGTGAACTTTAGACCTTTACCTTGTTGCATCATGAAGAGTTTTCAAAAAGATGCATATCCAACATAAGTGAGATTCTCTTGCAAAAGCTCATGGAAACACTCATCTTATCAAGTCGCTCAAGCCTATACTAGATTATTTTCAACCTATTCTACTCATATATGAAAGTGGAAGGCTTATGTGGAGCTTGGTAGGTAAAAACAATCCTAGCAAAACATTATATTTGAAATATTGTCAAACTAAGAGAGAGATCTATTGGAATTACCGAGACTAGTCAAAAAGGCCATGGAGAATAATTGATTTTGTGGAGAGGGGGAAAATGGAACACACGCTTTTTAGATAGTGGACATGTGCAAATGGCAAATGTTGATCCCGCGGCACAAATGAAGTCCTCGTTATCGGATTGCACATGGTTGGAATATTTGAGTATGGAATAATCTTTAAGGCACTATGGAATTTAATGAAGCAAAAAGAACTAAGGAGCATTTATTTTCACACCCTTTTTTTCTTTTCTTTCTTCCTTTTTCAACACATGTTTTTCTTTTCTTTTATTTTTTCTTTATGCTCCTTAGAACTTCTAGCAACATTAATACTTACTCAGCCTTTCCCCCATGCTTAAACGATTGCTCGTCCTCGAGCATAGAAGTGGTGTCTAATGCTAGAGTAAGTATCCATCTCAATCTTTTGGAAAAATGGTTGGAATCTTCAGGGAGTATCTTCGAATAATGAAGCCATTGGAGGAGGATAGGGGGTAGGTTGGTCGTCTTATGGTATTGAGACAGGCCGGCCCACTTGTTGTGGTCCTCCGTCTCTTCTAATTTTTTTCTTCTATGCACACTTTGATGCCCCCCAAATATATGTTCCTTGCATCAAGCTCTTGATTCTTCAAAATTTCCTCAAGATAATGATCCATACTAAAATTGGGTTGTGGTCAAGGAGGTATTTCTCAAAAAGATATTTGGGTTTAGGGTGGATATCCAGCGAAATTTGCGAAGTTTCCGAAGCAGAAACTCACAATGAATGGATAGAAAGGCTAGCAAAAGAAAGGTACGCAAAATGGAATGGCCAACTTCTTAGTCTCGAACCATAGAAATCAATTTTAATCCAACTCATCAAAATATAAGTTTGCAAATCTAAGGGTTTCATCATGAAAGATCATGTATATGTAAAGGCTTTGGTAGGTAGAACTTTGCAAGAGATTCACGAATGTAGATAGCATAAGAATCAAGTTTTAAATAAAATAATACAAGGCATAAGGTCATCGGTAAACTTAAATCAAAGAGCAACATAAGATATGTGGGTCTAGAATTTAGTCATTTAACCTCCACAAATAAAAGAGCCGGTATTTATATCGATTTAAGTTTATTTTATAGAGAGCAAATAGTCAAGTCATATACAACACCATGTAGGCAAAACAAGGCGGGAACTTTCATCACTTTTCCATAAGCAAAAGCATTCAAATTATTGCATCATGGTGAGCATAAAGTGATGGTGATCATTTATTAAAAACAAAAATAAAACTAGGTTGTCCTCCTAGTAGCCATGTTATTAACAAGAGATAAACAAAGGTTTCTAACCTATGGTCGATGGCATACATATATACAAGCATTAAGAAGTAGATGAACAAAGAGAAGGTTGAGGAAGAGTTACCGTCCTTTTCGATGCTTGTAGTGGAGTGTAGCACGGCTTCCCCATGCTTAAGCATTGTGCTTAGCATGGAAGAAGAATCTTGAGCATCTTGTGGTGAACACGATCATTGTACTTCATATGGCCTTTTCCTTTTCGTCCAACAAGTCCTCCCCCATGCTTAGCATGTTGCTAAGCGTGAAAGAAGATGGTGAACCGTCATGTGATTCTTGAAGTCCTTCCGCCATGTGTTTGAAGATTATCTTTATGCTTTTTCACCTTTGTTGCCTTAACTTTCTTCAACCTCTTCTTGTCATCAAGCCATGGTCCCAATCATTCTTCATATCATTATCACCTCCTTGCATGTTGTTTTCATTGCTGCTTCATCATCCATGAATTTTTCCTTTATTTCCAGAACAGAGCATGTACTGAACCCCTGCTCCATTACGAAGTGCACAAATTTCTCTTTCCAACGAATCATTATTTGCCCAAAAAGGATTCTGAACAAAAGAGTTATGCCCTTTTTAGTCCAGCACTGCAATCTGTCCCGAGCTGATTTCAGAACGCGCAGCGCCCAATGTTTTTGTCATACCTTCTTGTATGGGTCTTCAAATTCATTGATCTTAGATGCGTTGGAACAAGAATTTGATAGAGCTTCTGAATATAAACTTTTTGTTCCTTGTACAGCTCTGACCATGTGCAGATTTTTGATGAAAACAGCAGCGTCCCTTTTAATCTTCAGAGATGTTAATGGTCTTGGTTGTAGCTTTGTTCACGAATTCATGGGATTCCTTCTTCATGCCTGCAAAACAATTGAGACACACACACTACCCCTGGGGTGACGGTTGGGAGTATAAGCAAATGCCAACAACCAATGACATCCCTAAGACCTTAACTTGTGGCATAATTAACCTAGTAAAAAGAAAAAATAAAAAACTAATGGGTGTTGCGTGTGTGCAAAGTGAGTGTGCAAATGAGAGGAAGGCATATAAACAAAGACAATGTTTACACGTAGTTCTAAACACCATGTTTACAACAAGATTGCCGAATTTCTCCATAGTCATAAAGATTTGTTAACCAAGGTCAAAACACCATGTCTATCCCAAAGTTAATAATCCTTATAGCACAAGAAAAATAAAGCGCATTGCAAAGCTTATAAACCAACCAATGCAATGTAGATGCTAACAAGGCTCACAAAACTAAATGATGATGGTCCGCAATCATGTCTAACACCACGTTTACACAAGATTGCAAAAGGAAAATGCCATCCAAGCATTAACATATATATGAAAGCATTCATCATGAAGTTTTGTGAGAGAACCAAGCTAACAAATGCATGATGGAACGATGGAATGGATGCAAAATGCAAATACAAAGAGTTAGCAAAAACAAGAGTTAGCAAGGCTTGAAAGGTCTTTCAATATTGTTCCGCAATCAATTCATTCAAAAAGTAATTGCTTAGAGCGACAAACCTTGGCCACCACCTCATAAGAAGTGAAGCATTGTCGACAAGAAAATCATTCATCGAAAAGAACCGGACAACCTAGCTAACGAGGTTTAGGGGAAGGTTCATGGGTATCCTATATTTTTGGCTTAAAACAAGAATTTTGAAGAGAGAAGTCAAGTTTAGAAAATCTACCTAAGGTGGTTGAAACAAAAAGAAAAACAAAGGTTGTTTTATTGGGTGGAAAACAAAACCTATGGTTTTAGGATGGCTATAGGTATGAGAGATTTTCCTAAGGGTTTAGGATCTTGTAGGAAGGCTAGTCAAAGTTTTCAGTTAGGACAAGAAATAGAGATAGACTTGGCTAATCTGAATGATGAGGCAAGCAAATCAACGCAAGTCAACCCTATCCCTTGTTAGCTCCGGTTTTTGGCCAGGTGATAGGAAGGCTTAGGTGGATTTAACAAAAAGTTAGATCAAAACAAAACATGCAATGCAATACAAGGCTGAGAACAATATGGCATGAAGTGCAACATAAGGTGGATGAACACAATGACATGACATGATGTGGTGGTCTAAAAACAAAACAAAAGTTAGCCTAGATCAACTAGCCACAAGTTTAGACTCTAAGGGTGGTGCCATACTTCATATAACTCTTTAAAAAGGACTTAAAAGAAAAAGACTCTAAACACTAATAGGCACATAAAAGGGTCTACAAGTTTTCCAAGATCAAATAACAAAGTGCTCCCGCAATAATATTTTGATCATACAACATAAAGTTGCGGCATTTATTAGAGCAATGGTACAATATTACTTGATGATTCAATTAAAGCGCACATTATAGACCGTCATTTTATATAGATAATAAACAAAAGATCGGGTTGCCTCCGCAAAGCGCTTCATTTAAAGTCATAGAGCTAGACTTCTCACCTCGATTATTTTCATGCGAAGCCATGGTCTTTCGTGCGAGAATCCGAAGTGTCCATATAGCTTGATGTTTCTTGGTGTAATTCATCGTGGTTTGCTCAAAACATCTTCATGTATCGAATGTCGCCTTATTATGCCAACGTTCTTGGGCTCTTCATTCGTTCTTAGCTTCTGAATTTGATCTTGTACGCTCGATGAAAGCATTGCTCAAGCTCCTCTTTATTGTCGTCATCATTATCTCCTTTACCTTGTTCTCATCACGTTGCTCCTGCCTCTTCTTCATGGATTTTCCCCTGCGTCCAGAACAGAACATATACCAAAGTATAGACCTATTGAAAATTTTGTGAAATTACCTTTCCAACGTGTGGTCATTCATCTTAAACGGAGTTCAAACGAGAGAGTTATGCCCAATTTACTTCAGCGCTGCGTGCTGTCCAGGATTGATTTCAGAATGCACTACCTTTGATGTTTTGATCATAACTGCTTGTAGGAATCTCCAATTGACTTGATTCTTGTTTCGTTGGAACCGGAACTTCATGGGACTTTTAAATATCCAAAAATATTCTATTGTTTTCTTCAGAGGTTGCACAGACTTTTGATGTGAACAGTAACTTCTTGCGAATTGATCCTGAGATGTTGATGATCTTGATTTTGTAGTCTTTGGAGCGTCATGTTGTGCATCCCTAAGCTTCAAGGTCATCAACATTGATTCACCAGCAAGTGGCATTCCAATGATGTGTCTTCTCCATTGTTCTTGCTTTACCCAAGGTGCCTGGATCATGGGTGGCTCTTGTGCTTTGCGTCGATGATCTGAGCGGTTTCCTTCGTTGGTAGCATCACTCAATTAGAAGCTTATTGAGTATCCTACTAGAGAAGATTGGTGGTGTCATGGTGCTTCTAATCTTGTTGCCTCCAGTCTTGATCAACTTCAAATCATCATCTTTTGTGCTCAAGGCCCTCCAATCTTCCCTTGACATCATCATCACATTCTCCGTTGCTTGCTGCTGCCTTTTCTTCATTGAATTTCTATTCCATTGCAATGTGCATCAAATTTCCTTTCTAACGAGTTCTTATTCACTCCAAACGGACTTCGGATGAAAGAGTTGTGCTTGTTTTACTCCAGCACTACGTTCTGTACAGAGCGATTTCAGAACGCGTAGTGTTGAAAGATTTTACCATAACTCCTTGCACCGATCTCCAAAATTCACGATTCTTGATGCGTTGGAAAGAAGACTTGATGGAGCTTCATATTTTCTAATTTTCCTCCATGGTACCTATCTGATCATGGACAAAAAACTGGTCTCAACAGCAACCTTCCAGAGATGTTGATGACCGCATCTCACGACTTCTTTGGGGCATGATTCATCACCTATAGCTTGAACAAACAATTCTCCAAGAAACATTAGTCTTAAAAATTAATTGACATGGCGGCATACCTTGTTCATCTTTACTTGTTTTGGGTGTAGACTCGATAGTGGATGATGGGCCACTAACAAAAGTTAGCACCTACCACTAAGGAGCGGATCTTGATGTAGCCATCAATCTTGTTTGAGCGAGATTGGACTTGCCAAAGTCCGGATGTCGAGAACTTCTCGATCGCTTTGTGTCTAGGGTTTTACCTGCATTCATGGACACAAACAAAAATGCAGGATATATGCAATAATAAAATTAGGGTTAGTCCGAAAAATTAGATAGATCTCCCTAGGGTTCGAGTTGCCGATCCCCGGCAACGGCGCCAGAAAAGCTTGTTGACGGTCCATAGACGCGCCAATTGTGAACCGCAAGCGCACGGATCATCGTAGCTTTTCCCTTAGAGTATTCCATCCAAGGTTTATCAATCCGTGGATCGACAATGAACTACCTAGGGTTTTCCATCTAATCTAACGGATCTATTCTTATCATTAAGTGTTGATTGCATATGAGAGTAAACCATTATGATATGAGTGGGTGTAAAGGTTGATCGCATCCCAAAGCATAGGCAAAGATAACATAACCAAGGTCAACGAAGGCCTATTCGTCTCTAGGTACAGCTCTTAGTCAAAAGGTGATCAAAATCATAGATTGCATCTCTACCAAAGGTACCCGAGTCTTCTCTCCGAAAGGCGGCTCGCAAGCGGCCTACTTTCCAATGGTCACCGCCGCGGGGTGCATGCCAACGCCTAAGGTTTCCCAAAGCTTTACCCAACCAACTAGCAAGCGCTCGATGAGCTTCCTCTTGTAGTGGCTTGCGACAACTCCCATTGTACTCGCCATTGATCCAACTCAACATCACGTCGTCGCTAGAACCTTTCCCTTCGTCATGCTGTCACCACACCGGGGTAATCGACCGACTAGCTAGAACGCGCTACTTCAATGTATCCGCAAGATATGGACTAATCACCACGATTAGATCTAATCTTACTAAGAGCATACGGCCGTCGCACATATGAATATAAAGCATCCAAAGAAGTAGACCAAGGTAGAGACAACTAAAATAGAGATTAGACTGATATCGCCATCGTGTGTGTACATACCCCGATGAATCTTGGGGCTTGACTCTTGAGCTCCACCATGGCACAACCGCGCAGGGAGGCCATGACGGCTAGGGTTGGCCTAGGCCATGCCCTAGGTACCTTCGAAGACTTGCAGCGACCCTCGTCTCCCTTTAGAGTATGCCCTAGTTTTCACCGACTTCTGGTGGATTGATGTCCGTGGCTTCGGGGTACAGGGGCTATAAATAGTCCGAGGACACCCTAGCTCGAAGGGGAGGCCGAGGCGGCGCAAAAACATGCCAGGCCGGCCGGCCTCCCCGGGCCGGCCGAGGGCTTTTTTGTGGCCCCTCGGTCCCATCTTTCGCGTGCAAGCTTCTAGATCCTCCAGGAGTTGATTTGCCAATGCATGTGGGTATTTAACGTCGGTTGCTTCGGGATAAGATTGGGTCTTGATATCTTTCCATATGTCTGCCTGATTCGCATTGATCCCGAAGTCATCTGACCCTATCTTCATGTCTTTGCCCTTTCTTATTCTTGGGGGTTGGTTCACCATAGATGAGAGTGAACGAAATCCGGGTCACATGGCCTTCATTCCTCCGTGCTACGCATGATCTTGGTCTTTGTCCAAATATGCTCATTTATAGCTCAAAAACCTGCGTAAACCAAAATCCTCCAAAAATACATGCATATGCGAAAATGGGGTTATTTCAAGTGCCAAGTGGCGGGTTAGTATATGAATTGGTCCCAAAACACCACTTAAATAGCACTAAAAGTGTACGTATAACGAGCATCAACATCCACTAACTGTAAGAACTAATCGAAGATCTACTCACAAGATAAGATCAGAAAAATGAAAGTAGTCTTATGTGTCCTGTCGTCTTTGTAGCAAAGAGTCTTATGTCTGCTACTCAAGTTTACTGAGAGCAATCTATTAATCAAAATGCAAGTGTGGAGGGCCATTGACCTATTAGTGTATCCTTTTCACCTGTGGAAATGTCCTCCAGTTGACGATCAAAATTGGCACGATAGAGGTTTGCTTGCAATCTGGGCAAACCGGTGACACCGGTTTTAGAAACCGGTAGGACTGGATTTTGTGACATTGTCAAATTAGCATTTTGACTACACCATTGCGTAGCTTGCGCTGAGATGATCAAAATGCATATATAGAAAGTCCGATTTGGAGTTTGGATGAGAGAGTTATGGGCTCGGAAAGATATTCGCTTGGACAAAACCACGGTGGTACCGGTTTTGGAATCCGGTGGTACCGGTTTTTAGCAGAGTACTAGTAGATTTGGAGATCAGTGTGGATTATGACTTGTAAAAGGATTTTCCTTGCGGGGCAAGACCTCCCCACCCTATAAATATAAAGGGCCACGACCGATTGAGGGTTTATCCAATCGATCAAATACAAGTATCTTTACTTTTTATCTCTTTCAAACCCAAACTTTTCCAACCCCCTCTGTTGTTCGTACTTCATCTCTACAGCGTTTGACGGCATTCTGAGTGACCTACCGATCTCAGAACAACCCTAGGTGCGCTAGCCCTGACGGGGCCCCTCCCGGGTCACTGTTTGTAGGTCGAAGCAGCAAACCCAAGAAATCCGGTGGCACCAGATTTCCAAAACCGGTGGTACCAGTTTTTCAGGGCTGCTGCTAGTGAATCGATCCATTGCGGATCCGCGTGAGCTAGCGCACGTTTGGGTGTGTTGACCAGAAAAAGTGTCAACACATTTTTGGCGACTCCACTCGGGACTTGGAAATCTTGGTTTCAATAACCGGTCTATCAAACCCTAGCCAGATGGGCTCTATTTCAGATCTGGTCATGGACAATATTGTTGCGGCCTCCATGGAGGAGCTCGGTGAAGAGGAGCGTCAAAGGCTTGAAGCAGTCCAAGAATACGTGAAGAATCAATTCATGATGGGATTGAAGAAGGATCGCTAGGGCACCTTATCAAGAACGCAAGAATTTGTGATGCCCATATTCAAGATTGATAATCGGAAGATTGAGGTAATATCCACTGTAAGCAATTCACTGTCCACTCCGATTGATCAACTTACCTTTGATTCTATACATAGGAAAAGAATGAATCTTTTATCTAGATTATCAAAAAGGTTGGATCAATTAGAAAAAGAGGATTGTGTTAGTAATTCAATTTCTTATGATATTCCTCATATTGAGCAACATTAGAAAACTTAGACTAGTTCATCGGCTATACTAGAGGAATTTCCTGAAGATTCACTGTATGACATGCTGATAAACTTTTCTCCAGAACAAATGGTGCCAAGACCAACGAAATTGCTGAATACGGCAAAAGCGGTACTACTGGTTCCTGAACCCGGTACCATCGGTTTCTTGGTGGCATCTCTTGGACAGTCTGAAACAATTGATTGTGTTTCTTTTAATTATATACCTCATGTTACTCAGTCAGTACCACATATTGCTACAATGCATCAAGAATTAAAATTGACAGATTTAACATCGGTTAGGCAACAACAGAATGAATCTATTTATGAATACATTAAGAGATTCAAAGAAATAAGAAACCATTGTTATGATGTTTCAATTTCTGATAAAGATCTTGCTAATATTGCTTTTGATGGTTTAAGATCTATTGTTAAAGTGAAACTTGAAGGCTTTGATCTTTGTTCGATCAATCAAGTCCTAGTACATGCATTAGGCATAGAATTACAAATCAATAAAGATGCTTCTAAAACTCATCAGTCTAGTTTACATGAGAAACATAATAGTTTAGACGATGAGAGAAAAAATGATTATGTCGCTGAATTAGTCTGGCCTTCAAAAAATAAAGTATATACATGCCCATCTCTTAAGCTGATTCCTAAGGATCAGCAAGAACAAATGCGATTTAGTTTTGATGTTTCTAAATGTGATAGTATATTTGATGAATTGTTAAAACATCAAGATGTCTCACACTATACATCCACCAGAAGAATTGAAAGGGAGTGCATATTGTAAATTTCATAATTCTTTTTTGCATGCTACTGTTGATTGCAATATTTTTCGTCAGCAGGTACAATCGGCCATAAATCAAGCACGATTGGATTATCATGAGATGCCAATGGATAAATTTTCTCAATCTGTCAACACCGTTGATGTGCAGCAACCCAAGGTATTAGTTCGGCCACATCAAGCTGAAGCAACCAAGGGGAAAGTTGTCATTATCTGTGAGGAGAAGCCTAAAAATTTGAAAGATAAACGGGTGATCAGAGAAGTAGTGTCTGAGAAAACTCCTGACGGTGGAGAGATTTTAAAGATCACTGCAAGAACTTTTGGACTCGAAGGGCAAGTATCCTCGCAAAAGTCATTTGAGTCTGTCGTGCAGACAAAACCGGTACCACCGGTTTTGGACAGCACCATTCCAAAGTGATTAAGCCAAGGCACCCCGAGATTAGAACTTCAAAAGTTACGCTCTGATCGCTGCATCCCATGCAGCATACGCATGGTCTTCCCGATGTCATCAGTAATCGCGTCGCGAGAAATCCTGTCGCAAAGGCTACAGAGGGTGGTTTTGGTGAAGGGAGCTGATAATCCCCCGTGCCCGAGTGTTGAATCCAATAACCCGTACCACCTACTCAAACTAATATTGTTTGTCCTTACATTGCGAATAAACTCACATGTTGCAGGGTCCAAGTGGTTGTGCGACTTCCACTGCCTCGTCTCCATGCAACCAACGGATAGCTGGTGGTTATGCTCATCCAGGAAACAAGAGATGAACCAAAGCCCTTTTGATGTGCACAACAGCCTGATTATTGCTTGACATCCTGTTTAGTAAGTCGAGCAGACTCTTCCAGCGCCGAAACCCTAGCATCAGAAAGTTGGAATGGTGAAGCAACAATCGAATGTACTTAGCATATACTTTTCATAACATTTCACACTTACCGTGCATGAACATATTATATCAAGACGATTTATGTACCCCTTCATGTTGCTTCTGCTCCTGGCCTCCTGCCGTACCTGATACCAAACCCTTTATTCCAAGAATACATGTTGTAGAACTCATAGGCTGCTTGTGAAGATTCAAAAGTTTGGCCAACACCTTGCTGGGTTATTAGCCGAAGCCAATAAGCCCAATCAATAGTCAAGACAGAGAACAGGGACAAGCAACAGTAAATTACTTATCAACAGTGTTCTCAGGAATCAGCCCTTTATACGTTGGAGGGAGGTCCTCTTTTATAGGGAGGTCAAGAGGCACATTTTACATTCCCCTTATACCCCTGAAAATCAGGCACCATCCTCTAGACTATACAACCTGCGGTTCCCAGGGCATAAGGGTACATTTACACGTCTCAATGTGAATGCGTAGACCAGTAACTCCGTCTTTGACTCGGTTTGGACTTGGTCCACGCTGCCTTCACCGTGCCTCCTATGACCCTTGTTGCCTTCAACACCCAGAGCTCCTTCATAGCCGAGCGATGCCTTCTCCCACTTAGAGAAGAAAGGACCGCCGCGCCATCATCCAAGCCTGTCTTGAGCCTGTATAACAAGATGAACCAAGTATTCACAAGTGATACCTGGGAATCGCCTTCGCATCCTCACAAAATGGATCCGGGTAGCGAAGGCAATGAATCACTTCACGACACCTTCGCATCTGTACTAGACATCCATTAACACCGGGAGCAACGGATCGCCACTCGATGCCCAATCTCTTAGCGAAGGAGAAAGAAACCGAACTCAAGCGTGGTATTCATATGTGGTGAAGGTAATAGACTTTCAAATACAACGAGCGAAGGTAAACTCCAAGAGCTCAAACACAAAGTCATGGGTGAAGGTGTTTCTTGGACTGGCCAATCCCCCAACAGTAGCCCCTCGCGGAGAGGGCTTTCTCCAACAGACCGATGTCCTCGAAATATTCTGGATTGCCTTCGCCTGCTCCAGAGAAATGCCTCCTCCCGTTGGAGTAAGTCCCGAGTCGATTACTTTCGCTCCGAGTTTGGCTTCGCATTTTACAATTTTATTTTCATTTTCCACTTTATTTTTATTTTTGTTTGTATTATTTTTTTGGAATTTTTTGGGCCGTTTTGATTTCTGAGCCGCGGTAACGGTCGTATTTTTACTGCCCTATAAATAGGACCGAAGGGGTCCCCCCTTTTTACCTTTGCTTTCACTATCAATCGTTTTCTGCTTGCGTAAGCTTCTTCGCTTGACATCTGCTTTCGCTATCGTGTCGGCTTTTGCCTTGTGATACATTCTTTTTTGCAAGTAAGGTTCTCTGGCTGTATTTTGATACTTTGTTTTCACTGATTTCCTTTCGCTGGGGAATTAACAGTTATTGTCATTCCTGTAGTGGCATGCATCAGGCAGACTGTTGTGCTTATTGACATGGCTGGCGAAGGCAGCCCCGAGGCACAACGAACGGGTCGCTCTCCCCATCCTGGGATGGATGATAATGAGGCCGAGCAGTTTGCTCAATAGCTGGAAGATGAAACTCCGACTGTGGAGGAGACGTTTGGCGATGATCGCACCGAAGATGACGAAGCTGGTGAAGATGAAGATCTGGAAGATGTCGAAGCCAATGTGGAGGATCTAGTGGATCCCAGTAAGAGGGCGAAGACACTTGTATTTGGCAAGTCCAAGGTCGGCCAAAATGATATCAAATTTTATGAAGAGAAGGGGTATTTTCCTGAGGGTTGGAGCCGTGCTCCCGGCACTGATACTACCCCTAACCCTCGCGAAGATGAAGCTGTAGTCTTCACGGATTTTTTCATTGCGGGCCTTAAGATGCCCATTGACCACATCATTGCGAAGATGATTGTGCCTTATGGCCTGCAATTGCATCATCCAATGCCCAATGCTATCAGTCATCTCCTTCGCTTCTTCTGGGCTGTAAAGACACATGACTCGGCGGTTACGGTTGATGGGTTCCTTCGGCTATATGAGGGGCACAATCAGAGCAAATCATCTGAAGTCGAAGGCAAACTATTCACTCCAGATTTTGGATGTGTGACATTTACTGGGCGCCGCCGGGGTTCTCATTTTGCGAAGGTGAAAACTTCTTTCGCTTAGAGGAACAAGTGGACTAAGAACTGGCAAAAGTACTGGTTTTACGTGAGGGTACCTTCGGAGGAAACTATTCTGGAGGATGGTACAAAATCTCTCTCTTATCCTCTCCACAGCCAAATTGATTGGCTTAAGTTTGTTTCCTGCCCTGTTTTTAATGCGGAGAGCCCTGGCTTCACCGAGTGCTGGAAGGCCTTTCGAACGGCTTCGCAGACGTTCTGCAGCCGAGACCTTGTTGAAGAAGGTGTTGCAGCTGATCTTGCTGCTGGGGTTTATTTTTTGTCTGCCGACTGGGAGCCTTACAAGGTTGAGTGGAAAGCTTTTGGTGATCATACTAAAGTTGCTTTTCCTTATTTTGGGGCGAAGTTACCCGAAGGCATGTCAGCGGCGGAATTCGTTGCCATAGTGGAGCGGCGGGCCATAGATATTCTTGGTTCATATACCTCAAAGGAGCATCGTATCAATGAAGACAACTATGTTCATGTAAGATTGAACAGAGTTTTTGAAGAGTTGAAAGTTGCTTATGGGGCTCGTGAGGTTCCCGTCCCCACTAAGGAGAAGAAGAAGGAAAAGAAACAAAAGAAAGGGAAGGCGAAGGCGAAGGAGCAGGATGAGGATATATCTGCGCCTTTGCGCGCTCCTCGCGGAGGTGGTTAGACTGGAAGAGGTAGGGGTCGTGGCCAAGGTCGTGGCGAAAAAACTGTTGCGAAGGTGACCTCTTCCACTACTCCAGCGAAGCGGGGCAGCAGCAGCTCTCATGAGGCTGCTGAGAAGAGACATCGCCAAGAGCCGCCCATTGCTGCTGTTCCATTGGCAGTTGCGGCTCCAGCTGCTGTGGCCGCTTCTTCGGCTTCGCATGGTGGTCGTCCGATGGTTGTAGCTGTTTCCTCTGCTTTGCGTGGTGGTCGGCCACCTCTACCTCCTCGGGCGCCACCGGCGGCTCCGGCTCCAGCACGGTTGCCGGCTTCGCCTGTGATTGGTTTTATAAGCTCAGCTCCCCGATGTGGAGATGATATCTTCTTAGGTGAGATTGCTCTCTTTGGGAATTACTTTCAGGGCACAAGTCTTCCTTTGCTAGGAAGCTACCTAGCGCAGAATCCATTTGTTGATATTGACATTGCTTGTGAAGGAGTTCCTGAGACATCTGGGAGTGCCCGAGTGCCTGATCCTTTCGATGATGGTATTGATATTAGTCAGTTTGAGGATACCCCCGTTCGGGATGTTCCCATTACCGAACATGTGCTCGAAGAAGTTAATGTTGAAGATGAAGCTGAGGAGCCCATCGCTGAAGCCCCTATGGATACTAGGCTAGTTAGTCCTCGATCACCTGCTTTGGCTTCTTCCCCCCTTGCTACAGATTCTTTGGAAGTTTTGGCCCATGTTGCCGAAACCGTTGAAGTGGATGCTCAAGCTAAGGGAAAGGAGGTTGCCGAAGCTGAGACTTCTGAGGCCGCTGAGAGGGCTACTGCTTCTCGCGCGGACATGGATGTTGATGCGAGGGCGAGCGTTCCTCCTTTTCCCGAAGGTACTTGTTATATTGCCTCTAATTTTTTCCTTTAGCGACATTAGTTATTCTGCTGTTTGGTGCTAATGCGAAAGAGTTTTGCTTAGTAGGTGGCGAAGAAGAAGGGCCAGCTCGCATGCGCGAAGGTGGGCCTCTTAGAGACTTTGATTGGGAAGGTGTCTTATTTGATCAGGATTATAGCTAGTTTTTCATTTAGCTATTTTTTGCAAAGATAATAATGCTGACATTATTTTTTGTAGAATATCAACGTCTTGTGTGAACCTTGGATCCTGAGAGTATCAGTTCTAACATTCTGGCTGTGAGGTTAAAGGTGTGAATTCCATGCCTTCGCTTTCTATTTTATTACTGACTTGGCTTCGAGTTGCCGATCTCATAATACTGATCGGGGAGATTGTTTTCTCTCGTAGGTTGTTGTAGCTATCAATGAATTGCACGCTCAGGTTCCGAACCTCAACTTGATTGCTGCTGAGCACGAGGAGCTGGTGAGGTTGCGAAGGGAAAAAACTGAGCTTCTCCAGATCCAAGCAACTGTTGACAGGATCAAGCAAGATCTGGAGAATGAGAAAACTCTTCTTCGCCAGGATCACGAGTCCCTTGCAAGGGAGAATCAGACTTTGAAAGATAAGGTTGCTGCTCTTGAGAGTCGAGCTGGCGAAGCCCACGCGCTGAAAGATAAGGTTGTTGCCTTGGAGGCGCAGATTGTGGACAAGGATGATGTCCTGGAAGGCCTTCGCAAGAAAGTTGTCGAGGATACTGACATTATATCTATTTTGAAGAGTGAGGTTAACACTCTCACTGCGGTGAAAGAAAAACTTTCGCGCGATGCCGAGTCATATCGGTCTCGCAGCGAGGATTTTGAGCGTGAGGCCTTGTCGCTGCGGACTTCAAACCTTTCCCTTCGCAAGGCAAAAGAAGATGTGATCAATGTTGCGTGGGAACGCGGTCTGAAGCTATTTCGCTTGTATAAGGAGGCCTTGCGACAATTTGGAGCGGAGCCTGTTCCCTTCCCCACCAAGGAGTATAGCTTGGACAAACTTTTTGGCTGGATTGACCATGAATTTGCTTCGCTTCCCATAGTCATTGAGTCGGTCAGTGACTTCGCTATCAACCTGTGTTCTTGCAATTTAATGAAGATTCTGTCAGACAATGGCTGCGATCATTATAATGCCTTAGTTGGGAAAGGCTATCCTTATCCGGCGCCTAGGGATCCTGCCGACGCTGATTATTTTCCAAAACAAGTGTTACTTGCGAAGGCGCTTTTCCTGAAGCATTTCTGGGTTGCCAGTGGACGTCAAGCGGCTCAGAATATTATCCGCGACTAGCTTGCGAAGGTACTATGTTAGTTACCATCATGATCAACCTTGATTTTTTTATTTTTAATTTTGTATTGTTTTATTTGATAGCTTAGGTATTCTCAGTCAAAGGAGCTGAAGAAACAAAAAGCTGAAGCCGAAGCCGCTACTAGGGAAGCCGCTATCAAGGAAGCTGCCAAAGCCGGTGCTGGAACAAGTTCTGCTGCTACCGATGCTGCTGCCGGCGAAGCCGGTGGTTCTTCTTCTTCGCAAGGACAAAGTGGCCAAGGGACCCCTCAAGTCGATCACAGGTCTAAGGACCTTTTAAATTGTAATTAGAGGTAGGGCTTTACGGAGCGGGCAGTTCTTTTGAACTTGTATATTTGTGTATATTCAGGGTGATGAGATGCTTGAACTTACGCCGTTGGCCATGCGTGATGGGCCTCTTTGTATTTCTGGCTTCGCGTGGAAGGAGTTTCGACGACTTTATCCGCACTCTAGTCATGGTGACTTTTTGGAGTATTGTCACGAGTTTTATCATCGCACTGAGTTCGGCGTTTTTGATTTTTTCACTTCATTTATTGCTCATGGCTCGGATCGAGTCGAGCTCGCTGCGCAGAGGAATGCCGAAGCTGTTTCTCTGGGCATTCCTAAGGCAGAGCCATTGGAAGTTAGTCCTGATGTCAAAGACTTTGCATGCGTTTACAATGCCCCTCGCTTTAGGAGGTCTGGCGAACAGTTTTATGGTTATGTGTTTGAAATATTTTGAGAAATACTCGATTGTAAGGAAGTGTTGTAATAACATCTTTTGTATGAATGAATATGAACTCGATTTGTATTTGCTTTTGAGAGAAACGCCTCCTCCCCCCAAAGCGAGTTTATGTTTATTCATGCGAAGACAAAGTATCTTCGTGTGCTTTGCGAATCTGATCGTACAGTATGCAACGTGTTTGAGCGAAAGAGATTGAACTCATTTTGCCTTTTTCCTTTGAGAGAAACGCCTCCTCCCCCCAAAGCGAGTTTAGGCTTTTTGTTCAAATTCTCAGCTAAAGAGCGTTTTGCACGTGGGAGTTCAGAATGAGCCGAAGCCACTCTTATTCCCCAATAAGCGTTTTATATGTATAAAAGACAACTTGAGCCGAAGCCCCTTTTACTCCTTAGAGTAAGCATTTTGTATGTATAAAATGCAATCTGAGCCGAAGCCCTTTTTACTCCTTAGAGTAAGCATTTTAGATCTGAATTGGCCTTACCTTTGGTAGGGTCAATTTAGTTCTATTTGGTTTATCGAATACCAGCGATTTGGTCGAAGCCAATCGCTTTCGATGCAACTTCTTTTGGGGAATAGCTCGTTCATATATTTCACACGAGATACAATTAGCACTGCCTTGTTAAAAACCTCGCCCCTTGGTAAGAGTTCTCCTGTGAGGAAAAGAGTACGGGCTTTTTTGAAGGAAAAATGAAAATCTACTCTATCAATTGACTTCGTTTATAGATTACGAAGCCAATTGTTACATGGTGTTCACAGGTAGTACCTTCGCAAGCTATCCGCATTCCATGAATGCAGCAGCTCATTGCCTTCGCCATCACCTAGGTGAAATGATCCTGGTCTATTGCTCTTGATGACTAGGACTGGGCCTTCCCATTTGTTTTGCAGTTTCCCCGAAGGCATATTTGGGTTCTTCCTTATCACCCAGTCACCTATTTTTATGTCTTTTCTTACCACTTTCTTGTCACGCCATTTTCTTGTTTCTTCTTGGTACTTGGAGATGTTTTTGGCTGCTTGCAGCCTGTAAATTTCTGTGAGATCTTTGTCTATAGCTTCGCTATCTTTGGGCGCTTCCTGTTGAGTGCGAAGCCCCTTGTGAAGGATCTCCTCCGAACATACTGCGTCTTCGCCACATAACAGCTTGAAAGGTGTGAATTAGGTTGCTCTTGAAGTGGATGTGTTATGAGCCCAGATTACCTTCGGCATTTCCTCCACCCATTTGCCTTTTTTCTTACAGTTTGCCAGGCATTTTCTGATGGCGGTGAATATGATGCCATTTGCCCTTTCAACAGCGCCATTGGACTGGGGGTGGTATACTGATGCGAATCTTGTCTTCGTCCCTATGGACATGCAGTACTGCCTAAATTCATCGCAGTCAAACTGCTTCCCATTATCCACTGTGATTTCTCTTGGGACTCCAAATCTGCAAACGATTTGCTGCCAGAAGAATTTGATGACTGTCTTCGCTGTGATGTTCGCTAATGGCCTTGCCTCAATCCACTTCATGAAATACTCCACTGCAACTATTGCATATTTCAGGTTTCTTTGAGCTATTGGAAGAGGACCTACCAGATCGATGCCCCATCTCTGGAGCTGCCAGGTTGGAATTATCAGCTGTGATAGCTCCAAAGGTGATTTTCTGGTTGCTGCGCACTTTTGACATTCGTCGCAAGTCTTGACTGTGTTGGTTGCGTCATTGATGATCGAAGGCCAATAGAACTTGTCTCATTGCCTTTCCCACAATTTCCCTCACTTCAAAGTGAGCTCCACATAAGCCACTATGTATCTCTTGTATCAGCTCTCTGCCTTCGCTTATTGACACACAGCGAAGCCAAGGAGCCATGACTCCTTTCTTGTATAGAATGTTGTCAATGATTTGATATGACCTTGCTCTCTGCTGCATGGTTTTGAGGTCATCTTCATCAATTGGTTCATAGTATCCTCTGAGATATGCCATTATGGATGACCGCCAGTCCTCTGAGTTTATTGCATTGATCATTTTTGGTTGCCCATCAAGATCTTTGATCGAAGGCGTTGTCAATGTCTGGAAGAAGACATCGGGTGGCAGTTTGTCCCCTTTTGCTGCTGCTTTGGCCAATGCATCAACTTCTTCATTATTGGCCCTCGGGATGTTTTCTACTGTAAAGCCCTTGAATTTTTTCTCCATTGCTCGAACTGTAGTCAGATACTTGATCAGCTCTGGTTGTTTTGCAACACTTTCTTTTTCGATATGATCTGCTACCACCTTCGAATCAGTTTTCACAATGAAATGTTGAGCCCCCAGCGCCTTCGCTTTTCTGAGCCCCAATAGCACAACTTCGTATTCAGCGACATTGTTTGTACTTCTGTCGCTATTTTTGCAGAACTCAAGATTCGCTGCATATCTCATTTTGACGCCCGAAGGCGATTGTACAATCGCCGCGATGCCAGCTCCTTTGTCCCCCCAAGCACCATCACAATGTATTAGCCAGTTTTCTTCTTTGATCAGACTTTCTGCCGAAGGCGATGTCCACTCGGCTATGAAATAAGCCAAGACCTGTGATTTCACTGTTGTTCTTCGCTCGAAATCGACCACATATTCAGACAGCTCTGCGGCCCATTTGCGTATTCTTACCGAAGCTTCTTTGTTACTCAGCAGCTCTTTTAGTGGTTGATCTGTGAGCACTTTGATGTTGTGCCCCTCGAAATAATGCCTTAGCTTTCTGGATGCCATCACCACAGCATAGATCATTTTCTCGATCTCAGTGTAAAATAGCTTCGACCCATTCAATGCCTCAGAGACATAATATACTGGCTGCTGTATCTTTCTGCCCTCAATTAGCTTTTCTGCAATAAGTGCGGCACTGACAGCTGATTGCGAAGCTGTGATGTACATCAATAGGGGTGCCTTCGGGTCAGGAATTGTCAACTTTGTGAGCTGCATCAGATATTGCCTTAGCTCGTGAAATGCCTTCGACTGCTCTTCTCCCTATTCAAATTTTGTTGCATTTCATAGAGTTGCGAAGAAGGGTAAACTGCGCTCAGCTGCCTTTGCAATAAATCTGTTAAGTGCTGCAATTCTGCCAGAGAGTTTCTGCACATCTCTAATGCATTTGGGCTCTTCCATGTTGAGGATTGCATTGATCTTGTCTGGATTGGCTTCGATTTCATTTGCTGACACCAGACATCCAAGTATCTTACCCTTGGTTACTCCGAAGACACATTTCTCCGGGTTGAGCTTGAGACCAGCTTGTCTCATTTGAGCGAAGGCGACTGCCAGATCTGAGATGTGATCTTGCCTTTTCACACTTTTGACCAAAATGTCATCGATGTATGCAAGTATTGTTTTCAAGAGTTCTTCTTTGAATACGGTGCTGGACATGTGGCAGAAGGTGGTACCAGCATTGCGAAGCCCCTCGGGCATTCTGATGAAGCAAAATGTGCCAACAGGAGTGATGAAGCTAGTTTTTTCTTCGTCTTCCTTCTTCATCCATATCTGATGGTAACCAGAGAAGCAATCTAGGAGGGACATCATCTCACTTGCAGCAGCTTGATCAATGATTTTGTCAATTCTTGAGAGTGGGAAGTCATCTTTTGGACATGCTTTGTTGAGATCGGTGAAGTCAATGCACATTCTCCACTTGCCATTTTTCTTTTTGATGGGCACAGTGTTCGCTAACCACTTGGGATATTCGACTTCGCGTATAACATTTGCGTCGAGCAACCTCTGCACCTCGGCTTTAACTGCATTCACTTTTTCTTTGGACATTTTCCTTAGTTTCTGTTTCTTCGGCCTTATCTCAGGGCTAATTGCAAGTTTATGCTCAATTGTGCTCCTGTCAATGCCGGTAAATCTTTGCTTGACCAAGCGAAGACATCTTTATTGTTTCTCAAGAACTCTATCAGTCTTTCCTCTTCGTCCGGTTCGAGATCTGAACCGATGATGACTTTTCTGTCGAAGACATCAGGCTGCAACTGTACTTCCTTCGTTTCTGTTGCACCTTGCATAGCTTTGCTGTCTTTATCAGTGATCGGCTTCTCCTCAGGGTAGGTAGGTTATCTTTCTTCTAGTACATGTACTTTTCTCTGGCCTGCGGTGTTGGCATATTCAATTCTTCTCACCTCTGTTTGATCACCGAAGACGGTGATTACGCCTTTGAGAGCTGGCATTTTCATGCACAAGAAAGCTTGTCTTATGATATCGAAGGCATTTATGACTCCTCTGCCGAAGATAACGTTGTAGTCGAAGAACATGTCGATGACATCGAAGGTGATGAACTCAGTTCTTGCATTTGATGTGTCGCCAAAAGATACTGGCAATGTAATTTTCCCCAATGTTGCAGTGCGCTTTCCCCTGAAGCCGACCAAGGGTGTATCTGATGGCTCTAGATTGTCTGGGTTGATGTTGGTCATTGACCTGAGTGTCTTCGCCAAGATGATGTCTGTAGAGCTGCCTGTGTCCACTAGCACTTTCCCAATTGTCCAGCCAGCAATGTTGGCCTCAATCGACATTGCGTCATTGTGTGGAAAGTTGTGGAGCTTGAGATCTTCCTCGGTGAAGGTAATTGGCATGTGAGACCATTCTGATTTCTTGTAGGGACCGTCAACTGAGATGTTGTTGACTTGGCGAAAGTAACTCTTTCTTTGCTTCTTCGTCTCGAAGGCGAGTGAGGATCCTCCATTATAGGCATAATGAGGCCATAACTGGGCAAAGGATTTGCTGTGGTTTGGTCTTGTTGTTTTTGTGGTGGTGGGGGTGGAGGTGGCAATTCCTCTACCTTGATGTCTTTGTTTGGGATAGGCTGGCTGTTTTGAGGGTAGAATTGTGGGTATAAGGTTTGTGGATAGTAATGCTGGAATGTTTGCGGTGAAGGTGAAAATTGAGTCGCCATCGCCGTTGTAGGATGGACAAAGTTTGAGGTTAGGGAGGGATATACTGGGCAGTATGGTTGGATAGCTTGGGTTTGTGTTTGGATTTGGGTGTTGGGGTGCGAAGCCGAGGATGGCTTTGTTTGGGTAGCTTGGATTTTGTCTGCCTTCAACTTGTCAATGGTTCTCTTGATGTCTCGGCGCTGCTCTGTGCCATGGGTGTGATTTTTGCCATGATATTAGCAAAACAGCTCTGGTCCCGAAGGTGGACCCCTTCCTCTTCCTCAGCCTCTGCCAGTTCTTCCACCCCTTTGGGTAGGCTCATTTCTTTGGCTCTGGTATTGGTTTTATGGGTAGATTGGTTTGTTTTGTGGGAGCGAAGGCGGGCTCTCCACACTCATGATGGTTTGGGATGGGTAATTTTGGTAGTGGTTTTAGTTGTAGTGGTGCTGCTTGTTTTGGGAGTCATACTGGCTTCTCAAAACAGCTTCTCTAGCAATTTGCATTCGGTTGTCATTGTCAGATCGACAATATGTCTTGAACTCCTCATATAGATCTCCAACGGTTGCTGGTGTTTTCCTTGCAATGTGTTGCACGAAGGGACCTGACCGAAGCCCCTGGACTGCTGCAAATTTGGCGGCTTCATCAGGAATATGAGGAGCCTGAGATCGCAGTCCCACAAACCTGCGAAAGTAGTCCTCCAAAGATTCCTTCGGCTATTGGTGTAAGGTTAGCTCTGCGTATGAGAGTGCTTGGTCTCCCATTATGCTGAAATTCTTGATCAGCTCTCCTTTTAGATCATACCAGCTGGTGATGGATAACCCTGGAAGCTTGGTGTACCAGTTCATTGCGGTGCCATCACAGACGATGATGAAAGACTTTGCCAATACGACGTCATCTCCCCCTGTCGAAGCTATTGCAGCTTCATAGCTCATGAGAAATTGCTTGGGGTCGGTGAGGCCATTATACCTTGGTAGGGAGATAGGCTTGTACGAAGGCGGCCATTTTGCCAATTGCAGATTTTCTGAGAGAGGACAATTGTGGTCGATGGGATGAGTGTGTAGCACTTGGAATCCGGTTTTAGATGTGGACATACGATTTGGTCCCATATTGGCGAAGGCAATTGGATCGTTGAGTTCTGCTTGGAGTTCAACAACGTGTTTCTTGGCTCTTTCAAGTTCTTCTCGGAGCTTCGCAGCTCTGGGATTTGCGGTGTTCAGTCTTCTTTGCTTCACTTGCCTCAGCTCCTCCAACTGCTTTCTGACCTACAGCAGCTGGTGTTGTTGTTCTTCTTCTTCTTCCTGCATTTGCTGTTGCGGCTCAAGCTGAGCAGCATCGAGCTCTCTTTGCTGCTCCAGATGGTGAAGGCGGAGCCTGTCCTCCACCCTGCGCAACCTTTCTTCGGTGGTGAGAGCATCTTCATCGACTTCCGTTTCCTCAGTGACAGATTCGGTTATGGGTGGAAGTGTGGCTGGTGGAATTAAGGCTTGAGCATCGGCTTCGCTGGTGGTGGTTGTGTCTTCGGTGGTATTTCTGGGGTTTCTGGTAACTCTTTTCGCTAGTGGCATGGTGGTGTTCGTGGGTTGTCTTCGCGCACAACACAAATGGTGGGCGCCAGTTGTTGGGTCACTAGCCGAAGCCAATAAGCCCAATCAATAGTCAAGACAGAGAACAAGGACAAGCAACAGTAAATTACTTATCAACAGTGTTCTCGGGAATCAGCCTTTTATACATTGGTGGGAGGTCCTCTTTTATAGGGAGGTCAAGAGGCACATTTTACATTCCCCTTATACCCCTGAAAATCAGGCATCATCCTCTAGACTATACAACCTGCGGTTCCCAGGGGCATAAGGGTACATTTACACGTCTCAATGTGAATGCGTAGACCAGTAACTCCGTCTTTGACACGGTTTGGACTTGGTCCACGCTACCTTCACCGTGCCTCCTATGACCCTTGTTGCCTTCACCACCCAGAGCTCCTTCATAGCCGAGCGACGCCTTCTCCCACTTAGAGAAGAAAGGACCGCCGCGCCATCATCCAAGCCTGTCTTGAGCCTGTATAACAAGATGAACCAAGTATTCACAAGTGATACCTGGGAATCGCCTTCGCATCCTCACAAAATGGATCAGGGTAGCGAAGGCAATGAATCACTTCACGACACCTTCGCATCTGTACCAGACATCCATTAACACCGGGAGCAACGGATCGCCACTCGGTGCCCAATCTCTTAGCGAAGGAGAAAGAAACTGAACTCAAGTGTGGTATTCATATGTGGCGAAGGTAATAAACTTTCAAATACAACGAGCGAAGGTAAACTCCAAGAGCTCAAACACAAAGTCATGGGTGAAGGCGTTTCTTGGACTGGCCAATCCCCCAACACACCTCCAGAGAAAGACAGCTTGATAAAGTTCATGGAGAAGTTCTGGGAGAAGGAATTCCCCATCTGGTATCATGCAAAGAATAAGAAGGTGCGAAAGCACAGGCGAAGAAAACATCAAAACAAGCTGTCGACCGCCAGAAAAAGGTAAAACAGGTATGACGGGTTAAATCACCTGTATCCTCATCTCCAAGGTCAGATGCTGCTTCATCAAGTTGAATCTGTGAACGGAGACGTCTTCACTCGACGATGTAAAACACGAGTCCTGCGCCGACAGGTACGTCGGTGTCAACAAAATAAGCTTAGGAGAGGACCCCCAACTCAGGTAAGTTAAGGTAAGCATTACTAATAAAGTTTCCTTTCGAATAAAGTTAGTAAAAGAGAGCTATCTAAATTAATCCCTTAATGTTTTGAGTCTATGCTTAAATCTTTATTTTGGATATGATGAATAGTTGCTCTTATTTCTCTCTTGTACCTATGTTTCAACCTGCTATTCTCCTAAGCTTTGAATTTGCTGGTTGAGCATGATCTTTTCTGTTATCTAGTCAATCTGTGGGTAGCATATGCAAGCTCTAGTCTAGGCTGTTGTTGGCTATGATATGATAAGACTTGAGTTACCCTAAGCTCATACCAAACAAGACTTGATGGCCAGAGTTTTTCTTTTAAAAATAAAATAAAGAGTTCCTTATGGTGATTCCTACCAAAGCTCATATTATTTTAAACCCCTACAAAAGCTGCTTGTTGTTGCATTGAGTTTTGTCAAGGTCATTGTGATTTTTAGAGATTTATTTCATGCTCTTAAACCAAGATCACGCACACACCACTATATACATGTTACACTTCTACTCTGGAAGTAAGCATGACACCTATCCATCCACAAAATAAAAGCTCTACATAAAGTATGGTACTCTCCCCCAACTTTAGTGCAAAAGGAGACATGGTCTGATGAAAAAAAAGAGAATATGGACACATGAAGGTCCAAGCATATAAAAAAAAGAGCACATGAAGGCTCTTGGTTTAGAGAAAAAAAAATTGCCATGTCTCTAAAAGCAACCTCTATAGGGGAAGAGGAACCTGTAAAAAGGAGCTATCATGTACCATGCCACTTACATACATGCACATCTTGGTTTGAGAGTATGACTTATTTCCCTTTGAATCCTGATCTTGTCTTTACAATATGTGCACCACAAGTATGCTATAAAGCACTGCTAGCACAAACTCCACTCCAATGAGTGACATGAGAGTTGAGAGAGGAACTTGGTAAGGAAATACACCTCGAGTGACTTGAGAGTACCACCTAAGGAACTCTGTCTTTTGAAAAATCCCAAAACCTCTGGTTTGATTGTCAAGCAAGGTAGAAGGTAAGGTGCTTGTCTAAGTCGTTCTGGCTACCAACTACCCAAGACAAGGGGAAGCTACAAGCCCCATAAAAGGCCAAGGTAATAAGGGAAGTTTATTTTACCAGCTTATTCAATTCTTGATAGAATATCTTGCTGAACCACTGGTACTTTTGAGGAGTAATGAGGAAGCAACTCCTGATCCACTGAGCCTAAAAGTTTTAGTCTTTTGCTCGGGACGAGCAAAGGGCTAAGCTTGGGGGAGTTGTTGACGGTCCTTATAACAAAAATCTGACCATCAATAGGCTCAGAAAACCAATAAATATCAAGCATAACTTAGAAACTAGTATTCAAATAATGTTGTACCATGCATATCCAAAATATATTTGAGTACAGGGACTACGGTGCAAAAGATGCACGAACTTGGGCACAGGCCCAGGTCGGCGGACCTGGCTAGGTCGGGCGACCTGGCCTGGACCCCAATCGAGCCCATCCTCCACACAGGTCAAGAAGCACATTAAGGAATGATCATGGATGCTGAATCATGGTCGGTTCAAGTCAAAGGTGAAAGATGAACCACGTGTCAACCACATGGATTGAAGGGCCCACAACCAGAGCCAAGTGCACCCAAACCGACAGTACCCACCTGGAACCGACCTCAGGACCCACCAGACAGTCTCCCAGAGGAGGGTGGGCCTGAGAGGCGGTTGTGGAGGGTCGGCCGACCCCCCTAGNGCCAGTTGTTGGGTCACTAGCCGAAGCCAATAAGCCCAATCAATAGTCAAGACAGAGAACAAGGACAAGCAACAGTAAATTACTTATCAACAGTGTTCTCGGGAATCAGCCTTTTACACATTGGTGGGAGGTCCTCTTTTATAGGGAGGTCAAGAGGCACATTTTACATTCCCCTTATACCCCTGAAAATCAGGCATCATCCTCTAGACTATACAACCTGCGGTTCCCAGGGCATAAGGGTACATTTACACGTCTCAATGTGAATGCGTAGACCAGTAACTCCGTCTTTGACACGGTTTGGACTTGGTCCACGCTACCTTCACCGTGCCTCCTATGACCCTTGTTGCCTTCACCACCCAGAGCTCCTTCATAGCCGAGCGACGCCTTCTCCCACTTAGAGAAGAAAGGACCGCCGCGCCATCATCCAAGCCTGTCTTGAGCCTGTATAACAAGATGAACCAAGTATTCACAAGTGATACCTGGGAATCGCCTTCGCATCCTCACAAAATGGATCAGGGTAGCGAAGGCAATGAATCACTTCACGACACCTTCGCATCTGTACCAGACATCCATTAACACCGGGAGCAACGGATCGCCACTCGGTGCCCAATCTCTTAGCGAAGGAGAAAGAAACTGAACTCAAGTGTGGTATTCATATGTGGCGAAGGTAATAAACTTTCAAATACAACGAGCGAAGGTAAACTCCAAGAGCTCAAACACAAAGTCATGGGTGAAGGCGTTTCTTGGACTGGCCAATCCCCCAACACACCTCCAGAGAAAAGACAGCTTGATAAAGTTCATGGAGAAGTTCTGGGAGAAGGAATTCCCCATCTGGTATCATGCAAAGAACAAGAAGGTGCGAAAGCACAGGCGAAGAAAACATCAAAACAAGCTGTCGACCGCCAGAAAAAGGTAAAACAGGTATGACGGGTTAAATCACCTGTATCCTCATCTCCAAGGTCAGATGCTGCTTCATCAAGTTGAATCTGTGAACGGAGACGTCTTCAGTCGACGATGTAAAACACGAGTCCTGCGCCGACAGGTACGTCGGTGTCAACAAAATAAGCTTAGGAGAGGACCCCCAACTCAGGTAAGTTAAGGTAAGCATTACTAATAAAGTTTCCTTTCGAATAAAGTTAGTAAAAGAGAGCTATCTAAATTAATCCCTTAATGTTTTGAGTCTATGCTTAAATCTTTATTTTGGATATGATGAATAGTTGCTCTTATTTCTCTCTTGTACCTATGTTTCAACCTGCTATTCTCCTAAGCTTTGAGTTTGCTGGTTGAGCATGATCTTTTCTGTTATCTAGTCTATCTGTGGGTAGCATATGCAAGCTCTAGTCTAGGCTGTTGTTGGCTATGATATGATAAGACTTGAGTTACCCTAAGCTTTGAGTTACCCTAAGCTCATACCAAACAAGACTTGATGGCCGGAGTTTTTCTTTTAAAAATAAAATAAAGAGTTCCTTATGGTGATTCCTACCAAAGCTCATATTATTTTAAACCCCTACAAAAGCTGCTTGTTGTTGCATTGAGTTTTGTCAAGGTCATTGTGATTTTTAGAGATTTATTTCATGCTCTTAAACCAAGATCACGCACACACCACTATATACATGTTACACTTCTACTCTGGAAGTAAGCATGACACCTATCCATCCACAAAATAAAAGCTCTACATAAAGTATGGTACTCTCCCCCAACTTTAGTGCAAAAAGAGACATGGTCTGATGAAAAAAAAAGAGAATATGGACACATGAAGGTCCAAGCATATAAAAAAAAGAGCACATGAAGGCTCTTGGTTTAGAGAAAAAAAAATGCCATGTCTCTAAAAGCAACCTCTATAGGGGAAGAGGAACCTGTAAAAAGGAGCTATCATGTACCATGCCACTTACATACATGCACATCTTGGTTTGAGAGTATGACTTATTTCCCTTTGAATCCTGATCTTGTCTTTACAATATGTGCACCACAAGTATGCTATAAAGCACTGCTAGCACAAACTCCACTTCAATGAGTGACATGAGAGTTGAGAGAGGAACTTGGTAAGGAAATACACCTCAAGTGACTTGAGAGTACCACCTAAGGAACTCTGCCTTTTGAAAAATCCCAAAACCTCTGGTTTGATTGTCAAGCAAGGTAGAAGGTAAGGTGCTTGTCTAAGTCGTTCTGGCTACCAACTACCCAAGACAAGGAGAAGCTACAAGCCCCATAAAAGGCCAAGGTAATAAGGGAAGTTTATTTTACCAGCTTATTCAATTCTTGGTAGAATATCTTGCTGAACCACTGGTACTTTTGAGGAGTAATGAGGAAGCAACTCCTGATCCACTGAGCCTAAAAGTTTTAGTCTTTGCTCGGGACGAGCAAAGGGCTAAGCTTGGGGGAGTTGTTGACGGTCCTTATAACAAAAATCTGACCATCAATAGGCTCAGAAAACCAATAAATATCAAGCATAACTTAGAAACTAGTATTCAAATAATGTTGTACCATGCATATCCAAAATATATTTGAGTACAGGGACTACAGTGCAAAAGATGCACGAACTTGGGCACAGGCCCAGGTCGGCGGACCTGGCTAGGTCGGGCGACCTGGCCTGGACCCCAATCGAGCCCATCCTCCACACAGGTCAAGAAGCACATTAAGGAATGATCATGGATGCTGAATCATGGTCGGTTCAAGTCAAAGGTGAAAGATGAACCACGTGTCAACCACATGGATTGAAGGGCCCACAACCAGAGCCAAGTGCACCCAAACCGACAGTACCCACCTGGAACCGACCTCAGGACCCACCAGACAGTCTCCCAGAGGAGGGTGGGCCTGAGAGGCAGTTGTGGAGGGTCGGCCGACCCCCCCTAGGTCGGTTGACCTCCCCATGTGACCGACTCGGCCCTCCTTTGACCTATAACTGTAAACCGCCTTGGAGATTACATCTGAGCCGAGCAATGCTGAAGACGGTGGATCCAAGGGTCGGCCGACTTGGGCATTCGACCGACATGGGCCCACCTCCAAACTGCCACAACCGCCTCTGGCTTGCTTCAACTGCCTATGTGATGGGGCGCCGTACTCAAACACACACTAGAAGAAGAGCTCTCCTTTGCTACAAGGTTAGTCTTAGTCTTAGTAGTGATAGTCATAGTAGTGGTAAGTTCTAGAGTTCAGTTCTTGTATCTCTTTACTTACTTGTAATACTCTGAACTTAATGGAAATACCTTCATACTTATGCTGTATGCCTCAATTATACTTTATCTACTTAGTATATACTACTTATGTCTTGCACCTTGTTCAAGTAAATATATGCTATGACATTGGCTCAATGTGCCTATTGGTTGCTCTATTTATTAACGTGATAGATAGAGTTGTATTTCATATTACAAGCATGGTGTTTGGAAAACGGAATACTGTTGAGGGCACCGCTGCCCCACGGATTAGTAGAGGTAGGCAGCAGGTGGTGACAGCCCTGTCCGTCCTTTGTGATCCTCCACGTTCGGGAGTGGGTATTAGGCCTTTATGATAAGACGTCCTACTGTCGTCCCTTGATGAGGGAACCACTGGATACCTCGATATGTCCTCTTTCATATGTACATTGTATGAGCTTGTATAGGGTACTGTAGTATATCCAAGTCCCATATGTATGATGCTAATGAACCCTTTGTAATCTTTACTAATGTTCTATGACTAACTAAGACTACCTTAATGATGAGCAATGAACTTCTGTGTGTCACATTACCTATTCACTTTCATATCCTTTACCCCTGTTTAGATTTTGGTATATTAATAGTGTTGTAAGTAAATACATCGGATGACACCTCTCTTTAACTAAACGCTTTCCCTGCGGATAAACAAATAACGATACTCTGGAATACACCCGGGTGAAATGCTACAATGTACTTCTGTGCGCCTGCAGAATCCCTGTAATGTTTAGATTTACAATAAGGCATCTCTAGTGCCATCACTAATCTAGTGGTGACGCTAAGAAATACCAACAGGCGTGCGGCCGGCGTGGGGAGGCTCTGCCTCGCGCGGAGTGTGGTGGCGTGTTCGTGCACCCGTGACGCAGCCATGGAAAGGCTCGGCCACGAGCGTGAACGGCCACCGTGCGACGACCCTAGGCCGGTGATCAATTGCCCTACAAGAAGAAAGGGGGCGCGGCTCGAAGGCCGGTCATCATGCCCGTGCAACATCCCTAGACCGACGGCGATGGCCGGCACAAGTCCACCATGGCGACTACGACCATCCAGCAGAGTGGAGAGAGGAAGAAGGACCATGCGTGTGGCTTACCGAGGGGCAAAGGAGAAGAGGGTAGCAGGCTCGACAGGGGATCACGGTTCCATTCTCCGATCCCGGTCGACGGCGGCGGTGGCGGCTCGACGTAGATGGAGCAGAGCAGCAGCTCGGGGTGGCGGCGGTGCGTCTCCTCCCTGGCCCGAGATTGGCCGGCTCCTCCTCCTCGCGGTCCACCTCCTCCTTTTCCTCCCCTTCACCTCCTTTCTCTCCTCCGGTGGCAGTGGGATTTGGGGAAAGACAGGGGCTTTCCCCCAGGCGGTTTGAAGCGGCGGCGGCGGCTGCAATTGGGGTTTAATAGGGGTCAAGGGAGCGACTAGGGTTTGGGTGAGCCATGCGGGAAGCTTTGGGAAGCGCTCCGAGCATCGAGCAGCTGGCGATTCTCGGCGTGCGGGCTGGGGCCCGTGGTGCGCATCCGCGGAGGCGGATTCTGCTCGGGCGCCTCCCACGCTCCTCAAGCCTAGAATCTTCACACGAAAGAGATAAAGGGGAGCGGTTGAGGCGTCAGAGCGGGGCGCGGCCTCCCTTGGCGCGTTGCGCCCTCCGGTCTCGGCCGGTCAAGCCGCGATGGCATAAAGCAGAGAAAGGGGAGAAAGGAGAAGGCGCGGGGAAGACAATGGTGTCACAGCGCCAGCAGTTCCATGCGTCAGAGAGAAAGAAGGGAGAGTGGAGAGGCGCAACGCGGTGTTCGGCCTTGGGCTGCTGCTGGGCCATGTCCGCGCGGGAGTGAGAGAGGAAAGGTGAGCTGGGCCGGATTGGTTCGTGGCCGGCCTGGTTGAGGGTTTGGGGTTTTACCACTTTATGAATTAGGGGTTGTTATTAGTTTGAATTTTTAATGCTGGTTCAAAATTCAAACAGCACCTTTGAGATCCAAAGAACCAAGAAGAACCAAATCAACAATGCACATGCATGCACAAATTTATTTTGGTGAATTTTCCCAAGTGTCTAATTTATGAATGAGGGGAGATTTGGAGGGTTGACCTTACGTTTGACCAAGTTTCCATGTTAGCCACATCATCAAGCAAAAGTTTTAAATTTTAGCAAAAACCACTCATCATAATTGTATTACATATATTAATATCTCTTGGGATATTACAGACTAACCCCCTTATGAGAATCTCGTCCTCGAGATTTAAGCTTCCGCTAGGTCTTCAAACAGGTGTGGGTATTCCTTCTTGAGGTCCTCTTCCTTCTCCCATGTGGCTTCTCTCTCAGTGTGGTTCTGCCATAGCACCTTACACTAGGAAACACTAGTCTTCCGAGTACTCTTTTCTGCCCTAGCAAGGATTTGTGTTGGTCATTCCATGTATTCCAAAGTGTCTTGTAGGTCTAGCGCATCCGTAGCAACTTCCTCCTCCGGAACCCTTAGACACTTCCTCAGTTGGGACACGTGGAACACTGGGTGTACTCCTGCTAGAGATGGTGGTAGCTCTAGTTTGTAGGCCAGACCTCTGATTCTCTCGATCACTCGGTAGGGGCCCACAAATCTTGGTGCTAATTTCCCTTTGACCTGAAACCTCTTGGTACCTCGTAGGGGTGACACTGATGAGGACATCGTCATGCTGAACATACACACGTCATGGTCTTCTCCAAGTTGCAATTCGTGGCCAACTCAGCTGCCACGTTCGCCGCGGATTCAACCGACACTCCTGCACGGTTTCAGCGATATCTCCTTCATACGACGTTGAAACGAGGCGATCTTTGATGCGTTGGAAAGGGGACGATGACGCCATCGTTTTGGTTCTGGTCCCAGCTCCAGAACCTTTGTGGATCATCCTGTGTGACCATGACAAGGTGCTGCATCACCTTTTTGGGCCATATCGGGCCTTTGTATTGTGTCGGGCCTTAAGCCCAGGTTGTGGGCGCCCCCCTGGCCGCCCCCAACCCTAGCTCGCCCCTTGAGGGTATTAAACTCAGCAGCCACTGCCAATTTAGGTTTGGGTTTTGTTTAGTCAAGTTTTCAAAGTCGAACTGTGATAGATTCAATGTAACTGTGGTGACAAGTCCGTTTACAGTGATCCAACGCCCCCGTTCTTGTTCTACAACCCTGTGGCGATTAGTCCTTTGTTGATCAGAGCTTGAACCCCTCTCATATTCGCTTTATACAGATCTGCAACTTCAGATTGCGTGTTTACCATTGTCTTGCTTGTGTTCTTCGATTTGCTTGCAGGGAAAGCCTTCTCGGCAAGGTCAATCAAGTTGTGCTTGGTTGATAACCAACGGAGCAGTGGTGTAACGGTTGCAGGGTTCGAATCATGTCTGATTTGAAGCCAGATCACCAACATCGAGTTCTCCACCAATCGAACTTATCATCTACCACTCGGAAGATCGGCCAGCACCTTACCAAGTGGTGTCAGGATTCAGGTTGCCCGTGAGGTATTATCGTGTGCCCTTTAGATTCATTCGTGTTCATCCCCTATAGTCCACAAAAAGCCCTAAAAATATTTACTTTCCACTGTCCTACCACCTGTTTAGCCTCACAATTTTGTTTTCAGATTCGCTTTGTTGAGTTTGTGTCCGTGGTTGAGTCTTGTTGCTGGTTTAGGTTGTGTTCGTCGTCGTAGTTCAATCGCCCTTGGCTGTGTTTTTGTTTTCACCGCTGTCCTACTCCACCTTTACCCAGATCACAAGTCGATCCACCCACAATAATCGACTTGCCCTCGCTAGCCGCCTTTGTGTGAACTCTCGCCGCGCCAGCCCTAGATAGGTTGCAAGCCGCTTTGGTCACCTTTGCATCGCATAACTGATCTTGTTTCATCTGGCGAATACCTATTGCTTACTGCATACTAGGAAAGACATTGCCCTTGGTTCTCATTGCTGAGAAGCTTTGCACAGCCGTGATCGGATAGGGAAGCTTTGCCCTAGCCGCCGCTGTGTTTTCTACTAAGTTTTGCCTTCTCAAAACCATAACTTGAGATACCTTCAGTAAAACAGGCATAACTTTTCGCTCGGTGCTCCGTTTTGGCTCAATTTTTTACAGCAGATTTGTGACAACATTTGGGCCATACCCCAAATAGACAAGGTCAGTTTGGCATTCTCAAAAAATTAAAAAAATCAGGAAGATAATTAAAAAAAATCATTTAAGTTGATTGCGGGTTTTTGGTGAACGTTCCTGAATTTTCCTAGACCACAATACACCTCTGTTTCAGATGAAATTTTGTGTGCTTCTATCTTTTGTGCTCCTTGTTCAGAGATAAAAAATTTAAAAAGATAAGGTTGTTTGCTCCTGTTTCTTAGAGGTCTCTATCAGCGAAAAGATTAAAAACGATTGCAGAAGTTGCTGTGTGCTTGTTCTTTGAGCTTTATCCATCGTTCTTTGTTCTAACTTGTTGTGCTACGTCTAGGGACACATCTTAGCCAGCAATTGAGACTTGTGCTTTGGATACTTATTGAACTTTGCTATTCTGCATTCAAATTTTGCTAATCCTTGCTACATATTGTGCCTGCCCATAAGCTCCACATATACTTCTGTCAGTACAGATTCTTCTTGCAGATGTTACACCCAAGCTTGACAACAGATTGTGCCGCCCTGTTGGCTTTGGTAAGAACACTTGCAAGACAGTGGTAAGCCACTTGAGATATTGCTTTCCACTTTCCACTTTCCACCACCACCACCACCACCACCATATAGTCGTTGTTAGTTGATAGGGATAATACTTTTGTGTTGTCTTTTCCTGTCTTCTAACCATGTTAGGGGCAGAGTCTCCAACTGATTTCAAGGATTGTGTGGCCAAGGATGAGCTCACGAGGCTTCTTGCTGATGAGCGCACCTACATGACCAGAAGATTTGATGAGATGACGCGCAACATTACAAATCTGGTCACTCGGATAGAACAGGTTGAACGACGTCCCCCTCCTGAGCAACGTCGTCCTCCTCCTCCTCCTGAAGATGAAGAAGAAGAGGAGGAGGAAGAGGAAATTCCTCGAGATGATCGTGACAGGGATCGCCTTCATCACAACCGTCATGGCATGGGAGGTAACAATCGTGGTAATAATGATCCTTTTGCTAAAGCTAAATTTACCATGATTCCTTTTGCTGGTAATGCTGATCCTGAAGCATATTTAGATTGGAAACTTGCTATTGAACAGAAATTTAATTCTCATTTAGTTCCTGAGGAGCATAGAGTTAGACTTGCTAGTGAGTTTACTAGTTTTGCTTTATTCTGGTGGAATGATCTTTACACTGCTAATCAACCAAATGCTATACCCCAGAATTGGAATGCTTTGAAACGACGCATGAAATCTCGCTTTGTTCCTCCTTATTATCAGCGTGACTTGAGATTAAAATTGCAAACTTTGACTCAAGGTACTAAAAGCGTAGAGGAATATTATCAGGAGCTTATCATTAGTTTAGCACGTGATATTCATGAACATGATATGGATACTTGTGCTAGATTCTTTGGTGGTTTAAATCATGAAATTTAGGATATTCTTGATTATAAAGATTGGACTCGTGTTGGACAATTGTATCATCTTGCTCTTAAAGCTGAAAGGGAAGTACAGGGACGAAGCCAACAACACTCTTTCAGCTCCAACACTGTTCGGACCTTTTCACCATGTCCGGCAAACGACAAGTCCAAGACCCCTGTTGCTAAGCTACCAGCAACACCGACTGCCACTACACCTGCTTCCGATGTGATTAGTTTGTTGCCTTTGCCTCCTTCAGTTTCAAGCCTAAAGGAAAGGTGATTCACCTGGTGCTACTACAAGCCGCTCATCCAATATCGTGTGCCACTGCTGCAAGGGAATGGGACATGTCATGAAGGATTGCCCCAGTAAACGTGCCTACATTGCAACTGCTGATGGTGGATATGTAAGTTCTAGTGATGTTGAAGATGAATTGGCTCTTGCTGCTAACCTTGATGCACATACAGATGGTGAAGGAGAGACCATTCAAATTGATTCTACAGCTGCAACTGTGGGGTTCAAAAGTATTCTTGTGCAGCGTGTATTGAGTTCACGTGTGGGACAAGAGGAAGAGACGAAGCTTCAACGCCACAATTTGTTCCACATGTTTCTCATCATCAAGGACTGCCGTGTCCTCACCATAATTGATGGTGGGAGCTGCAATAACTTGGTTAGTTCAGATTTGGTCGAGAAGCTTGGCTTGACCACACGACAACATCCGTATCCATACAAGCTCCAATGGTTCAACAATAGTGGTAAGACAAAGGTAACTAGATCAGCACGCATCAACTTTTCGATGGGTTTATATCATGATTCTGCTGATTTTGATGTTGTTCCAATGCAAGCTTGTTCTATTTTATTAGGCCGTCCATGGGAATTTGATACTGATGCTTCACACCATGGTAGAACTAATACATACACTTTCATGCATAAGGTCAAGAAATTTACTTTGCTTCCTTTATCTCCTGCGGATATTAGGAACCATGCTGCTGCAACTAAGAACAAACCTCCATTAGACCTTGCTAAAACCAATGGGATTAAGTTAAAAGGAGGTGTTTTCTTGCTACAGCTTCCGCTACTGCTGAGCTATGTGAGAATCAGGATGCACCTTGTTATACTATGCTTTGTCAAGATGTTATTGTTTACCATGATACTATATCTTGTGCGTTGCGTCCACCTGTCACTAACCTTTTGCAGGAGATTGTTGATGGGAAGGAGTCGAGGACGACTCCAATTCAAGAAGGGGAGGATGAGGAGGACATCGCCATGCTGAACATACACACGTCATGGTCTTCTCCAAGTTGCAATTCGTCCCCAACTCAGCTGCCACGTTCGCCTCGGATTCAGCGGACACTCCTGCACGGTTTTGGCAATATCTCCTTCATGGGACGTCAAAACGAGGCGATCTTTGATGCGTTGGAAAGGGGACGATGACACCGTCATTTTGATTCTAGTCCTAGCTCCAGAACATTCGTGGATCATCCTATGTGACCACAACAAGGTGCTGCATCACCTTTTTGGGCCATGTCGGGCCTTTGTATCGTGTCGGGCCTTAAGCCCAGGTTGTGGGCGCACCCCTAGCCGCCCCCAACCCTAGGTCGCCCCTTGAGGGTATTAAACTCAGCAGCTACCGCCAATTTAGGTTTGGGTTTTGTTTAGTCAAGTTTTCGAAGTCAAAACTGTGATAGATTCATTGTAACTGTAGTGACAAGTCCGTTTACAGTGGTCCAAGGCCCCCGTTCTTGTTCTACAACCCTGTGGCGATTAGTCCTTTGTTGATCAGAGCTTGAACCCCTCTCATATTCGCTTTATACAGATCTGTAATTTCAAATTGCGTGTTTACCATTCTATTGCTTGTGTTCTTCGATTTGCTTGCAGGAAAGCCTCCTCGGCGAGGTCAATCAAGTTGTGCTTGGTTGATAACCAACGGAGCAGTGGTGTAATGATTGCAGGGTTTGAATCGTGTCTGATTTGAAGCCGGATCGCCAACATCGAGTTCTCCACCAATCGAACTTATCATCTACCTCTCAGAAGATCGGGTAGCACCTTATCAGACACCTTGAGGTACACGTAGTCTCCTACCTCAAAGTGTAAGTCCCTCGTTCTTTTGTCATCGTAGCTCTTCTGGCGAATCTGGGTATTTTCAAGCTTTCATTGACTTTCATCACATTCTCTTTTGCTTGCCATATAGCATCCAGTCCGAACACACTTTGCTCTCCAACTTCTAACCACATGAGTGGGGTTCGGCACTTCCTCCCGTAAAGTGCCTCGAAGGGGGACATCTTTATGCTGGCTTGGTAACCGTTGTTGTATGAGAACTCTGCGAAAGACAGACTCTTCTCCCAGTCTGCCCCGTAGTTTAGGACGCATCCCCGTAGCATGTCCTCCAAGATTTGGTTCACTCTTTCTGTCTGGCCATCCGTCTGCTGGTGGAAAGCTGTGCTATAGTTAAGATCGGTCCCAATGGATTTGTGTAAGCTCTTCCAAAACCTGGACACAAACTGTGGTCCCCGATCTGATATGATGCTCCGCGGTGCCCCATGCAGTTTAAGTATATGCCCCACATACAGCTCTGCCAACTTGTCGGTCCTGAAGGTCGTCCTGACAGGAATGAAGTGAGCCACTTTCGTGAGCCTGTCCACTGTGACCATGATGGAGTCATTCCCTTGCTGTGTGCGGGGCAGATCAACTATAAAATCCATGGAGATGTCATCCCACTTCCATTGAGGTATTTCAATTGGTTTGAGTAAGCCTGCGGGTCGTTGGTGCTCGGCTTTCACCCTTCTGCACGTGTCGCAATGAGTGATGTAATCCGCTATGGAGTGCTTCATATCCTTCCACTAGAATCTATCCTTTAAATCTTGGTACATCTTTGTGCAACCGAGGTGGATCGAGTACTTAGAGTTGTGAGCCTCGCTCAAAATGAGATCTCTCAACTCTTGTTCCTGGGGTACACAAATCCGGTCCTTAAGCCATACGGTGCCTCGACCATCCACCCGGTGATATGCAAAGTTGCCGTCCTTCATCCCTTGTAGCAACTCTTTGATTTCAGGGCAATCTTTCTGGGCTTCTTGGATCCTTTCTTCCAGATCATAGGTCACTTGCATTTCATTTAGTTGACCTTGCTCCACAATTTCTAACTTAGCCGCTTCATTTCCATGTATAACTTGGGCTGCCCCTCTTTTACCATGAGGATGTTGCAGTAGGTCTTTCTGCCCAAGGCATCTGCCACCACGTTCGCCTTCCCGGGGTGGTAGTGAATTTCAAGCTGATAATCTTTTATTAATTCCAGCCATCTCCTTTGCCTCATGTTCGGCTCTGACTATGTGAAGAAGTATTTCAAACTCTGATGATCGGTGTAAATGTCACACTTGTTTCTGATCAGGTTGTGTCTCTAGATCTTGAGGGCGTGAACTACTGCGGCCAGCTCAAGATCGTGTGTAGGATAGTTCTACTCATGCTTCTTCAATTGCCAGGAGGCATACACCACGACCTTGTTATCCTGCATCAACACGCAGCCCAATCCTTGTTTGGATGCATCGCAATACACCACAAAATCCTTCCGAATGTTGGGTAGAGTTAGGACTGGGGTGGTGGTGAGTTTGGTCTTGAGCGTCTGGAAGCTCTTCTCACATGTTTCTGTCCACTCGAATTTGACATTGTTCTTAACTAGTTCCATCATAGGCATAGCAATCCTCGAGAAGTTCTCAATGAAGCGGCGGTAGTAACCTGCTAAGCCCAAGAAGCTCCTTATTTCAGTCACGTTCTGCGGTTGCTGCCATTCTGTCACGGCTTCAATCTTGGAGGGATCCATGGCTACCCCCTCAGCCGTCAGAACGTGCCCAAGGAACGCTACCTTCTCCATCCAGAACTCGCACTTACTGAATTTGCCATAGAGTTGGTGTTGCCTTAACCTTTCCAGCACAATTCGCAAATGCTCCTCATGTTCTTCTGCAGTCTCCGAATAGACGAGTATATCGTCTATGAACACCACCACAAACTTGTCCAACTCTTCCATGAAGACTTTGTTCATCATATTCATGAAATAAGCGGGGGCATTGGTGAGCCCAAAGAGACCATCGTGAACTCGTATTGACCATATCGAGTAACAAAGGTGGTCTTGGGAATATCTGCCTCCCGAATCTTCATCTGATGATATCCCGACCTCAGATCAATTTTGGAGAAGTATTTGGCTTTTCTTAGCTGATCCAGGAGGTCGTTGATACGAGGGAGTGGGTATTTGTTCTTGATGGTGACTGAGTTAAGAGTGCAATAGTCCACGCACATCCTCATCAACCCATCCTTCTTCTTCACAAATAGGGATCCCCAAGGGGAGGCACTGGGCCGAATGTACCCTTGGTCCAAGGGCTCCTTCAGTTGCTTCTTCAACTCCTCCAACTCATTAGCAGCCATTCGGTACGGCCGCTTGGCCACTGGCCCTGCTCCGGGGTGCAGCTCAATCACAAACTCCACATTAGGATCTAGAGGTAACCCGGTAGCTCCTCGGGAAACACGTCCGGGTACTTGCAAACCACGGGCACTTCCTCCAAAGTTTTCGCCTCCAAGTTGCATAGTACGGGTGTGACTCGGTGGCATCGGGGTACACATCGTACTCGATGGCCACTCTCGTGCTCCACTTCCATGTACCTTGGGTTGCAGGAGATCAAACCCTTATGCTTTGTCAGCCAATCCATCCCTAGGATCACGTCAATTCCTTCTGACTTGAGTACGGTAAGATCAGCTAGGAATTGATGTCCTTCTAGCATCATCTTGACCCCTTTGCAAATCAGCAGGCACTGAATTTCTCCTAGAGGAGATACTGTAGTAATAGGCCATGGTCGAGGCATAGTTGGTAGTGACCTTTGCTTAGTAAACTTTGTAGATATGTAGGAGTAAGTAGCACCAGAGTCGAACAGTACTGTCGCTTTAGTGGAGTCAACGAGGAACTCACCAAGGACCACATCCGGAGCAGCTGCGGCGTCCTCTGCGGTCATGTGGTTGAGACGGCCTCTGGTAATAGGTGGTGCTGACCTCGCCTGAGTCCTTGGTGCCGGTGCCCCTGACGCTAGCCCCTTGGCAGGAGTCTGGTACTGTCCACCCCAGTTCTGTTCCCCCTGCTTGTTCTTCTGCGAGCACTCGAAGGACTTGTGGCCCGTCTAGCGACAGTTGAAGCGGACCACATGACTGTTGCCTCCAGTGGCAGCAAGCTGTGGCTTCGGCTTCCAGTTGTTGTTGCCACCCCCGCTGTTGTACGGCCTGGGCTGCTGAGACTGTGTAGTGTAGTGGCGAGGCTTCTGTGGAGGTGCTGTCTGCCTTGTCCCCTGTGATGGCCCTGCACGGCCAGCGAAGTCAGTTCGCTTCCTCTTGTCCCTGCGTAGCCCATCCAGTGCCAGAGTTTCCTTTTCCATGAGGATCGCTTTGCTCACGAGGTGGCGAAGAGTGGGGTAGTCATGAGCTACCAACTGTCGCTTCAACCCGGGGTGAAGGCCCTTCAGGAACCAGTGCTGTTTCTTTTTCTCAGTCTTAGTGTCGTCTGGCGCATACCTCATCAGTACCTGAAACTTGTTGGCATACTCTTGCACTTTCATAGCACCCATCTTCAAGATGCGAAACTCGTCAGCCTTGTTGTCCATTACTGCTTTGGGGATGTGGTGCGCTTTAAAGGCCTCAGTGAACTCGTCCCAAGTGATGTGAGCCAGGTCTACGCGGGAGTCCTGGAAACTGCCCCACCACGCCCTTGCAGTCCCCACAAGCTGGTGGGTCGCGACTGCCACACACTCCTCATCAGTACAAGTGTTAAGGTCCAGCTTCTTGGTCGCCTCCCAAAACCAGTCATCCGCATCCAGCGGGTTGTCTGAGTTGTCAAAGGTAGGCGGGCGTAGCTTCAGGAACCCTCAATCTTCCTCTGAAGTGCCTCCACCGGTGGGTCCCTGTATTGGTTCTGTCCACCTTGACCATGTTGGTTGTTTTGCGCCAGAGCTAGCGCCATCAGTTCCATCAGTCGGGTCTGCACAGCATTCATCTTAGCCAAGTTGGGTGGCTGCGGCAGGTCCTGGTTTTCTTGTTCACCCTGCACTTCCTATTTTTCCTGCTCATCCTAACCGGCTCCACGACCTCTGCAGCCTCCTTGACCTCCACGGCCGCCATGGTTGGCCTAAGCACCTCGGCGACCCTGCCTGCCTCTGACAGGCTCCTCTTACTCGGCCTTATCGAAACGGTTAAGCAGTCGTCCCGACCTTCTGAGCACCGACATCTGTTTCCATAAGAGCGAGGTCAGCCAGGAGGTATAAGACTTAATCCAATTCTTGCATAATTGCTGTGTCTAAGTAATAGTATTAAATAGTAGCATGAATAACATAATGGAGTCTGAACTGGAGCACACAAACAATTGTTTCACTCAATCAGGAGAAGCATAACATCCATAAGATCCATAAGACTCAAATCACTCATACAAGTTCACCAATCAAAAGGGGTGCATCTCAAGGCCGACTCCTAAGACCTTGGAGATACACGACAACATCATGGGCAGTACTACTGCGCGAGATACATCATGGTGACTGTCGGATTTATGGACCCGGCAGTCCACACAGGGTAGCCTACGTGGTTGATTTGTTGAGGGACAGATCGAGGATCACAAGACGATGGTAACAGAAGACGCAAGGATTGAACAGGTTCGGGCCGTCAAGATGACGTAATACCCTACGTCCTGTGTTGGGTGTATGGATTGCTGTGTATGAAGTTCCTGAAGGATCTCCGTAGTTGGGTTCTGTCCTAGGTTGAAGTTCGTGAGTTGTAATGTGTTCTGGAGGGGGGTCTCAAGGCACCTTATATAGTCCGGCTGCCTTGAGTTACAAGTCGGCTAGAGATCATAACCTACCCGAAATACAAGGATGCGATCCTATAACGATTACAGATATCCTTCCCTATAATTCTGGCTAGTTTATCTTGATCTCCGAGCTTCTTGCGGGGTACGCCGTCTTCTTCCTTGCCGCGCGCGTCGCCGTACTCGTCCAGTTCATCCGACTGGTGGGCCTCCTGACTGGTGGGCCACCCAGTCTAACAAACCAGCCCGATAGCACTCGGATTGGGCCGCCCCTTGCTGGTTGGGCCAATCCGCCTTCTGGGTACCCCTGGGGGTCTACCCCCGACAAGCCCCCGAGTAGTACGTGGTTGAGCAACAACTCGGCGAGGTCGTGCTATCAGCTGAGCCTCGAGCTTGCTGCGGTTGGAAGCAAAACCGCGTGATACTGGAGAGAAAAAGAGAGCCGTTTCCCAACGAATGCGCCGCAAGGTGCGTCCGTTGCCCGTAGCCCTCGAGCTTTGAAGCGATTCCGAAGGAATCGGTCCAAGGGTTTGTAGCCTTGTTCTGAGGTCGCTAGACAATCAACGGATGCGCCGCGAGGTGCGTCCGTTGGCCGTAGCCCCCGAGCCTTGAAGCGATTCTGAAGGAATCGGTCCAAGGGTTAGTCAAGGAGCATCTGACTAAATTATCCAGCGTTAATTTCGGCGTCCAGCCCCCGAGCATGAGGACCGGCGGAGTCCCGCGAGACACGCCGAGTAGTCGTCCCGGCGCCAGCCATACCCTGCAATAAAGCACGAATCCGAGAGGAGAAAATACCTGGCGATATAAATGTTAACGAACTCCGCTTCCTACTTTAAGTCTTTTAATTTCTCTGGGCAGTTAGCCTGTTACGTTTATGCACCTGATCCCCGATAGCCATAGTCCGTAGCGCAGGGAGCTGGGCCGCATGCACGCGTAGGAGCGTAGGCGTACGAAAGAGTCAAGGTTTCACGAATTAAAGTGTGTGCTACCCGGATACTTTAGCAACTCGTATAAAAGCTTAGGGAATTGACGAAGTTAACTGATTAATACTTAGCTTGGCGAACGGTTAGGGTCCGGGAGGATTCCTTCTTTGTCAGATATGCCAAAGAGAAGGCAAGCGGAGAGGTGTCGTTTCTGACACGTGGTGTCTGGAGCAGTCTTCTCGTGATCGCACAGGACGCTCCCGTGGTCGCGTAAAGCCAGAAGCGATAAGGATGACATGTGCAACTTGGGCAGAAGGAGGGACGCGTGGCTCGGAGCTCACGCGCCTGACGACGTGGAGGAAGTCTATCGTCCTCCGGCAATCTGAGGCTATAAATGCCCACCGGGGGGCCAGAGCTGCTACCCAGGAGCGAGTACGTATAGGATCCTTGCAGTCAATATGCCGGAGGCTCATTGCTGGGTTCATCCTCCGGGGAAGGTTTGTGGAGTCTCCAGAGTATGATGCTAGAAGAGTGCTTGCGAAGATCCTGAGGTGTTGATTAGCGTCTGAGTGCTGTCCCATTCACCCCTACATTCCCATGTGACGAGGGCCATGTGGGGTGAAATGCTTTGTAGAGCAAGGGATACCCGGAGGCATTCGCTAACAGCCCTCTATTGGTGCTGTCCCGTCGACGGCTGCAGTGGTGCTACAAGAGAGCTTGCGATGAGCTCATGTGGGCCAAGCTTGCTTTGGATGTAGCACTAGGCGCAGGGACGGGTGCCCCAAGCCGTCATCTTGACGGTTGATGTGTTTGGTCTTTGTAACCGGCGCTCGACCGGCTTCGTTGTAATTGTATAACCTGCAAAAAGATTTTACTGCATGATAGTCTTGAGGAGGAAGCTTCTCGGCAGCTCCAGCCCCGAGCCGTCGGGGTTTGGCCGCGCTTCTCCAACTGTTGTAACTCGTTCGCAGCGTTAGCCCCCGAGCGTTTCGGGGCTGATCGAGCCCGAGAGGCACGCTGTCTTTGATGTGGCGCCAGCCCCCGAGTCCGAGTGCCGGTCGAACTTTAGCGGTACGCCGTTTGTTCTGCAGTGTTGGCTTCCGAGTAGCTCGGAGTCAATCAAGCCCGAGAGGCACACTGACTTTATTGTGACGCCAGCCCCTCAGTGCGAGTGCTGTTAGAGCCTTAGCGGCACGCCACTTGGCTTGCAGTGTTGGCTCCCGAGTGGTTCGGGGCCAATCGAGCCCGAGAGGCACACTGACTTTATTGCGGCGCCAGCCCCCGAGTGCGAGTGCTGTTAGAGCCTTAGCGGCACGCCACTTGGCTTGCAGTGTTGGCTCCCGAGTGGTTCGGGGCCAATCGAGCCCGAGAGGCACACTGGCTTCGATGCGGCGCCAGCTCCCGAGTGCGAGTGCTGTTAGAGCCTTAGCGGCACGCCGACTTCTTCGTCTTGCCTGAGTGCTCGAGGTCGTTTTTTACCGTTGACGCCCGGCGCATAACGGAAGGGGAAGGCGCCCAACGGCTCTTTTTACCGTTTCACCCGCGTCCGTTAATTGCGCCATCCGGCGGTAATCTCGGGCATCGAGGCGCGCTATAAAGGGTGAGGGTTAGGTCTGGAGGGGAAATCCCTCTGTTTCCAGATCCGTTTTCCCCATTCTTCATTCTCCATTCCGCCGCCACCAAAGAATCCTTCTTGCTTCTAGATCCGCCCCGCGGATTTAGCCACTACGGGGAGCGTAGGCTCGTTGATGCGGACGAAGTCCCCTGCGTGTAGATCCATGGCGCCGAAGAGGAAGCTCACCGGCGTTCCCAAGTCTGACAAGATCCCCTCCCCTGCCGTCGCGTGGGCGCGGGGGAAGGTAACCACGGAGATGTTGGAGGAAATGGTGGAGCGGAGCATCCTCCCGTCTCAGGCCGTGGCGGAGTGGCGGCCGAGCGCCGGGGAGGCATTCCCGTCGGAGAACTCCGGCGAGCTGGTCCTGTTCAAGCCGTTCTTCGAGGCGGGACTCGGCTTGCCGATGGGGGCCTTCTTCCGAGGTTTGCTTCACTACTACGGGATCGAGGCCATCAACCTCAATCCCAACTCCATCATGGCGATTTCTGTCTTCATCCATCTCTGTGAGGCCTATCTGGGGATCTCTCCCCATTTCGACCTGTGGAGGTACTTGTATTGGCTGAAGCCTCAGCCGAGCGAGGAGAAGATGGTGGTAGTGGGAGGTGCCGGATTCATGCTGCGTCAAGGGCGGAAGGATGAATACTTCGACATCGCCCTCAACACCTCCAACAATGGCTGGAAAGCCGAGTGGTTCTATGTCGGGAACCACGCGCCGACGATTCCCTGCCACACCGGAGAGCGCCCGAAGGTGAAGGACTGCTGGAATGATCTTCCCAGCGGTTCTCAAATGCGGGAAGTGGAGGAGCTCCTTGCGATGATCAAGGAACTCAAGGAAGTCGGACACTTGACGGCGATCGGCATTGCCTGCAACTTTAGCAGGCGGCTGATTCAGCCAATCCAGGAGCGGAAGCACCCGGGCTACGAGTACTCGGGCCGGGAGGATCCTACCCGGGGAGCCCGCCGGACGGTGGGCAAGGAGGAGATGAAAGCGCGCGTAGGCGGGTTCTTCCTCGGGCACGTGTCGGAGAAGCACCAGCCGCGCCCATTTTCCTTGAAGAGGCCTGCTCCACCGGTAAGTTTATGTTCCGAGTGCTTTTGAATGTTCTTCTTGATGCAATTTTTGGTTTTTGATGTAGTCGTCTGTTGGCCGTCTGATTTTGCGATTTCTCTGGTGCAGGATCGGGTCTTCGAGTATTTTTCTGCTGCCCTGCTTCCGCCGTCGACGAGTACTTTGGTGAGGCGGGCGTTGTTGACGATCGGGCTGAGCACCAGGGGGTACTCGCCCACGTCGGAGATCTGGAACCACTGGTCCTCCTTGGAGAAGGTGATCGGCTGCTCGGACCAGCGGAGTGGTTGGACCGGTGACGTGTAGCAGGAGAATATCTCCCGGTCGCGCACCTTCTCCCTGCGCTTGTCATCCACGGGCGGTGGTCCTCCGAGGATGAAGTTCACCTGCCTCTCGACGTTCGGGAAAGCGGGGTTCGCAGGGGCCCCTTTTCCCTTGTCGCCTTTGTCGTCGTCGCGCGGTGGCAGCTTCCCTTCTTTCTTCTTGTAAGCGTCGGCGAGTCCCATGCAGTCGATCATGCGGTGCTTAGACTGCTTGTGGATGGGGCAGGGTCCTTGGAGCATCTTGTCGAACTCGGCGTTGAAGTTGGACCGCGGGCGAGGGCCTCCGCGATCCATGGCGGCGACGGTGAAGTCTCTCGAGCGCTTTCGGTCGCCCATCCTGCTCGGTTCAGGTCGGGTGCAGCGCGGGTCCTCCTTCTTCGGCCGGTCGTCTCGGCGAGGCGGCCGATCATTGTCCCGAGTGCTTTTCTTGTTGTAGTGGAGGCGAGCGGCCTCCTTGGCGTTCGCCATCTTGTTTTCCCGCCCAAAGAACTCGCCGGAGGTCTTTGGCATGTCCTCGCAGAGGCGCTCGAAGACGACGGAGTCAGCGAGGCCGTCGAGGAAGTAGTTGATGATCTCGGACTCAGAGCAGCCGGGAACCAGGTTGCGGTTCTCCATGTACCGGTCGGTGTAGTCGCGGAGGCTCTCCCCGCGGTTCTGCTTCACCTTGCCCAGATCCCATGCTGTGCCTGGCCGGATGGAGCTGCCCTGGAAGTAGCTCTTGAACTGGCGGCAAAGAGTGTCCCAGCTGTCGATGGAGCCGGGCTCGAGGCTGTGGAGCCAGCTCAGCCCCACCTTGGTCATGGCGACGGGGAAGTAGGCGCACATGGAGTCGTGGTCGCCATTCACAGCGCGGATGGCGATGCTGTACGTCCGGAGCCACATCGTAGGGTCCGTCTTCCTGTCGTATCTTTCTATGCCTGTAGGTTTGAAGTTAGCAGGCATTCGAATAGATCTTACTCGGGCGGTAAACGCCGGGAAGCCGTCGCAGTCGTTGAGGTTCTCCATGTCCTCACGTCCCGAATCGGCGGAGTGGTCTTCAGGAGTGCGAGCCCGAGGTGGCCTGTCTTGTCCGAGTGGAGGTCTGTACTTGCGGTCGAATTCGCGGCGACGTGCGGCCTCATTGGCCTCGAGCTCTCGGCGTAGGCGCGTGTCGCGGTCCAACCCCAGGGCGCCGTGTTCGCGATTGTACTCGGCGCGCCGTCGGAGCTCCTCCTCGTCCCTTCGCCGGTGGCGGTCGTCGAGGTTCCTGCGGAGGTCATGGTTGCGGAGTTGTTCGCGGAGGTCTGGCTGGTCGACCACGTCGTGATCAACTTCACGACGACTGGCCGACTTGGAGTGGCGAGACGATGAAACGGCAGCTTTTTGGGCGTTGATCATGCCCACAGCGGCGGTCAACCTGGTCTTGATCCGGTTGAGCTCCAGGGTTTCCAGAATCCCTTCCAGTTCAAGGTGCGCGGCGGCGAGATTAGCCGACGGGGTAGCATAGATGCCCACACCGCCGACTTTTTGGATGAAGTCGTTGTGGAGGTTACGCGTGGCCCTGGGGTTTCGGCGATCCCATCGCGCATCGCGGCGTCGTTGCTTCTCATCATTGCGTCCGATCCTGGCGTCACGATGTGCTTGATCTTCCCCTTGGACCGTCGGCTCATCGACTGATATGTCCGAGACGAACGTCTCCTGCTTGGCAGGCACGATCCTCTTGTTTGGAGGAAGGACACGTGTGACTTGCGGGAAAGTCGGAGTTGTTTCCTGTTCGGGCGGAGTCGGCGCATCCTGAGGACGAGGGTGTTGCGCTGCCGCAACGTCCGGAGCAGATCCGATCTGGGTGGTCGTGATGGGGTCGACCGCCCTGATCGCATCTGGGGAGAAGTCGGCGCTCAGCCGTTCGCCGAGTGCTTCTTGGTAGACGGCCCCGTTGTTCCTGAGTCCCAACGGGAATCGTGTCGGCGAGGTGATGCCCTGGCGAGCGGATTCGGCGAGCTCGATACATTCGCCGATGCAGGAGATGGCGTGGTCCATGTCCGCCTCAAATTGGCGTTGGCGTGCGGCCCAGCGACGCCTTCGCTCCTCGGGCGTCTGCTGCACCCTACGCGGCGGAGGCGGAGTGGATGAAGCAGTCGGCGGTGTAGGCGGAAGCGTGCTCCCCTCGGGTGCCAGGGGAGCGATGTTGGCCGTCGTGATCGCCGAGTTGTTGGCGATGGTTGGCGACGGAGTGGCAATGGTGACGATCCCGTCTGGCGTAGCGTCAAGTCGCGGCGCTGTCTCCTCCGGGGTGGCGTCACGGCTGCCTCAGGTCCAGCGGTGAAGACCATGGATCCGAAGAAGAACATGGCCCCCTCAGTGATGGATATCTTCATGGATGCCGGCGTGATGACGGCGGAAGTAGATGCCATCGAGCTTGCAGATTGATCTCGTCGATCCACCCCTACCTGGCGCGCCAACTGTCGGATTTATGGACCCGGCAGTCCACACAGGGTAGCCTACGTGGTTGATTTGTTGAGGGACAGATCAAGGATCACAAGACGATGGTAACACAAGACGCAAGGATTGAACAGGTTCGGGCCGTCAAGATGACGTAATACCCTACGTCCTGTGTTGGGTGTATGGATTGCTGTGTATGAAGTTCCTGAAGGATCTTCGTAGTTGGGTTCAGTCCTAGGTTGAAGTTCGTGAGTTGTAATGTGTTCTGGAGGGGGGTCTCAAGGCACCTTATATAGTCCGGCTGCCTTGAGTTACAAGTCGGCTAGAGATCATAACCTACCCGAAATACAAGGATGCGATCCTATAACGATTACAGATATCCTTCCCTATAATTCCGGCTAGTTTATCTTGATCTCCGAGCTTCTTGTGGGGTACGCCGTCTTCTTCCTTGCCGCGCGTGTCGCCGTACTCGTCCGGTTCATCCGACTGGTGGGCCTCCTGACTGGTGGGCCACCCAGTCTAACAAACCAGCCCGATAGCACTCGGATTGGGCCGCCCCTTGCTGGTTGGGCCAATCCGCCTTCTGGGTACCCCTGGGGTCTACCCCCGACAGTGACTACTACATCATGGTGGTCAACTACTAGGACATCATCTGGGAGAGTCGCAGCTCCATCCCACTACTACATCATGACTCATTATGACTTGCTACTCAGCGACAGCTACTCCTTGGGGTCCCACTCGTGTGGTGGAGAGTCGAGGAAGCAGATGGGGTCTCCAACATGCGAGGGCTCTGTCGCAGTGCTGGTGTCGTCACGTGGTGTTGACTTGTACATCTGAGCAAGTCGTCCTGCCACCAGTGTCATCTCGGGCGTCAGCATCCGGATACCCGGAATGCTGGGAGCAGGCCCAAGGCGACTGGGTGGTAAGGCGTAGTCCTCCACGTGGGGCTTCTTCTGGTCGCGGATCTTCAGCTTGCAGTAGAGTGCGGACAGCTCTGCCTGCCTCCTCAAGTCAGACGACTTCCAAGCCTCCAGCGTCTGCTCTGCCTCGTCCTTGTAAGTGAAGTGCTGAATACCCATATACATCATATTCTTGATGTTATGGGCGTGGTTACTCTTCAACCGGCGCACCTCACTTTGGCTCTCCACAAAGCGCCGGTCCAGGTCGTCCATCTCCTCGATCTTCTCCGTCAGGATCATGTCCTTATGTCGGAGGATGGACTCCTTCATCTCGAGCTCGTCTCGAATCTTCTACTCCCTGGTGGTGGAGCTGGCCAGGAGCTGCTCGAGGTTCTCCATCTGTCGCTTGGTGGTGGAGGTTTCTGTCTCCAGCTTCTTGATCTGTGTTTCTTTGCTCAACTTGATTGTCACGAGAGTGGCGATCTTCTCGCCCATGCTGGTGAGGCTAGAGATGCTGCGGTTCCACCCCTGTCGTATGTGCTCAATGTCCATGTCCATCTGAAAGATGGCCATGTCCTGAGCCACGATGCAGCGTCCAGCCACACGCAACGCCTCATCTGACTCCTTGCTATAGTCCTTCATGATCTGCAAGGTTTCCTGGTCCAAGTTCCCCATACCACGGAGTGCTCGTGGTAGCACCCGGTACGGAGTCCCCGCCAACCGTGGGCGCAGCTGGGCGTGCACCTGACGTAGAGCCTGTCTGGCCATGGTCTGCACTGCCTCTTGAGTACTGAACTCCACTGCATGGACCGTGAGGCCGGCGAAGTTGGGTGCGGAGGAGTTGTAGGGGATGGTCAGCTTCATCTTGGTTGGCACTGCATCACCCTCTCCGTACACCCATCCATCATAGTACAAGGGGGAGGTGTCGACTCCAGCGCGGACCAGGGTCTCTGCCAGTAGCGTGGCAAAGCCCCCGTAGTGCAGCCCGTCGGTCTTGATTGGCTTCCAGTCAAGGTCTTCCATTGTCCTGCAGTTAGTGTTAGCGGGTTGTTAGTAAGTCAGTAGCTGTTAGAATAAGGATGTAAGAGAGTAGTATAAAATTCAAGGATGAGATATAGTCAATCAAGGCGTATTCGTATAAGTCGAGTAGTTTCAAGGAATATATATAACAATAGAATAGTTATAGGCCTCCTATTTCTATTTCCATTTCCTAGGGCTCGTCCTGCGGTCAAGCACGGCTCTGATACCAGCTGAAACGACCCAAATTCCCAAAACTGAGAATCCAAATCTCTGCACCTCTGCGATAGTCCCAGGAAGTGGCTATCGTGTGCAATCCCTGTTTTAGCTGTTACATACCATGCATAAACACACAATAGATATAGTAGCAAGGTTTATAGATGGATTAATCAGTTCTGTTTATTACATCATCTCGGCATTCTAGCCGGTACAAGTCCGACAGGACTGAATCAAGCAGAGTAAAACATCTATGAAGAGCAGCGACATAGAAGCGAGGGGAACTCCCATCCCTCAGTCCAGCTTGAGCATAGGCGAAGCCCTACTCCTCCCAATCCTCGTCTTCTGTGAGGTACTCCGAGTTCGTTCCTGAAACACCACCATCTACCCGAGAAGCGGGTAGGCCGAGTCACTCTCCATGGCAGCATGCCAAGGAAATGGGGGAATTAACTATATGCATGGAATTCTATATATTATGGCTGTGGGGTTCCTATGCAGCAGCAAGCAGTCAAGGGGTATATCAATCCATCTCCGGGGCCTCGCCCCAATCAAGGAAGTGTGCACCAACATCCGGAACATCACCCATGTTCCGGCCCAACACATTTCGATGTGAGAGCTCCCTCCCCTGCACATCTCAACGGCCCCCAAGGCGGAATATCAAGAAAAGGGAAGGTCGAAGCACAAGAAAAGTCTAGTTAGGATAGCGGTAGACCACAGTACCGTCCATAACCGAGGATGCAGCTATACATATAGATCATACCTCTACAGAAGGTGTACAACTGTACCCACCCGAGATACAGCTGGCTGGGGATCAGCCATCCAGCCGTACCCAACGGCCCAAGCGCTAATGTGAAGCCAGCACCTTCCTGCCTCTCCGAGTCCGGGGATGTCTTCAGTCACAGGGCACACCATCGCTGACTGGAGACCTCGAAGCTGTGACGTCCGCCCATGGGCCAGTGTGGGCTGAGTCCCTCTGAGTCCATTGTCTTGTACACGATTCGCCAATCTGCCTACAGGCTAGGTGCTGTCTTCACACTAGTCCCAAAACCATCCCCTGCCCATACAAGGCGGGTGGTCTGTACTAAAAATACTGTATCTGGTGGTATCCCAACTCGGGTCCTAGGTTGCAGAGAGCGAGCACTCTCCTCCTCAAGTAGTACCACAGTACAGCTGCTAGTCCATCACAGACCAGCCACCATCTCCTTAGACAAAGTCTCAACCATGTACATGCCACAAGTACCAAGAATGGGAAGGTCCCAAAACCTCCTTCCCGGCAAGGCACTTCCATAGTACCGTCCTGGCTCGCTCCCCGCTAAAACACATCAAGGAGTATAACTCACCCAAAACACACGCCGAGAGTAATCAAGGATCCCATCACCAATCCATGGCATAAACATGCCAAAGCATCACACAAATAGCATGTGATTAAATATTAAGGAACTAGCTATGGGTAAGTAACTAGTTCGATTAGGTGAGTTCAAGGAATCAAGTTTTAAATTATCAAGGCATTGCTTAATTAAATGGGTTATGCAATTGAAGACATGCAATCCATTCCATCAAAGCACTAGCTCTACTGCAAGCCTAATAGGATTCTATATGATGGAGAGTCATGTGACACCTGGTTCATCGATCCAATCCTCCTCAGTGTAGTTGGGGTCATCGTAGTTGGTGTAGTCCAAGCTGGGGTCTAGAGATAGACAAGAACGACGAATAGTAAATAAACGGCCTAACATACAAGGCAAGAAGACCCAAAACAGAACCAAATAAGATCCAAACAACTCCAATCTACCTACAAACAGCAAGAGCTCGATTTATAGAAAAATATGAAACTGGTTTCATATTTCTCTGAGCTGAAATGAATTAGTTATGAATTTTTGAAGGTTTTCAGCCATTTATAATCATTTTCTAAATTTAATAAACAGCAGGGACACGTGTCGGCTTCTGGTTGTGCCATGTGGCGGCTTGTGTGTGCCATGTGTCAGGATGACGTCAGCATGATGTCATCAGAGGGGCCAGAATGATGACGTCAGCGTGGGCCCTGCTGACGTGAGCGTTGACCGGTCAATGGTCAACAGTCAAGTCTGCCCAGTGGGACCCATGTGTTAGCAGTGGGTCCCACTTGTCAGCGGCACACCTAGTGCGCTGACTGGGCTCCTACGTGGCACCTACGTGGCAGACCACGTTGACGCAGATCATCTGTGGCCCGTGAATGCGTGTGTGACCTTCCGTGTGCCCTGCGCGGCAAGCCATGGCGTTCACGTCGCGACGCCGGCACGCGCATGCGCGTGCGTGCGCGCTCACGGCGNCCATGCCGCGGAGCGTCACCGACGGCGTGTGCATGTTCGGTGCGTGTGGCCGCGCCGTGGATACGCCTGGCAAGCGGCGCGCGCACGGTCCCGCGGCGCATTGAGGCCATTGCGAGGCTAGGAGCGCTGCGGCGGTGGCTCGTCGTGCGAAGGTGAAGAGTGTGTGTGCGTGCGTGTGCTCCGGCCATGGCCGTGTCCTCCTTGGCCGAGCTGTGCTGCCGGACCTGGAAAAGGTCCGACATTTCGGCCCACCCGGTCCCTCGGCGCCGCAGGGCCTTGGTGCGGCCAAGGGCATCGAGGCGTGCGGCCGGCGTGGGGAGGCTCTGCCTCGCGCGGAGTGTGGTGGCGCGTTCGTGCACCTGTGACGCCGCCATGGAAGGGCTCGGCCACCGTGTGACGGCCCTGGGCCGGTGATCAAGTGCCCTGTAGCTTTCACCCGGAAGTATTTAGAATATCGAATCCACAGGGAAGGCGGTGGTTGAATAGAGTAGTTATCCATTGTATTCAATCATAACAATATTAATATACCAAAGTCTAGCAAGGGGTAAACATTGATAGAGGGGTAGTGTGACACACACAGAAGGTTTCATTGCTCAATATATAAGTCTAGTTACTATGAAGATCCTAGGAGAGAACCAGGGATTTTATATACTTCTTACATATGAGTTTCATACATTATAATTGTACACTATACAAGCTCAGCAAGGGACACATGTTAGAGGGCAAATCGAGGAGTCATGGGATCCCATCACCTGAGGGTACTATCACGATGTTTATCACAAAGGCCTGCAAACGCCCAAACCCGAACGACGAGGATTACAAGGGCCACCGGGGGCTGTCACCACTCGGGGGCTACTTCTGAATACGTGGGGTATGGGTATCCCCAATGGTATTACATATACCAAACACCATGTTTGCAATATGGAATACAACTCCATTTATTGTCCCGATAAATAGAGCAACCTTGTGGCACATTGGGCCATTGCCATAACATGCGTCAGCTAAACTAAGGTGCAAGATATACAACTTATATGATGAACAAACAAGGCAATAAGCCAAGTAACATAAGCAAGATAGTAATTCCATTAAAGCTCAGAGTCATATAAGTAAACAAAAGATACAAGACAACTAAGCTCTAGGCTTACCAAGACTCCTTCAGAAGCCCGTAGAAGCTCGACTCCTAAGACTACTTCACTACTAACTAAGACTAGAACTTGTGAAACTATGGAGCTCTTCCTTCTTGGTGTGTGTTGAGAGTGGAGAGAGGGTCTCTATTTATAGTGCGGGGAGTGCCTTGGGGGATATTCCCCTCCCTATTCTCCCCTTGTGCCAAGTGTCCTGGGAAACCGACGCTAGAAATGTCGGTGGCGCGAAGCAAGGTCGTGCAGGGAACAAGTCCTGTGCGTGTGCTTCCTCGGCAAAATACCACACATCCCTGCTGTCCTCGATCCGTGCGATGGATCGTCCCTGGGCGAATGGGGAGCTGCCACGTGGCCCTTTTGATGTCCTCTCACGAACGCCGCGAGGGCCGCTGCGCCGCTAGCCGCGTGTCACCTGCCCCCTCTTGACATGCTCCGTGTATGCGCCCGCGTGTAGCGCTGCTGGCCTCCGACCGCAGCTGCACTGCTGCGTGGCCTATGCTGCAGCGCTGTTGCGTGGCCTGTGGACCACGTGGGCCTCGTCTGGGCCTCTGGCTCCTTGTCCGGCCTGCTGCATGGCCCGTGGCCTCGAGCCGAGCGAGCATGCAGCCTGCCCCCTCCGCGTCCGCCTATGGGCGTTGACTGCAAGAGGGGAGGCTACCCCTGCCGCGGCTTTTGGCTGGGACCTGCCCGGCGTTGATCACGCCACTGTTGGGTCCGCTGGGTGGGTCCTAGTCTGGTAGGCCCGTTACATTATTATATATTGGGATCTTTATATTGTCTTGATCCGTGGTCCAAATGATACAAATCATATAACATTTGAAATTGTTCGACGAGATCTTCACAATGGTGCATTCCGTTTAGACATTTGAGATATTTTATGATAATGATATTTTGATCTTATTTCGAGCCCATAGTGTCATTTTCTGCATGACAAGGTAAAACACCAAAACTTTTGGAAATAGTTAGTACCAAGCCCTATCACTATATTTGGTGATTATATTTGACGTATTTTGTACAGGAGTTGATGGTCAAAATTGGCATTTAAGGACCATCAACACCTTGCGCCCTGCCATCGTCCGATCGCGAGTCACGACGCCCGGACTGCAAACGCGAAGTGGATGGACCATGCGCGCGAATGATGGCCAGCCCAGGGACTGAAAGAAGCCCACCGAAGTGGTGGTGGCCGGCCCAGGGACAGAAAGAAGCCCACCGAAGTGGTGGTGGCCAGCCTAGGGACTGAAGAGGCCCAGTGAAGTGGTCACCGGCCTGAGGACCGATGAGGCACACAGACTGAAGAGGCCCAGCGAAGTGGACTGGGCCGAAGTGATCGTGGCCCGATGTCGTCCACGCCTTGGCAGGCCGAAGTGGACCACGCCACTGCCTTGCCTGAGGACACAGCTTTGAGGTGCCGATGGCCGGAGTCAGCGAAGTTGACTCTGCGCTTCTGCAAAATGAAGTTGGGTTTTGCAGTAAACGATTGCTTTTTGTCCAAACAAAGTTGGATAATACGGAATTGAAAGAGGAAAAAGGAAGTTGTTCTATTTCTTTGCGATGCTAAATCTCTCTTCTCAAAATATTTTTCTTGAACGGCCCCACGGTGGGCGCCAACGATTGGGGATTAGACTCCTCTGAACAGACGAGAAGAGAGTGAAGGTGGAGAAGTCAACAAAAACAATAAAGTGAGAGGTGCTCAAAGAATCAGCCCCCCTCCTATTGACCCCTAGGGTCCTTTATATAGAGGAGAGAGGGTGTGGCAATTCGCCCCCAAGCCTATGTTAAGTAATATATTTACAACCAGACCCTCAGACCTTTACATGGGCCGCCATCTGCTAATGGGCTGGGCCATTTCCCCAACAATGAGAGTTGAGAAAGGATCTTGGTAAGGAACACACTTTGAGTGACTTGAGAGTATCACCCAATGAACTCTATTTTCTTGAGAATATCCAAAACTTTCGGTTTGATAGTTAAGCAAGGTAGAAAGCAAGGTACTTGGTCTAAGCTGTTCTGGCTATCAACCGCCCAAGACATGGAAAAGCTACAAGCCCCATGATGGCCAAGGTAATGAGGGAAGTTTATTTCTACCAGCTTATTCAATTCTTGGTAGAGTATCTTGCTGAACCACTGGTACTTTTGAGGAGTAATGAAGAAGCAACCCCTGATCCACTGAGCCTAAAGTTCTATTCTTTGCTCGGGACGAGTAAAGGGCTAAGCTTGGGGGAGTTGTTGATGGTCCTTATAACAAAAATACGACTGTCAATAGTCTCAGAAAATGAATAAAGGCTGAGCATAACTTATGCATTTAAACTCCAATAATGTTGTAGCATGCATATCTGGAATATATTTGAGCATAGGGACATTTGAGCAAAAGATGAAGGAAAGTGGGCCCAGGCCAAGGTCGGCCAACCTGGCTACGTCGGGCGACCTGGCCTGGCACCCACTCGAGCCCATCTTCCCTGCAGGCAAAGAAGCACAACTTTGAGTCATCGTGGACGTTCATTCAATGACGGTTGAAAGCAAAGGACAAGATTTGTCCTCAACACCATCACATGGAATGAAGGGCCCACAACCGAAGCTTTGTGCACCCAAACCGACGGCACCCACCTGGAACCGACCTCAGGACCCACTAGGCAGTCTCCCAGAGAGAGGTGGGCCCGAGAGGCGGCAAGGCTGGGTCGGCTGACACCCCTAGGTCGGCCGACCTGCCCGCGTGGCCGACTCGGCCCTCCCTTGACAGGTGCCTCACTACCGACTTTGGGACCTCATCTGGACCGTGCACGGCGAAGGACGGTGGATTGGAGGGTCAGCTGAGGCACCCACTGCGACCGACCTGGGCCCATGGCCAAACGGCCTCAACCGCCTCTAGCTGGCTCCCCACCGCCTATGGATGCTATAAATACCTGCAAGGGCCTCCGTATCCAACACAAACCAGAAGAAGAGCTGTCCTTTGCTACAAGCTTAGTCTTAGTCTTAGTAGTAGTAGTTCTAGCAGTTGATCTTCTGAAGGGCTTCCGGAGGAGTCTTGATAAGCTCTAGAGTTCAGCTTTTGTATCTCTTTCCTTACTTCTAAGACTTTGATCTTAATGGAAATATCATCATACTTATGCTGTATGCCTTCACTTTACTCAACTTACTTAGCATATTCTTCTTATGTCTCGCACCTTATTCAAGCTGACGTATGCTATGACATTGGCTCAATGTGCGTTATGGTTGCTTTGTTTATTAGCGCAATAGATAGAGTTGTATTTCATATTGACAAGCATGGTGTTTGGAGTATGGAATACCGTTGAGGGTATCGCTACCCCACAGATTAGTAGAGGTAGGTGGCGGGTGGTGACAGCCCTGTCCGTCCTTTGTAATCCTCCACGTTCGGGAGATGATATTAGGCCTTTATGATAAGAAGTCCTCCTGTCGTCCCTTGATGAGGGAACCAATCGACACCTCGATATGTCCTCTGTCATATGTCCCTTGTATAAGCTTGTATATGATAAGGTTGTGTATCCAGGTCCCATTTATATGATGCTAATGAATCCTTTCTGATCTTTACTAATGATCTATTTACTAACTAAGACTTATTTAATGATGAGCAATGAACTTCTGTGTGTCACTCTATCCCATAATGTTATATCATATACCCCTGCTCAGAGTTGGTAGATTAATGTTGTTGTAAGTGAATACATTGGATGACATGTCTTTTTAACTAAATGCTTTCCCTGCGGATAAACAAATAACGATACTCTGGAATACTCCTGGGTGAAATGCTACAACGTACTTCTGTGCGCCTGCAGAATTATGTAAACGTCAAGGAGTACCAACATGGAGTTAGGCTAGAGTAGCTCTGTTCAGGTTCCAGGTCTCCTTGGAGCTAGGGTATGGCTCTTGTATCTTCTAGTTCTAGGATGACTTTATTCTACTTCAGTGATATATCTTCTTCATATATTGTTTGTCTTTGTCATGATATGAATGAGTTGTGCTTATGTTCTTGCTACCATAAGTGGCTAGGCTTATATGCTCATGAGTTAGTCTTATACCCTTGCTTCAGTACTGTAGACTTGAGTGCCCTCATACAAGTTAGACTTTGCTCTAGTTCAACTAGAGTATGGTTTCATATGTGTATTAGTCTCCATGATCTATGCCACGGCATTGGTCCATCGGCCATTCTTATGGTGACATTGATCATAGTCTTATTAGCCCAAAATGGTCAACATGTTGTGAACAATGCGAGCATGGGGCTCGGATTGGAATCATCGATTGGATATGAGTGTGCCCATGGTTTGGCCGGGGTAGGCCATAGGTGGTGACAGCGCTATTGGACACTCTGAAATCCCCCACGTTCGGGTATTGCTATAGGAGTTCCTAAATGAGTAGTCACTTCGCCATGCGTAAGTGGCACGGGAGGATATCTCCCCATGTTCCTAGGTGCATATGCTTAGACTGTGTATGTGTGTGAATACCATGCACTAACTTGTTCAGTGCAGTATATAGGAAGTACATTAGAACCTAGATGCTAACTCTTAGTCCTTCTCCCTAGCCTAGTTAGTCCTGAGATGATCCCATGTGTGTCACACTACCGTCATATCTTATTATCTTACCCCTGTCCTTTGTATATTATTCTATCCATACTATCGCTATATTCATGAACGCAACAGTATTCTTTAACCGGCCGCCTTCCTTTGGGAAAATACAATACCCTTGGGAATACTCATGGGTGAAGTGTTACAATGGTATATCCGTGCGCTTGCGGATTCTTTTGCATTTGTTAGAATACCATATGGCATCTTCTAGCGACGTCGCTGGAACTGAACATTCTAGTGGCGACGTTAAGAAATGCCAACAAGCATTTCTGGCGCCGTTGCCGGGGAAGGCATTGGTTAAAAGAATCACTTTGCTCATGTCTATATGCATAGATGGTAGATCTTTACTCAGGCAGGCTAATGTTATTATGTCTTCTCTACCTTTGATTATGAAGAAAGGTAGTGTATGACTGGTTTCGAATTGCTGATAAATTTTGTTGAAGATCCCGAGTCATTTTTGAGAAAGGTACGATCTTGTGTCGTTCCTCCTCAGATTACTCTTTCGGCAGTCAAACCAGCTTCCCTTTGTGCCATCCACATCTACTGCTATGGCTCAGAAGACTCTCCGCGAGTTTTCCGCTCCTTCTACCTCTCAGGTGCCGAAAGGTCCTGTAGTGGAAGTTGGGAACGGAAACTTTGAGATTAAGACGGGTCTCATTACGATGGTACAGGCTAGCCCATTCTGTAGGAAAGCCAACGAGACACCAGCGCCCATTTGCAACAGTTTGAAGAGCTGTGCAGCATCTTCACCATTAGAGGAGTGAGTGAAGACGCTATTTGTCTTCACCTGTTCCCGTTCTCTCTTCTGGGGAGAGCGAAGCGGTGGTTCTACATGAGCCGTGCGGAGATTAATACATGGGAGAAATGTTCCTCGTGATGTTCTTTCCTTTGGGCAAGACTAATGCTCTTCGTGGAAGAATTTTGAGTTTTCAGCAAGCTGCATCGGAATCAATTCATGAGGCATGGGAAAGGCTTCAAGAATATATCTTGGCCTGTCCTCATCATGGGATGGATAATTGGCTTATTCTTTAGAACTTCTATAACGGGATGACTCCGACATCTCGAGGCCATATTGATGCTACTGCTGGAGGTGCTTTCTTCTCATTGACTCCTGAAGCTGCTACAACATTAATTGAGAAGATGGTGACCAATCAAGGATGGAGCGATAAACTACTCCAATCCCGTTCGAGGGGTATGCATACCATCAAGGAAGCGGATATGCTTACCGCCAAGCTAGACCTCCTCATGAAGAAATTGGATGACTACACTCAAGAGAAAGCTGCCATGTCATCTGTCGTCTTACCCATGGATTCTCACATGACTTGTGAAGTTTGTGGAAATACTAGCCATTCAGGAAATTATTGTCCTGCCACCCAGGAAGAGGCGTTGTACATCAACGGCAACAACAACTATTGTCCATAAGGAGGACAAGGGTGGAATCAGCAATGCCCTTACCAAGGTGGCAACCATAGTAATTCTTTCAATCCTAATCATCCATCCTTCAAGGATCTCGTTCTTGGGCAAGCCAAGATAAATGAAGGCTTCAACAAGAAACTGGCTACCAATGAGAAATCCTTAGAGAGTCTCAATGTCAAGCTTGATGGTCTCTCTTCTGCTCTTAAAAGTCGGTTGAGCTTTAAGAAGATGTTGGAAACTCAAGTGGCCCAGCTGGCCGCTGCTGTTCCTTCTGCTGAAATTGGGAAGATCCCAGAGCAACCCGAGGCTTCTCGAGAGAACGTTTGTGTTGTGTCAGGGCGGTGGGGAAAATCCTATCCTCCCACCAAGGCAGTCAGGCCCATTCATTAGCTATGGGATGAGCCAGTGTGCTCAAGTGTTCTATTTATGACTGCCATTTCAAACAGGCCTTATGTGACCTTGGAGCTAGTGTCAACATTATGCCCAAGGAAATATTTGAGAAGTTGGGTTATCCTGCTCTTTCCTCTACCTTGGTGAGGCTTCAGCTTGTCAATTTAATGATCCGATATCCGGAGGGGATAGTTAAGAATCTCCTAGTGGAAGTCAGGAATTCTTATATCTTTACGGACTTAATGGTCCTAGATATGGAAAGTGATATACCGCTCATTCTCCGGCGACCATTCTTATATGATGCCAAGGCAAGGATTGATGTTAGGACCGGAATAATCCGATTTCGCATTGGGAGAAAGAACATGACATTCAAGTTCTAGCCTCGAGAAGAGCAATGTTATGTGATCGACCCGGATGATGGATGGACAGCACAGTGGACGGAGCCAAAACCCCGTCTATGAGACTACCGACTACACCAGGTAAGAAAACAAAAAATAAGAAGGTGTGGTGGAAGAAAAATCAAGCAACCCCATCCACTTCTCCAGAGTGGGGTGCTGAATGGAATTAAGCGCCGGAGGATTGTCCCGCTTGTCGGACTTAAGAGGGTAAGCCCTTTGCCGAAAGGTAAATTCGGCAGTTAACTCATGTTTCCCTTTCCAAATTTGATTTCCCCAACATTTGGATTTTTCCAATGCATATTTGAATTTTCCAAACCACCATTTGCTTGCTGGAATTTTCCTAGCCTTCTTTCCATTTTTTCTGGAAATTCTAAAAATAATTTTTGGGTTTGAATTTCAAAGAAAAATCCTTCTGAGCATTTCTGGAGCAAACTTTGGACCATGCACCACGACATGACACTCATGTAGCCGTTAAGGAGCTGTGGGCCAAGGGGGAGGTCAGTGGGCCCAGCCAGGGGGTAGGCCGACCCACGGGTTCGGCCAAACCCAACCGTTGGCCGCTGGGCCCCACCTTCCTCCAACGGCTAGTAGCCATTGTGCCTTGTCCCTCCCTCAGGGGCCTGGCACATTTGCTCTATAAGTAGAGGCTGAGAGCGGGTGTGGTTCATCCATCCACACATTTCACTCACTCACTCCCTCTCCACTCTTTGCTCTCGGGTTTTGGTTGAAGTTTTGCTCAAGTTCAAGTGCAAGAAAGCTCTCTCTCTCTCTCTTTGTTTCTTTGCTGCAAGAAAATGCTACGCTTGGAGGAGCAACTTCGGGTATGTATTCCATTTGGTTTCGCTAACCCATCACGAGTTGCCATTGTGTTTTGTTTCATTGTTGGTAGGCATGATCGGGATAGGTTGAAAGGCTACTGTGCTGTTTAGGCGGATGACAAGTTCTAGCTCATCCCATTCATGGGCTAGCGCTAGCTCCTCTCGCACCTCCGAATGCACCCCGGAGCCAATGGCCATGGACTACGAGGAAGAGCAAGAACAGCAAGTTGACCCACAAGCCGAAGAGATGGAGGTTGACGAGGTTGACGTCCCCTACACCGACTTGCAAGATGATCGAGAGAAACAAGCCTATGCCCTCCTGAAGGACCGTATCTTCAACCACACCAAGGACTTCGACTCGGATATTCTGGAGAGCATAGGTATGGACTTAGAATTCATCATTGTTTGGCATGCTATTGGATGGAGTGAGTTTGCACCCGTTTCTGAGTTTGGCTCTAGGCCCCTCACCATCCAGTTTCTTTGCACTCTTCGTGAGGTTTCAGACGGTATCACACTCCGACTTTTCGGGATGGATCACCATCTTACATGGAGAGATTTGAGCTGAACCCTTAGTTTTAATTCCTGTTGTGCTCTTGATCTTGACAAAGCTTGCCGCGATTTTTCTCGACATGGTTTTTGGGGTGAAATTTCTGGTCTTGAGGTCACTGGCAAGTTCGCACCTCTGTGCAACTATATTCATCATCCGACCCTTTGTTTGATGCACAAGTGGCTGGCCATTACTCTCTTCCCAAGGGAGGATGTAAGGCCCATGCGCAACGATGAGTTGGTGATTTTATATGCCATGATCCACAAGATTAAGATCTCTCCCGTCAAAGCTATAGTTAAACAATGGTTGGAGAATTTTAGGATGACAGGTCCCACTGAGTGTACTTCTCTGATTACTCGCCTTGATTCGAGGGTCGGGGCTCTAGCAGGGTGAACATCCCCAACATTGAGACGCCTGGATCTCTCATTAACTTGGCGTATCTGGTTCATGGCCATACACTCAAGGCGGGTCCGAATGAGTTTTTGGTTTTCTTTTACCCCGGTTATACAAACGAAATTCCATTACCTAACCTGGAGTTTCACTTGTATGGCGGTGGCCCTCTAACCATACCTCTTGTACCACAAGAGGAAGGTCTCAGGCATAGTGTTTTAGGTGGTAGGGCTACCAGGAGCGCATCAAGGAGAGCCGCAGGCTCACAGCCGCCGACATTAGCACCTCAGCCACAGCCTCGGTCGTAGACTCTGCCCATCGTGCAGCAATTGGTTTAGGAGGTTTGTATCACACCTGGGTTGGTACCTGGAGTTGATCCTGAGTACACACTGTTGGTATTTCTTACGGTCGCAGATAAATCCGCAAGCGCACAGATACCGTTGTAGCTTTCACCTTGAAGTATTCAGGGTATCAAATCCATAGGGAACGTGTGTACTAATCTTCTAACGAGATCGTCTAAGGACAACAAGAGAAATGATGGCGAGGGTAGAGAGGATTCCTATAGATAAGGACCTTGATGAAGGATAAGCTCACCGCCTATAGTCTGCCTACTTTGGGCACCGGGGTATCCGAGGCCTCTAGGAAATTGCCAGCAAACAGCTCTACGCCGTACCCGAACGTGGAGGATTACAAAGGACGGATAGGGCTGTCACCACCTGCCGCCTACCTCTACTAATCCGTGGGGTTACAAGGCAAACAAAGGTAATTTAAAGCCCAGACACCACGTCTATGCTATCAATTACTACTTTAGTCTTGTTCCTAGACCAAAGTATTCACTAAGCATTCGTAAATGATTAATGAACGATGAACCCGCAAGCAACTATAGAAGAGAACTTACTTAATCAAGAGAACTTAATACCATAAGAGATCACAAACACTTACTAAAAGCAGAAGCATCCATCGAGGTACAAGATCGAGGAAGAGTGCTGACAATCCCGGCACTTTCCCCGGACTACCCCTCACTCTCTCCCTATAATCTAGATACTATAGTAGAGTAGAGCTTCGCCTTGGAGTGAAGCTTGTGGCTTCTCAATCTTGTGTGTATTGAACCAAAGCCGGGTGCATCTATTTATAGCTTTGTAGGACGGTGGAGAAGTCGCTCGAGGTGGTTGAGGCCGTTTGGCCCCAGGACCAGGTCGGCCGATCCTAGGGGGTCGGCCGACCCTCAGATGCACCGTCTTGCATTGTGCATGGCTAAGATGCGTCCCTAGAGTCGGTATGGAGCTGGTCGTCGAAGGGGGACCGATTCCGTTGCCCTTAGAGGTCCGCCGACCTAGAGTTGGCTCGCCTCGGGCCCATCTTCCTCTGGGTCTCTTCCCCGTGGGTCCTAAGGTCGGTTTTGTGTGGGTCAGCTTGAATTGAGTATATTTAATTCTTGTTGTGGGCCCCTCAATCCAAGTGATAGACACATGGTTTCATCTTGTCCTTTGATCGAAACCGACACCCAAGCAGCGGTCAAGATGTTCCATGATTGTGCTTCTTTGCTGTGGCCAAAGATGGGCTCCATTGGGCTTGGGCCCAGGTCGGCCGACCTAGGTGGGTCAGGCGACCTGGCCCTGAGCCCAAATGTCCTCCTCTTTTGCTAGTTAGTCCCTGCATTCACATATTCACCAAAACTTGTGGAATTGATTAGATATAAACCATATCGTTATGTTTGGTGATTATATTTGACATATTCTCTGCAGGGGTTGACGGTCAAAATGAGCATTTAAGGACCGTCAACAAGCTCCCCCACACTTAACCTTTACTCGTCCTTTAGTAAAGCTCAAAACTAGGGTGGAAAACATGACTCCAACTGATATGATGCAAGCATATAAATTATTCTAAAACATACCTGCACTTGTGAATTTTGTAGTGTCTATCATGCCACCTTGGGTGGTTGAGGAATGGAATGGCCTTGGCTCAGTCATCTGCACTCTTCTATTAAGTAACTTGGGTTTTGATAAATTTTCAAAAACATAACCTTACCTAGCTCCTCAAATGATTCTCTCAGATCTCTCAAAGTGTATAATCCCTCACCAAGGCATTCTTTTGCCTTCTTTCACCCTACTTCTAAAAGGTTTATGTGGAACTTAAGGTAGGAGTGAAGATAAGGCATACTTGCATCACATATATTGCAGAGTCAAATAGTGGATCCAAGAAGAAAATTGTTCATACAATCTGATCAAGATGTGCATGTGTGTGGACCAATGGAATTGTAGCTCCTTTTTGTATGATCTCTCTCCTCTTGAATTTATTTTGAGAACATGGCTATCTCTTCCTTTCTTTCCTTTTTTTATAATACTTGGGCCTTCAAGTGCCCATATTTTTTTTCCTTTTGTGTTTTTTTCATAGCCCATGTCTCTTTTGCAAAGGATACTTGGAGAGAGGGAGATCAATACTTATATGGAGCATTTATTTTGTGGATGAATGAGATGTATGTTGCTAGCTTCCAGTGTAGAAGTTTAGCATGTGTATGTGGAGTGTACGTGATCTTGATCATGAAAGCATGAAAAGCATCTTACAAGGGTCACAAGAATTTGACAAAGCTCAATGTAATAAACAAGCAACATATGTGAATGGGTTTTGTAATGCGAACATCATATGGCTTTGGTAGGAATAAGGCATCACAGAGGAGCTCTGTAAGGCTATTCATTTTAAGGTTTTGCAAGAAAAACATCCCAAGCACTTTATACAGAAAGAGCAAGATTTCTTTCATCATACCATATCTTATTAATCAACCACTTAGATAAACATATTTCCCTAAAGATATATGCTCACAAGCAGTAGGCGCATGTGCAAGGAATAAAGTATATGCAAGCCAATCAAGGATAGACATGTAAACCAAAGGAGCACCCAAGTTCATTTTATCATGAGTTTAATTTTAGATATCATCTCAAGATAGGATTGAATTAAACTCATGGATCAGAGAGGGTGAGGGACAGGATGTGCATACCATCGCTCTGGACGAAAATGTGGACGAGAGGTGCCAGAGGGCCTTCGGCCGACCAAGGGGATCGGCCGACCCCCTCTGGGCCTCGGTCGCCTTGATCTTTCTTGAGCTAACCTGTGCGATGTTGTACATCTTGTCTGTGGGTGGTCTCGACCATGTGCATGTCAGGAAACTCGAGAGACCCCCACACTTGATCTTGTACCTGCATTTATTCATACACGGTGGAAACAAAACAATGGCTCTTTGGTTTTAAAAACCAAGAGCCTTTATTGGGTTCAAATATTTATTTTTTTAGTTATGCAAGTTTTTATATATAGCAAGATGCAACAACTAACATCACCTGAAAACCACGATAAAGTTTTGTACAAATGGAACCTATTGCGAAACACTTACGACCTCCCCCACACTTGGATTTCTGTGTCGCAGGACACCAAAAATCAAAAGTGTTGGCCTCCTTCGAAATTTGTTCCATGATCAAAACTTACCAAGGTGTTACTGCTGATGTAGCTCCATGTTCTTAAGCATCACCTGTCCATCGTTCTTCTTAATCTCCACCTGAAATGGTTAGCGACAAAAAATACCCGAAGGAAAGCTTATCCTAAAAACATGTTCTTGCTTTTATTTGAAAGAAAAATAAATGATAATTCGAGCCATCTCTAGGCAGTGCTTTGTTTATGGTCTGAAGCTAGACCATGGGGAATCCTCACATTGTTGCTATCATTGGCGATGTAGTTCCCAACTCCATCGTCAATTGTAGATATACCATTGAAGTTCTAGCTGCAATGTTAGTGCCAAAGATGCAAAACGAAATCTGCAATGTTTATGATAAACAAATGCATCTACAACCAACCGTCTATACATTTTATAAATGAGGACCTTAAGGTGGTTGTAATCCTCGTGCGTGCTTGTGGCACAAGACGTGACTAACTCTGGAGATTCACTAAATGAGCATGACTCTTGTGGGATTTCGAAAGAGAAGGTTTCATGCTCATTTATGGAATCCTTTTGCTCGGACTCTAGAGTCAATATTTCAAGCGTGTCCATGGCCTTTGGGTTCTCTAACTCAAGAGGTTCATCATTGAACATCGGAGTTGTTTCTTGACCATTACCGAGAATAACTTCCTGAGGGCCTAAGGGACACGGCTTCCGCTTGATTGAAGATGATGATGAAGGTCGTTCGGTTTCATAGAGATGAGAATTTAGTTCAGATGAAACGAACAGCGACACAAACATCACCTTCTCAAGTGAGTTATGCTCGGGGAGAGGCTTTGCCATAGGAATTTCTGGGCAAGAAATATGAGTGGCAAGAGTAGCTTTCCCAAGCTCCCCATTGAGGCTCCCTTGAGATACTTCTTTTTGGAGAAGCTTTTGTGTTGGGTGGCCTAGGAGGAGATCAAAATTGAGGGTATCGAAGATATGAAAGTCTAAGTTTACCTCAGTTTTGTCTAACGTGATCATCACGGCACTTGCGACCCCTCGACATTGAAGGATGTGTCCAAAAGGACAACTTTTGAGGAGCGTGTCGGATGGCCTTAGCGGAACATTTCCTAAGAGAGCGTATGCTAGGTGCCATGGCATGACATTTATCTTAGGGTTGAAATGGCCTTCTACGACAGCTCCCCTTATATAACATGTAAAGATTATGGAAGGTGAACTATTCCTAATTGCTTCGAAAAAGTGCCTTACTCCATCCGACCATTCCTTCTTTATGTCTTTCATGAGAAATGCTTTGTTAGGAGGATCGGGAGGATGAGAAAGAGGGAGTGTCGAAGCCTTCTTGTGCCAAGAGTAGTCCGAGGTGTTTTCATGGTTTTCATATAGATCATCCTCGAATTTAAAATTGAATCCTGAAGGTTGAATTACTTCTTCCTTCAAGGATTGTGGTTCAGGAGTGGGCTCTAAGGCTAGATCTTGCAAGGTGAATTGGCATGGCTCGGATACGGCCATCCTAGGATCATCTTCCTCGGATCTTGTCTTAGAGTTGTGCTGGGGTTTGTGTTGTGTTTCAGTGGAGGGAGTTATTTCCAGAATCTTTTCTAGAAGACCTCTCCCTTCATCCAGGGTTACGTGCATGAACGAACCTCCAGCGGCACCATCTAGGATGAAAGCAGCATCATGGTTTAGGCCCGATCGAAAATGTTGCACTAGCATGAAGTCGGGTATGCCTAAGTCTGGCCCAAACTTGTTTAGTGAAACAAATCTTTCCCAAGCCGCACCTAGAGTTTCCTTCTCACCCTGCTGGAAGCAAACGATCTCCCTACGAAGGGCACATATACGGTGAATGGGAAAGAAGTAAAGACAAAACTTGTCCCGTAGTTTTCCCCAATTTCCATTTACGTCCCTTTCGGTCTGGTAGTACCATCTCGTTGCCTTCTCATTGAGAGTGAACGGAAATAACTTCCATTTGATGGTCTCTTGTGTCATGCCTAAGATCCTCAGACATGAGCACAACAACTCGAATTTTCACAGGTGATCGTAAGGATTTCGTTGTCGGCTCCTGAGAAGGATTTATTCCGAACCATGTCTATAAAGTCGGGGCAGAGTTCAAAGCTAGATGTGCTGATTGATTGATCAGAAGGTGGTAGCTCAAAGAACTCACGCCTTGGAGCAAAGAATTCTAGAATAGATAATTGCTCCATGGTACAAGGGGTATAAAATAAGAGTGAAGAAAAATAAAAAAATAAAAAGATACGAGGACGAACAAGGTTCGAAGATAATACAGCAACCGTTCCCTGGTGTTGGTATTTCTTACGTCGTAGATAAATCCGCAGGCGGACGGATACCGTTGTAGCTTTCACCCGGAAGTATTCAGTGTATCGAATCCACAGGGAACGAGAGGGCATTGTCTAATTACTAAAGTTGACCGGATCGATCGAGTGTATATAAAGGCTGGGTAGAGAGGATAACTTAGCACTAAGGCTAATTATAGTGAAGGGAATTCTCCTATGCTTGCTTTGGGCACCGGGGTATCCTAGGCCTCTAGGAAATTGCCAGCCAACAGCTCTACGCCGTACCCGAACGTGGAGGATTACAAAGGACGGACAGGGCTGTCACCACCTGCCGCCTACCTCTTCTAATCCGTGGGGCTACGAGGCAAACGAGAGCAGATATACACCTAAGCACCACGCTTAAGATAATATCAGCTATCCTAACCTTGGCCAAAGATTAAGATACTTTATGAATAAAGCAACGAACCCACAAGCACAATAGAGAACTCAGCTTTTCTATAACTCAGACTTAAATACTAGTTGAATCCCGGATACTTACTGAGTAGCTCGCATCCGTCGAGGTACAGGTGGAGGGTCGCCGACACGCCGGGACTCCTCCAGACTCTCCCTCACTCTCTCCCTACTTCTACTCTCATTTGAGGAGGGCTTCGCCTTGACTTGATGCTCTAGCTCGATGATGATGTTCAATGACCGGTATGCATCTATTTATAGCTTGTAGAGGCGGTTGGGAGTGGACACATGGAAGATGAGGACGAACGGACTCAGTCACAGGTCGGGCGACGCGGGGAGGTCGGCCGACGTTCGATCCACCGCCTTGAGTGATCCACGACGTAGATGGACTCCTGGAGGCGGTAGGAACCCGTACCAGAAGGATGAGGCGGTTTGGCCTCCGGACCAGGTCGGGCGACCGGGCTCGGTCGGGCGACCGGCTACCGGCACCGATCGGGCCCATCTTCGGCTGAGTGACTGTTTAGTGGGTCCTCATGGCGGTTCCAGGTGGTATAGCTTGGATTGAGTACGTTTAGTTTATGAGGTGGGCCCTTCAATCCATGTGAACTCCCCTTGGACCATTCCCATCTCTTGGATTCAACCGACATGGAATCAGTGGCTAGGATGATCCCCAAATGTGCTTCTTTGCCCTGGAGGAAGTTGGGCCCCATTGGGCTCCGGGCCAGGCTCGGCCGACCAGGCCAGGTCGGCCGACGAACCTTTTGTGCCCGATTGGCCTCATCTTTTACCAGCCACTGTCTTGTAGGCCGTGGAGTCCCACCCTAGGTGACACCACTCTATTTGAGTATGTGTACTTGTGGATGTGGCCCCTTTGTGCTTCTCTTGAGGTCCTTCTCCCATATGGGCTTGACCCAACCTTGGTGCATAGGCAAGGGTTGGTCTAGAGTGGCTTTCCTAGCATATATCCAAAGATAGGGTCATTTGGCCTCGGTTGGGCGTCGACCGACCTGGCTGGGTCGGGCGACCGCCCACCAGCCCGTTTCACCTCAGATTTCGCCTGTTGCCTCCTGCATACACATAGTCACCAAAACTAGTTGAACTTGTTAGATATAATCCCTATAGCTATGGTGAATGTGTATTTGTGTATCAAAGTTGACGGTCTGAGATGTGCATTAATGAGCGTCAACACCTGGCAACGGCGCCAGAAAGCTTGTTGGTATTTCTTACGGTCACAGATAAATCCGCAAGTGAACGGATACCGTTATAGCTTTCACCCAAAAGTATTCAGGGTATCGAATCCACAGGGAACGTGTGTACTAATCTTCTAACGAGATCGTCCAAGGACAACAAGAGAAATGATGGCGAGGGTAGAGAGGATTCCTATGGATAAGGACCTTGATGAAGGATAAGTTCACCGTCTATAGTCTGCCTGCTTTGGGCACCGGGGTATCCTAGGCCTCTAGGAAATTGCCGGCAAACTGCTCTACGCCGTACCCGAACATGGAAGATTACAAAGGACGGATAGGGCTATCACCACCTGCCGCCTACCTCTACTAATCCGTGGGGTTACGAGGCAAGGTAACTTCAAGCCCAGACACCACGTCTATGCTATCAATTACTACTTTAGTCTTATTCCTAAACCAAAGTATTCACTAAGCATTCGCAAATGATTAATGAACGATGAACCCGCAAGCAACTATAGAAGAGAACTTACTTAATCAAGAGAAATTAATACCATAAGAGATCACGAACACTTACTAAAAGCAGAAGCATCCGTCGAGGTACAAGATCGAGGAAGAGTGCCGACAATCCCGGCACTTTCCCCGGACTAGCCCTCACTCTCTCCCTATTCTCTAGATACTATAGTAGAGTAGAGCTTCGCCTTGGAGTGAAACTTGTGGCTTCTTAATCTTGTGTGTATTGAACTGGAGCTGGGTTCATCTATTTATAGTTTGGTAGGACGGTGGAGATGTCGCTCGAGGCGGTTGAGGCCGTTTGGCCCCAGGACCAGGTCAGCCGATCCTAGGGGTTCGGCCGACCCTCAGATGCACCGTCTTGCATCGTGCATGGCTAAGATGCGTCCCTGGAGTCGGTATGGAGCTGGTCGTCGAAGGGGGACCAATTCCGTTGCCCTTAGAGGTCGGCCGACGTGCCAGGTCGGCCGACCTGGAGTTGGCTTGCCTCGGGCCTATCTTCCTCTGAGTCTCTTTGATAAGGGGCTGGCCGATCTTCTGAGAGGTAGATGATAAGTTCGATTAGTGGAGAACTCGACATTGGCGATCCGGCTTCAAATCAACACGATTCAATCCCTACAACCGTTACACCACTACTCCGTTGGCTATCAACCAAGCACAACATGATTGACCTCGCCAAGAACACAAGTAAGAAAGTGAAAATTTGCAATCTGAAATTGCTGATCTGTATGAAGCAAAAAATATGGTGTTCAAGCTCTGATCAACAAAGGACTAATCGCCACAGGGTTGAAGAACAAGAACGGGGGCCTTGGATCACTGTAAACGAACTTGTCACCACAGTTACAATGAATCTATCACAGTTTCGACTTCGAAAACTTGACTAAACAAAACCCAAACCTAAAGTGACGGCAGCCGCTGAGTTTAATACCCTCAAGGGGTCAGCTAGGGTTGGGGGCGGCCAGGGGGGCCCCCACAAACTGGGCTTAAGGCCTGACACGATACAAAGGCCCGACATAGCCCCAAAAGGTGACGCAGCACATTATCATGGTCACACAGAATGATCCATGAACATTCTGGAGCTGGGACCAGAACCAAAATGACAGTGTCGTCGTCCTCTTTCCAGCGCATCAAAGATCGCCTTTTTTTGATGTCATATGACGGAGATATCGCCGAAACCGTGCAGGGGTGTCGGCTGAATCCGAGACGGACATGACGGCTGAGTTGGAGACGAATTGCAACTTGGGGAAGACCATGACAGCGGCGGAAACAAACACACAACGATGGTTGATTGAACTACGACGACGAACAGAACCTAAACCAGCAACAAGACTCAACCACGGACACAAACTCAACAAAGCGAATCTAAAAACAAAATTGCATGGCTAAAACAGGGCGGTAGGACAGTGGAAAGTAAATAATTTTAGGGCTTTTGTGGACTATAAGGATGAACACGAATGAATCTAAAGGGCACACGGTAATACCTCACAGTCAACCTGAATCCTGATACCACTTGATAAGAGGCTGGCCGATCTTTCGAGAGGTAGATGATAAGTTCGATTGGTGAAGAACTCGACGTTGGCGATCCGGCTTCAAATCAACATGATTCAAACCCTGCAACCATCACACCACTGCTCTGTTGGTTATCAACCAAGCACAACTTGATTGATGTCGCCGAGAAGGCTTTCCCTGCAAGCGAATCGAAGAACACAAGCAAAAAAGTGAAAACTCGCAATCTGAAATTGCAGATCTGTATGAAGCGAAAAGTATGGTGTTCAAGCTCCGATCAATAAAGGACTAATCGCCACAGGGTTGTAGAACAAGAACGGGGACCTTGGATCACTGTAAACAGACTTGTCACCACAGTTACAATGAATCTATCACAGTTTCGACTTTGAAAACTTGACTAAACAAAACCCAAACCTAAAGTGATGGCAGCTGCTGAGTTTAATAGCCTCAAGGGGCGAGCTAGGGTTGGGGGCGGCCAGGGGGGCGCCCACAACCTGGGCTTAAGGCCCGACACGATACAAAGGCCCGACATGGCCCCAAAAGGTGATGCAGCACATTGTCGTGGTTACACAGAATGATCCACAAACATTCTGGAGCTGGGACCAGAACCAAAATGACGCGTCGTTGTCCTCTTTCCAGCACATCAAAGATCGCCTCATTTCGATGTCGTATGACGGAGATATCGCCGAAACCGTGCAGGGGTGTCGGCTGAATCCGAGACGGACGTGACAGCTGAGTTGGAGACGAATTGCAACTTGGGGAAGACCATGACGCATGTATGTCTAGCATGACGATGTCCTCATCACTCTTCCCCGTGGGTCCTAAGGTTGGTTCTGTGTGGGTCGGCTTGAATTGAGTATATTTATTTCTTGTTGTGGGCCCCTCAATCCAAGTGATAGACACATGGCTTCATCTTGTCCTTTGATCGAAACCGACACCCAAGCAGTGGTCAGGATGTTCCATGATTGTGCTTCTTTGCTGTGGCCAAAAATGGGCTCCATTGGGCTTGGGCCCAGGTCGGCCGACCTAGGTGGGTCGGGCGACCTGGCCCTGAGCCCAAATGTCCTCCTCTTTTGCTAGTTAGTCCCTGCATTCATATATTCACCGAAACTTGTGGAAGTGATTAGATATAAACCCTATCGCTATGTTTGGTGATTATATTTGACATAGTCTCTGTAGGGGTTGACGGTCAAAATGAGCATTTAAGGACCGTCAACACACACCTGGATGGGACCAGCTCCATCACCAGCACGAGGTCGGGAGTTCATCATGGCAGAGTGCTCCACACAAGGCGTGGAGACGGACGAGACACAGGGAGCGGTCTACCAGCTCTAGTTCTGGCGCACCACCGACATGGGGTGCACACCGATCGACTTCATCGCGGGGTTACGATGCTCTCACCCAGCAGTTGGGTGAGCTCACCGTTCGTACCGGCGACTTGGAGGAGGCCGTGCACCAGCATGCTCAGTCTACCCAGGACTGGCAGCAGACAACCGGCGAGCGAATCCTCGCCACGCAGCTAGCGCAGCAGCAGCACCACGAGCAGATGATGGCTTACTGGCGCAGCTTGGGGTACAACCATGATCAGCAGTAGTAGCTTGATTCTAGCTTGGGGGAGAACATCAAGAGAGGTAAATTGAATCTTTTACCACTTTCAGAATTATGAATGATAAAAAAACTAAAAAGACCAAAAATATTTACTTCTTTCTTATGTGCGGTGAGAATGCTTTAATCTTTCATGGGTGAAATGATGAATAGTTGCTCTGTTTATTCTTCTCATATGCCTTTATACGACTTAGTATCCTGCCTAAGTCTTGAGTTCATTGGCTTGCATGATCAAACCTTAGCTTGAAACTTGGGGGTAGTGATAGCATGATCCATGCCTAGGTTGTTGTGAGGTATGATATGGTTTAATAGAGTTGCTATGATCTTGTTTTATGTGATGCTTGATATCCGAAGTTTTGTTTTCGAAAATGCAAAAATGACAAGTTTCTCAATGATGAGAAATTCCGATCCAGGGCCATACATTGATCCTATCTTGTTATAGCCTCCAAATATGCAGCTTGTTCTCTCATTGAGCTTTGTCAAATTGTTGTGACCCTTGGTGAGAATTTTTCATACTCCCATGATCAAGAATCACGTACACACACCACTACATGCTAAACATCTATCCTAGAAGTTGAGCACCCATCATTTCATCCATCCATCCACCGCCAAAATAAACACTCCATGTTGTTTCATGACCTCTCTCTAAAGTTAATTTCATGAAAGGACTTGGGGCTATGCAAAAAGAAATAATAAGACGCATACCCAAAGAAGGTATGCCACATGCTCAAAAGGCATGACATGAAAAAAAAGAGAAAGATAGCCCAAGTCCCCGAAAGGAAAAAGAGAGAGAGAAGGATCATGTGAAAAGGAGTCCATTATATTCATATCCACCATATTCGCCATCCACACACTTGCACATTCTTGATCAAGGTGTATGACTTGCTTCTCCAAAGGATCCAGTATTTGACTTAGCAACATATGAGAGACAGGTATGCTTTCATTTTCTCACCCTCAGCTCCACAAAAAGCTTATTAGAAGTAGGATGTGAAAAAGAAAGGCAAACTTATGCCTTGGTGAGGAATCATACACATTGAGCGATCCGAGAGAATCATTTGAGGAACTTTGATTTCTTTTCAAAAATTTTACAAAACCTTTTGATTGACAGTTGATCATGAATGAGTGAATGGTGCTTTACATAACTTATTCTACCTTACAACCGCCCAAGGTAGGTGAAGCTACATGCCCCACAGAAGTAAAGTATGAAGTGAGATCAATGCCAACTTATTCAATTCTTGGTAGAGTACTTTGATGTATATATGGCATAGGTTAGGAATACAACTTTGTAGCAACTATTGATCAGCCACAAACCTAAGTCCAAGTGCTTGCTCGGGACGAGCAAGAGGCTAGCTTGGGGGAGTTGTCGATGGCTGTTAAGCACCGAAAATAGCCTTCAATATTCTCTAATAAAGTGAAGGATTGGCATTACTCGCACGCATATTTCCCTTCGATTAATGTAGTTCCACATGTCCTTGGAGAATATTTGGTTGTAGGTGATTTGCTACAAAAATAAAGGAGAATCCACCCTCATGGATCCAAGTGACAACATCCCTACGAATCAGAAACTGCTACGCGTGCATCACATGGATTGAAGGGCCCACAACAGACACAAATCGCCTCAATTCACCGTGGACATGTGCAACTACCTTTTGGGACCCACATGACAGCGACCCTGATGAAGCACACAGCGAGGGGAGCCAGCCAGGAGTCGGCCGAACCCTTGGTTTGGCCGAACCGACTGTAGCTCGGTTCATCCTGGCCCTCCACTTGTCACTCTCTCGGGCTGTCGTGAAGGTCAGTTGCGGGTGGATACTGGAATATTCCTTCTGAGATGCTGCCTCTTGGAGCCTATAAATATGAGTGGAGGGGCTCCAAATGAGACACACACATCTTTGGGCAATCACTCTCTTCCTTTAGGCTCTAGGCTTAGTGGAGTTAGGCTAGAGTAGCTCTATTCAGGTTCTAGTTCTCCTTGAAGCTAGGGTATGGCTCTTGTATCTTCTAGTTCTAGGATGACTTTATTCTACTTCAGTGATATATCTTCTACATATATTGTTTGTCTTTGTCATGATATGAATGAGTTGAGCTTGTGTTCTTGCTATCATAAGTGGCTAGGCTTATATGCTCATGAGTTAGTCATATAATCTTGCTTCAGTAGTATAGACTTGAGTGCCCTCATACATGTTAGACTTTGCTCTAGTTCAACTAGAGTATGGTTTCATATGTGTATTAGTCTCCATGATCTATGCCACGACATTGGTCCATCGGCCATTCTTATGGTGACGTTGATCATAGTCTTATTAGCCCGGAATGGTCAACATATTGTGAACAATGTGAGCATGGGGCTTGGATTGGAATCATCGACTGGATATGAGTGTGCCCCACGGTTTGGCCGGGGTAGGCCATAGGTGGTGACAGCGATGTTGGACCCTCTGAAATCCCCCACATTTGGGTATTGCTGTAGGAGTTTGTAAATGAGTAGTCACTTCGCCATGCGTAACTGGTGCGGGAGGCTATCTCCCCATGTGCCTAGGTGCATAGGCTTAGATTGTGGGTGTGTATGAATACCTTGCTCTAACTTGTTCAGTGCAGTATATGGGAAGTACATTAGAACCTAGATGCCAACTCTTAGTCCTTCTCCCTAGACTAGTTAGTCCTGAGATGATCCCATGTGTGTCAGACTACCATCATATCTTATTATCTTACCCCTTCCTTTGTATATGATTCTATCCATACTATCGCTATATTCAAGATTGAAACAGTATTCTTTAACCGGCCGCCTTCCTTTGGGAAAATACGATACCCTTGGGAATACTCATGGGTGAAGTGCTACAATGGTATATCCGTGCGCTTGCGGATTCATTTGCATTTTTTAGAATACCATATGACATCTTCTAGCGATGTCGCTAGAACTAAACATTGTAGTGGCGACGTTAAGAAATGCCAATAGTGGGCTCAAAGCGGCCCACTAGCCCGGCCGCCCACCTACTCACCCCCACCTGCCCTCCTGGGCTCAAAGCGGCGGTGGGCCAAAACTGAGATTGTCTCGGCCCACTGTTGGTATTTCTTAGCGTCACCACTTTGATTAGTGATGGAACTAGAGATGTCTTATCATAAATCTAAACGTTACAGAGATTCTGCAGGCGCATAGAAGTACGTTGTAACATTTCACCCAGGAGTATTCCAGAGTATCGTTATTTGTTTATCCACAGGGAAAGCGTTTAGTTAAAGAGAGGTGTCATCCAATGCATTTACTTACAACAATATTAATCTATCATAATCTAGACAAGGGTAAATGATATGGAAGTGTAAGGGTAATGTGACACACAGAAGTTCATTGCTCGTCATTATGGTAGTCTTAGTTAGTCATAGAACATTAGTAAAGATTACAAAGGGATTCATTAGCATCATACAAATGGGACTTGGATATACAACATTATCCTATACAAACTCATACAATTGACATATGCAAGAGGACATATCGAGGTGTCCAGTGGTTCCCTCATCAAGGGACCACAGGAGGACGTCTTATCATAAAGGCATAATATCATCTCCCGAATGTGGAGGATTACAAAGGACGGACAGTGCTGTCACCACCTGCCGCCTACCTCTACTAATCCGTGCAGTATTGATACCCTCAACAGTATCCCATATTCCAAACACTATGTTTGCAATATGTAATACAACTCTATCTATCACGTTAATAAATAGAGCAACCATAAGGCACATTGAGCCAATGTCATAGCATACATCAACTGCAGTATATACTAAGTAAATAGAGTAAAGTTGAGGCATACAACATAAGTATGAAGATACTTCCATTAAGCTCAGAGTATTACAAGTATGTAAAGAGATACAAAAGCTGAACTCTAGAACTTACCAAGACTCCTTTGGAAGCCCTTCAGAAGATCTACTATTAGGACTATCACTACTAAGACTAAGACTAAGCTTGTAGCAAAGGAGAGCTTTTCTTCTAGTGTGTATTGAGTACGGCGCCCTTTGTAGGTATTTATAGCATCCATAGGCGGTGGAGAATCAGCCAGAGGCGGTTGAGGCCGGTAGGCTGTGGGCCTAGGTCGGCCGAATTGAGGGCGTCGGCCGACCCTCTGATGCACCGACTCTAGTGATCCATGGCTCAGATGTACTCTCCAAGGCGGTTCACAGCTACTGGTCAAGGGAGGGCCGAGTTAGGCACACGAGGAGGTCGGCCGACCTAGGGGGGTCGGCCGACCCTCCACAATCGCCTCTCGGGCCCACCTCTCTCTTGGAGACTTCCATGTGGGTCCTGAGGTCGGTTCCAGATGGGTACCGTCAGTTTGGGTGAACGAAGCTCTGGTTGTGGGCTCTTCAATCCATGTGATGGTGTTGAGGCCAAATCCTGTCCTTTGTTTTCAACCGTCATTGAATCAACGCTCACGATGACTCTATGTTGTGCTTCTTTGCCTGCAAGAAAGTTGGGGTCGAATGAGCGCCAGGCCAGGTCGCCAGACCTAGCCAGGTCGGTCGACCTGGGCATGGGCCCATTTTCCTTCATCTTTTGCACCATGGTCCCTGTACTCAAATATATTCTAGATATGCATGCTACAACATTATTGGAATGCAAAAGTCTAAGTTATGCTTGATCTTTCTTAGTTTTCTGAGCCTATTGATGGTCGAATTCCCATTATAAGGACCGTCAACACCCACCACCCAGTTATCTTTATTTATTTTCCAGAATATGAATTCCACACAATTTACATTCAAGCCCTCAGGTTTTTGTCATTTTACATTCTGCAATTAGTGTGAGACAATAAATATTTACTTTCAGCCCCTGTCAATTTCTGTTATTGTAAATATGTGTTTGTTTCAGCACTTTTTGCATTTCCATGTCCTTTAGCTTTACAAGTATTTTTGCAAATTTAATTTCCTCGCCCTACTTTATTTTATTTAATGCAATTTTTCCCTCTAAATTGGAAGAATTCTTAGAAGTTTGAGTTCATATGGATTTACGCATGCCTCAGCATAGCGACTATCCCTCTAACTCAGAATTGTACCAACTAAAATAGAGGACATTTAATTTATTGTTGGAGTTCATTTCATTTTTAACTCACATAAATTGCATAAATATTCCATTATTTCTCAAAATTGTTGGCAATCACATTGTAGGTGAGATGGCAACCAAAGAGTTTGAGTTCCTCGCTCTTGATGGTTCTAATTTCCCTGCTTGTGCGATGGATGTCAAAGTGACTCTGTCAACACAAGGACTATACAGATGTATAGATGAAACAATTCAAGAGACTGTTACCATCTCTAACATTTCTAAATACTCCACCTTGAAAGTGATAAGGAATCATATCCATCCAGATTTGAAAATAGAGAACATGTATGAGGAGGATCCACTCGTTTTATGGACATCTCTCAAAAATCGATATGAACAGCATAAAGCTTTTGTCCTCCCAAAGGTAACGCATGAATGGAACCACATACGCCTACAAGATTTCAAAACTGTGGATGAGTTCAATCATGTTGTTCATAAGATATGCGCTAAGCTCTGGTTTTTTGAGAAAGAACCTTCTGAAGCGGAGAAAATTGAGAAGACTCTGTCTACAATGCTCCCTTCAGAAAGGATTATTACTCAATATTGTGAGAAGAAATTCATAGTGTACTCTTCACTCATTCAGACAATGAAACAGGCAGAAAAGAAATCATGAGCTCACTGTGTGGAACTCAAACCAGCGCCCATTGGGCACTACTCCACTGCCTGAAGTACATGCGAATGCGAAGAAAAATGGATCGAATGGGAAAATACAGACTGGAAATTCTTTAGGAAAGGGCAAATGCAAGAGATCCAAAAAGCCACGTGGGAACATCCCAAGGGGGAAAGGCATTTCTAAGCCCAAATATGATGGTAGCAACAAAATCGCATGCTACTAGTGTGGTTGCAACAATCATATTGCTAAGAAATGCAGGACCCCTAAGCATCTTGTTGAACTATACATGAAGTCTTGGGTCGTACACAGAACACTCAGAAGTATGAAGCACACTTCATCTCTCAAGAGCTGGAGACTGGAGCTATGGACCCCATCCCTGAAGGAACGGGATCGAGCAACACCAAGACTCTACCAAATGAAGAGGAAGGCTCCATGGACATCGACAATATGCTCGTGGAATGCACTTCCAACGACATATTTGGAGACTTCAACTAGTCCTCATAGCTTCAATTTTAATTTATGCAAAAACAAGTTCTTGTAATGAAGACATGATGTTGCTATCTTTTTATCAGTTGTAATAATAATTGTGTTATATTAATATATTCGTATGTGCTTTCTATATTTTTGCATTATTTTTATGAGTTTAAATTCTGCATTATATAGATTGCTACGGGAGTCAATCCAATGGATGAAGAGATGTGCCTAGTGGACCGTTGTACCACAAACACTATACTTAGGGAAGTCAAATTTTTCCAAACTCTCACAAAGAGAGAAGGACAAGTTTTGACCATCACGGGACGCGATGCTATGATTGTTGGTTCTGGTAGAGCCCCCATCGTACTTCCAATGGGTACATAGCTAAATATCGAGGAGGCATTATTGTATCCCGATTCAACACATACCCAACTAAGTTATAGAGATATCCGAAATAATGGGATCCATGTGGAAACACATGAGGAAAACAATGAGGAGTTCCTCCTCTTAACCAAAGATACCGGATATGGAAAACAGACCCTTGAAAAGGTGCCTTCTCTACCGTCTGGATTGTAATACACATACATCAAACCCATACCACATGTTACATACAAAGTGATTTTTTCGAATGTTGATGCATTCAAAACTTGGCATGAACGCCTTGGCCATCCTGGCATCGGGATGATGAGAACAATCATAAGCAATTCAAGTGGACATGACATGAGCGATAGAAAATTTCCAAAATCCTTAGATTTTGTGTGCACCTCATGTGCAACCGGGAAATTAATTTTGAGACCCTCACATCTCAAAATAAATTCTGAGCCATTTATGTTTCTTGAACGCATTCAAGGTGACATTTATGGCCCCATTCAACCATTGTCTGGACCATTCAGGTACTTCATGGTTTTAATAGTTGCATCCACACGATGGTCTCATGTGTGTCTATTATCGACACGGAACCATGCTTTTGCAAAATTGATAGCACAAGTCATCAGACTTAGAGCAAGTCATCCTTAACACCACATAAAATCAATCAGATTGGACAATGCTGCAGAATTTTCTTCCAAAGCCTTCATTGATTATTGTATGGCATTAGGAATTGAAATTCAACATTCTGTACCATTGTTGACGGTCCTTATAACGGAAATCTGACCGTCAATAGCCTCAGGAAATTAATAAAGATCAAGCATGACTTAGACATTTGTATTCAAATAATGTTGTAGCATGCATATATAGAACATATTTGAGTATAGGGACCTTGGAGTAAAAGACGGAGGAAAATGGGCCTAGGCCCAGGTCGGCCGACCTGGCTAGGTCGGGCGACCTGGCCTGGCACCCACTTGATCCCAATTTCCCAGCAGGCAAAGAAGCACAACATAGAGTCATCGTGAGCATTGATTCAATGACGGTTGAAAGCAAAGGACGAGATTTGGCCTCAACACAATCACATGGATTGAAGGGCCCACAACCGGAGTTTTGTGCACCCAAACCGACGGTACCCACTTGGAAACGACCTCAGGACCCACTCAGCAGTCTCCCAGAGAGAAGTGGGCCCGAGAGGCATTTAGGCTGGGTCGGCCGACCTCCCCGCGTGCCCAACTCGGCCCTCCTTTAACCAGTACCTATCACTACTACAGAAACCATTTTTCAAGTCAGAATTTTCACAGCCGGTTTTAAAAAATGGCGCAGAAAATGGTATCACAGTCGGTTTTCTTTTGCCTATCGCTGGGAAAGTAACAACTGGCTGTGAAAGGGGACTTTCACAGCCGGTTTTTTAGCTGGACCGGCTGTGAAAATCGAGTCCTTTTCATAGCCGGTCCGGCTAAAAAACCGGCTGTAAAAGTCCTTTTGTCAAGCTGACATTTGCAGGTACTTTTCACAGCCGGTTTTCAAGAATAACCGGCTGTGATAATGAATTTTCAAAGCTGGTTTTAATCTGCCAGCTCTGGAAAGACATTATCACAGCCGTTTTTTCTAAAAAACCGGCTGTGAAAAGGGTGCAACCATATATGGTGCTGCCTCCCCTCCCCTCCTTCTTCCCCAACCCGACACAAATAAAATTTTCACCATTGTTACGGCCACTTTTTCAAATTTTGCTCAAAGAGACTCTATTTTTGAAGGATATACCTCACCAACTTAGCAAAAGGTTGGTCTCTAGCTATATCTCATTTCCACCAATGCATTTGTGGGTTAATTTTCAAGTTTTGGATGAATTTTATGGAGAGGGTGTTCATCAATTTAGAGGCCATTTCTCACCAAATTTTTCGTGTAGGAGGCCGAATTTGGATGGTTTCACACCTCCACCATGGTTAAAGGTTGGTATGTGCGCATAATTGTTGTAGGTTGTTAATTTGATTGGTTAGATTTTGGCAAACTAGGGATGAGAATGAATAAGTGGTTGCTCTTTGATTATTATAGAGGTATTTCTCACCTATTGATTCATGGAGGAGATCGATTTGATGGTTGATTTATTTGCTTGGTTAGATTTTATCAAATTTGAGTTGAATTTGAATGGAAGACGCTCTTTTCCATTTTAGATCAATTTGTCGAATTGGCTTACATGCATGGTGCTGAATTCTAAAGGTTGAACATCAATCGCTTGTTTCAAGGTTAGTATCTATCTATACTTAATTTTGCAAGCATTTTTTGTTACATTTCATAAATTTGAAATTATGGGTATAGCCTGAAGTAATAGATTAGTGTATTTAACTAAACTAGCTATTTGTTTAGGGGCCAATAAATGTTTAAACGACTTTGGTCACAGTTGTTCAAGGTTACATTCATGAAACTTGTTAGGGCCTTTTAACTGAATTAAAAAAATTGTTCTATTCTAATTCACAGATGGATAGAGGATGGATGTATGATTCTTTGGGAAGAGGTGATAATTTTGTGAAAGGAGTTCAGTCTTTTATAAATATTACCAAGGCATTTATCATCAGTCATCCAAGGGAAGGGGGGTATGTTTCATGCCCATGCGTTGATTGCATGAATCAGAAGCAGTTCACAAACATCGAGCAGATCTGATGCCATTTGCTAACTAGGGGTTTCAAGCTAGATTATATGATTTGGAATAAGCATGGGGAGAATGGTCAGAATGACACTGATGGAGCCTCTACAACCGTGCAGAAACGAAAAGCTCAAACAGTGTGGGAAACTGTGCAGGAAATAGAGCAGGAAACGGTGCAAGAAACGGTGCAAGAAACTGTGCAGGAAACGGTGCAAGAAACGGTGCATGAAACAGAGCAGGAAACTGTCGGTGCAACCATGCATGAGACTTTAGCTTCAGATGCTATGTTGGATGGCCTAGACAGAATGATACATGATGAGGAGCCGGAATTCCTTGATGATAAAAATCTGAAAAAGTTGGAGAAGATGAGAAAGGATGCCAAGACACCATTGTATGAAGGGTGTACCATATCTAAATTGGAAGCGGACCTCAGGCTATTGGAGATGAAGTCAAGTAATGGGTTGTCGGACAAAGGTTTCAATGATTTGCTAGAAGTTTTGCAGATGATGCTTCCAAGCCCGAATGGATTGCCTAAGAACATATACGAGGCGAAGCAGATGATCTATCCATTGGGTCTCGAAGTTCAAAAAATCCATGCATGCCCCAATGATTGCATCTTGTACTGTGCACAGATACGAAGACTTAGATGAGTGCCCAGTTTGCAACGCTTCAAGATACAAGAGTGCATCTGCACTTGCAATGGATTGCAAACGAAACATGAGGCCGCCCTCGAAGGTCGTTTGGTATTTCCCAATAATTCCCCGATTGAAGCGGTTGTTCACGAATGCAAAGACAGCAAAGCTTATGCGGTGGCATGCCGAAGATCGTCTTAGAGATGGGAAACTCAGGCACCCAGCAGATGGTTCATAGTGGAGGGCTCTTGATTTTAAATACAAGAGAAAATTAAGGAACGAGATTAGGAATGTAAGGTTCGGGCTGAGCACGGACGAGATGTGTCCTTTCAACATGGTTAGCAGCAAACACAGCACTTGGCCAGTGACTCTATGCATATACAACCTTCCACCTTGGTTGTGTATGAAGCGGACGTACATCATGATGCCTTTATTGATCCAAGGACCCAAGCAACCTGGCAATGATATAGATGTGTATCTAGAACCATTGGTGGACGATCTCGTGACATTGTGGACAAGAGGTGTCAAGGTGTGGGACGAGTACAAGCGAGAACACTTCAAATTGAGAGCACTGCTATTTGTAACTATCACCGACCTACCCGGCCTTGGTTGCCTGTCTGGTCAAGTTACGAAAGGATATAAGGGATGTGTGCAAGATGGCTTAGCAATAGCAGCAAGATGGTCTACATGGCTCATCGAAGGTTCCTTCCAATTAACCACCCCTATCGCCAGAACAAGAAATCCTTTGATGGTATAAGGGATGACCGATCACCTTCGACATACCGGAATGGAGAGCAGATATTCAAGATGGTTAGCAAACTAAGAGTTGTCCTTGGAAAGTGGACCGGAAGTGTACCCACACCGGCTGATTCTCTGTTCAAAAAGATGTCTTTGTTCTGGAGGCTTCCTTATTGGAAGTTTCTCATTATTCATCATGCACTTGATGGGATGCACCTAACAAAGAATGTTACAGAGAGCACGCTTGGAACAGTGATGGCTGCGAAGGGTAAAGGAAAGGACTTGTTGGAAACTAGACAGGACTTAGAAGAGATGAATGTTAGGCCTGAGCTACATCCAATTGTTCAACCTGATGGCAAAAAGAAGCTTCCAGTTGCTTCATGGACCTTGGACACTCAAGAGAAGGATAAAATCTGTAAATTCTTTCATGAACTCAAAGTTCCTACTGGCTACTCGTCAAACATCAGAAGGCTAGTCAATACCAAAGAGAAGAAATTCAACATGGGCTGCATGAAGGCCCACGATTGCCATGTTCTCATGACATAGTTGCTCCCTGTTGCAATTAGAGGTGTTCTCCCGACAAAGGTAAGAGAACCAATCTTCTTCAATGCAATGTCACACAAGGTCATTGATCTACAAATACTAGACAAGATGCAGGCAGACCTGATCCATACTATTAACAGGCTAGAGATGCATTTCCCACCTACCTTCTTTGACATATCAGTCCATCTCCTCACCCACCTTGTACAGCAGATTAGAGTCCTTGATCCCATCTTCTTACATCAGATGTTCCCTTTCAACAGGCTAATGAGCGTTCTAAGGAAATATGTCCGCAATAGATATAGGCCTGAAGGGTGCATGGTAAGCGGATGGTCTACAGAGGAGGCAATTGAGTTCTGCACATACTACTTGGATATTGACAGAATGGGCGTGACAAAAACTCGACATGAGGGAAGGCTAGGTGGCATAGGCATGATAGGCAACCAAACACACAATGTTGATGACCTAGTTGCTTTCAGGCAAGCACATTTCGCCGTACTACAGCAAGCTGCCATAGTCACTCCATATGTCGAGATGCACAAATGAGAACTACGAGCAAAAAATAGTAGCAGGTCAGATCATGGCTATTGAAATAGCATAGAGACTTCTTTGGCAATTGGTTGCGAGATAAATTGATTGGCGTGGAAACAGGGCATTCTGAGCTAGATACCTTGGCCGCCGAACAATCTAGTATGCTATGCAAGTACCAAGGGTATCAAATAAATGCATACACATTTTACACAAGGAAACAGGATGAAAAAAGCACTAACCAAAATAGTGGTGTCCGGATTGATGCTTACGACAACAACGGTAAGCTGGAGACATATTATGGATTTATAGAGGAGATATGGGAGCTAGACTACGGAGCACTGAAGATTCCTCTTTTTAAGTGCCAGTGGGTCAAAGTTCCTAGGGGCGTCTACACGGACGAGTATGGTATGACTGTCGTGGATCTCAAGGACATCGCATACAAAGAAGAACCATTCGTGTGGGCTAAAGATGTAGTCCAAGTCTTCTATGCAAATGACCTAGCTAACAAGGGGCGCCATGTTGTACTTCAGGGGAAAAGAAAGATCGTCGGTGTAGAAGATAGAACCGAGGAAGAGGGTAATGGCTACCATGACATGCCACCTCTTGGTCCTGATGTTGAGCTACATGTGTTTGAAGATGGTGACGAACCAGCTTACGTGCAACTCGATCATGATGAGGCCGTAATTGTCAGTTGAAGGCTACCTTTGGAGAAATTATCTTTGTAATCATTATTTAATATTCAAAAACCTTCTATGTAATATTATTACATTTATGTAATGTTTCAACATTTTACGTTCCTCTATGTAATAATTAAATTTCAGTAATTAGTATTTATATTTTATAATAATTAATTAAAATAATAGAAATTTATAAAGCAATAAAATTTTTCAGAATCAATAAAAGCAAAGGAAACCGTCGTGCAGGGCCAATTATTGACGGTTTTTTATAGTCGGTTTTGTAAAAAAAACCAGCTGTGAAAACTAATTTTCACAGCCAGTTCAGTTGGAAGCATGGCGTGCAGGGACCCTGATTAGTTGTGATGGTTATTATGTTTTGTGTAACTTGAAATAATATTTGTTATTATGTATGGCAATGTATAAGATTGATTATTATGCACAATGAACATGTATAGTATGTTGCAACATTTCAGCACCGAGAAAACTTTGTATGCTCATATACAATGTCTATCATTTTTCACAGGTGTTAGGATGTATATAAGGGGCCCCAGAGGAGTTTTGGCTTTTTTCGACAACGTTAATGTTTTTTCGTGCATTAAATGAATTTCTGGGCATTGTTTCGAAAGAAAAATACGAAAATAACTAAACCTGCTCTGGAAATTATTGGATTTTTTCATGAGCCATTATTTTAATGCATGACTACCTCGCAGAAAGATCTTGTCATTTTGAGAACCCGGTACTGCACATTGTTCACAATCTCAAACATACTCGACACACTTCTATAGAACTTAGCGTATTCTTTCACGTTTCTGCACTGAGAAAACTTTGTATGCTCATATACAAGGTCTATCATTTTTGACTGGTGTTAGGATGCATATAAGGTGCCCCGGAAGAGTTTCGGCTTTTTTTCGACAACGTTAATGTTTTTCCATGGATTAAATGAATTTCTGGGCATTTTTTCGAAAAGAAAAATATGGAAATACCTAAACCTGCTCCGGAAATTATTGGATTTTTTTCATGAACCATTATTTTAATGCATGACTACCTCGCAGAAAGATCTTGTCATTTTGAGAACCCGGTACTGCACATTGTGCACAATCTCAAACATACTCGACACACTTCTATAGGACTTAGCGTATTCTTTCACGTTTCTGCACCGAGAAAACTTTGTAAGCTCATATACAAGGTCTATCATTTTTCACAGGTGTTAGGATGTATATAAGGTGCCCCGGAGGTGTTTCGGCTTTTTTTGACAACGTTAATGTTTTTCCGTGCATTAAATGAATTTCTGGGCAATGTTTCGAAAGAAAAATATGGAAATACTTAAACCTGCTCCGAAAATTATTGGATTTTTTTCATGAGCCATTATTTTAATGCATGACTACCTCGCAGAAAGATCTTGTCATTTTGAGAACCTGGTACTGCACATTGTTCACAATCTCAAACATACTCAACACACTTCTATAGGACTTAGCGTATTCTTTCACGTTTCTGCACCGAGAAAACTTTGTATGCTCATATACAAGGTCTATCATTTTTCACATGTGTTAAGATGTATATAAGGTGCCCCGGAGGAGTTTCGGCTTTTCTCGACAACGTTAATGTTTTTCCGTGCATTAAATGAATTTCTAGGCAGTTTTTCGAAAGAAAAATATGAAAATACCTAAACCTGCTCCAGAAATTATTGGATTTTTTTCATGAACCATTATTTTAATGCATGACTACCTGCAGAAAGATCTTGTCATTTTGAGAACCCGGTACTGCACATTGTGCACAATCTCAAACATACTCGACACACTTCTATAGGACTTAGCGTATTCTTTCACGTTTCTGCACCGAGAAAACTTTGTATGCTCGTATATAAGATCTATCATTTTTCAAAGGTGTTAGGATGTATATAAGGTGCCCCGGAGGATTTTCGACATTTTTCGACAACATTAATGTTTTTTCGTGCATTAAATGAATTTCTGGGCAATGTTTCGAAAGAAAAATATGGAAATACTTAAACCTGCTCCGGAAATTATTGGATTTTTTTCATGAGCCATTATTTTAATGCATGACTACCTCGCAGAAAGATCTTGTCATTTTGAAAGAAGCCAGATTTTTATTAAATTTTTTACTTGAAAATACGCAAGGATTAATGACAGCCGGTTTTTGAAGAAAACCGGCTGGGAAAATAATATTTCGCTGGGAAAATAATAATACGCAAGGATTAAATTTTTATTAATATTTCTTACAAAACCGGCTGTGTTAGGCTTTTCACAGCCGGTCCCCAAAAAAACCGACTGTGATGTGTTTCACAGCCGGTTTTTGGGAGACCGGCTGTGAAACCGAAGGATAAGTTGCGCCCCGCTCCTCCCCGCCGCACACACCCCTTCCTGCTCCCCGACGCGCCGCACATCCATCCCCGTCGCGTCGCTCCCTGGTGCGCCGCGCACCGCCGCACCCCGCCCCGACTNGGCTGCTGCGTCCCGCCGTGTGGCTCCACCTCCCCGCCCCGCCATGTGCCTCCTCCTCCCCCTCCCAGCTCGACGCTCCTCGCCGCGCCACGCTTCCAGGTTTGTATTTCTAGCACTCAGAAAACAAATGAAAGATTGACAATACTGAAATTCGGCTCAGATTTTATAGCTACAACCTTTGTTTTTTCACTCTCTTTTTTGGCGACAGTAAATGTAAATTTACCAATACCTTGATCATTTTCAAAGTGTTCCTTTGGTAAAATTTCAATGTGGTTCCATTTGTAGACAACGAAGCTACATGCTCGTGCATGTTAATTAGTTCTATATGCAATGCTTAGTAAGCTCTCCAAGAAATTAAGATGGACAAAATATAGTTAGTTACATGGCAGATGGCACTCAGTTGCTACTCAATACTTACGCACCATGCGTTACGGCACCTACATGATGTCATGGTGATTGGTGAGCATGCACGAAAGCTCTTTCTCAGGGGAAAGAAAGCCCCTGCTGAGCTAACCTGCAAATTGAGACATTTCATTGAGCCATAAGGATATCTAGATGGCAAAGGCATTTATGTTCAGTTTGTTGATACATGTCATTTGATTCTACAGTCAGATGTTTATATTACAGTGGTTCTTTGTTATTTGATTGTGATTGCCAGATATATCTTTTTTCAACATGTCAGGTGCCAGCATATAGAAATTTAATAATTTGCTAGTTCAATTACAACCAGGGTTCACATTATCACCGATAGAATTCCGATATATCCGATATTCCCGTTTATAACCAACCTCCAATATTTTTTATTTATCGATAGTGTAAACCCTGATTACAACTAGTTGATACATACAAGTATCATAGTCATACTCGTGTATGCAGATCATGGGTCGATTCGATCGATTCAGGTCTCGTAAAGCGAGACAGGCCGAAAATGAATTGCACAATGACGAAGGGGCTAGTGATGGTGCCGAAGGGAGCCCTTCCGCGTACCTCAACCTTGACCAAAATGACGTTGAACAAAATGATAGCTTATCAGAAAATGAGGTAATTCATGTCATTGTGTACGTGAGTAACCTAATTATTAGGTGCATTGTTGGATATTAATAGTGTTTAGTATTGGCAGGAGCCAATTCAGACTGAGGCAGAGATGTCAGAAGAACCGAGAGCCCGAGGCAAGAGAGGCCCGAACAAGATGCCAACAGGACGAATGATAATCACCCGTGTAGATATTACTGGGGAGCTAGTTTCACCATAGAAGATTAAAGGGCCTTACAAGACTGCCGCAGGGCGCATAGTGAAGGATTACGTTTCGATCATATATCATGGCTGGAATTCAAAGGAAACGGACATGCAACCTCCTAATCCGATAAAGGAACTATGTTGGAATAAGATGAAAGAACATTTCATTTTCCCCGATCCAAACTCTGAGGCACTTGCAAAGCACAAAACACTGCAAAAACGATGGGCAAGTCAGCAAATAATTTTAGGGGGGTTGTTGACGACCAAAATTGGCAGGGAAACCGGTGGAACAGGATTCGTGAATCGGTGGAACCGGTTTTGGTTCACTGTGCATCGACCGACAAAGCAATCCGGTGGAACCGGATCTAGAACCGGTGGAACCGGTTTTCCCTGACTCTTAGTAGGATTGGACTCTTTTGTAGATCTGAGTTGTAATAGGACTCTTTTGCGGGAAAAGACCTACCCTCCCTATAAATATAAAGGGATTCAGCCGATTGAGAATGATCCAATCGATCAAATACAATTTACCTATTATTTTTGCCTTTACTTTCTTGTACCTCTCAAACCTTAGCTTTTCCAAACCCTAATTGTTGTTCTTCCTTCGTCTCCGCGACGGTTGAAGGCGTCCTAGGTGGCCTGTCGACCCTAGGACACCCCTACGCGCGTTCACCCTGACGGATCCTTCCGGGTGGCGTGTTTAGGGTTTGCTCTTGATCTCTCTGGAGAAACCGGTCAGACCGGTTTCCCTAACCGGTTAAACCAGTTTGCGCAGAGAGGTGCTGCGAGCAGTACGTTACGTACCGCGCGATCTAGCGCTCTCGTGTGTTGACCTAATTCTGCGTCAACATACTTTTGGCGACTCCGCTGGGGAATAAGAAAAAGGGATCTACTACCATGTCGAATCTACCGAAGCCAGGCGAAGTTGATCCTGATAATATTCAAAGGCCGACTGCTAATGAGCTGTCGGCTGAGGATCGTCATCTATTCGAACAACTCCTACAGCAAGAAAAGGAGGAGATGGAACGGGCCAAGAAGAAACTTGAAGATAAGGCGCAATGGTTCCTCTCGCACTTCTCCAAGGATCGAAAGGGTGCTATCTCCAAGGACAAGGAGGTGGTTGTTCTTTCAGAAGGAGAAGAAGAAAAAGATGAGGTAACACCCACTATGAGTACTACATCAGAGCCTGTTACTCTTGATCAAATTAACAGATTGCTAGTTTCTGGTCAAGAAAAAGTTCTTACTCTTGTTCAAGGCATGATTGATAAATCTATAGGAAAGCAACCTTTGACCGTAACTAGTAATGCTACTAGATCTGATATGGCTGGTACTTCACAACAAATTGTACCTCATAATTCATCGGCAGCAATACCACCCAAAGATCCACAGTATGGGATGCCGTTGAGTAATTTCGCAGGACTGAATCCTTCAGTGCAGTTTGGCCAGGCCAATCCGGTCAGACCGGTTCCAGTAACCGGTCCAACCGGTTTTCATGTTGCAGCGCAGCATGGCCAAATTCTGGTCCGACCGGTTGTTGGAACCGGTCTAACCGGTTTGGGTGGGTCTGTTGTATATCAGACAACGCCTGAACCTATAATTAGTACATCGCATGTTCAGGCTAATTCTGGCCGAATCACTGGTGTTTCTGGTTATACTACAAGTACTCCAATGACATATACTTCAAATCCTATGCCTTCCCAGAGTTCAGGCTATTCGCAGCAAACACATGTACAGCCGAACCACACATTGCAACAAGCGCCGAATGTTGGTGAACCTTCATGGATGGCTGATCCCTATATTAGAGGTTTATTTAATGATTATAAAAGGGATTTAGCTAATATGATTAAGGACACATTCGGTGTAGAAGTTAAAAATAAAACTTTGGCGTGTCAAAAACCTTATCCTGAGAGCTTTGATTCTTTGCCATATCCTCAAGGTTTTAAAGTGCCAGAGTTTGTCAAATTTACTGGGGAGGATAATAGGACTATATGGGAGCATATTAGCCAGTTTAATGCACAATTGGGTATTCATGGTAGTATTGATCATTTAAAAATCAGATTATTCCCTTTGTCATTATCTGGTATTGCTTTTTCATGGTTTTCGACATTATCTCCTAATTCTATTCATACATGGTCTCAATTAGAGCATAGATTTCATGAACACTTTTATAGTGGAGATAATGAATTGAGACTATCTCACTTAACATCGGTTATGCAAAAGAATGATGAATCTGTTGCTGAATATATTAGAAGGTTCAGAGATACAAAAAACCGATGTTATAGTTTGACTATTTCTGAAAAGGATCTTGCCGGATTATCTTTTAATGGTTTGAAATCTCATATCAAAGAGAAATTGGAAGGCAATGAGTTTCTTACCATTAATCAAGTGTTACAAAAAGCTTTGGCTCAAAAAAGCCGAAGTAAAGTTGCGCGCTCAAAATCTGATCGTCCCAACTTACATATGCTAAGCAATGATTTATCGGACGATGAGAATGGAGAGGTTTATGCCGCTGAATTTGTATGGCCGAGCAAAGCAAAATCATATAGTTTTGCTTCTCTTAAACCGATTCACAAAAATCGGCAAGGAGAGATGAAATTTACTTTTGATGTGTCCAAGTGCGATAGAATATTTGATGAGTTGCATAAGAATGGATACATCAAGTGTGCATATGCTATACCGCCGCTTGAAGAGTTAAAGTGGCGTGCATATTGTAAATTTCATAATTCCTATTCACATGCAACTAATGATTGTAACATGTTTCGTCGACATATTCAATCGGCCATTAATGAAGGCCATTTGAGTTTGTACGAAATGCAAGTTGATTCAAATCCTTTTCCTAGCACTTTCTCTGTTAACACCATTGAAATGAAAAATCCCAAAGTATTGATCAGGCCAAGTCAGGCCGAAACAACGAAAGGGAGAAATGTAGTCATTGGTGAAGAACGACCAGAGCAGAGAAAAGACAAGAAAGTGCAACTGGAAAAGACTCCCAAAGCTACATCTAAGGATTCAATGCTGGGGGGGCAAGTTAAGAACAAACAAGCCGGTTCTAACAAAACCGGTTTAACTGGTTCAAGAAATCGGTCTAACCGCTTCTTGGCCAGAAATTCTGGTGGTGCTGAGAAAAGGTCAAGGCCGGCCTTTGAGGAACTTCTGGAGAAATACAAGAAACTAGGTGCTACTCAGAAGCATAAAAATCGGCCAGAAAAAATAAAAACTTCATTGAAGCACCAAGAATCAAATTCTTCCTCAACTCAGGGTAATAGTAGTGCCACATTATATCCATCTTTTGGACCGACTACACTGTGGTCTTGGTCATATCCTTACTACTATTTGCCTTGGGATTACAGAGTATGAATGTGCAGCCATATTTTGTTCCATATCCTGTTTCATACTACAATCATGAGTCATCACAAAGACCGGTTGTTCCTAGTAATGATCTGGTCAAGCAAAGTGTATCAGCTGATTCTAAGACAGGTGAGAAGGACAACAGCCAAGATTCAAAATACATGCAACCAAGCTGGTGTCCTCCAGGCTTGTCCCGTACTCAAAAAAGAAAGTTGCAGCGGATGCGCAAGAAATCAATAGAGCAACAAGTTGAAGAGAAGCCAGCAGCGGTGACAAAAACAAAGATGGTGTGGAGACCAAAGAAAGTTGCTTCAATTTCAACTTGAGCAAGACATCAGGACACGGCCAATGTATGAACATTGTCCTTAGAACAATTTTGGTTGCTGAGTGTTTTCTGATTCACAAGCTTCACCAGAAAACAGGGGGGCATATGTTGACGATCAAAATTGGCAAATACAGGTTTTGCAGGGCAACCGGTGGAACCGCATCGACCGACAAAGCAATCCGGTGGAACCGGATCTGGAACCGGTGGAACCGGTTTTCCCTAACTCTTAGTAGGATTGGACTCTTTTGTAGATCTGAGTTGTAATAGGACTCTTTTGCAGGAAAAGACCTACCCTCCCTATAAATATAAAGGGATTCGGCCGATTGAGAATGATCCAATCGATCAAATACAATTTACCCATTATTTTTGCCTTTACTTTCTTGTACCTCTCAAACCCTAGCTTTTCCAAACCCTAATTGCTGTTCTTCCTTCGTCTCCGCGACGGTTGAAGGAGTCCTAGGTGGCATGCCGACCCTAGAGCACCCCTACGCGCGTTCACCCTGACGGATCCTTCCGGGTGGCATATTTAGGGTTTGCTCCCGATCTCTCTGGAGAAACCAGTCAGACCGGTTTCCTTAACCGGTTAAACCGGTTTGCGCAGAGAGGTGCTGCGAGCAGTACGTTACGTACCGCGCGATCTAGCGCTCTCGTGTGTTGACCTAATTCTGCGTCAACAGGGGTACTAAATCGGATAAGGAAGCAAGGTCGGGTGCCTAAATGGAAACACTATCCGAACCAGGAGCAATATTGGGAATGCTTCTGTAAGTACTATGCGAGGCCTGAGGTACAAGAGACCTGCTCAAAAAATACAGTTAATTCCTCTAAGAATACCTGGCACCATCATTGTGGGTCTCGTGGGTACCTTGGGAAAATAGACGACTGGGAGGAGATGGCTGAAGCGGTGACAAGCTCTGGTGCAAGTGCAACGCTTGAGACAGATGGTTGGGATGAGCGTGCCGTGAGGTACCTGCTTGCTCGTGGTGCTTATTACAACCCTGATGGCTCCCTTAGTTGCCGCACACAAGAATCCAGGGAAATAGCAAGTAAAATAAAGCAAGCCCAAAGTGAAGTTCAGGTCGGACTCTTTATTCCGAATAGAGAGAATGATGTGCTTACACGTGCTCTAGGAAACAAAGAGCACCCTAGACGCACAAGAGGCACCGAAGTCGTTCCCAGGGGCCTTGCCTTCGTAGATGATGTAAGCACATACAGAAGCCATAAAAGGAGCAAGGCAGCACGAGACTCCCAATGGAATTCTATGATACAAGCCGTTCGCCAGGAAGTTGCCGAACAAGTGACCGAACAAGTCCGTCAGCAAGTAACCGAACAAGTAACTCAACAAGTAACCCAAAAGCTTTGGAAGGAATTCAACGAGCAGGCTCGGCACCAAGGTTCGCTTCCGGAACAAGGCGGTGAGATTCACACTAACCCTGTCGTGCACCGTAGTAGTTGCGGAAGTGTCGGGCTTCCTACGGACGATGCAGCCATGTCTTTCCCAGTGGATGCGATCACAGAACCAAGACAATGCAAGCTATACGTCCAGGACAAATTCTGGAAGACCAAGGTTGCGGTTGGGCAGGCATGGCCTACCGGCGAATGGGTTCAATTGCATTGTCGTCCATTGCCGGATGGATATGCCAAAGTCACCATTGATGCCATTGTTAAGAAAAGGTACCGTAGAGTGGAGCTAGATATCCCCAGGCAGGATGATAAGAAGAAAATTGGGGACAACATTGGTTGCTTCGTGGCTTGGCATAAGCGCTATATCTCATTTGACAACGAGTCTGAAGAATCAGACTATGAGTCGGATGAACGTCCATTGTCACCTGTTCTTGACAATGATGCACTCCCACAGCCAGAAAGATCTGAAAGTTGATCAGCAAGCCCCAAGCCCAAAAAATGTGTTTCTCAAGGCCGATGTTCAAGGGTGAGCATGACTCATCCTTCAAGGGATCGTACCCCGCCACCGAGCCCAAGGGAAAAGAGCATGCATTCTGCTATGTTAGGTTCTAAGAATCCAGTGTATGCTAATACACCATGTGGGCAAGAGGAAGAGGAAGAGCAAGAGCAAGGGCCAACCAAATCTAACCAAGGCACTAGGAAAAGCAAGTGAACGCGAGTATAACATCGCTAATGCCAGAAAAGGAATGTCACACCCGGATTTACGAATAAACCCGAATGCTACTATATGTGTACCCAGGAAGTCCAACACACACATATAGCTTTAGGATAACAGAATATCAAAGTAAATCAAGTGCTCGAATACAAAAGAATAGCATCTCAGATTTATTACAAATAAGACTCAAGTCTTTAATCAAAGTTTACGCATACGAAAAGATAAACTCTCATGGCTCCACAAACTCCACAAGGACACCGACTGGTTGACAGCTGCCTAGACGTCTGGAACATCTTCAGGGAACTCCACAACACCTTCAGGTTCATCTGATTACCCATCCGGGATTTTGTTGAATAATGCAAGTGTAAGTAAACCAACTTTACTTAACAAATATAACACGAGGGATGAAGACTTAAAAGGCTTGACACGGTTAAACTGCGGTAAGCACTTTTAGTAGTTTAGTTTTAACATTAACCAAATTACTACAATGTAGTAGGTAAAACCCAGTTGTAACCCCAAATTAAGTGTATATAGAAGTATCATCAAGTCCACCATCATTCCAGTTCCATTCCATTTTTAAACATCACCGGGGTAAAAGTCACTGTCAAAAAGGATCCAGGCCACTCGTAACCGTGAGTACGGCTGATATATCAGTTTTCACTCTGCAGAGGTTGTACACTTTCCCCACTGGTCGCGTAAAAGTTCAGAAGAACTTTATAACCCAACCACGCAGTGCTAGCTAGGCACATTCATCACACTACCTTTGGTGTGACTGCATAGGGACGCTACGAGACCTTTCAAAATTTACTTAGTCAAGACCAGAGCCCATTTGATTCCCGTGGTTGCACTGTTCTCCCGGGTTGCCACTTTAAGATAGACCATAACAAGTGATGCCCAGAACAAAGCACACAACATAAGTTCCAGTTTAAAGGTTGATTAGAACAAAGCACACAGCACATGTTCCGATTTATGTTGATTGGAACAAAGCACACAGCACATGTCCAAATTAAGGGTTGCCTAGAACAAAGCACACAGCACATGTTCTAGATCGTGAATTGCCTAGAATAAAGCACACAGCACATATTCTAGAACAAGAGTTTGCTGAGAACAAAGCACACAGCACATGTTCCAGCTACCTAACCAAGTTGCTAAAAAGCAAGTTTTAATCATTCATCATTAAGAGGTATCAAGTATTACTGTCCAGCGACAGTAAGCTCAAGTTGCATAGCCTAGCTTTTGCTACCCAAAAGATGCATAACCCGGTTGAACAAGAAAGTAAGTCTCAAAGATACTAGGGATGTCCTAAAACAGATTAACTCATGCATGAATGTAAGTGATTATTAATGTGTATGTGTATCAAGGGATTTCTCGTGTTATACTTGCCTTCCTCTTGGTACTACAGCTACTGCTCTTGCTCTTCAAAGTGTTGCTCGAAGGACAGCTCGAACGGCTCACCGGCTAGACACGATCAATAATCACCAACACACAATCCAGACAAGCCAGTTCATGCATATCAAGATAAATAAATTAGAACAGTAAACCAAACAATTCAAACAGTGGCTAAAAAGCTAATAAAACTATTCTACGCATTACTACGAACACATGAGCGCAAGAATCACTGAAATCGGAGTTAAAACGCATAATCTAGGGCTAAAACAAGGTCTAGGGGCTTGCTGGCAAAGAAACTAAACTCCCAGGGACCTATCTGCGAGAAAACAGGGGCCTAAACGTAATTATGTATAAAACAGAAGGTCTAACACACAAAAATGATAACCTAGGACGGTGGGTTCAAATATTTAAAAGCTCAGGGTCTAAATTGCAAGAAAAGGACTTAAACCTAATTACTTTTGAACTAGGGTGGACTGCGGGTTGATTTAAGTAAAACCGAGGGGCTTTTCTGTAAAACAGGCGCTGCGTGGCTGGCTGGGCTGACGTGGCGCTGACGTGGCACCCACGTGTCAGCCACGTGGCGTTGACGGGGCCGTGGACCGCGCCGTGGACTCAGTCCACGGGTCCACGGTGGACCTATTATGGGCCGAAAAGGTATGGGCAGATCTCGGCCGTCCAGTTCAGATCGGATGGCTGGGATCAAAGCGGGCAGCGGGGACGACCGGCGGCGAGCGGCGGGTACAACGGCGAGCGGCGGCGCACGACAGCGAGCGGAGGCACTGCTCAGTTTAGGGGCTAGGGGGCCCGGTTTGATGCGGGGATTAGCTTGGGAGCGAGCTAGGGTGCTTGGGGACCTTACCAGGGGCTTTGGAAGACGGCTCGAGCGGCGGTCACGGCGGACGGCGACGAGAGGTGGCGTCGGGGCTCGGTGTTCGGCGTCGGGGCTCCTCCGGGGCTCGACTAGGGCTCCGGACGGTGGCGAACGGCAGCGGGTGCTCCTGCGAAGGCGAACGGGAGGTCAAGGGCGAGCACCGAGCGACCGGACGGCGGCACAAGCTCGGCGGCGAGCTTACCTCGGCAACAATGGCGGCGGTGGCTCTCGGGTGCGGGAACTAGGGCGCGATGGGGCCTGGGGGTGGCTTTATAGGGCTTGGGCGCGGCGGATTGGCTCGCGCAGAGTCCGGGGCGGATCCCGGGGCCGTTGGCGCCGAATCCGGGCGGCGGTTGCGCGGCGGCGCCGGATTTCCGAGCTCCGGACGAGTCCGAGCCGGAGGGGACGAGCCCGACAGGTGGGGCCCACCTGTCGGTGACTGGGCGGAGGCGCACCAGCGCCCGGGGCGCCTTCGACTGAGGAAAACGGAGCAGGGGAGGACGCGGGCGGCTGGGCCGGCTGGGCCGAGCGGGCTGGGCTGAGAGGGAGGAAGGGCGGACTGGGCTGAGGGTTGAGGGGGCTAAACCGGACCGGGCCAAAAGTTAAGGGACTAGAAGCATACTTAAAGCGGGAAAAACAATTAAACACTCATTCAAGAGCAAATTAAATGAGGATTTTAAATATAAATTCAAAACCCATCAAATTAATTGCTAACAACCAAAAATATGCTTCGGCATGAATGCACATACATGTTTTCCTACGCTTACCTTTGCTTTTAATTTTGGCAAATTTTTAATTAACCCCTATATGACATGAACAAATTAATAATTAAATATATTAAATCCTAATTTTTATTAAGGCCTAACTTTTAGGGTGTTATAGACCTACCCCCCTTAAGATGAATCTCGTCCTCGAGATTCGGCTGCAGATTGGAATAGATTGGGAAACTCTGCCCTCAAATCCTCTTCTCTTTCCCAGGTTGCCTCATCCTCTGAGTGTTGACTCCACTATACTTTGCACATTCTTGTCACCTTGTTTCGAGTAACTCTCTCTGCTTCCTCCAGTATTCTAATCGGGTACTCGGTATACGTAAGATCTTCCTGCACATTCAGCTCCTCCATTGGTAACTGTTCCTCCGGCACTCTCAAACACCTCTTCAACTGTGACACATGGAATACATCATGAACCCCTGAGAGTCGTTCTGGTAATTCCAGCGGATATGCCACTTCACCTTTTCTTTCTAGCACCCTGAAAGGTCTGATATACCTGGGTGCTAACTTACCCTTCATATTAAATCTGCGAACTCCCTTCATGGGTGACACCTTAAGATACACGTAGTCTCCAATCTCAAAGCTAAGATCTCTTCTGCGCACATCTGCATAGCTTTTCTGCCTAGGCTGGGCTGCCTTCAAGTTCTGCCTGATGGTCTGCACTTGCTGTTCTGCTATTCTGAGAACCTCAGGTCCAAACACTTGACTCTCTCCTGTCTGATTCCAGAATAATGGTGTTCTGCACTTTCTGCCATACAATGCCTCAAACGGTGCCATCTTGATACTCTGCTGGTAACTATTGTTGTATGAGAACTCTGCATAAGGTAAGCTCTTTTCCCAACTAGTCCCATACTGTAGAGCACAGGCTCTCAACATATCCTCAAGTATCTGATTAGTTCTTTCCGTTTGTCCATCGGTTTGCGGGTGATATACTAAACTAAACTTCAACTCGGTATCCATAGCCTCATGAAGCTTCTGCGAAAAATGTGACGTGAACTGCGTCCCTCTATCAGACACTATCATCTTGGGTACTCCGTGCAGACACACTATTCTCTCCATGTACAGTTCTGCTAGCTTGGCACCTGTATATGTGGTCTTCACTGGGAGAAAATGTGCCACCTTGGTTAGACGGTCAACGATCACCCACACAGAGTCGTAACCTCTCTGTGTGCGCGGTAGACCCGTGATGAAGTCCATACCAACTTCCTCCCATTTCCATTCCGGTATCCGGAGTGGCTGCAGTAAACCGGCAGGTCTCTGATGCTCTGCCTTGACTCTCTGGCATGTATCACACAGAGCAACATACTCTTCAACTCCTCTCTTCAGTCCATACCACCAGTATCTCTCTTTGATATCTATATACATCTTAGTACTGCCTGGATGAATCGAATAGGCCGAATCGTGAGCTTCCCTTAGTATAGCTTCTCTGATATGCTTCACCTCTGGTACGCATAACCTTTTGCCATACCACAACGTACCTTATTCATCAACTCTAAAACCTGGTGCGTGACCAAGCGGGATCTGCTCTGCAATTTCCTGTAGCTTCTTATCCCCTAACTGTGCCTTGCGAATTTCTTGCTCTAGAGTAGGCTCAACTTCAAGTTCTACCAAGTTAGCTACCATTCCTAGGTTCAAACGTTCAAACTCCTTAGCTAACTCATCTGGCATCTGAGTCACCGCTATCGTATTAGCGTAGCTTCTTCTACTAAGAGCGTCGGTGACAAGGTTTGCCTTCCCTGGGTGATAATGAATCTCCAGGTCATAGTCCTTGATCAACTCTAGCCACCTTCTCTGTCTCAAGTTCAGGTCGGCTTGAGTGAACACGTACTTCAGACTTTTGTGATCTGTGTATATATCACACTTATGGCCAATCAAGTAGTGTCTCCAAATCTTCAAGGCATGTATCACAGCTGCCAACTCTAGATCATGAGTCGGGTAGTTGACCTCATGTTTCCTGAGTTGTCGAGAGGCATATGAAACCACTCTGCCTTCGTGCATCAACACACATCCCATTCCCTATCTAGAAGCATCGCAGTAGATCGAGAAACTCTTATTCAGATCTGGCAGAATCAATACTGGCACGGTAGTCAATCTTTTCTTGAGTTCCTCAAAACTCTTCTGGCATCGCTCGGACCACACGAACTTTGCATTCTTATCTAGCAACACTGTTAAGGGCTTGGCAATCTTAGAGAATCCTTCAATAAATCTCCGATAGTAGCCTGCCATTCCCAAGAAACTCCGAATCTCACTAACATCCTTAGGTGGGTTCCAGCTAAGAACATCCTTCACCTTCTTAGGATCAACTGCCACTCCTCCCTTAGAGATAACATGTCCAAGGAATGACACTTCCTTCAGCCAAAAATCACACTTGCTGAACTTGGCATACAACTGTTGTTCCCTCAATCTCTGTAGTACCAATCTCAGGTGTTCCTCATGCTCCTCTTCATTCTTTGAGAAGACCAAGGTGTCGTCAATGAATACCACTACGAATTTGTCTAGATAATCCATGAACACCTTATTCATCAAGTACATGAAGTATGCAGGTGCATTGGTTAGCCCAAAAGACATCACAGTGAATTCATATAATCCATATCGGGTAGTGAAGGCTGTCTTTGGTATGTCAGACGGACGAATCCTCAGTTGGTGATATCCCAATCGCAGATTGATCTTAGAAAACACACAAGCTCCTCTTAACTGATCGAACAGGTCATCAATCCTAGGCAAGGGATATTTGTTCTTAATGGTAACCTCATTTAGAGTTCGGTAGTCTACACACACCCAGATAGAACCCGCTAGGGTTTGTTCCTGATCCTTCGATGAGAGTGGGGGATAACTCGATTTGAAGGAGGATCGACGTTGGCTGTCCGACTACAACACCACAAGGGCTGCGCCTTAGCGACAGTTACACCGCCTCCGATTTGTGCTGTTCTTGCTGTGCCAAGAACAACCTTGAACCTGCAAGCAAATCGAAGAACAAGCAAGAACAAGTGGACAAGCAAACAGCACACAGACCTTGCCCAATGGATGAATCTGATACACACGAATTTGGGGTTCTGGATACAAGTAATCGGATGGTCTAATCGACACACGCGAGTTACAAGGAAGTAGCAAGAGCTAAACTTTCATCTAAACAAAACCCTCAAACGTTCTTGGCTGCTGCTGGTGGTATTTGTAAGTGGGAGAGCAGCCAGGGAGGTGTTGGGGTCAAAACCCTAGCTTAGGAGGCGCCCCCTCATGGGCTCAACTGGATACAAAAGGCCCAAGGCCCAAAACTGAGGTTCTGCACAGACTGGAGGTCCGGAAGTTGTTTCGCTGATTGTGAGCATTCTAGGATGAATCTGATAATGGGGTTAGATCCATATGAAACTAGACTTCATGAGCTTTCCATCAAGTACTCATTTGCCTCAAACAACCTTCGGAGCTAGGAGTTATGGCTTTCTGAAGTTGCCCCTGCGTGGTGGTCCGAACTAGTGTAGTCCGAACTGGCCGGTCCGATCTGGTTGCTGTCCCTCCTATCTTGTTCATGTCCCAAGTTCCTAAGCATAAGAAAATCATCACAAGAGTTTAGTAGTACCCCATTCATATTAGAACTTGTTTGGACAGCAAGAAACGACTTTACCTGATAATTAAGTTGCCATGCTCGTGCTCGAGTTAATGGTCCTTGTTGAGCACTAGGCATGGTTGTATCAATGGCAGCGATGTCCTCATCATCCTCCCCTTCTTGCATTTGAGTCGTCCTCGACTCAAGCTCATCCATGATTCGCATAAGTGGCTCCAAATCAGCAACACACCCAAAACCTCCAATGAGTGTTAAAGGTGGCGGCCATGGGGGCACTCTAATTTGAGCACTCAAGGTGCCATCACCAAGTGCTTTGCGTGCAGCCTTGTTGTCGATGTAGTTGTTCGTGGGGAAGTATCCATGTTGCTGCAAGGTTGAAGATGTTGGTGCAACCATGTTGGCATTGGTCACATCATCCTCCCCTTCTTGATGAGAAGTCGTCCTCGACTTGCTCCACCAGGCAGCCAAAGCGTTTGCTTTAGAGTTAACGAGTGGAGCCATGGCTGTGTTGCATGGCCATAACCTACAATGTTTCCCTTCTTCTAGCTGACCCTGCTGCATAAAGACAAAACAAGGAGAACTAGGCAAGGCATGGTTAGCGTTAGTGCAGCCCCGTATCTCAGCATGGTGTTGTAGCCCAAATAGAGAGCAAATATAAACTTTATGCACCAAATATTCTCCTTTGCTATCATATTTGCCAATTGCATAAAGTGAGCAATGATCAAAACTTCGCAAGCCAAAATTAGATTTCAGTTTCTCTTTTAGACAATTCAGATTACAAAGAATGTCAAATTCAATATAACCTATTGTGTTAAAAGAGGACATGAGTTTCAGCTCTTCCTTCTTGCTAGCAATGCAATGAACATGTGCAGAAGCAACATGGAGATGAATCAAAGCAGATTTAACATGTGGGGGCATTAATTGTATATTTGAAACATGGGCAACATTATCACACAACTCCCTACTATCACAAAACACACATGTAGCTAGTGACAAAGGAAACGAAGCAAAGGACTCCACCGAAGATTGTGGGAGATTAGCATTATTAGGGGACATATTCATTTCAGCACGTGCAAACTTACATTGAGCAGTTGTGTTAACTGCATTACCTTCTTCACCCTCGTCCAGTGTTGTAGGTGCGGCATGATCGCCATCCTCCAACTCCTGCAGCACGCATTGCTCCTCAAGTTGCTCCACACCCTCCTTGGACTTATTCCCATCTTCCTGTAATATATTAGGAGTAGAAAAGGAAACAAAAGAGTGCTCTATCTCCAGTTGTGGTG
>CM014275.1:33668056-33684031 GCA_004135705.1 Alloteropsis semialata
CAAATAGAGTATACCCACCTGGAACCGTCACGAGGACCCACATGGAAGTCTACCAGAGAAGAGTGGGGCCGAATGGCGGTGATAGAACCCGCTAGGGTTTGTTCCTGATCCTTCGATGAGAGTTGGGGATAACTTCGATTTGGGGTGGATTCGACGTTGGCTGTCCGACTACAACGACCACAAGGGGCTGCGCCTTAGCAACAGGTACACCGTCTCCGATTGTGATATTCTTGCCGTGCCAAGAACACCGCTGCTCCTGCTAGCAATCGAGAACAAGCAAGAACAAGATGAACAAGCAAATAACTCACGGATTGATAACCAAATGGCGAATCTGGTACACAAGTTGGGGTCTTGAATCAAGCAAATCGGGTGGTCTGATCGACACACGCGTTTACAAACTGGTTGCAAGAAGCTAACTCAGATCTAAAACAAAACCCAAAAACGTTCTTGGCTGCTGCTGGTGGTATTTGTAAGTGGGAGAGCAGCCAGGGAGGTGTTGGGGTCAAAACCCTAGCTTAGGAGGCGCCCCCTCATGGGCTCAACTGGATACAAAAGGCCCAAGGCCCAAAACTGAGGTTCTACACAGACTGGAGGTCCGGAAGTTGTTTCGCTGATTGTGAGCGTTCCAGGATGAATCTGATGATGGGGTTAGATTCATATGAAACTAGACTTCATGAGCTTTCCATCAAGTACTCATTTGCCTCCAACAACCTTCGGAGCTAGGAGTTATGGCTTTCTGAAGTTACCCCTGCGTGGTGGTCCGAACTAGTGTAGTCCGAACTGGCCGGTCCGATCTGGTTGCTGTCCCTCCTATCTTGTTCATGTCCCAAGTTCCTAAGCATAAGAAAATCATCACAAGAGTTTAGTAGTACCCCATTCATATTAGAACTTGTTTGGACAGCAAGAAACGATTTTACCTGATAATTAAGTTGCCGTGCTCGTGCTCGAGTTAATGGTCCTTGTTGAGCACTAGGCATGGTTGTATCAATGGCAGCGATGTCCTCATCATCCTCCCCTTCTTGCATTTGAGTCGTCTTCGACTCAAGCTCATCCATGATTCGCATAAGTGGCTCCAAATCAGCAACACACCCAAAACCTCCAATGAGTGTTAAAGGTGGCGGCCATGGGGGCACTCTAATTTGAGCACTCAAGGTGCCATCACCAAGTGCTTTGCGTGCAGCCTTGTTGTCGATGTAGTTGTTCATGGGGAAGTATCCATGTTGCTGCAAGGTTGAAGATGTTGGTGCAACCATGTTGGCATTGGTCACATCATCCTCCCCTTCTTGATGAGAAGTCGTCCTCGACTTGCTCCACCAGGCAGCAAAAGTGTTTGCTTTAGAGTTAACGAGTGGAGCCATGGCTGTGTTGCATGGCCATAACCTACAATGTTTCCCTTCTTCTAGCTGACCCTGCTGCATAAAGACAAAACAAGGAGAACTAGGCAAGGCATGGTTAGCGTTAGTGCAGCCCCGTATCTCAGCATGGTGTTGTAGCCCAAATAGAGAGCAAATATAAACTTTATGCACCAAATATTCTCCTTTGCTATCATATTTGCCAATTGCATAAAGTGAGCAATGATCAAAACTTCGCAAGCCAAAATTAGATTTCAGTTTCTCTTTTAGACAATTCAGATTACAAAGAATGTCAAATTCAATATAACCTATTGTGTTAAAAGAGGACATGAGTTTCAGCTCTTCCTTCTTGCTAGCAATGCAATGAACATGTGCAGAAGCAACATGGAGATGAATCAAAGCAGATTTAACATGTGGGGGCATTAATTGTATATTTGAAACATGGGCAACATTATCACACAACTCCCTACTATCACAAAACACACATGTAGCTAGTGACAAAGGAAACGAAGCAAAGGACTCCACCGAAGATTGTGGGAGATTAGCATTATTAGGGGACATATTCATTTCAGCACGTGCAAACTTACATTGAGCAGTTGTGTTAACTGCATTACCTTCTTCACCCTTGTCCAGTGTTGTAGGTGCGGCATGATCGCCATCCTCCAACTCCTGCAGCACGCATTGCTCCTCAAGTTGCTCCACACCCTCCTTGGACTTATTCCCATCTTCCTGTAATATATTAGGAGTAGAAAAGGAAACAAAAGAGTGCTCTATCTCCAGTTGTGGTGACGAAATGAAAGAACAAGTACCATGCAACTCCTCTTTGTCACAAGGTTCAGCAAGCAAGTCACCTTGTGATAAAGGAAAATCAGTACCAGGTTCCACTATTTGTTGCTCTTGGTTAGCATATAGAGTGGATAAATGTGAATCATCATGGGTTACATCATTCTTACAAGTATTCATAGTTAGTAAAATCTGATTTTCAGCTTTACGAGCAAGAAGGAACAAGTGAGAGATATGGTTGCATGTTTCAGGTATGAGAATGGTTTGAATTTCAGAATTGAGCCCTCTCATGAACCTACTCATAACATCTTCCATGCATTTATCTAATCCACCAAACTGAATACAAATTTTAAAATCATGGTAGTATTGTTTCACAGTTCTACTACCTTGTTTTAGTTTCTCCAGTTTGTGAAGCAAATGTTCAACATAATATGCAGGAATATATGCTTCTCGAAAATGAAATTTGAAATCCTGCCAAGATTGAGGAACTTTGTTATGCCTACAAAGATGTTTCCATTCTCCCAAAGCATATTTAGTCAAAGCACTAGCAGCAGCTAGAATCATTTGATGTTCAGACAAATCACACTTATCAAATTCTGCATCTACCTTAAGCTCCCAATCAATGTATGCATGAGGATCAAAATTTCCCTCAAAAGAAGGTAGAGCATATTTGATCTCAGTTAGAACATCATCATGTACCTCAAGTGGAAATGTTCCCACATGTTGTTCAGCCTGTCGACATCCATGGGAATGGCTGCTAGCTCCCGTTTCCTTCCCCATGCCTATCATGGTTAGGGGACAACAAAAATATACACAAGGTGTGGCCTATCAACTAAAGGAAAAATCTGATGGCACACTATATTTTCACTCAACTTGTGCAATCAAGTTCTTACATGTTCTTACCACACTTGCAGAAGGTCTTAGCAGCCAGCAAGAACAGCACAAATGGTGACACAAGTGCAACCCTGTGATGTAGCAGATAATTTGTGGAGCTATAGGTGGCTGCAAGTAAAATCAAGGAATAGCTAGATTAATCAAAGCAAATTGAATAATCGTTCAACAACGGTACTGCTGGTCCTAGGCTAAACCAAGTTAGAGACGTGAGCCTAGGCACAAAGGTAGTCACTGAAAAGGAATGAGTAGAACAACACACAGATAACAACAGATTCAGCACCTTCTTCTTCTCCTTTCCTTCTTGTCTTCTTCTTTTTTTTCTATATTTTTTCTTCTTCCTTTTTTTTCAGGGCCTAAAACTTTTGTTTGTACTATGACAACCAAAACAAAAGGTATTGCACACAGCCCCTTTGGACTCAGATTTACATGCTCTTGTAACATACAGCAGATTCGCAAATCTCCAAGACGATTCTGGAGCGCTCCGAACGAATTTCAAAGCAAGGTCAGATCCTTTTGAAAGAAGACAACTTATGCTTTCCAGATTGTATTCAAACACTTGAATCGGACTAACGATACAGAAATTATGGCAATTTCCTTCTCGTGCTGAGTTGAAACTCTGAATCAGCCCGAGATGAGTTGTTTTCCCCTTTGTGGATGCAAACTTGGATGTGGGTGGAAAGTATTTGGATCTGAAGGATATTGTTGCAAAGGTTTTGGATGGTGGTGGGGTGCAGCTATTGGGAAACAAATCTTGAACAGCCCCAAATTGGAAACAACAAAGGTGGAAATGAAGATGGATTCGTGAGGGAAAAATGGCAGCGGAGATGTATATGGTGATGATGGATTTCGTGGTGACCAAAACGTGATAGAACTCAAAACTCTAAAAGGCTAAACACTAAGACCAGCAGATCTACACGTTGATGCAACTGAAAACTCAACAAGCAAAGATTATGCAGAACAGCAAAGGCTCAAACTTGTTGTTGGGATTTCAGATCCAACCTATTTTTGGTATTTGTGGACTGTAGGTAGTGTAAAGTATGGGTAGAAACTCTCACCGAAAACCTTGCTCTGATTACCACATGATAGAACCCGCTAGGGTTTGTTCCTGATCCTTCGATGAGAGTGGGGGATAACTCGATTTGAAGGAGGATCGACGTTGGCTGTCCGACTACAACACCACAAGGGCTGCGCCTTAGCGACAGTTACACCGCCTCCGATTTGTGCTGTTCTTGCTGTGCCAAGAACAACCTTGAACCTGCAAGCAAATCGAAGAACAAGCAAGAACAAGTGGACAAGCAAACAGCACACAGACCTTGCCCAATGGATGAATCTGATACACACGAATTTGGGGTTCTGGATACAAGTAATCGGATGGTCTAATCGACACACGCGAGTTACAAGGAAGTAGCAAGAGCTAAACTTTCATCTAAACAAAACCCTCAAACGTTCTTGGCTACTGCTGGTGGTATTTGTAAGTGGGAGAGCAGCCAGGGAGGTGTTGGGGGTCAAAACCCTAGCTTAGGAGGCGCCCCCTCATGGGCTCAACTGGATACAAAAGGCCCAAGGCCCAAAACTGAGGTTCTGCACAGGCTGGAGGTCTGGAAGTTGTTTCGCTGATTGTGAGCGTTCCAGGATGAATCTGATGATGGGGTTAGATCCATATGAAACTAGACTTCATGAGCTTTCCATCAAGTACTCATTTGCCTCAAACAACCTTCGGAGCTAGGAGTTATGGCTTTCTGAAGTTGCCCCTGCGTGGTGGTCCGAACTAGTGTAGTCCGAACTGGCCGGTCCGATCTGGTTGCTGTCCCTCCTATCTTGTTCATGTCCCAAGTTCCTAAGCATAAGAAAATCATCACAAGAGTTTAGTAGTACCCCATTCATATTAGAACTTGTTTGGACAGCAAGAAACGACTTTACCTGATAATTAAGTTGCCGTGCTCGTGCTCGAGTTAATGGTCGTTGTTGAGCACTAGGCATGGTTGTATCAATGGCAGCGATGTCCTCATCACACCCTCTGGGTGCCATCCTTCTTCTCTACGAACAGCACTGGTGCTCCCCAAGGTGAAGAGCTAGGGCGGATGTAACCCTTATCTAATAATTCTTTTAATTACTTCTTTAGTTCCTCTAGTTCATTTACCCCCATCCTATATGGCCTTTTAGCTATAGGTGCAGTTCTAGGCTTAAGCTCAATAAGAAACTCAGTGTCGCGTTCTGGTGGCATACCTGGTAACTCCTCTGGAAAGACATCCGGAAATTCCCCCACAACTCTGATATCTTCCATGGCTGCTCCTTTCATCTGGTTGATCTGACAAGTTTCCAGTGTAGACGGATCTGCTTGAAACTCAATCTTTTCTCCAGTCTCGGTTGTCAGTTCCACTGCCCTCTGAGCACACATGATTACGGCATTATGCACGTGCGACCAGGTCATTCCCAAGATGAGATCAATTCCCATGGAATTCAGGACTTCAGGTGTGGCACGGAACTCTACCCCCCTTATTTGTACACTTACATCTGGACATGCTAATGTTGCCCTTAATTCCCCTCCAGGTCAATTAACTATCAACGTATGTGGCATGGGTTGCATAGTCATTCTATACTTTTTCACAAACTGAGCGGATATGTAAGCATGTGTAGCACCAGAATCAAATAGAACAGATGCAGGATGTGAGTTGACTAGAAACATACCGAACACCACATCGGTTGCTCCTTGAGCTGCCTCCTCGCTCATGTGGTTCACCTTGCCACGTGCAGCGTTCTGCTGTCCTTCATTCTTGCGGGGCTGCTGGGGGTTCTGACCGTTGTTCCTTGGGGTGTTGTTCTGCCCATTAGCATTCTGGCCTCTCTTAGGGCAGTTGTTAGCATAATGCCCATGGTCACCACAGTTGTAGCAAACTCTGCCAGCCATGGGAGTTACAGGCACAGCATTGCTCTGAGTGAGACGTGGCGCCTGGTTCTGCGGCTGCTGCTGTTGCTGGTACCTCTGTTGGTAGGGTTGTTGCTGGCGTTGTTGCTGTTGCTGCTGCTGTTGATAAGGCGGGCGCTGTTGGTACTGTTGACGTTGCTGCTGATTCCCAGAGTTTGGTGGACCTTGAATGCGGAGCTGGCCACTGGACTGCGGGTTGAAGCGGGGGCGCGAGCTACTCCCACCCGTCTGGTTGAGGAACTTCCTTTTCTTGTCCTCCATTTCTCGACGCTTGTGCTCCAGCATCGGGGCATTATCGACCAACTCGTGAAAGTTGTCGAAGGTGTGAGTGAGCAGCTGGTACTAAAGGCCATCATTCAGTCCCCAAAGGAACTGCCTCTGCTTCTTCTTGTCGTCCGGCACATTCTCAGGAGCGTAGTGAGATAGCTCGATGAACTTGTCACGATAGGCAGTGACAGTCATTGATCCCTGCTTTAAGGCCAGGAACTCCTCTTGCTTCAGGGTCATGAGACCCTCCGGAATGTGGTGAGCACGGAAACGCTCACTGAACTCTGCCCACGTGATGTGGTCAGGGTCCTGGTGAGAGTACAGATATGAGTCCCACCATTCCTGGACAGCTCCTTGTAACTGTCCAGACCCATAGAGCACCTTTTCCCTGTCGGTGCACTGAGCTATATCCAGTTGACGATTCACCGCCTTGAGCCAATCTTCAGCTTGTAGTGGCTCGCTGGCGTGGGTGAAGACAGGCAGGCGTCCCTTCATGAACTCCCCACGCCGATCTCTGACCTGGCTGATGCTGAGGTGGCGGCTGAATCTGCAGGTTCTGCTGTACAGCTACGAATGCGTTGGCCATCTGTTGCAGCATCTGATTCTGATTGGCCAGTAGCTGTTCGAGCGGCACTAGAGGTGGCGGCGGCGGCGGGTTTGGGTTGGCACGACCTCCATCAGCATTCCTCCGGTTGGCCATCTGTTACAGACACATGTCACTGTTACTTTTCAATTCCATACCATGAATCCATTCTGACTGATCATAGGCACAAAATAGAGACAGATTTGAGAGAATTCAGCAGACAGAGAACAGATAAAGGATATGGAAGCAAAGTAAAGAGACAGATAGATTATAGAATCCCCACTATTTATTTATTAACGATCTAAACAATATTCTAGATGTATGTGAACAATAGGTTCACATGCACCCCACTCATTACAAAGATCCAAATCACACAAGTTCATAAGAATAAAAAATCTAGCACTCATTAACACGGTTCAAACACTAAGACTCAGACGACTCACACGACTCAACTCGCATGACTAGCGTTTTTATTACAACTCAAGACCATCTAATTCTCATCTATGGTGGTGCGGCTAGCAAAAGTCCCGTAGCGAGTCCTCTTGCGTGGCGGTGCTTCTGCAAGGTACTTCCGGCTCCAGGATAGGTGGTTCGGCGCCGGGATGCTCCAACTCGGCGATCCTAAGCCTTGCTGCTTGAAGCTCTTCCCACATCCTGGAGTGCTCATCCAGCAGCGAATCGAACTCCGTGTTGATGGTTGCAGCAAAGCCCACAGTCTCCACGAGTCTTGCATTCTGCTCTCCAGCTGGGTTGGCGATCCTGCTAGTCCTCCTCCCACGGGGCACACGTGGAATGTAGCGCTCTGCTCCATCGCGGACAAGGCTGAAGTAGAGTCCACGATAGGCGTAGAGTGCCCGGCGAGCAGCATCTGTGATGCCAACCTCCTGCGTCTCCCTAGGAGCCAGCGTGGGGTGCTTTGACTCAGTCCTAGCGGCGCCTAGCAGTCGAGCAGACACTCGAACACAAGCCGTGGTCTTCCAGAAGTCAGTGTAGCGGTGATGAGTCCACCACTCACTGCGGTAGTCCACACTGACACGGCCATGTCCATAGTGGCGCTGAAGTAGGCGAAGCAGACGGCGATGGAAGTAGCAGTCTCCTCCATCACGAGTAGTCTCCACCACCTTCCATCCTGTAGCTGGAGGTGGGTGGTCTTCCTCATCATCATCAGAGTCACAAGAGCCATCATAGTCGGAGTCTTCTCCATCTGAATCATCACCATCACCTTCGGGGTCCTCTAGGACTCCTCCGGCAATGGCACCTTCTTGCTTGACTGGAGCAGGGGGCGCCAGTGGTGGAACAACAGGCACGAACTGGTCCTCCTCCTCATCGTAGATCTCGACCATCTCGGGATCTTCTTCAGCATCCTCCACTGGTGGCTTCTGAACAGGCGGCAGCTCTATCCCTCCAACTGGATCAGGGTTGAAGAACTGCAGGCATGCTCAGCAACTCTGGGAGGCAAGAACTCTCCAACACACTTGCGTGGAGTATCCTTAGTGCGAGCCATCTATAGACGAAAGAGAACAAGGAATAAATTAAAATTTTGTAATAGAATAAGATAGAATAATAAGAATAAAGATTTGTATAAAATAACTCAAAGTGAAACAAGAGATTAAAGTAAATTGGAAATAAGGAAATAATAATAATAAGGATAAGTAAAATAATCAAGATTAAAACTTAAATGGAATAAGGACAAGGACAAAAGAAGACTCTAAATGACCATTCTAACTAGGCTACGTGTCATACAGTCAGCACTGCTTTGATACCAATCTGTCACACCCAGATTTACGAATAAACCCTAATGCTACTATATGTGTACCCAGGAAGTTCAACACACACATATAGCTTTAGGATAACAGAATATCAAAGTAAATCAAGTGCTCGAATACAAAAGAATAGCATCTCAGATTTATTACAAATAAGACTCAAGTCTTTAATCAAAGTTTACGCATACGAAAAGATAAACTCTCGTGGCTCCACAAACTCCACGAGGACACCAACTGGTTGACAGCTGCCTAGAAGTCTGGAACATCTTCAGGGAACTCCACAACACCTTCAGGTTCATCTGATTACCCATCCGGGATTTTGTTGAATAATGCAAGTGTAAGTAAACCAACTTTACTTAACAAATATAACACGAGGGATGAAGGCTTAAAAGGCTTGACACGGTTAAACTGCGGTAAGCACTTTTAGTAGTTCAGTTTTAACATTAACCAAATTACTACAATGTAGTAGGTAAAACCCAGTTGTAACCCCAAATTAAGTGTATATAGAAGTATCATCAAGTCCACCATCATTCCAGTTCCATTCCATTTTTAAACATCACCGGGGTAAAAGTCACTGTCAAAAAGGATCCAGGCCACTCGTAACCGTGAGTACGGCTGATATATCAGTTTTCACTCTGCAGAGGTTGTACACTTTCCCCACTGGTCGCGTAAAAGTTCAGAAGAACTTTATAACCCAACCACGCAGTGCTAGCTAGGCACATTCATCACACTACCTTTGGTGTGACTGCATAGGGACGCTACGAGACCTTTCAAAATTTACTTAGTCAAGACCAGAGCCCATTTGATTCCCGTGGTTGCATTGTTCTCCCGGGTTGCCACTTTAAGATAGACTATAACAAGTGATGCCCAGAACAAAGCACACAGCATAGGTTCCAGTTTAAAGGTTGATTAGAACAAAGCACACAGCACATGTTCCGATTTAGGTTGATTGGAACAAAGCACACAGCACATGTCCAAATTAAGGGTTGCCTAGAACAAAGCACACAGCACATGTTCTAGATCATGAATTGCCTAGAATAAAGCACACAGCACATATTCTAGAACAAGAGTTTGCTGAGAACAAAGCACACAGCACATGTTCCAGCTACCTAACCAGGTTGCTAAAAAGCAAGTTTTAATCATTCATCATTAAGAGGTATCAAGTATCACTGTCCAGCGACAGTAAGCTCAAGTTGCATAGCCTAGCTTTTGCTACCCAAAAGATGCATAACCCGGTTGAACAAGAAAGTAAGTCTCAAAGATACTAGGGATATCCTAAAACAGATTAACTCATGCATGAATGTAAGTGATTATTAATGTGTATGGGTATCAAGGGATTTCTCATGTTATACTTGCCTTCCTCTTGGTACTGCAGCTGCTGCTCTTGCTCTTCAAAGTGTTGCTCGAAGGACGGCTCGAACGGCTCACCGGCTAGACACGATCAACAATCACCAACACACAATCCAGACAAGCCAGTTCATGCATATCAAGAGAAATAAATTAGAACAGTACACCAAACAATTAAAACAGTGGCTAAAAAGCTAATAAAACTATTCTACGCGTTACTACGAACACATGAGCTCAAGAATCACTGAAATCGGAGTTAAAAACACATAATCTAGGGCTAAAACAAGGTCTAGGGGCTTGCTGGCAAAGAAACTAAACTCCCAGGGACCTATCTGCGAGAAAACAGGGGCCTAAATGTAATTATGTATAAAAACAGAAGGTCTAACGTGCAAAAATGATAACCTAGGACGGCGCGTTCAAATATTTAAAAGCTCAGGGTCTAAGTTGCAAGAAAAAGGACTTAAACCTAATTACTTTTGAAATAGGGTAGACTGCGTGTTGATTTTAGTAAAGTCGAGGGGCTTTTCTGTAAAACGGGCGCTGCGTGGCTGGCTGGGCTGGCGTGGCGCTGATGTGGCGCCCACGTGTCAGCCACGTGGCGCTGACGGAGCCGTGGACCGCGCCGTGGACTCAGTCCACGGGTCCACGGTGGACCTGTTATGGGCCGAAAAGGTATGGGAAGATCTCGGCCGTCCGGTTCAGATCGGATGGCTGGGATCAAAGCGGGCAGCGGGGACCACGGGCGGCGAGCGGCGGGTACAACGGTGAGCGGCGGCGCACGACGGCGAGCGGAGGCGCTGCTCAGTTTAGGGGCTAGGGGGGCCGGTTTGATGCGGGGATTAGCTTGGGAGCGAGCTAGGGTGCTTGGGGACCTTACCAGGGGCTTTGGAAGGCGGCTCGAGCGGCGGTCACGGCGGACGGCGACGAGAGGCGGCGGCGGCGGTGCTCGGTGTTCGGCGTCGGGGCTCCTCCGGGGCTCGACTAGGGCTCCGGACGGTGGCGAACGGCAGCGGGTGCTCCTGCGAAGGCGAACGGGAGGTCAAGGGTGAGCACCGGGCGACCGGACGGCGGCACAAGCTCGGCGGCGAGCTTACCTCAGCAACAATGGCGGTGGTGGCTCTCGGGTGCGGGAACTAGGGCGCGATGGGGCCTGGGGGTGGCTTTATAGGGCTTGGGCGTGGTCGGATTGGCTCGCGCAGAGTCCGGGACGGATCCCGGGGCCGTTGGCGCCGAATCCGGGCGGCGGTTGCGCGGCGGCGCCGGATTTCCGAGCTCCGGACGAGTCCGAGCCGGAGGGGACGAGCCCGACAGGTGGGGCCCACCTGTCGGTGACTGGGCGGAGGCACACCAGCGCCCGGGGCGCCTTTGACTAAGGAAAACGGAGCGGGGGAGGGCGCGGGCGGCTGGGCCGACTGGGCCGAGCGGGCTGGGCTGAGAGGGAGGAAGAGCGGACTGGGCTGAGGGTTGAGGGGGCTAAACCGGACCGGGCCAAAAGTTAAGGGACTAGAAGCAGACTTAAAGCGAGAAAAACAATTAAACACTCATTCAAGAGCAAATTAAATGAGGATTTTAAATATAAATTCAAAACCCATCAAATAAATTGCTAACAACCAAAAATATGCTTCGGCATGAATGCACATATATGTTTTCCTACACTTACCTTTGCTTTTAATTTTGGTAAATTTTTAATTAACCCCTATATGATATGAACAAATCAATAATTAAATATATTAAATCCTAATTTTTATTATGGCCTAACTTTTAGGGTGTTACAAGGAACAAATGCCACCACCCCTTGAGGCGGTACTTCACTTCTACAAATTAGCAATGGTTCCACAGACAGGGAATAACTGAAAGCCTCCATCAGACTTCGGGCGCACTATATGTAAACAAACCAACCGGAAATTAAGCGAGCAAAACTTCCTGGAAAATAAGAAGGCAAGGGAAGAGTTTTTAGCAGAAAACAACCTCACACAGGAAGACCTTATGCAGTTGGAAGAGGATGGTAAGCTTACACCTCCGCCGCCTATATGGCCGTTCCAACCGGGCAGGGATCTTGTGGAACCCTGGCAAATACCTTATTTACCCACGCGAATGCAGAATTTGCATGAATGGTACAAAGGTCAGAGTGGTGAGGCGTTTGGGGCGAGATACAAGGAAGAACATTTTCATAAGCTAGCATCCAAGTCAAAAGAGGACATAGTCTGGGTTTATTTCGAGTCGCTATATGAGTTGTACCAGCAGAATGCCGTAGATTGTTCAATCATGAGTTTATTTTCTCTGTAAGTGTCTAAACTATCTTCTTCCTACAACTTATTCCATGAATAAACCTTGTCTAAAAAGTTCCTCATTTTGTAGCATGGTGGCACACAAGTTGAAGGAAGAAGGCACGACAGACGTAGGATTGTTAGACCCTCAAGCTATTAATGAGGTAGAGATTAAAAAGCCTCACTGCTTAACCTACTTGGATGCTCAAGATGCAGGAGAAGAAGCGCATACTTCTTTCATACATTTGCAAGTAAGTGTCTTTAAATCACTACTTTCTTTGGTCAATCTTAGAAATGATTTATTTGGTTTTATCCTAAATGCAGATTTCGCCATGTTCTCATCGACATATGCCTTGATCAGGGCACTATTAAGGTTTATGACTCGAAACAGAGGAAGCTTGAGTACATCCAACCTCTCATCAACCTCCTCAACACGTAAGTCAGGACAACCATTTTCTTCTTTTCAATGTGTATATGTATTTTAGATAATCTACCATCTAATGTTACCAATTCTTCGTAATGGATGCAGTGCTTTAGCCAAGTACAAGAAAAAAGGGGGCATTATTTGTAGGCCATTTGCAAAAAATTTTGATGTCATTGAAAAGAAATGGATCCTTAGGCAGCCGCCTGGAAACAATCTATGCGGCTTTTATGTGATGCATTATATGCTATGCGCAACTAAAGATGACTTCGGAGAACAAGCAGATCAGGTCCGCAACGATTGTTTTAGTTTCCATATTCATTGTTATTGTCATATTCATTTTTGTGTCTCTTGTTATTCATTGATATTACTACATTGCTATTATGGTGTTGTGTGCAGAATTGTAGTCTCCATACTTCTGAGTTGCTTCTTAGTGAGATTTGGGCACTTCAGGAACAACTATGTGGATTTATTTTAGACCATGTTGTGAGACCAGGTGGTGAGTTCTGTGTGATTTAGGACTAGATGTATGGACTTCGATATGTATGGTTTCATGTATGGACTTCGATATATATATGGACTCTATATGTATGGACTCGATATGTTTGGACTTTGAGTTGATGTCATTGTATGGACATTGTGAGACTGTAATATTATTATTGTGAGTTGATGTATTGTTGTTTGTTTTTGCTGGATTGCTATATTGCAATATTGTGCTTGCTATAGATTATACCTAATTATTATTTTTTTACTGAAAAATTGTTATTACAGCCGGTTTAAACCGACTGCGAAATTACACAAAAATTGGCTGTGAAAGGAGGCATCACAGCCAGTTTTTGTTGGCAAAAACCGGCTGTGAAAAAACTCTTTCACAGCCGGTTTTTTGGGAAAAAACTGGTTGTGAAAACGAGCTTTCACAGGCGGTTTTTGTTTGCAAAAAACCGGCTATGAAAATGCCCTTTCACAGTCGGTTTTGGTTGGAAAAAACCGGCTGTGAAAAAGCACTTTCACAGCCAGTTTTTTGGCACAAAACCGGATGTGAAAGCGCCGGAAGCAGCGGGTTTTGGACCGACTGTGAAATTGATTTTCATAGCCTGTTCATGGGGTTATCAGCCGGTTAAAAACCGACTGTGAAAAAGAGATTATCGGCGCCACTTAATCAGCGCCACTTTTGAAAACCGGTTGTGATGTGGGCAACCGAACCACCTGTGATGCTCCTGCTGTAGTAGTGTATAAACCGCCTTGGAGATCACATCTGAGTCATGCATCACTGGAGGCGGTGCATCGGAGGGTCGGCCGACGCCCCCACTTTAGCTGGCCTGGGCCCACAGCCAAACGGCCTCAACCGCCTCTGGCTGGCTCTCCACCGCCTATAGATGCTATAAATACCTGCAAGGGGCACCGTACTCAACACACACCAGAAGAAGAGCTCTCCATTGTTACAAGCTTAGTCTTAGTCTTAGTAGTGATAGTTCTAGTACTTGAGCTTCTGAAGGGCTTCCAGAGGAGTCTTGGTAAGTTCTAGAGTTCAGCTTTTGTATCTCTTTACTTACTTGTAATACTCTAAGCTTAATGGAAGTATCTTCATAATTATGTTGTACGCCTCAAATTTACTCTACTTACTTAGTATATACTTCTTATGTCTTGCACCTTATCCAAGCTAACATGTGCTATGACATTGGCTCAATGTGCCTTATGGTTGCTATATTTATTAACGCGATAGATAGAGTTGTATTTCTTATTACAAACATGGTGTTTGGAATACGGAATACTATTGAGGGTATTGCTACCCCACGGATTAGTAGAGGTAGGCGGCAGGTGGTGATAGTACTGTCCGTCCTTTGTAATCCTCCACATTCGGGAGATGATATTAGGCCTTTATGATAAGACGTCCTCGTGTCGTCCCTTGATGATGGAACCACTGGACACCGCGATATGTCCTCTGTCATATGTCCCTTGTATGAGCTTGTATAGGATAATGTTGTATATTCAAGTCCCATTTGTATAATGCTAATTAAACCTTTATGATCTTTAGTAATGTTCTATTACTAACTAAGACTTCCTTAATGATGAGCAATGAACTTTTGTGTGTCACATTATCCCTACACTTCCATATCATTCACCCCTGTCTAGACTATGGTAGATTAATGATGTTGTAAGTAAATACATTGGATGACACATCTCTCTTTAACTAAACGCTTTCCCTGCGGATAAACAAATAACGATACTATGGAATACTCCCAGGTGAAATGCTACAACGTACTTCTGTGCACTTGCAGAATAATGTAAACGTTAAGAAATACCAACAAGCATTTCTGGCGCCGTTGCCGAGGAAAGCAGTGGTTAAAGAGTTTTGATCATCCATGTATTTAATGCAGCATAATTAATCGCCAGTAATCTAGCAAGTTTACCCTTTTGCTCTATTTCTCTGTGACGTGAAACAGGGTAGTGTATGACTGGTTTCCAATTTCCATCCAACTACGTCGAGAACCTGAATACCATAGGAAGGAGGGTACGCTCTCGTGTCGTAATCCCTCAGGTGTTCTTGTCGGAGACTGAGCCTGTCATCGGAGAGTCATCCAACCAGAGAGAACAACCCATTCCCGTAGCACCCCAGCCGGAAGAAGCTATGATCGAGAGGATGATCCGTGACTACTCCATCCTTTCCGTTGCCCAGATCCCAACGGGTCCGGAAGTGGCTGCGGGGGATCACGCATTCGAGCTCAAGGCCCCGCTAATCAACATGGTGTAGGCCACTCTCTTCTGTGGGAATGCCAATGAAGATGCTAATGCCCACCTACAGCACTTCCTGGAGGTGTGCAGCACCATCACCATCCGGGGAGTCGATCAAGAGGCCATCAGGCTCCGCCTGTTCCCGTTTTCACTGTTGGGAAGACCCAAACTATGGTTCTACTCCAACCGTGACACAGTGAACACGTGGACCAAGTGCTCCAACGCATTCCTATCCAAGTTCTTCCCAATTGGCAAAACCAATGCCCTTAGGGGAAGAATCTCCAGCTTCTAGCAAGAGTCCGGATAGACCGTATCGGAGGCGTGGGATCGTTTCCAGGATTATGTCCTGGCATGCCCACACCATGGATGTAAGAGTGGCTCCTGCTCCAGAACTTCTACCATGGGCTCTCCCAGACAGCCCGTGAACACATGGACGCTGCTGTTGGAGGGGCATTCCTCTCCTTGACTGTGGCCGCCGCCAAGCTGCTCATAGAGAAGATGGTGTCAAACCAAGCTTGGAACGATGACCGCCTTCAGGGGCGCAAGCGTGGTATGCACACAGTGAAGGAAGTGGACATGCTGGCCGCCAAGATGGATCTAATCATGAAACACCTCGACGATCGCACCAAGGATGGGGCC
>CM014275.1:33685031-33733789 GCA_004135705.1 Alloteropsis semialata
TATATATGAATGGTCCATGAGCGGAGGCCTTTAATCATTACATTCTAACTTACAATAAACTGAGATTTCATTTGATTTTATTTATTGGGTGTTCTGACAGTATTCTAATTGGTGCACAATTAACTATTTAGCATACTTTAACAAATGTCGCGGACTAATTAAGCACCGGTACAAGAACATTGTTATATTAACTCGCTATACTTAAACATTGGTTAGCATACGTGGTCGAACGGACCAGCACTTATTAACACTAATTCGATTAGTGAGTTATTCTCATCCATGTACTTCCTTGTCACCACATATAGTGTGTTATTCTTATTAATTTCCACACCGGCATGAATAAGGACTCACAATGGCACTGGCTTTGTGGCACTGGTTCTATCCCGGCATGAATGAGGTTTTCGCGTTGGTCCAAAGAAGGGTCTATGCACTAGTGTAATAAAGTTTCCTAACAACTGACTATTGGGACTTTCCCAATACGTTTGTAGAGTTACTTTTGTAGTTTCCTAATAATTTACTCTCTTCATTTTTTAGATATGAGAGTATATAGGTAGAGAGAATAGATAGAGTTTTCTTTTAGAATAAAGTTAGTAAATGAGAGCTATCTAGGTTAGTCCCTTAATGTCATAAGTTCTTGCTAAAATCTTTATTTTTGGATATGATGAATAGTTTCTCTTATTTTTCTCTTGTACTTATGTTTCAACCTGTTATTCTCCTAAGCTTTGAGTTTGCTGGTTGAGCATGATCTTTTCCTGTCATCTTGTCTATCTGTGGGAAGCATATGCAAGCTCTAGTCTAGGTTGCTATTGGATATGATATGATAAGGCTTGAGTTATCTTAAGTTTATGCCAAGTAAGACTTGATAACCTAAGTTCTCTGTAGTTTAGTATGGTGATTTAAATTCCTACCAAAGCTCAAATCGTTGAATCTCCTACAAAAGCTGCTTGTCATTGTATTGAGTTTTGTCAAGATCATTGTGATTCTTAGAGGTTTACTTCATGCTTTTAAAACTAAGGTCACGCACACGCCACTATATACATGTTATACTTCTATTCTGGAAGTAAGCATGACACTCATCCATCCACCAAATAAAAAGCTCCGCAAAAGAAAGTATGGTACTCTTCCCTAAAACCTTATTGCAAAAGAGACATGGGCAAATAATTAAAAAAATATATGGACACATGAAGGTCCAAGTATGAAAAGAGAGAGCACATGAAGGCTCTTTGTTCAAAAAGAATAGCCATGTCTCTAATAGCATCTCTTATAAGGGGAAGAGGAACCTACAAAAAGGAGCTATCATTTATCATGCCATCCACACATGTGCACATCTTGGTTTGAGAGTATGACTTACTTCTCTTTGAATCCTGGTTTTGACTTTACAATATATGCACTGCAAGTAAGCCACATAACTCTCCTGGCCCAAACTCCATCTCAATGAGTGAAATGAGAGCTGAGAGAGGATCTTGGTAAGGAAAAATACCTTGAGTGACTCGAGAGTATCACCTAAGGAACTCTGCATTTTGAAAATCCTCAAAACCTCTAGTTTGATAGTCAAGCAAGGTAGAAGGCAAGATGCTTGGTCTAAGTCATTGTGGCTATCAACCACCGAAGACAAGGAGAAGCTACAAACCCCATAAAAGGCCAAGGTAATAAGGGAAGTTTATTTTTACCAGCTTATTGAATTCTTAGTAGAATATCTTGCTGAACTAGTACTTTTGAGGAGTAATGAGGAAGCAACCCCTGATCCACTGAGCCTAAAGTTCTAGTCTTTGCTCGGGACGAGCAAAGGGCTAAGCTTGGGGGAGTTGTTGACGGTCCTTATAACGAAATCCGACCGTCAATAGCCTCAGAAAACTAATAAAGATCAAGCATGACTTAGACATTTGTATTCAAATAATGTTGTAGCATGCAAATATGGAATATATTTGAGTACAGGGACCTTGGAGCAAAAGACAGAGGAAAAAGGTCCCAGGCCCAAGTTGGCTGACCTGGCTAGGTCATGCGACCTGGCCTGGCACCCATTTGATCCCAATTTCCGTGCAGGCAAAGAAGCACAACATAGGGTCATCGTGAGCATTGATTAAATGACGGTTGAAAGCAAAGGACGAGATTTGGCCTCAACACAATCACATGCATTGAAGGGCCCACAACCAGAGCTTCGTGCACCCAAACCGATGGTGCCCACCTGGAACCAACCTCAGGACCCGCACAGCAGTCTCCCAGAGAGAAGTGGGCCCGAGAGGCGGTTGGGCTAGGTCAGTCGACCCCCTTAGGTCGGCCGACCTCCCCGCTCGCCCATCTTGGCCCTCCCTTGACCAGTACCTGTAAACCGCCTTGGAGATCACATCTGAGCCGTGCGTCACTAGAGGCGGTGCATCGGAGGGTCGGCCGATGCCCCCACTTCGGCCGACCTAGGCCCACAGCCAAACGGCCTCAACCACCTCTGGTTGGCTCTCCACCGCCTATGGATGCTATAAATACCTGCAAGGGGCGCCGTACTCAACACACACCAGAAGAAGAGCTCTCCTTTGCTACAAGCTTAGTCTTAGTTTTAGTAGTGATAGTTCTAGCAGTTGAGCTTCTGAAGGGCTTCCGGAGGAGTCTTGGTAAGTTCTAGAGTTCAGCTTTTGTATCTCTTCACTTAGTTGTAATACTCTGAGCTTAATGGAAGTATCTTCATACTTATGTTGTATGCCTCAACTTTACTCTACTTACTTATATATACTTCTTATGTCTTGCACCTTATCCAAGCTGACATATGATATGACATTGGCTCAATGTGCCTTATGGTTGCTCTATTTATTAACATGATAGATAGAGTTGTATTTCTTATTGCAAACATGGTGTTTGGAATACGGAATACTGTTGAGGCTATCGCTACCCCACGGATTAGTAGAGGTAGGCGGCAGGTGGTGACAGCCCTGTCCGTCCTTTGTAATCCTCCACGTTCGGAGATGATATTAGGCCTTTATGATAAGACGTCCTCCTGTTGTCCCTTGATGAGGGAACCACTGGACACCTCGATATGTCCTCTTGTCATATGTCCCTTGTATGAGCTTGTATAGGATAAAGTTGTATATCCAAGTCCCATTTGTATGATGTTCATGAACCCTTTATGATCTTTACTAATGTTCTATTACTAACTAAGACTACTTAATGATGAGCAATGAACTTCTGTGTGTCACATTACCCCTACACATCCATATCATTTACCCCTGTCTAGACTATGGTAGATTAATGATGTTGTACATTGGATGACACATCTCTCTTGAACTAAACGCTTTCCCTGCGGATAAACAAATAACGATACTCTAGAATACACTCGGGTGAAATGCTACAACGTACTTCTTTGCGCTTGCAGAATAATGTAAACGTTAAGAAATACCAACAAGCATATGTTTGGTTTAGCCGAATCTCTCATAAAGAGAATAAAACTCATTGCAAGACCACTGTTGCAAAATTGTAACCTACCAACCCCCTTTGCGCTTGCAGAATAATGTAAACGTTAAGAAATACCAACAAGCATATGTTTGGTTTAGCCGAATCTCTCATAAAGAGAATAAAACTCATTGCAAGACCACTGTTGCAAAATTGTAACCTACCAACCTCATGTTGGGGTCACGCAGTCTGACTTAATACAATTGCGTCCAACTACATACCATACAGCTTCCCCGCTGCAATTGGTTCATGGTGAGCCTCCTAGTATTTCCCATCTACGGAAATTCGGTTGCGTTGTATACGTAGTCAATCATTAAATGCCTGGAGCCCCTTACAGGGGATTTACTCATAGCCCGATATGCTGATTGTATCTTCAATAAAGAACATTTCTCGACATTAGGGGGAGAGTTCAAGTATCACACTGAATGCCGGAAATAAATTGGGATGCCTTAGACACCCAAAAGGAGGATCCTCGTACCACTGAATCCGAACTTCAAGTTCAAAGGATTATTAATTTGCAGAATGCTGCAAATAATTTGCCAAACTCATTTACTGTGAGTAAAAGTGCCACAAAATCATACATTCCAGCAAGGAATGTGCAGAAAAGAATAAAGGTACCAAATAAAACTATTCAACTTCCTTCTTCAAAGAGAGTGGAAGAAGTATGGAAAATCCTCTCAAGCGCAAGAGGAAACAGAGGAAAACACAGTAAATGAAACTCAACCTCAAGTTGAGAGACACAAAGTGAATTTATCCAATCCACTTCCCACATCAAGAGTGCACTCAATTTCTGATGATGGGACACTGGAACGCCCCGATGCTGTCGTATTGGGAAATACCAAACCATCAAATGGGGTAAATGAAATTTCCATAAATTATGCTGATTCTGGAGAATCATCGTAAGACTACACTTGTCGACATATAGTTTGCCTCATCAGTTGCTGATACAATCCAAAATGATCCAGATCCAAAATCCATGGCAGAGTGCAAAAATTGCTCGGACTGGAACAGATGGAAAGAAGCGATTGAAGTAGAGTTAGCCTCCCTCACTAAAAGAGAGGTATTTTCATCAGTGATACCTACACCTCCAAAAACCTTCCCTATGGGTTTTAATTGGGTTTTCGTCCAGAAGCGGAATGAGAACAATGAGGTGGAGAGATATAAGGCGAGGCTTGTAGCACAACGGTTCACGCAGAGACCCGGCATTGATTTCAATGAAACATATTCTCCAGTCATGAGTGGAATTACGTTCCAATATTTGATATCATTGGCAATTCAAAATTGTCTATCTATGCAGTTGATGGATGTCGTAACAGCATACTTATATGGGTCACTAGATTTGGACATATATATGAAGGTCCCTGATGGGATTCCTATACCGAATGAGAGCACAAATCGCAATATGTATTGTGTAAAACTCAAAAGATCACTATGGTCTTAAACAGTCTGGAAGAATGTGGTACAATGATTGAAGTCACCAAGATCACAGAGAGATGTCATGCATCTCCGTATGGGGGACACTATGGAGTGTTCAGAACCCATGCAAAAAACTTTGGCAAAGTGGGTTCTTCTAGCCGTCAATCTACGATGACACCACAGAGTTCATCAGAAGATGTGATAGATGCCAGCAGCACGGCAATATCAACAAAAGAGATGCCATGCCGCTCACAAGCAACTTACAAGTTGAGCTCTTTGATGTGTGGGGCATCGACTACATGGGACCATTCCCCAAATCTTATGACTGTGAGCACATCTTGGTAGCTGTGGACTACGTGTCCAAGTGGGTAGAAGCACTACCGTGCCGGGCTGCCGACTCCAAACATGCCAAGAAGATGGTCCATGAGATCATCTTCCCTCAATTCGGCACGCCCCGAATGGTGATAAGTGATGGAAGATCCCTCTTCATTGACAAGACCTTCAGGCAATGCCTGGCAGAATTTGGGATCTGCCATAATGTGGCAACACCATATCACAGACTAGCAGTCAAGCAGAAACATCTAACAAACAAATCAAGAATATTCTGCAGAACACCGTCAATGAGATGGGAAAGAACTGGAAGAACAAACTCCCTAAAGCATTATGGGCATACCGCACATCATTCAAGACACCCATTGGTATGTCCCCCTACCAGCTCGTGTATGGTAAAACATGCCATCTTCCAGTTGAGTTGGAGTTCAAAGTCCACTAGGCTATTAAGAAATGGAACATGGACCTTCGTCTCGCTGGAAACAACCAGAAAATGCAAATATCCGAGCTGGAGGAATGAAGGGAGAAAGCATACCACAACTCCAAGATCTATAAGGATAGAACAAAAAGGTGGTATGACAAGAGGCTTAAACATAAGGAGGTCAAGCCCAGAGACAAGGTCCTCATGTTCAACTCCAAATTGAAGCTTTTTGGCCATGGTAAACTTAGAAGCAAGTGGGAAGGACCATTCAACGTGATTGAGACATCATCCCATGGAGCGATTACTCTTCAGGATGATTTAGGTAATTTATTCAAGGTAAATGGCCACCGCTTAAAAGTTTATTTTGAGCCCGAAAAGATGGAGGAAGTAGATGTGATCGAATTCCTTGAATTTGGTGATTAAATGTTTCACCTTAAATAAAATAAATAAAAACAACAAGAACCATTTAACTTCTAATCAATAAATAAAAGCTTCGCTTTGATTTGGCTAGTACACTTGTACTAGCCAAATCCATGTATCTCATCATTGTGTCTAAGAGTGTGCAGGAGAAGACATCGCAACATACGATAGTGTGGGGGAGGCACAAAGGACATCCTCTTTCAACACTTAAAGGGACATCATGGTTTGCATAGTTCTATCTCTCAAACTCCCTGATTCATGAGTTTATTTAATTCTTAGGTTTATCACTCAAATTAAACTCAATGAATCCTGGTGCTCGTTTGATATACATGATTTTCCTTGATTGGCTTGAATATTCTTTATTCCTAGCACATACTCTTGTTTCTTGTGAACATATATTATTAGGACAGCATGTTAATCTAAATGGTTGATGAATGAGATATGGTATGATGAAATGAACCTACTCGTTCTGTATAAGTGCTTGGAATGTTTTACTCGAAATAAATTTAGCCTTACAAGCTCCTCAATGATATTCTATTCCTACCAAAGCCATATGTTGTCTACATTGCCAAACCTCATACATATGCCGCTTTTTATTGCACTGAGCTTTGTCAAATTGTTATTATCCTTGTAAGATGCTTTTCATGCTTTCATGATCAAGATCACGTACACTCCACATTCATATGCTAAACTTCTACCCTGGAAGTTAGCAACCTACATCCATCCACAAAATAAATGTTCCAAGTGTTTTGTGAATCTCTCTCCTAGATATTCCTTTAAAAGAGACATGAGCTAAAGAAACAAAAGAGAGACATAAATAAATAAATACATGCTTAAAGAGAAATTTATTCTCAAGCATGGTGAAAAAAAAGAAGAAGAAAGAAAAGAAAAAATGAGATAGCCATGTTCTCAAAATAAAGAGGAGAGAGATCATACAAAAAGGAGCTATCACAATTTCCAGATACATTCTCCATCCACACATAAGCACATTTTGATCAGATTGTATGGTTAGTTATGTTCATGGATCCGGTCTTTGACTTTGCAACACTATGTGACACAAGTGTGCCTTATATTTTCATTTTCTACCTGGAGCTTCATATAATCCTTTTAGAAGTAGGATGAAATGAGGCAAAGCTATGCCTTGGTGAGGAACTATACACAATGAGCGATCTGAGAGAATCATTTGAGGAGTCAAGTAAGGCTAAGTTTTGAAAATTTATCAAAAACCCAAGTTACTTTACAGAAGGAGTTAAGGTGATTCAAATTAAGACCATTCCATTTCTCAACCATCCAAGGTGACATGATAGACACTTCAACAAGTCACAAGAGCAGGTATGTCCTGGAATAACTTATATGCTAGCATCATATCTTTTGGAAATCATGTTGCTCCGCCTTAGTCATGAGCTTTACTCGAGGACGAGCAAACGCTAAGTGTGGGGGATCTTTTTGACAGTCCTTAAGTACCACTTTTGACTATCAATTACTGCCAAATATATGTCAAATATGATCACCAAACATAGTGGTAGGGTTTATTACTAACTACTTCCACAAGTTCAGGTGTTTTAACGTGTCATGTAGGAATTCACACTATAGGCCTGAGAAAGATCCAAATATATCATTATCACAAAGTATCTCAAATTTGAATTTGGAGTGCACCATTGCGTAGAGCTCGTTGAGATGATTCCGATGGATATATTATTCATATTTTTTGGAGCGCGTATGAAGAAAATATAAAAAGCTCCAATTTATTGCACAGCGCTGACGTCATCGCTGCTGACGCAAGTGGGCCAGGCGCGGCCTAGGCACAGCCGCGTGCGAAGCCCAGCTAGCGGCCCAAGCCAGCGGGCCCGCCCAGACACACACGCGCAGGAGCGCTCTGCCGAGCGGGCGGGACTGCTAGCGGCGCGCGCACTCGCCTGTGCGCGGAGCGGAGGGAACGCAATTGGGACCACGTGGCGGCCAGCGATAGGTGGATGGCGCGGTTTTGCGCGGGGGAGAGCGGCCGGGGTCGGTTTTGCGGGCAGGGCAGCGGTTCAGGCCGGTTCAGCAGGGTTTTTCCCCGGTTTTGTCAAGTTTTTCCTTTGCCGACCTACAGAACAACTATATGGCGTGGTTTTGCTCCGGTTTTGGTTCCAGGCGATGTACAGATGCTATGCACATCCGGTTTTGCTCTGGTTCTTGACTACTTTTGCGTGGTTTTTCTTCGGTTTTTGCCCCCACCACCCTCAGAACATCGGTGGAAGCGATTCTGGCGGCAGTACCGACCCCAGGAGGTCGGTTTGGGACCAGATGTCGCGAGGGGAGGAGGGGTACCCCTACTTTCAAGTGGGACTTCTCCAGATGGCCAAATTTCCTCCTCCTATAAATAGAGACCCCCTCCTTCACTTGAGAACACACAGAGAAGCAGCGAAGCTGCAAGGTGAAGCCATATCCACATAATGTTTAGAAATAGGTGAGAGTTGAGGTGCGAGCCAGGGAGAAGTCGGGGTTGTCGGCTTCCTCCCTTCCTCTTGTACCTCGGTGGATGCGGCTCGGGTTCGAGTAACATCTGGGTATTTCCTTTCTATTTTTGGGTTAATATTTAATTAAGTTCAAGCTTTACTTTATTTACTTGTGGGCTCCTTTCTGTGATAAGTGTCTTAGTACTTGCAAAGCTAAGATAGTATTTAATTGAGTAGACATGGTGTCTAGTCTTTTGAATACCTTGGAGTGCGCCTAGTGCCACGGATTTGTAGTGGTAGCCCCAGGTAGTGACAGCCTGACGGCCTACGTAGTCTACCACATGAGCAGCACTAGAGAGTAGGACCATTGCTTGGCTTGCCTTGTCCCCTTCTCACCCCTTTCAGAGGCTGGGACAGTTGGGCGTCCTTAAGCAAGTAATTTAGTAAATGACTTGAGCTATCCTTTGATTATCCAGCATTCCTAGAATAACCCTTTCTACCTTCTACACATTTATCACTTCTCTTGTCCTCGGCCGTTCCTGATTCTCAACTACTGCACACAAGCTTCCTATGGATTCGATACCTGGAATACTCTCGGGTGAAAGCTACATCGATATCTGTATGCTTGTGGATTTATCTGTGATCATTAGAAATAGCAACACTCGGCCGTGTCATGTTCTCAGTGGCGGTTGTTGAGGTCGCCATGGATGTCGTGGTTGTAGTCGTGCAGGCAATCTCGGATATCACCGTCTGCTTAGTTGACAGGTGGTTACGCCGTCCGGCTCGCGCACGATCCTGGGGTCCGGCGCTGCGGTGGTCAATGTTGCGCGGATTGCGCCCTTCCTCGTCGTCCTCGTCATGGTGGTTCTGAGCCACCTCTTCATTGAGGGCGATCCCTGTTCGACCTGCTGTGGGCAGAGCGGTTGCTGATGAAGCGAGTAGAGTAAGCCCGACCAAATCTAGATCTGGAATGGTATGAGCGCTCGACTTGCTCCTGGGCGGCCTCAAGGCGTGCTCTGGCGCGGCGAAACTCGGGGGTATCAGCCATGCGCTCCAGCTTAGCAAACGCTGCTGCGATGTTTGCTTGCGGCGTACATAATGCGCCTCGGACCCCCTGGAAGTCGGGGTTAAGGTTTCGTGGGTCGATGTCGGGGTTCCTCCGACCTGCTAGTTCCTGCCTCGCTACGGTGCCAGCGGCGGGGTCTCCTGGAGCTCCAGTAGCTGGAGCTGCCCATTGGGAGGCTGGGTCTCTTGGGCGCGTCGACGGGCCCAGTCCGTGTTGAGCTCACGGCGTCATTCTCCGGCTGAGTCAGTTTCGCCATCCTGAGTAGACTGGTCCTCAGAGACGAAGAGTTCACCATCCTGAGTAGCTGGAGTCATCGCTCGGGTCAACCGGGGCCGGCGGGAGCACACTTGTTGTGACTTGGAACTCGCCGCAGTCTGGAGACTTGGTTGGACGGGATGGGACCTCAGATTGGATCTTGGGCATGCGTCTACGCAACTGCGCCGAGTAGGTTGCAGCCGCGTTGTGGAGTCCAAGCGGAAGTTGGTTGCGAGGCTGGCACAGGGCCTCCTCCGACATGGCGATGCACTCGGTGATGGTGTTGTTGATGCGATCTAACCCAGCGAGAAGTCCATCGGGGGCTAAGAGCCTGCGTCGAGCGAGCAGATTCGGGAGCTGATCATGTAGGGCCATCTCGCCGAACCATTGCTGAAGTAGGACGACGATCCTTGGTGAGGCTGCCAGGATGGCCGGGTCAGACCCAGCTGATTCCGTAGCGGCGCTGAGCAATGACTCGGAGTCGCCGGAGGTGGTGTAGATTTCGGCGAAGAAACTTATGCCCTCAAGCTGCTCAAGGCAGCCTTTGAGGCTCTCGGGAATGATGACGTGAGGACGATCTGCCAACGAGCTAGCTGTTAATGCTCCGCGATCTCTCCTACCTGGCACGCCAACTATCGGACCCAAGGACCGACAGTCTACAAGGGGGTACCCAAGTGGTAGATTTGTAGGCAAAGGCGATCGCAGAGCTAGGGAGTGTTGGCGGTCGTTAGTGGTACACTTTTAGTGCTATTTAGGTGGTGTTTGGACCAATTCATATACTAACCCACCACTTGGCACTTGAAATAACCCTGTTTTTGCATGTGTGTTGTATTTTGGAGCATATTATGTTTTCGCAGGAAATACAACATAAATGGAGGGTTCTTGTACAACTCGGAATTGGGCCCAGACTTTGGATGATGAAAGACACAATCACCAACTTTGGACTATAGGCCCGCAAGAGATGCTGAGCTCATACGGGCCATATATTCTTCATTTTAAGTCTGATGGGGACAAATTATATAAGAACATTGCATGGCTCAAAAAGATGTACAACTTTCATGTGGAGCATTCAGGCATTTGAGGCCTCTAGATGGTGGGCCGGTCAGCCCAAGGCCCACTAGGCCGGCCGGCCCAAGCTTTTTTTGCGCCACCTCAGCCTCCCCTTTGACCTAGGGTTTCCTCAGACTATTTATAGCTCCAATACTAGAAGACAAGGGAATCCATTCACCAGAAGCCGCCAAAACAAGATGAGGAAGAGAGAATAGATGAGTTCACCCCGACAATCAACGCTGGCGAGGAGATCAAGGAGGCCTCGGCCTAGGAGGTTCCTCTCCCATCTCACCGCCATCTTCGGTGACGGCGTTCCTCGGAGTCTCCATCAACCCCTTGTGCTTCAATCTTTGTAAGATGATGGGGTAATGCCTCCGTTCATCCCTAGGGTTAGCTGGATCAATGATTTGTAATCTCTACATGCACATTATGCCTATCAATGCTTCATTGTCTATGTCATTACAATGCTTTATTTACATATGGGAGCGCTTTGTTCTTGATCAACATATGTCCTTAGTAGGGTTTGTGGTAATCGTGGTGATTAGCTTAAGTCTATGGATGCTTTGTCATGGATGTGTTAGCGAGGTGGTTGACTACCCTTGTGTAGTGACAGTATGCAAGAGGGAAAAGACCAAGCGAGCACATAACCGCTATGATGCTAGTGAAGGCAACACCCATTTGTGTAGTGGATGCATATTCATGAGAACCTAGATCCTAGGGAGGGAACACTTATCTATCTTTGTTTCTCTCTTATATCAACCTTTGTTACTTAGTTTGATCTTAGATTAATCTAGTTTAGTTTGTCATCTCTCTACACAACCATATTACTTGCTTAGTTAGTAAGATTAGCACAAAGTAAGAGCCAACATCCCACTTGTTCCACGGATTGATAAACCTTGGGGAATACTCTAAGGGAAAAGCTACCAACGATCCGTGCACTTGCGGTTCATGAATTGACGCGTCTAAGGGCCGTCAACAAGCTTTTCTGGTGCTGTTGCCGGGGAGCAAGTTAGTTTGTTGTGCTTGAACTTTGTATTAGTTTTGCTAACCCTCTAACACTTAACCTTTGTGTAGAATTTTTTTGTGTTTTTCTTTTTATTTTCAGTGCCTAGATGGATTTGTTTGCCTCACCATTGGATAACGAAGAAATGTCGCTAAGGGAATTAGCATTGCCATCAACGAAGGATCTTGAGATGCAAAAATCAGATTTGATGCTCGCTACAACCAACTATGAATTGGAGCATGAAATCATCAAGTTAGTGGCGACAAACCCTTTTAAAGGATTGGAGGACGACAACCCATATAGACACCTTAAGCAATTCATGATGACATGCAACACGGTGCAATAAGGAGTTTCGGTCGCTTGGTTCAAGTGGAATCTTTTTTCATTCTCTCTTGAAGAAGAAGTGCGTAGATGGTACGCACTTGCATTCCTTGAAGCGAAGGGAAATTGGGACGAATATGCAAAGAAATTTAGCTCAAAGTTCTTTCCCATAAGCATGATACAATATTTAAGGAGGCAAGTGTTCACTTTCAAGCAAGAAGAGGATGAAGGGATTGATGAAGCATGGGACCGATTTAATGAGCTACTCGAGCAAGGCCTGAACTTGGGATTTTCCGATGATGTGATGTTGCATACATTTTATTTTTCACTAACCTCTAATTCTGTCTGTTTTGTAAGTATATGTGCAGGAGGTAATTTAATGGAGAAAACGATTAGAGAAGCAGCACAAATCTTACAAAGGGTATGCAATGGAGAAAGAGTACAACGAGATTGGCAAAAACAATGTCGGGAGAGGCAAAACGATGGAAGCAAGTCCGAGACGCTTGCTGAAATTTTTGAAAAAGATGAACCGGAGCTCAAGGAAGATGAACCGACCATACAAGAAATTGAAGAACCACTTCCTGAGGTAAGACGAGTCATTCCACATGTTAAAAATGTTGAAACTAAGATGAGTATAGGCCGAAGTTTGGAGAATGCTAGGCCGTTGGCGGAATTCGATCAACTTGATTGGATTCCAATTGATTTTGGCCACCTCATCAACTACCGAAGGAATGAGAAACACCGACACGTAACCAAAAGAGTTGAGGATATATTTGATCAAGAGATGAGCGGAGAATCGATGCAAAAGATATTTGAAGAAGAAAGAGAAGAAAAAGATGAAGGATGGATCGATCAATCTGAAATTTCAAAGATTGATGATAAAGCAAGAGAAGAGCGCAACCATGAAGAGCCTAAAATTTCCCACTCTACAACACCATGCACACCAATTGAAGATAAATATTTTGACTCATTTGAAGAACTTGATTGGTCGGTTGATCATGGACTAGAGTTTGTTGCTAAGGGGACAAGGATAATAAAGAGAAGAGCTAGTGTCTTAAGGGATAAATTGAAGAAAATAGGACTCGAGCTAGAAACTAAGTGGGAGAAATATGACATGGAGCAAGCAAATTTAGCGCACCTAGTTGACCCCTCTTCACAAATTTATAGCTTGTGTGCCATTGAAGCTTATACACTAGCAAATCAAGACATGGAAGTGCTCAAAGAGGAAGAAAAGAGTGAGTCCACGATGAGCGATCTTGGCAACATGTGGTACATGAAAGATAATGAAAGCAATACAAAGAATTTGAGGATGAAGATGTAGGGGATATTCCAAACAATGAAGACTTCAAAGAAGATATGAACGTGAATATTGCTAATGGATGGCATGTTCCACATGATGGAGAGTTGGAAGAGTTGCAAAAGGATGATGAAGAGACACCTCCACTTGTTGAGATTGATTTGCTTTCAACTCAAGTAGACAAATCGGAGACCACTCTTGTTGAAAAGGCTCCAAAGCTAAGGTACACATTGAAATCTTAAGATACTTTTGGTACTGAGGATAATCTATTGAAATACTCAGGTTCAACCAATAGTATGAATGATACTCTAAATTCTATGCCTTGTTCCATTGATGATCATGTTGATAGGCTAGAATTTCTTGAGAATGATAAAGAGGCAATGTTTATGTTTGAGCCTATTGATTTTATGCTTAAAGAACCTTTGCCTAATGATGAGCTAAGTGCTATGAAAGAAACATTTGCTTCTTTTAGTTACACCTTGATTTATTGCTACAATTTGATTGTGGTGGTGATTACGGATGCGTATATTTACAATAAATTTTGCAAATCTCGATCTTGATTTGCGCTTGCTTAAGCTAATGATCTCAAAAGAGCACATATCAGGAGAAAGCCTGAATTTCACTATCCATGCAGGACATTAGACTCGAATAATGTGGATAGAAGTCATGCCCAAAGAGCCGCAAACTTGATCATCACCATCTCCAAATCTCATAATCAAGCATTGCTGCTTTCATCAATTTTGTGCACATGATCAGAGATGTACAAGAAAACAAAAGTTGATATTCAGAAGATCGATCAAGTTCTCGTTCCAACGCATCCAAGATCGACAAATTTGAAGACCTGTACAAGGAGATATGGCCAAAAGAATGGGCGTTGCACGTTCTGAAATTTTCTGGACAGATTGCAGAGCTGGAATAAAATTGGCGTCACTCACTCGATAGGAATCCGATTTGGGTGAATAAAAACTTGATGGAATGACAATTTCATGCATCTTGTGTTCAAATAATTTTTGGGTACATGTTCTATTCTGGACGTAGAAGGAAAATTCATGAAAGAAGAGGCAGCGATGAAGGACAAGGAAAAAGGAGGTGACGATGACGTGAGATAGCTTAGGCAAGTCTTCTATTGAACATAAGTGATCATGTGCAGAGTGGAAAGTGAACTAAAGCTGCATGGACACCTTTACTTCTTGCATGAAGAACCATGGCTTTACGATGATGAGAAGATATGTGAGAAAGTCGAGCTTTACGACTTTAAATGAAGCGCTTTTCAGGAGGCAACCTGTTTTTTGTGTTTTTGTTTCTTTTAGAGAAAATAAAGAATGGCATGACCTTATGATGATTGACTTGTGGCTAATTAATCTAGGTTTTATTTTATTTTTAGACCATCATCATGACCATGGTCATGTTTATTTTCCTTTATGGATTCCATTTTGCCATCAACATAATGTTTGCTTCATTTGCATTTAGTCTTGCATGCTTTGCATATAGTTGGCTTGGTTATTTTATAAACTTAATGATGTATGCTTTCATATACGTGTTAATGCTTCATATGGCAATATGGGCATTTCTCTTTTGCGATCTTGTGTAAATGTGGTGTTTAAACATGATTGCGGACCTTCATCATTTAGTTCAATAAACCTTGCTAGATATTCATTTGTTTTCATGATTGCATTGGTTGGTTCATAAGCTTTGCAATGTGCCTTATTTTTCTTGTGCTATAAAAGAAGTTTTGATCTTGGGATAGACATGGTGACTTGACCTTGGTTAAATAAGTCTGTTTGGCTATGGAGAAATTCGGCAACCTGGTTGTAAACATGGTGTTTAGAACTAGGTGTAAACATTGTCTTTGTTTGTATGCTTTCCTCTCATTTGCAAACACACTTTGCACCCACGTACACACATTAGGTTTTATTTTTGTTCTCACTAGACTAATTATGCCACAAGTTAAGAATCTTAGGATATATTATTGGACTATTGGAAATTGCTTCTACTCCCAACCGTCACCCTGGGGGTAGAATATGCATTTGAAATGTTTTGCAGGCAAGATGAAAATGCTCTCACGGTAAGGAAATTAAAGGACGACTAAAATGACATGAATGAGAAGAACATGAAATGCTTTGTCTTCTTCTTCCATGCCTATCAAAATTCTAAGCATGGGGGAGACCTTGCACCTTCAACTCGGATGTGCAACATAATGCCATAAAAGATAACAAGACCAAGATCATCAACATCTTCGGATTGGTGCACAAGAAGCAATTGTTGTCATCGAAATTTTGCATGACTTAGAAGTGAACAATAAGAATATTTTTGGATATTCAGAAGCCCCACGGAGGCTACGGTCCAATGGATCAAGCGGCAGACAATCGGAGGTTCCTACAAGGGGTTATGGACAAATCATCAAACATCGCACGTCCTGAAATCAGTTCTGGACAGCACGCAGCGCTGAAGTAAAACAGGCATAATTACCTCGTTTGAACTCCGTTTTCAGTGAATGACCACATGTTGGAAAGGTAATTTCATAAACATTTCAATAGAGCTATATTTAGATATATGTTCTGTTCTGGACAGATGGGAAAATCCATGAAAACGAGGCAGCAAAGATGGCGATGAGAACAAGAAAGAGGAGATGATGATGACAACAATGAAGAAGAGGTTGGCAGTGGTTCCATTGGCAAATCAAGACACAAGCAAGCTGTATTCAATACATGGAGATGCTGAAAGCGAACCACAAAGGACTATAAAAGATGGTAACACTTCCACAAACCTCCTCTTTTCCTATCATAAATGCTTGTAAGTATGCCTTCAACCTTCGACTCAATGTAACTTTTGTTTTTCTCTCTCGTTAATAACATGGCTACTAGGAGGACAACCAAAATTTCTTTTAGTTTTCTTTTCCATAAATAGGCATGACCATGTGCTTACCTCGATGTTTTACATTGCCTTTGCTTTTGGAAAAATGATGAAAGTTGCTGCTTTGTTTTACCAACATGAAGTTTTACATGCCTTGGCTAATTGCTCTCTATAACATGATCTTAAACTGATTTAAATACCGGCTCTTTTAATTGTGGAGGTTAAATGACTATATTTTAGACCCACATACATTTCATTGCTCTTTAATTTAAGTTTGTGGATAACTCGATACCTTCTGTTGTTTTCATTAAAACTTAAATCTTATGCTATCTACATTCGTGAATCTCTTGCAAAGTTCTACCTACCAAAGCCTTTATACTTGTATGCTCTTTTATGATAAACCTTTAGTTTGCAAACTTATGTTTTGGTGAGTTGGATTAGGATTGATTTCTGTGGTTCAAGACTAATAAGCTGGCCATTCCTTTGTGTAACTTTTTCATGCTAGCCCTTTTTGTCCATGCATTGTGAGTTTTCACATTAGAAATTTCACAAACTTCGCTGGGCATCCACCCTAAACCAAAAATATCTTTTTGTGATTACCTCCTTGACCACAACCCAATTTGAGTTTGGAATAAAGTTCACAATGGAAATTCGAATATTCTGCAAAAAGATTATGGATTTTATACTTACTTCAGCAGACATTTTTCCCTCTCTTTTATGCTCGAGGACGAGCATCATTCAAGCATGGGGGGAGGAGTCATCGCACCATCTCTAACTAGTGCTGAGTAAGAATTATGTTGCAAAAGTTCTAAGGAGCAAAAAGAAAAAAAATGATGTTGAGAAAAAGAGAAAGGAAAAAGAAAGAAAAAAAGAGATAAAGAGAAGAATGAAAAAAGGGAAGAAAAAGAAGATAGAAAAAAATAATAAAGATGTTCATCGGTTCTTTTTGCTATATAAATTCCCAAGTGCCTTGAAGATAAATCCATACTCAAATCTTGCAACCATGTACAATCCGATAACAAGAACTTCATTTGTGTCTCGGGATCACCCTTTGCCACTTGCACATGTACACCTATCTAAATGTGTGTGTTTCATCCCTATCTCTCTCCAACATTTATTTTCCATTGCCTTTTTGACGAGTCTTGGTAATTCCAATAGATCTCTCTCTTAGTTTGACAATATTTCAAATATAATGTTTTGCTAGGATTGTTTTTACCTACCAAGCTCCACAAAAGCCTCCCACTTTCATACATGAGTATGATAGGTTGAGATTTGAGAATAATCTAGTATAGACTTGAGTGACTTGATGAGAGGAGTGTTTCCATGAGCTTTTGCAAGAGAATCTCAATTATGTTGGATATGCATCTTTTTGAAAATTCTTCACGATGGAACAAGGCAATGGTTTGAAGTTCACTTAAGTTTAAGAGCATTGCATTTATTTATTATTGTGGCTTGTTCTTTATTGCTAGTCTATCTTCCATAATGAAAAAGAGAGCAATATGTCTTGTTATGTATGACTAAATGCAGGGATGACATTGAAAGGCAACGCTGATATCCCTTAAGCAAGAATTAACTTACTCGAGGATAAGAAAGGTTTAAGCATGGGGGGATTGTTGGCGGTCGTTAGTGGTACACTTTTAGTGCTATTTAGGTGGTGTTTTTGGACCAATTCATATACTAACCCGCCACTTGGCACTTGAAATAATCCTGTTTTCGCATGTGTGTTGTATTTTGGAGCATATTGTGTTTTTGCAGGAAATACAACATAAATGGAGGTTTTTGTACAACTCGGAATTGGGCCCAGACTTTGGATGATGAAAGACACAATCACCAACTTTGGACTATAGGCCGCAAGAGATGCTGAGCTTATATGGGTGTTGGATTATTGCCGAAGCCAATATACGCAAACAATAGCTAAGACTGAGAAATGGAGACAAGCAACAATATATTACTCATCAATAGTATTCTCGAGAATCAGCCCTTTACACATTGGTGAGGGGTCCCCTTTTATAGGGAGGCCAAGGGGCATCTTTACATTCCATTTATGCCCTTGAAATCCGGGCATCACCATCTAGACTATACAACTTGGATAATCCAGGGACACAATGGTATATTTACATCTCAAGGTGTGAAGGCGTTCACCAAATACACCATGTTGGACTCAGTTTGGACCCAGTACATGCAGGCTTCGCAGGCGTGCAGGTGGACTCAGTCGCCTTCGTCGTCCGTTTTGGTGACTTGGCGTCTGTGGTCTCCCTCTGCTGACCACCGAAGCTAGAGGCGCCCTCTGTAACCTGTCAGGTTACAGAAACAAAGCAAATCACGATTTATTTGTTAGAACAAGGACTCAGGGCTGCCTTCGTTTTACACGGGTCATCATTTGCCCTACACAATAGCGATGTTTTATGTGCTATCCCTGAATAGGGACCGAAGGCACTCCTGTGCTTATTCTTCCGACCGAAGGCAAATATCCTGCCCTCTATCAGACCGAAGGCAAATACGTGTTAGAATATTTAAGGCCTGTTGAGGGTGTTTCTTGGCGGGCCAATCCCCCAACAGTAGCCCCTCGTGGATAAGGGCTTTCTTCAACAGGCCGAGTTCCTCGAAACCTGGATTGCCATCGCCTGTCCAAGAAACGCCTCCTCCCATTGGAGAAAGGCCCAAGTGAGTTTTGTTTTGTTTTGTGAGGCTTTGTTCTGGCTTCGTTACCTTTTTTGCTTTGTTAATTGGCTTCGTTCTTTTTGCACTGTCACGGTGGTTCAGCTACCAAGGCGGTTAATGATCATATTTTTTACTGTTGTTTTTCCTTCGGCTTTGTTGATTTTGAATCATCACGACGGTTCGCTTACCAAGATGGTTAACGGTCATATTTTTTGACCCTCCTATAAATAGGACCGAAAGGGGGGTGACTTTACTTCCTTCGTTTGCACTTTTTCCTGCTAGCTTGCTCCTGACGCTTTCGATCTCCTTTTTGGAGAACTTGTTGCCCTCAGCTTCTGCTTCCTTTCGGTCGTGAGTAAGATTTTTGTCTTCGTAATGTTATGCTGCTTCGTTTGAGTTTTATTTTCTTGCAAACTGCTTCATTTATTTATTGTTGTTTTTCCCTTTGTTAGCGGCTCGTACGAAGCAGACCGCTCAGTTGATTGAAGATTCTGAGAATGAGGAAGGCGTTCTTTAGGATCAGATGGTGATGACAGACGAAGAAGCTGTTGTTTTTGCTCAACAGCTTGAGGAAGGAGGTGAAACCATGGAGGTTGATCCTAAGGATAAATCCGCTGAAGAGGAAGGTGAAATCCCAGAAGAGGAAACTGAGGATGCCGAATCCGTCGCTGACGAGGCTCTTGAGGACGTTGAGGCTGATGTGTCAAACCTCGCGGTGAGCGAGAATCTTATCAAGTTTTATGAGGAGAAGGGTTATTTTCCCGCAAGCCATGGCCAGGCGATGGTGCGGGGCTTCTTCTTTGGATAAGATCCATTGTGATCGAGAATCTTATCAAGTTTTATGAGGAGAAGGGTTATTTTCCCGTAGGCCATGGCCGGGCGCCCGGTGACGAGGTCGTCCCTGACCCCAAACCTGACAAAGCTGTTGTCTTTCGGGATTTCTTTACTGCTGGGCTTCGGATGCCTATTCATAATATAATTGCGGATATGCTTGGGAGGTATGGCCTTTTGCTTTATCATGTCACTCCCAATGCCATTATGCATCTTCTTCGTTTCTTTTGAGCGGTGAATACCAAGCGGATGTTCATGTGGATGGCTTCGTTCGTTATTATGAGGGCCATCGTCAGACAAAATGTGTGAAGATTGATGGAGTGGCTTACGCGCCTGATTATGGGAGTGTCAGCTTTTGTGCCCACCGACGGGCTACTTCCTTGGAGAAGGTTGAACTTACATTTTGTCAACGGAATGCCTGGGATCGTAACTAGCGCAAATATTGGTTATATGTCAAGGTGCCTTCGGTGGAAGTTACTTTGGAGGATGGCACGAAGCAGATGAGTTTTCCTCTCCATGGCCAGATTTCCTCAAGCAATGTTGTTTCTTGACCTTCCTTTAATTCGAAGGCGCCTAGCAATGACCGATGTGAGAGTGCTTTCTTCAAAGCAAGTCGGGTCAGTGGAAGCCGTGATCTCATCGAAGAAGGTCTTGCGATGGGCGTTAATTTTCTTTTGGCCGACTGGAAGCCTTTTGTTGTTGATGTTAGAGAGTATCGAGGGTTGCCTCATGTTTGCTTCCCCCACTTTGGTGCGAAGAAGCCGGCACATATGTCTGATTATGCTTTCATTGATTCCATCGAATTGATGGCCAACTCTATTCTTGGGGTTTATTCGTCGAAGGAGCATGATAGTTGCGTGGAGCTCCTTGGAGGTCATCGTTTTAACAGAGTTTTTGATGAGATGAAGGTGAGCTATCCACAGTGCACTGCCCCTCCCAAGGCTGGGAAGAAGTTTCCGGCTTCTGACCATCCAAGTGTTCTGCCTCCCACGAAGCCGAGCCGAGGTCGCGGTAAAAAGGGTCGTGCCTCCGGCCGTACTACTGGCGGAAGACATGATGATGATGATGATGATGATGATGAAGCTGGGGGTAGCAGTGTGGCAGCTTCTTGTGCCCGAGGAGGTCACACGAAGCCTCGAGGCTCCAAGGCAGCCTCTACTGGCAAGCGGGCATCCACGTCGTTGCTTGAAGCTACAAAGCGGCAGCGCCAAGGTGGAGCGTTGGCTGTAACGCCTATTTCGAGTGCTACTCCTCTGACCGCTGCTTCGGTTGCTTCTGTTATTGCTGCTCCATCTGCTTCTGCGACTTTGGCTGCGCCTCCTTCTTCTGATCCTGCTGCAGCTTCATCTGCTTTGGATCTTGATTTTGGAGGTTAGTTATTTTTTATTTTGTTTCACTTTATTTCTCCTTTGTTCAGTCATTTGTTTTTCTTAATTTGTTATTATTCTATAGTTAAAGTTTCCAGTGGTCCTATTCTTCGACTTTGAATTTTGGATTGCATCGAAGACGATGACAATATTAGTTACAGCCGCCTTGCGGATGAAGATGAGCCTAAGGATACGGCTTCTACTGATCCTAAAATTTCGTCAGCCCAGGCTAAATCTTCTTCGCTGGAGATTTTGGCTCATGCGGTGGCTAAGGCTCCATTGGAGACTATCCCTGAGGAAGTGGAGAAGACCAAGTCTGTTGCCACTGGAGACAAAGGCACAAACAAAGATATTGAAACGACTATTGCTTCACCTGTCGTGCAAGTTGGCACTGTTCAGGCGGAGTCATCTGATGTGCAGGTTGTTAGTGCCGGAACTAGGCCTATCCCTGCAGAAGGTAGTTTCAGCTCCTTCTCTCCCCGGCATGACTCTGAGAGTTCAGGCTCCTTCTGTAGTGGTACAGGGAATGAAACAAGTGACACAAAATCATCTGACCTTGGTGTAGGCGCAGGTGGTATTACACGTGAGGTTTTTTGTCGAGGTTGTACTCGGCAGATATTTGTCCGGCAAGCACCCCGCTTAGTGCGAAGATTGATCACGATGGATGAACAGAAAGACACGGGATTTTATACTGGTTCGGGCCCTCGAGATCGAGTAATAATCCTACGTCCAGTTGCTGCTTGTATTATTTCGGCGAGTACAGATTACAATGGCGTAACAAGTACCCTCGGGTGTATTGGCTAAGATTGGAGGTACCCTCTACGTGCAGGACCCCCCACTATTTATATCCAGGGAGACATGCCTTTCAAGCCAAAATAGACCTAAACCTAGTAGGACTCTAACATCTTCGGGCCTTCCTTCTGCGATCCGGTCGCCGTGTCTTGTTCGGAGTCTTTTTCATTCGGAGTCGGTAGTCGGTAATCCACGTGATCGGGCACCCTGGTATTACGGCCTCAACAGTAGCCCCCGAGCTTATCTTGTTCAGAAAAGGTTGATCTTTAAGTAGTCTCCAGATCTTTTTGCTCTTCGGGTGATTTTAGGATATGCGAATATCTCGATAATCACTTGAAAATGAGAGCCAAAAAAGATCCCGAACTCTTGAATAGTAAAACCTGCATCTAAATGATAAGGTCAGAAAAAATATCAGCCATAATATTAGTAAATAAAAATATTCCATCTTGGAAACTGGAACACCAAGGGTTGATGCAACAGCTGCACTGCGCATTAAAAACCCACTCCGCACGTCTCCCGAAACTCTAGCAGCGCACGCGGCATAAATTACGGCTCTGCTCAGGTCCCTCGATTTTCGTGTGAAGCGTCGCCTCAGGGTCCTTAAATATCAGATCCCTTGGATCGATCTGTACTTGAACCTTCCTTTCTAAGCCCTCTTCCTCCCAACACCATGGGAGAGAAAAAGCTCAGCCGTAAGTTCAAGCTACCTCGCCTCCTTTTCGGAGACTCTCCCCGCAACTCCACCGAACCGCCGTCCGACAAGCCAGAGGACCCGCTGGCGTCGACACCACCCCTGCTCCTCCTCAGGCTCCTCTCCTTGCCCCCTGGCATGGGGATGAAGGAATCGAGGTCGAGCCACCAGAGGAAGCTCCGGCAATGACATCTCCGGCTCCTGACGCCTCTCCGTCGAGCATTGCCGCCGGGAAGCGCCCTGCACCGTCTTCTCCAGCCCCGGCATCTCCCATCTCCCTCTCCTCCGATGATGAACCGGTTCAAGGAGGAAGTGGAGTTCGGCTGAAGCCGGAAACCTCGCGCGCAGGCGCATCTTCGTCTTCAGCTCCGGTGGACACCAGCGGTGACGAGGAGTTCGCCCGGCGCCTCTTCATCTCCTTGAACCGCGACCTGATCGGGATCCCAGGAGTCGGAGCGCTCGTGGATCTCGTCAGCGACTCTGAAGAAGAGAACGCGGTAGATGATCCGCGGCCGGCGCCGCACCGCCTTGATCCTCGCCGATGACATTAGTCAGGCGAAGATCATTATTTTGATCTTTTCAGTTTCAGGATAATTATTGATCCCTTGTGAAATGTACTCCCTTTTGGACTTAATGAAGAAATTTCACTTGAGAGATGCAACAATAATCCCTCTTTCTGTATTCGGGAACTTTTGTGTTAATCTGTTTGTGAAACTGCCTGCCTAGAGAATGAAATCTCCCGATCAAGAGTTTCTTCCGAACAGACCAACTAAAACTTAGCATGTTCGGGAAATTTGACCCCAATCGGGCATGATCGGGGTATTTCCTCTATACACACCAAGCATTCGGTCATTTAAAACTGGTAGCTTCTCAGGTAAGCTAGCAATCCTAAATGCATTGAATTTGACCTGCACGGCTTTCGAAACGACGCGTGCCGCAGAAAAAGGAAAGAATCTTTTTGACCCAACAGTGACTGCGGATTGCACGGCTCGAGGCCAGTTTTATTGGGGTTCGTGCTCCCTCGCGAAACCATAAAGCCCCCAGGCGCAGCCTCCTGGACTCCATTTGGGCCTTCGTCTTCCTCGCGTGCATCTGCAAACACTCGCCATTCCTTATCCGCTTTCTACCCTTCATCCTTTTGCTCCTCCAGTTCCTTGAGCCAGCTTCTCGCCGCCATGGCATCCTCGCACCAATCCTCATCCGAGGGTGAATCATCTGGTGATCAGAGCAGCGCCGCCGCCGGACGGGAACTTTGCAGCGGAAACACAATCTGCACCACGGACAAGTATTGGGACAAATCCACCACCACAGCCAAGCAGCTACAACAACTGGAGGACCTTGGATTGCTTCCAGACACCGCCATTTTTCCTCGCCGGCATGCCAAAGGTCAAGTCTATCCGACCCCTAACACCCTCGAGCTAGTAGCCTTCCTGGAGTTCTTCCATTGTGGTTTTGGGGTTTATCTGTCAGACTTCTTCCACAACATCTGTGACTTCTACCAGATTGAGCTCGTGCACATCAAGCCTGGCGCCATAACAATGCTTAGTGTCTTTGCTTTTCTGTGTGAAGCCTGGTTAGGAATTAAGCCTTCATTACTGTTGTGGAGATATTTTTACACCCCGTCATTTTACAAAAAACAACTCATGATCGGGTCGATTGGGTTCTCCTTGAGAGATCGGGAGACTTACATCCCCTTTCCAGTGAAGGATTGCTGGAAAGGTTATGAACGTCACTGGTTTTACATCACTCTCCCCCAGGCCTCACTAGCCAAGGGGAAATATTTGATGCCCTATCTCAAGGAGGAAACAAAGGCCCTGCCCGAGGTCACCCCGGCTATGCAGAAACACATTGATCGGATCCTTGAGCTCCATCAGAAAGGACTGATGGCGATACATGTGGCGGAGATTTTCATCAGATGGAGATTCATCCCACTTATGACACATGATCGGTATGCCTGGACCTTTACAGGTGATAATGACCCGAACAGGATGAAGCCAGATGGTAAGCTCCTTTCTTTGACGTATTCGGTAAAATTTTCCTAGAACTTGGTCGGTCATTTGAATTATCATGACTTTTAACCAACAGTTGTCCCAGAATCTGAAGTGGCCGCCCGTCTGAAGAAGATGCTAGGCGCAGAACTTCCAGACTGGGCCGGCGTCCCAGCTCCCTACAGCCGTGACAACCCTCCTCCAAAGGTAAACTGGTTCTTTAGAAAATCTCCCGTCTTGCTTAAGATTCGTATGAAATGATTCTTTTTCTGTCAAGGCCCCTCCAATTATTGATGCCCCCGCCCCGAGCGGAGCCATCGATATTGAAGAGGGCGGGGAGCAGCCTGTTGACCAGGGCGCCAGGTCCCCGATCGTCGAGCAGCCCGAACCACTACCTATGGAAGAAAAAGATGTCCCGAGCAGCCCTGAGGAGAACATCCCCCGAACCCACAAACGCTCCCATGGAGCAAGTGCGGAACGGATGGCACCGGGTTCGGGCACCCCTGGTACACCCGGGTCTGGTGAGCTGCTGCCCAGTCGTGATCCGCCTCGCCCTGTCGCCCAGGTACCAAGCATGATCGTATTCGGGCGTTTATTCGTAGCATTTGATCATATAACCGAAGCTAAACGTGTTCGGGAGATTTCTCGCCAGGAAATTCGTCCGACCACACGGCCATCAAAGCCCGCATCTGGAGCTAAGAGATTCAAAGTCAGAATCCCGACATCCACGTAAGGACTTTGACTTGCTTGGTTATGCTCAAGCGCTTCTCGCAGAGAGAGACTTTTATTTAACTGTTTTTGATTATTCGGGAGTGCAGGTCTCCCCAGCCTGCCATTTCCCCTCCCGCCAGGACGTCTGAAAAGGAGAAAACTCTCGAACTAGTTTCGGTAGCTCATCCTGGTGGTACCGAGAAGTCTATCGAGGTGGCGAGACCTGCTTCGACACCCTTGGGCCCAGTCATTGCTTCGCACTTGACAGCTGAGGATCAGTGGCATTCGCTAGACGCTCGTGCCTCTACTACTGAAGCGTCTGTGACCAGACTGGAGGCCCAAGTCACCGTTCTCCAGTCCGAGAAGGAAGGTACTTGTTTAATATTATCAAGTATGTTTTTTGGTCCTAATCCGTAAACTTGCGTTTATACTCTGCCTTTGATTCTGTAGCCAACTCCAAGAGCATTGAGATGCTCGAGAAGAAAAGCTCGGATCTGGAGGGCAGGCTTGCAGTTCGGGACAAGGATGTTGCTGACCTCACCGCCAAGCTTGAAACTTCAGAGAAGCGCAACTCGTCCTTGGAGACCAGGCTAATGGAAGGCGCCTGCATTGCAGCCACTCATACTGTCGGTGCTTTGAAAAGCCACGTTCCTGATCTCGATGCCTCGTTGCTCTCTAAAGGCTTCAAGTGCTCGTCGACGGAGGCGGAGGTATTGTTTGACAGTCTTGCCCCGCTGGTGGAACCGTTCGTTAAAAACCTTGATCTTCATTTGAGTGATTCAGAAGAATCACCTTGAACTTCTATGATTGGATCCTGTAATAGGGCAAAACTTGGATGTTTAGTATGCGACCTTATTTTGCGAAACATATGCTTGCATGTTATTGCGTAAGTCTTAGAGCGGATCGGTATTTTTGTGGAGCTTTTTAACTGATAGCTTTGTCATAGCCAAAAGTCCCGTTACCATAAGCTATTTTGGAATTGTTTAGTTGCTGAGACACGGGCGGCCTGCTAAACTGTGTAATTCCTTGTAGTCATGGTGTTCGGTAATTTAGCGTAGCCTAGTTTTCCTGATTTAAAAAAGCCTGATTCTTGTGTGGTAGTAGTACCATAGTAGCCCCGGGGCTCTTTTACAGTCATGCGGGCATGCTGAAAAAGAGTCTAAAAGTACTGACCACAAGAATTTCCCGATCATATGGGGAGTCCCCGAGCGTTGCGCTTGGGATGCATAGAATAGGTCTGAAAAAGAAAATTTTTCAGCGTAGTAGTCCCTGGCTCTTTGTTAGTATATGCAGTATGGTAACAAAGAGTAGAAACAGAATTGAAAAATAGAACCCAGCCCCCGAGCGTAAAAGCGAGGGTGAGTAAAGTGTGTAGAACTTATCTTTTTTTTTGTTTGCGCTGTAGGCAACGCGGATGACGGCTTTTATCTGCCAAACTTAACGGACAGGCTTGAGCTTACTTGATTTCCTTTGTTTAGGCGTAGAATCTGCGTAGTTGATCCATGTTCCACGTGTTTGGCAGTATATCTCCATCTATCTCCGCGATCCTATAGGCTCCTGGTCGGGCGATGTCTACTACGATGTACGGCCCTTGCCATGGAGAGGACAATTTGTTTTTGTCCTAGGTGCGTTGATCTAACTTGAGCACCATGTCACCAATGCATAGGCTTCTCTTGCGAACATTAGCATCATAGTATTGTCGCAGCTTTTGCTGATATTGGGCCACTCTAAAAGTGGCTGCATCACGAGCCTCCTCCAGGAGGATTAGCTCATCTGCGCGTCTATCAGGCTCTTCAGTTTCTGAAAACAGTGCCACACGTGGGGCTTGTAGTCGGATGTCGGATGGTAGAATCGCCTCTGCTCCATACACCAAGAAGAAGGGTGTCTCGCCTGTTGCTCGGTTCATGGTGGTCCTCATCGACCAAAGTACTATTGGAACTTCATGAATCCAACGCTTGTTGTAAGGTTGTAATCTGTTAAAAGATTCTCTTCTTGATGCCTTGGAGCACGATGCCATTGGCACGCACTACTTGCCCGTTCGTCTTTGGGTGATTTACCGATGACCGATCATGCCTGATCCCGTAGTCGTAGCAGAAATCAGAAAACTTTTTGCTTTTAAACCGTGTTCCATTATCAGAGATTATCCTGTTCAGGACACCGAATCGTATGACAATACTCCATAGGAATTTGACAGCTGCCTCTTTTGTGATTTTCTGAACTGGCTCGGCCTCAACCCATTTTGTGAATGTGTCGATGCCGACGAACAGAAATCTGTAACCCCCAACAGCCCTTGGAAAGGGCCCGAGGATGTCTATTCCCCATGTGGCAAAGGGCCACGACAAAAGAATAGTGTTTAGAGCTTGCATAGGTTTAGTTTGTTTCCGTGCGAAGAATTGGCATGCCTCGCACTTCTTAACTAACTCGATTGCATCTTGAAGAGCTGTAGGCCAGTAGAAGCTCTGTCGGAATGCTTCCCTGCTAGATATCGGGGAGAAGCATGTGATCCACAGATTCCTCCGTGAATATCGTGGAGCAAACTAATGCCCTCGGTCCGTGTGATGCATTTGAGGAGCATTCCATTGCGGGTTAGCTTGTGTAATCGCCCGTCAACCAATTGATAGTTCTTGGCTTTACGATGGATTTTCTCCAGTGTAGCATCATCGTCCGGAATAGCTTGGTTTGTGAGGTATGCCCGGATTGGATCCATCCAGTTCTCCTCGTTTCCAACTAGAGCGGCAGCTCGGGCCGTACCGACCAACATAGACTCCTTGACGGATTTGTTGGTTGTAGAAACTGTGCCCTTGGCAGGCGCGGTTTTTTGGTTCGGTAATGAAACCGACACAGATGGTTTAGTAAGAACTTCAAGTAACATGTTCCTGGGAGCCGTGTGCGCTCGGCAGCTGCCTTTGCTAGCTTGTCTACATCGCCATTGAATTCCCTTTTAACGTGTCGTACTTCAAGCCCATCAAATTTGCTTTCCATCCTCCTGTATGCTTCCAAGTATTTGGCCATGACCTCGCTCCGCGCGCTGTGCTCTTTCATGACTTGCTTTGCACCTAACTCGGAATCCCCTTTCACAAGCAGCCTCCTAACGCCTAGAGATGCAGCTATGCGGAGTCCTGTCAAAAGTCCTTCATACTCGGCAACATTGTTAGTAGGGGTTGGATCAACAAAATTGATTTGTAATGCGTACTTGATGACGTCGTTGTGTGGCGAGATTAGGACCACCCCAGCCCCCGCGCCTGCTCTGCAAAACGCTCCGTCATAGAACATGGTCCAGTGTTTGGGATTTTGGGCAGCCTCTTCGGGTTCTGGGTTAGTCCACTCTGCAATGAAATCTGCCAGAGCCAGCGACTTGATGGCAGTTCTGGGTATGAATTCAACGTTTTAGGCCTCCAGCTCCACAGACCATTGTGCGATCCTACCCATGGCATAGTGTTATGTCGATGAGGCGAAATATATTTAATATTGATCATATTGCATACCTCAAGGCGTGGACAAAATTTGAACTCGCTCATGGTGCCATTGATGTCGAACTTGAGGAACGGCCTCCCAAGGATGAGTGGCGACTTCGTCCCTTCTCTCATATCAAGAATCACAAAGTCAACAGGGACTAGGTGTTCTCAAATCTTCACGGGTACGTCTTCGGCGATGCCCATAGGATAGCGAATGGAATTGTCTGCTAACTCTAGGCACATGGCGGTGGGTTCCGGCTCCAGTAGGCGTAGCTTCTTGTACACGGCCTTCGGCATGACGCTCACACTTGCGCCAAGGTCACACAATGCCCTCTCGAACACGTATGATCCGATGGAACACGGGATGGTTGGACACCCCGGGTCCCTCTTCTTCTCGGGAGCTTGGTCGGCGATAGCCGCGCTGCATTCTTCGGTCGTCTTGATGGTGCTTGGCGGCGGCATCTCGTGCTTGTTTGCGAGGATGTCTTTGAAGTAGCGAGAGTATGTTGGAACTTGTAGAGCGTCGAGGAGCGGCATGTTTATGTTCAACCTGCGAACCACTTCAATAAATTTTTTGAAATGCTCATCAAATTTACCTTTGTAGTAACGTGGACGCGGAGGAAAAATCTTTGTATCTTTGTTGATCATCTCAAACTCAGGCTCTTCAACAAATATTTCCGGTGCGGGAGTAGGTGCCTTCTCTTTTGTTGTCATATCGGCTTCAACACTTGGCTTAGGCTTCCTTGCTCCGGCCGGGTGTTCAAGATCTTCGGTCTCCTTCCCCGAGCGAGTTTGAATTGCTTTTGCCGTCTCTGGATTTTGAGGTTGCCCCGGTAATCTTCCTTCATTACTAGGTAGGCGTCCGGCTAGCTGGGTCACTTGTGTCTCTAGCATCTTCATCATGTTGAGCATTTGATGGTTAGAGCTTCTGACGTCCATCACCTTGCCATCAATGTTCTCCAATATCTTGTCCACAGCCTTGAACTTAGTGACGGTGTCCTTGTTGATCTTGCCTTGCTCCTCCATGAACTCCTTCAAATGTATACGAAGAGGCACCGAGTTTTGAAGGGAGGAGCTTGCATTAAATTGAGGTCTGCCTTGTTCGTAGCGGAAGTTGGATGGAGGGAACCAATCCTCCTTCTTCATGTATTCAAGCACTTTAGCTTCCTCTGGACAATTCTTCTGGATATGGCCGTACTCTCCACAATCTTCACACGTAGACCTTACTTCGGCTACCTTCAAATCAATAGCATGGACTTCCTTCTTATCTACCTCCATCTTCTCCAACCTTCTCATGAGTGAATCAATCTTCCCTTCTAGTAATTCTTCACGCTCCACCTGCAAAACACTTTTTGCAATGCCCGCGGACGGTGTAGGGTGCAGCCGTCCCGATGATGCCCACGCATCATTGTCCGCCACCTTCTTGAATAGCTTGAGAGCTTACGTTGGGATGAGCTCAATGATGGATCCTCCAGCTGACGCGTCGATGATTGCCCTTGATGCCGTCGTGAGGCCTTGGTAGAACTTCTGGATTATATCCTCCTTTGGAAACTTGTGATGTGGCATGGCTCAGATGTAGTCGTTGAAGCGCTCATAGGCTTCCGCAATAGTCTCCATCGGGGTTTGCGCGAAGGTAGCAATCTTGTTGCGCAAAATCTGAGTCTTGCCCGGCGAGTAGAACTCCACCATGAAAGCTTTCATCAAGGTGTCCTAATTTTGCACCGTCTCCGCCGGTAGAGAATGAAACCATTGAAGAGCTCTCCCAAGTAGAGAGAACGGAAAGAGCCTCGCTCTCACTTGATCTTGAGTTACTCCTTGCATGTCGAAGGTGCGGCATAGTTGGATGAATGCTTGAAGGTGAAGGTTGGCATCTTCTTTTCCGGTGAAGGGCGAGCTTTGCACCATACGGATGGTTGAAGTCTTNTAGGCTTCCGCAATAGTCTCCGTCGGGGTTTGCGCGAAGGTAGCAATCTTGTTGCGCAAAATCTGAGTCTTGCCCGGCGAGTAGAACTCCATCATGAAAGCTTTCATCAAGGTATCCTAATTTTGCACCGTCTCCGCCGGTAGAGAATGAAACCATTGAAGAGCTCTCCCAAGTAGAGGGAACGGAAACAGCCTCGCTCTCACTTGATCTTGAGTTACTCCTTGCATGTCGAAGGTGTGGCATAGTTGGATGAATGCTTGAAGATGAAGGTTGGCATCTTCTTTTCGGATGAAGGGCGAGCTTTGCACCATACGGATGGTTGAAGTCTTGATCTCGAACGATCCTCCAATATCACCAAGGTCTTGGATAGGCAAATCCTTGATGTCCGGGATGCATAGCTCTCCGATCGTGCGTTCCAGTAGCGCCATCTTGGGTTGCGGTGGCGTCTCTTTGGGATCTACTAATTCCAGCTTCTTATCTTGTGCTTCGCGTCTCCTTCGCCTGTAAAGCTTTTCTGGATCATCCACAAAATTTTTCGGTTTGTTGGAGAGGTAGCCATCCATCTCCTGTTAGGGTTAGCGAAAGCAAAATATATACAAGATCTAAAATAAAAAGATAGAATAAAAATAAAATAAAACTAGATTAGATTGATTTTTGTGGATTAGATCTACTTTTGATAAAAGAGAAAATAAGAGATCTAAAAGAGAGAAATCAAAAGAAAATCAAGAAAAAGAAATATTTACGAATGCTAGTCATATCGGATCTTAATCGATAATTCCCCGTCAACGGCGCCAGAAAAGCTTGTTGACGGCCCTTAGACGCGTCAATCGTGAACCGCAAGTGCACGGATCAGTTGTAGCTCTTCCCTCAGAGTACTCCCCCAAGGTTTATCAATCTGTGGAACTAAAGATATAAAAAACAATCCAACTAGCATTGAAGTCCTTTAGTTTGAAGAGGGTGGCAAAACGGATCTAATCTACTAAAACCAAACACCGGAGGTAACCAGAGAAAGTTAGAGATAACCAATCTAGATCGCCTAGATCATGCATATGTTGTAGCTCCGAGCCAAATAAAGTAAAGTAAGATAGATGTGAATCTCAATAAAAAGCATCTTTAAATCATGACCTCCGGTCAAATTCCCGAAAGCCCCACCATACATGGGATCACGCCCTGTCACGATGCTCCCTATCGGTGTGGGTAACTTAAGGGCACGTTCACAAGTGAACGTGTCGAACCACTTGGTAGATCCGGTATGAACCTCTAGCCACCATGGCTACAAGAACACCCCAAGTAATCTATCTCGAGAATAGATTGGAGAAGAAGCAAAACCAAGATAGAACGAAATCATAGAAAGAGGCAATTGATCGCTAAAGATTCAGAAACACAAATAACTTCACCATGAATGATAGTACATCACAAGATCACCACCGGGATCCTACCTTGATCTTGATGATCCTAGCTCCAGAACTCCAACGTGATCTTCCTCGCAGGGTTCCCACGTCGGCTAGCGCAAAACCCTAGACAACTAGCATGACCCTCAGCTCTCCAAAAGGTGTCCCTCTAGCTCCTCTGCTCCTCCATGTCGAATGATGGATTAATGATGCGTGGCAGGGGGCACAGGGGCTATATATACCCTAAGGAAACCCAAGGTCGAAGGGGGGAGCGAGGCGCCGCCAGGGGGGCTTAGGCCTGCCGGCCCAGAGAGGCCCAGGCCGGCCGGCCTGGCCTCTTTCCTGGCCGCCTCGTCCTCATCTTTCTCCCCAAGTCTTCTGGAAGCTTCAGTAGTTGTTCCATCTATGCATATGGGCCTTTGGATGTCATTTGCTTCGGGATATCTTCGAGATAAGAATGGGAAGTGGATGACCTTTCAAATTCTCCAATTGATTTGCCTTGACCCCGAACTTTGTTGACCTTATCTTGAAGCACTTGCCTTTCAAATATTCTTAGAGGATGGTTCACCAAAGATGAGCACGAACGGGGCTTGAAACACCATAGGCCGACCGGTCTAGGCCATGTGGGGCCGGCCGGCCTAGCCTCTTCTTTGGGCTTCTGGCCTTCATCTTTCACCGTGTTGTCCTTGGTCACAAGCCTTGTCTATATGTGCTCTAATTTAGCCCAAAAACCTATGTAAACAGAAATCCTCCAAAAACACATGCATATATGAAAACGTCCCGGTTATAAAGCATGATCAATAATTTAGATATCAAATTCATGCCATTATTGAAGACAAACAAGGGTAAAAAGTGTCACTAAGGAGCGTCAACAATAGTGTTGGAATGTTTATGGCGAAGGCGAGTATTGAGTTGCCATCGCAGTTGTGGGGTGTACAATGTTTGAGCTTCGGGATGGGTAAACTGGACAATATGGCTGTATTGCTTGGGTTTGTATGGTTTGGGTGTTGGTAGATGAAGCCGAAGGTGGCTTCGGTTGGGTTGCCTGTATTTTGTCTGCTTTCATCTTCTTGATAGTTCTGTTGATGTCTCGGCACTGCTTGGTGCCTTGCGTGTGGTTCTTGCCGTGATATTGACAGAATAGTTCTGGGCCTAAAGGCGGACCTCTTCCTCTTCCTCGGCCTCTGCCGGTTCTTCCCCCTCTCTGAGTGGGCTCACCCCTTGGGTTCGAGTATTGGCTTTCTTGGTGGAAAGATTTGTTCTCTTGGAACGAAGGTGGGCTCTCAACATTCATGATGGTTTGGGATGGATAATTTTGGTAGTGGTTTTGGTTGTGGTGGTGTTGCCTGTTTTGGGACTCATATTGGTTTTTCAGGATGACTTCTCTGGCTATTCGCCTTGAACTCCTCATATATATAGATCTCCAAGAGTTGCTTGTGTTTCTCTTGCAATATGCTGTGCAAACGGGCCAGGACGAAGCCCCTGAATAGCTGCAAACTTGGCATCTTCGTCGGGTATATGAGGAGCTTGGGATCTTAAGCCCACGAACCTATGAAAGTAATCTTCCAGAGGTTCCTTCGGCTGTTGATGCAGGGTGAGCTCCGCATATGAGAGTGCTTGGTCCCCCATGATGCTGAAATTCTTGATGAGTTCTCTTTTCAAGTCATACCAACTATAGATGGATAGGCCTGGTAGTTTCGTATACCAGTTCATTGCAGTGCCATTGCAAACGATGATGAAAGACTTTGCCAGCACCACATCATCTCCTCCGGCCAAAGCTATTGCAGCTTCGTAGCTCATGATGAATTGCTTCGGGTCAATGAGGCCGTTGTACCTTGGTAGATTGATAGGTTTGTACGAGGGCGGCCATCTTGCCAACTGCAAAGCTTCTGATAGGGGACAAGTGTGATCGATAGGGCGAGTGTACAGTATTTGTAAATGGGTTCCCGATGTGGAAACACGATTTGCTCCGACGTCAGCGAAGGCAATTGGCTCATTGAGCTCAGCTTGTAGCTCAGCTACTTGTTTCTTAGCTTTCTTGAGCTCTGCGTGAAGCTTAGCAGCTCTAGAGCTTGTGGTGTTCAATCTTCTCTGCTTCGCTTGCCTCAATTCTTCTAGCTGTTGCTTGATTTGTAACAATTCGTATTGCTCTTCTTCTTCTTCTTGCATTTGCAGTTGCAGCTCAATTTGAGCGGCTTCGAGTTGTTTTTGTTGCTCTAGACGCCGAAGGCACAGCCTTTCCTCCATCCTGCACAGCTTTTCTTTGGTTGTGAGTGTTTCTTCATCATCTTCCTGCTCCTGGGAGACGGCTTCGGTTATAGGTTGTGTGGGGTTTGGTGGAATTATGACTTGGGTTTCGGCTTCTCCAGTTAGGGTTGTATCTTCGATATTGTTTCTTGGATTTTTTTGGTACTCTTTTTGCTTGCGGCATGGTGGTGTTCGTGGGTTTGCTTCGTGCACAACACAAATGGTGGGCGCCAATTGTTGGATTATTGCCAAAGCCAATATACGCAAACAATAGCTAAGACTGAGAAATGGAGACAAGCAACAATATATTACTCATCAACAGTATTCTCGGGGATCAGCCCGTTACACGTTGATGAGGGGTCCTCTTTTATAGGGAGGCCAAGGGGCATCTTTACATTCCATTTATGCCCCTGAAATCCGGGCATCATCCTCTAGACTATACAACTTGGATAATCCAGGGACATAATGGTATATTTACATCTCAAGGTGTGAAGGCGTGGACCAAATACACCGTGTTGGACTCGGTTTGGACCCAGTCCATGCTGGCTTCGTAGGCGTGCAGGTGGACTCAGTCGCCTTCGTCGTCCTTTTTGGCGACTTGGCGTCCGTGGTCACCCTCTGCTGACCACCGAAGCTAAGGACACACTCTGTAACCTGTCAGGTTGCATAAACAAAGCAAATCACGATTTATTTGTTAGAATGAGGACCCAGGGCTGCCTTCGTTTTACACGAGTCATCGTTTGCCCTGCACAATAGCGATGTTTTTTGTGATATCCCTGAATAGGGACCGAAGGCACTCATGTGCTTATTCTTCTGACCGAAGGCAAATATCCTGCCCTCTATCAGACCGAAGGCAAATACGTGTTAGAATATTTAAAACCTGCTGAGGGTGTTTCTTGGTAGGCCAATCCCCCCAACGGGCCATATATTCTTCATCTTAAGTCCGATGGGGGCAAATTATATAAGAAAATTGCACGGCTCGAAAAGATGTACAACTTTCGTATGGAACACTCGGGCATTTGAGGCCTCTAGGGGGGTGGGCCAGCCGACCCAAGCTGTTTTTGCACCGCCTCGGCCTCCTCTTCGAGCTAGGGTTTCCACGGACTATTTATAGCTCCAATATCAGAAGGCATGGGAATCCATTCACCAGAAGCCGCCGAAACAAGATGAGGAACAGAGATTAGATGAGTTCACCGTGACGATCAACGCCGACGAAGGAGATCAAGGAGGCCCTCAAGCCGTCGGCCTAGGGGGTTCCTCTCCCATCTCACCGCCATCTTCGATGACGACGTTCCTCGGAGTCTCCATCACCCCCTTGTGCTTGAATCTTTGTAAGATGATGGGGTAATGCTTCCGTTCGTCCCTAGGGTTAGCTTGATCTATGATTTGTAATCTCTACAAGCACATTATGCCTATCAATGCTTCATGGTCTATGTCATTACAATGCTTTAATTACATATGAGAGCGCTTTGTTCTTGATCAACATATGTTTTTAGTAGGGTTTGTGGTAATTGTGGTTATTAGCTTAACTCTATGGATGCTTTGTCATGGATGTGTTAGCCAGGTGGTTGACTACCCTTGTGTAGTGATAGTATGCAAAAGAGAAAAGACCAAGCGAGCACATAACCGCTACGATGCTAGTGAAGGCAACACCCTTTTGTGTAGTAGATGCATATTCATGAGAACCTAGACCCTAGGGAGGGAACACTTATCTATCTTTATTTCTCTCTTGTATCAACCTTTGTTACTTAATTTGATCTTAGATTATTCTAGTTTAGTTTGTCATCTCTCTACACAACCATATTACTTGTTTAGTTAGTAAGATTAGCACAAAGTAAGAGCCAACATCTCACTTGTTCCATGGATTGATAAACCTTGGGGGAATACTCTAAGGGAAAAGCTACCAACGATCCGTGCGCTTGCGGTTCACGAATTGACGCGTCTAAGGGCCGTCAACATGGAGCTCGAGGTAACACAAGAGACACAAGATTTATAAAGATTCAGGCTACCTGAAGGTATAACACCCTACGTCCTGTGCTCGGTAGTATGGGATTGATTTGCTCAGCAAAGCTCCAGAGAACGATGACGAGTTTGTGGTTACAAGGTGGGAGGAGTTCGATGATCCCCTAGGAGGTCGACCTAGGCCGTCAAGTTTGGAGATCCTCGTGGGCCGGCCCTAGACGGCCCACATTGCTGTCAGATGTGGGCCCAGGCCGACTATCACTCCTGTAGGCCCAGGAGTACCCATATCCCAAAAGCATAGCCTCCCACTAGTACAAAGGGAGGAGTAGAGCACCCCCAAAACAACAACACACAAGAGAACAGAAGAGCTCCACTCCAAAGGCGAAGCCCTACCTCAGTAATGCTTAGAAATAGGGAGAGAGTAGTTCGAGGGAAGCGTCAGTCTATCAGCGCTCTTCCCCAGCCTTGTACCTTGATGGATGCTTTCTTGTCTAAGTAAGTGTTCGTGATCTGTTACGATGGTGAGTCTCTTGATTAAGTAGGTTCCATTGTTTACTTGCTTGCGGGTTCATCGTTCGTTCTTGTGACGAATGCTCTAGTTCTACACGAGCGCTAGAGCAGTAATCGGTAGCATACATGTGGTGTCTAGGCTAGAGGTTACCTTTGTTTGCCTCGTTACCCACGATGTCGTGAGGTAGGCAGCAGGTGGTGACAGCCCTGTCCGTCTTTTGTGCTCCTCCATGTTTGGGTTCAGCGTAGAGGAACAAGCCGGAGACTCTTACAGACAAGGAGTAAACCGGTACCCGAAGTAAGCAAGTTGAGGTTGAATCTATCTTACCCAAAAACTCTTAAGCCACAGGAATTCTCTCTACCCTTGTTACCTACTCTTGTTGTCCTTGTATGAACCAGTTAGAAGACTAGTGTGCATGTTCCCTGTGAATACGATACCCTTGAATACTCACGGGTGAAAGCTATAGCAGTATCCGTATGCTTGCAGATTTATTCGTAATGTAAGAAATACCAACAACCACCGGAAGAGCTCATGAGAGAGAGAAAGGGATAGCTGAGAGAAAGGCGAAACAGGTGGATGAAATCCAAAGTCATCGATGATTTCATCCCTGGTTGGACTATTTCTATTTTCGTCCACCCCTTGGGCGATTTTATGCAAATTTCGTCCAACGCTAGACGAAATAGAGCCCCACTCAGTTGTCGTGGATGTTTCCTGTTGTCGTCCACCGTTTGGACGAACTCTAGATTTCGTCTAGTGAATGGACAACTTGGTGGACTGAACCATTGAGGTATACTTATGTTAAATTTTTAAACCGCGGGTTTAATCTATACTATAAAGAACGAAAACAATTGAAAATATTTTTCACCCAATTTAGACCCGTCTTATCCCTCATGTTGGACCCGCCTGTCAGGGCCGAAAGAGGTAGAAAAGGGCCGAGACCCATAAAAATCGATAGTTGGAGAATGATTCTGCCAAAAAAAATATTATTTTTTCACCGAACTCTTTACCCGCCCGCGTATCCTCGCGTCAGAGAAAAAAAATCCCATCGCACCGCTGCCGCGCTGCCCTCTCCCTCGACGGCGATGCGCCGATGCCGGAGGCGTCGGGCGCGGAGCTTCGGTTCACGACGAGGTCACCATGGCGCGGCAGACGGCGCGCCTGCTGGTGCCGTTCCTCGACCACGCCGCCGCCGCCTCGCCGGGCGGCGTCGAGATAGAGGTCGTGTTCATGCGGTACTCGCTCGACGTATCCTACACCTCCGCGTTCGGCGCCGACCTAGACGCGCTGACGCGCTGTCCGTTGCCTCCACCTCGGAACCGGTTCCGCTGTTCGGCCAGGCCACTAGGGTGGCCAGTGATGTGCCGGCCTGCCGGCCTGGTGGTGGAGGCTAAGGCTACTGAGGAGGCTCAACGTCGGCGCCGAGAAGAGGCTTGAGGCTGGCCGAGGCAAAGGCGGTCCTCGACGAGTTCGTCTACGTGAGATCGCCGAACGCAAGTCGCAGTCGCTCGCCAGCGCCTCCGGAAGCCAAGGAGGAGGCAGCGACCTCCTGTCCCTGTACATGGCGTGGCCGAGGGACCCTGGCGTGACCGACCGGCAGTGGGACCAGTTCCTCCAGGAGTCCGCCGTCGGATACATGTTCGCAGCCAAGGACCTAATCATCGCCGTGCTCACCTGATTCTTCTACATCTTCTGGACGCACCCGCAGGTCGAGGCCAAGATCCTCGACGAGCTCAGGTCCCTGCGCCCCACCGCCACCGTCACGGCCACCAGCGGCAGCAACCACGCCGTGTTCGACTCCGACGCGCTCCAGCACGCGTCCTATCTCCACGCCGCGGTCCTCGAGACGCTGCTGCTGTTCCCGCCAGCGTCGTTCGAGGAGAAAAGGCGGTCGGTGACATATGCCATGGGCAGAATAGAGGGGATATGGGGCAGCGACTGCCACGAGTTCCGGCCGGAGCGGTGGCTGTCCAATATTGGCCGAGTCCGGCACAAGCCGAGCCACAAATTCGCCGTGTTCAACTGCAGCCCCAGGAGCTGCCTCGGCTAGAACCTGGGGCTCAGCAACATCAAGATCGCTGCCACGGCATTCCTGTACAACTTTCAGATGGAGCTCGTCGACGGTCATGTCGTGGAGCCACGGAACTCTGTGGTGCTCCACACCAAGAACGGGATGAGGGTTAGGATCAAGAGAAGAAATACATCATGATGCATTGTGCTAACACGTTGCATCTATTAAACGCCAAACAAGAAAAAGAAAAAGATAGAAAAAATAAAAAAGGAAAGGGAAAAGGGAAAAGAAGTGAAGTTTTTTTTTTCAGAGAATAAAAATTGAAGCACAAATTACAGATTAATCTGCTCAGGTAAATTTCAGTATGATTTGATACACGTTCTGAACTTTTGATTGTTCTGATCAGGCAAAATTATCAGTCCAAAGTTGCAGAGAAGACATTCTTGCATATATCTTCATGCATGTCCACAATTTCAGTAATCTGTAATGTACAGGCACCACCTCAAACTGCTGACAACGCCGCAAGTTAAAATATAAACCATTGATTTCTCTTTTGCAGTCCAACAATAATGGACCAAAGAATCTAAAGAATGTTTCTGTCAGTATGTCGAAGATTTGCAATATATATCACCTATCATTCAGGTCAACTCGCACAGCTATTCCGTTTGTTTACACAGCATATTAGCAAAACAGAGAGGGTTATAATAGTTGCGGGTGTAAAGACTGACTGCCTGCACAAACCAAACCAGAGGAACTGTAAGAAACAAAATTATGTCTGTTATGGTGGAGATTGGGGTTGAGGGAGCGAGAGGGCTGAGAGAGAAAGATCGCCGGCCAGGGGCTCTCTGCCCACGACCGAGCAAGAGAAGAGTTTTCCTTCTAATTTCTTGCTTGATTAAATTGATACATCTTCTCTCTTTATATAGAGATGCTTACTTAATGGAATCATGCCTTAATATATTCATCTCGCAAATTATCCTCCATCTATTTGTAATTAGTCTATATTTAATACTACTATAATTAGTAACCAAACATTTAATGTGACAGAGAAGAAACTTTAGGGGTTGAACCAAACACAACTACAATTTGATGACTAAATAAACTAATTTAGTCTATTTAGAAGTTATCTATAATTTTAATGACTAATGTCATTAATATTAATAATAAAGATATATTTAATTTAATTTAATTGCTTCAATTTTTGCCCTGACAAATTACACATGTGTGCCACACGTGAGACTATGCTAGTTTGTAAACAGTTAAAATAATAGTATTAAAAATAAAAATTACCCCGCCGGCTCGTTGGCACAATGGCACCAATCGACTGCATAGATCTCGTTCCGGCTGTCCGGCACCAGTCGCCTATAAAAGTCCCTATGCTTCAACGAAATGACCTTTTTGCCCCTCCAATAATTTTCGCATCCCCCGTCGTCGCCCTCGCCTCGCGCACGGCCGCTCGCCCCTGCCCGCTCGCACAGCGTTTCCTCGTGCGCTCTCATCTCCTTGATCCGCCTAGATCTCGCCGGGATCCGCTGCATCCCGCCTGGGTTTCGCCGTCGGAACCCGCGGCTCCGTCCGGGCGGGGAGCCAGGAGGGGCCGGTCCGTCCCGGGGGCGGCGGATCTGGGTTTTTATCCGAGGCTATTCGGCGGGGAAGCGTCGCCTCGCGTTCGTGGCGCTGGTTGTGGCGCCGTTGGTGAGGCTTGATTCGGAAGGGCCTTGTGGTCTACGGAGCTGTGACACGCCATGGACTACGGCGGGGCTGTGGACAGCAGCGGTGAGTGCGGTGGATTCTGTCCTTAGGATTAGGGTTTGTGGCGCAATTGTCAGTTTTCGGGATTATCATGTGTTAACTCTATGGAGTAATCGGTGGGAAACTTTGTTAGTTGGGAGGGACGATGTTAGTTGGGTGGCACGCCATTTTCTTTGTCGAGATTTGCCATATTTTATTGAGTTATTGGGTGAAATTAGCGGTTCAATTGACTGTGGCAGTTATCTCCCAGGGCGAATTTGGATCGTGAAATTATGCAGCAGCTTGATTAGGGTGAAATAGACGAACTGTCTGCATAATGGGTTTGTGGCTCTGTTAATTGTTGCGTGTATTCTTTCTATCAGGATGCTCACTTTTCATAAGCATTGAACATTAAGTACAAGATAAATGAAAGCCAGCCATCTCTATTGCTGGCTGGAAATTTTTTTGATGCAATGCTCAGATGAAAAATTGCGTTATTTTCTTTTGAGAATTTTGTCACAGAATACAGCTCTGTGAAGTTATTTTTATAGTTTGGCAATCAATGTCTAATAAATTGTGTCCCTTGCAAAACAAAAAGGTTGCATACTCACTCAGTTTTTATATAGTTTATTATAGTTCTGATAATAACTTTGAAATGTAAGTAATTTTCCTCTTGTTAGTATGATATAAGTGCAGGCAACATGATCTTGCACTTGGTGATTTGAAGTGTACCTCGTAGTAACTTGAAACATCTGTATTGTCTTCCCCTCATCTTTCTATAGCTTGCAATATCAGTTGTTGCTTTGTGGCATCAATCATCTTCCTTGGTAGCCTTTGGAGAGCTTATAGTGTTTCTACTGAAGAGGAATTAGGAAATCTGTGCATATGGTTTTGTGCCCACTGCCCCTACCATACCAAGGAGTTAGGAAATGCAATATTAGGATGGATTTGTTAGTGTCCTAGTGACAAATAAAGCATGGAATTTGGGCATGAGCTTCAGAATAGTTGCACATATCTTATTGTGCCAACTGGCAATGGTAGTGCTGTAGAGATAACATTGGTGCCAGGGGAATCAATTTTTCACTGACCTGACATCGGGTGCCACTTTCCTTAAAATGTAGTGTTAGGGTAGACTTATGATGGGCTTAGTCACGTAAGACCATATGCGTCCAAGCAAAGAATAATAAAAAAGGCAAAGGGCCAATTCAATGGAATACCGGTTTTAAGCCTCCTTATGTTTTTTGAAGCTGGGAAGTGTACGAGTCACTCTGCCAGGTTATGGAACATGAAAAATCAAATAGAGGTGGCATTTTGTGAATTAACAAGAAAACATTTTTGTAGCATTAATGTTTCAAATGGTCACCTTTATGAACAAAAAATTCATATGTTGAGCATATATTTTGGGATTGTTTCGCACATTTTCCGTTGACAGGCTGGGAACGGATACCTGCCGGCCAATTTGAACCAATCAGGTAACAGCATTTGAGGAATGCTATGCTCAGCAATTTGGCATTGGTTACAGGAACCGATGATGATCTTCCACCATCGTATCAGAACAGCAGAGGTATGAAGGGCAGTGGACGTATCACTGGTAATGGAAGAGATACTATTGCTGCTGGTCCATATACTAGAGTTCAACCTCATACAGACATGGAAACACAAATACATCAACTTGAGCAAGAAGCATATTGTTCAGTTCTTCGAGCATTCAAGGCTCAGTCCGATGCTATAACATGGGTATGGGTATACACTCCCTGTCAATCTTCATGTTATTAATTTACTCTTGTTGGCCTGTATTTTGTAGGTTGACCTTATAGAAGCTTGAATATATTGTCTCAGGAAAAGGAAAGTCTCATTACTGAGCTTAGGAAGGAGCTACGTGTATCTGACAAGGAACACAGGGAGTTGCTAAACAGAGTTAATAATGATGATATTATCCGAAGAATAAGGTATTGTGTCTGACAGATGTGTAAACATTTTAACTGTGCAATACCCTCTTGCCCCCTTTTCTCCTCTCTCTCACCTCTGGCGTTCTTCTCTTAAGGGAATGGAGAGAGTCAACAGGTGGGCTTCAAATGAATTTGGTTAATAATGCTCAGCGTTCGCATGACCCCATGCCCAGCCCTACCACCTCTGCTCGCAAGAGGCAAAAGACGTCCCAACCCATTCCCTCCGCATCTGTACCTGCACCATCTGCTATGCATTCACAGCCTCTAACTGCACCAATGCAACCATCATCCTCAGGAGCAAAAAAGGCAGGCCCACCTGGCGCAAAAGTGAAAAAGACCAAACCAGTAAGTGATGGTTGACAATATGCAAATAATTTTGTGTTTGTAATGTTTGTAACTTGATATTGATTATTTTCTGGGTAATTAACTGTGTTTGAAGGGCCAGAAGGTACCTGGTGGCCCCGCAGTCAAATCTTTGCCATCTTCTGCTGGTCCTATTGGGCGGGGACCAGTTATCAATAGAACTTCTGCTGGCCTTCTACCTGAAGGACCACAATTAAATCCGTTAATCGGCCGTAAAGTCATGACTCGCTGGCCTGATGACAATAGTTTTTATGAAGCTGTAATAACTGATTATGATGCAGCAAAGGTATGTCTTCTTTCTAAGGTTCATTGCTATCACTTATCTTGGTTTATACAATTAATCAAGTCAGTCTGATTAATTGTAGGATCTCTATGCACTGGTTTATGACATGAATACAGCACATGAGACATGGGAGTGGGTTGATTTTAAGGAGGTACAAATGAAGAATATCTCTATTTCTGGCCCCTTGACTCTTCACTCTGTTTAATTTTTAATTCTCAGGCCCCAAACCTGATAAAATATGTAACTCAAACTGTCAAAACTGATGTAAACTACGCCCTAAGGTTGGTTTTTTGTATGGTATTAGGTGATGTGGCAGCCACATCACCAATTTTTACCTTGTAATAGCCACATCACCAATTTTTACCGTGTAACAGCCACATCACCAATTTTTACCGTGTAACCAGCAACCGATTTTTGAGTTCTGCCATCCACTATTTTGTCCAACTATGCCCAAGCTACAGTAGTTGTTTGGCAGCCATCGATGTGGAGCTGTGAACCAAATAACCTCCAAAGCTTAATGACTGTGAGACATCAAATTTCTGGATTTCCTTAAGATACATGCACAAAATGATTGCGATTTTCTCGTTATATATCACAATCATATTTCCTGACAAAAATGTACCTAATCTCAACAGAAAAGATATTCTCATTCAAGTGTCAGATATGCTTTGATTAAGTCATAATTATCTCAGAGTTTCACAACTGGACTGGACGAGCAGTACAATCGAGAAAATCCAAAATCCCCTGGCTGGTCTTATTTGTTTCCTTGAAACACCATGTTGGTTAGAAAACTGGCTAAACTATTATGTTAATGGAGTAGTTAAGGACTTCAAATGGAGGACCCACATTATAACAGAATTAAGTGTAAGCCATCACAGTACCATTAACAGCTGAACATATTTCTACAACCTCGATAGTTAAGCAGCAAGCAAAAGGCACTATAATTTGTGCGTGATTTCTTTTGATCTTTGCTGCAGATGGCACCTGAGGATGTAAGATGGGATGGTGATGATCCTGATTTAAACCTTCGAGGTCGTGGCGCTCCTGTTCATGGTGTTAAGAAGTCAAGTAGTCGTGGTGGCCCCATTTCTGGTGCCGGAAGAGGCAGGGGGGCCCAAAAGAACTCATTTAAGAAGGATTATCCACCCTCACAAAACGGTGTTGGGAAGAGGAGTTCTGACTACATAGAAATTCTTCATACAGAGACACTCATAAAGGAGGTTGGTTTGGATGGAACTCAGCTCATTGGTTTAGAGCCCTACCAAATTGTCTATTTTATCATGATGATCTGCTCATGTAGGTGGAGCGGGTTTTCAGTGCAGGCAACCCTGACCCCCTTGAGATGGAGAGGGCCAAGAAAGTGCTAAAGGTAAACAAAGATGTGCCAAAAAAATTATTGGGGTGCTTTTTCACCTGAACTAACAGATGTTCTGGCAGGAGCATGAACAATCACTAATCGATGCGATCGCAAGGCTTGCTGAGGCATCTGATGGTGAGGGCGGTAAGTGTAGTGCTTTCCTTTTTTCTCAACATAATCATATAATCCATCTGTTCTCTATTGTGACTGCACTCTTGAACCATACTTCAATTTAAAGTTTTCTTGTCTGTGCTCTATATGAAGCATGAAGCTAAGATTTTCAGCCAATCCATGCAACACGTATTCTGAATGTGATATGTCAAATGTTACTGAGTTTAAGTGTTTCCCTAAAGTATTTAATACTGACTTTTAGCTTTGAATACAAACTTGTAAATATGGATGAGAATTGGGCTGTGTAAATTGTAATGTGCTATATTACTATCTTGAAGGAAGTAGTCCATTTTACTACCCCAAACAGAAGTTTGACTTGATCTATTTCCCTAGACTATTTCAATTGGTCCAACTCCAACCAACTCCAATCAATCCCCTAATGATATTTCTTTTTCTTTTGTTCCTTCATGTACATTTTTTTATGGGGTGCTATAGGACACTATAATAACTTATGTTAAGAAACACATAATGTTTTTTTGTTGTTGCACCTAATACTAAAATACTAAATTAACCTAGAGATACAAAGTTGTGTGGAAAAGGAACACGAAACATTCTGAAAGTATTTTTCTTAAATGGGATATCATGTCCGCGTCACAAAATCTGAACTTAAAACTCAACTTGTTTGCGGAGGAACAAAAAATACAAATCTCATTAAGTGGTTGGATTGTACCAAGTGAAATTGGTTCGGAAGGGTTCAAATGAATAAAGTTAATTGTACAGCATAGTAAAATAGACTTTTTACTTATCTTATAATACTGACTTGTGGCCGAACTAGTTTAATACCTTCCCTCTTTTTCCCCCCTTTTTTACGCTGTTGAAGCAGATGACCATGCACGATCTTTGGAGTACAACCGTGGGTGGAGAAACCAACACGTAGGAAGATACGCAGATGACATGGCAATGGATGGCTTCATGGCTGGAGATGCAGAAGCCATGTAAAACATTGCCAAAATATATACAATTCCTTGATTAGTTTCTTTCTTTGCCTGTTGTAAAATGCGGACGCTGATTTATTCTGGATTTAGTTCTAGGTACTTCTGATTGACTCTAATGAATGGATCAGTTGTTAGAATTGCCACTGTAATTGTTGTGCTTTTGCAATAGAATTGCGCTCAGCTCATGCTTGACCATGTAAATTTGGATTTGGCGCTAATTTATTTTGTTATGTAGTGTATCATTGAAGATACTTTTGGTTTCTTAGTCTAGCCACTATGGTTTTGCTACACTTTAGTTAACACCTGTGATTTATATAACCTTTAGTTCATTTTGACATCATTAGCTGGCTGAACACCCACAAGAAGCATCATTGCACACCAAGAAATATTCCTCAAAGATGGAATGTCTTCTCTTCTGCTTATTGTTTAATGCTCCTGGTTAGTGCAGGAATTTTACCTGTTTTGTTTTTGTGATACCTGTTCGTACATTCTGGTGAATGTGAACTGATCAAATTAATTTGTACGAATGTGAACCTGATCAATTAATTTGTGTATATATAATGGAACCGTTGGGGGCTCATTGTTTTCTTGCAATTTAAACAGCCTGATCAAATTCTTCAGATCAGTACGGACAAATAAGTTTCCCCAGCTTACACAACAGTAATTGATTGGATCTAAACTGGAGTTTAAGTTAAATTTTAGCAAATAGCCTCATGTCCAATTTATTAAAACTAGTAGCTAAAGTTCTTACACACACGGGATCTGGAGATCGACTTACTGATCATCTGAAAAATAAAGGAAAATGATAATTCTAAATAAATCATATTGCCGGATAACAGGACTAAATCATGTGACAACTCCTCACACAAATCCAAATATCCAATCCACGACACCAGTCACGTGAAGAGGTAGATAACAGCAGAGCAATCCTTTCAAACTTACCTGTTCGGCTGGTTCAGCCAGAATCAGCCAGCAGTACTTTTCTCTCACAGAAAATCAGCACCAGCCACCAGCCACCAACCAACCAGCAGTACTTTTCTCTCACAGAAAATCAGCACCAGCCGAACCAGCACAGCCAGCCAAGTAACACTCAGGTTTTTCTGGATCTTAGCCTATTACAGCCAAATTATTTGAAGAGCCGTTGTCTCTGCTGGTTGATCTAGTCATTCCACACTACGCGCAATGACATACCCATGAATCTAGGGCACTTCCAAAAATTTAGGTGTCGCTTCTTTTGGTTATGGTAGCGTAAATGGTAATGGCAATGGCAATGAGAATGGGAATGGAATGCGGCGGTATTGTAAAGAAATCCGTGCATACATGATACATACTTTGTAAAAAAAAGGAGAAGGCAACAACCAAATCATGATTCACGTTCACGCTCTGAGCGGTAACAAGTTCCTATGGGGCGGTGTCGATTATGGCTTAACCATGGTTACAGCTAGAAGGAAACACAGAATCTAATGCAATCTATTACCAGTGTAAACAAATCACGTTACAAATCCGCGAACCAATACACCTTAGTTCATGTCGAGGTAACAAATAGCATGGGTAGCATCCGCAATAGCGGTAGCGGCCAGTTACCGCTACCGCTATGAGGTAGCAGCCCTAATAGTGGCTTGGAACTTAGCGCCCGCTATTTGGGTTAGCGTCTGCTATTGTGGACCGCAATTGCAGTTATCAGTCCGCTATTGCAGTGATGACATGCATATGGTGATATTTTATAGATCGATTTATAAATTAACAAACATATTTTGCTTGATGCATGTAGTATTTAAATTCAATTAGATGTCTATTTTAACAATTAAGTCATATGTGTATTGATATTTTAGTACTTTATCTTTAGTAGATTTTTAATGTGTTAGGAAGTGATGTGATGAGGCACTGGCCGATCTTTCGAGAGGTAAGGGGTAAACTCGATTGGTGGAGAACTCGAGGTAGGCGGTCCGGCTTCAAATGAGACAATTCGAACCCTACAACCGTTATACCACTGTTCCGTTTGTTATCAACCAAGTACAACTTGATTGACCTCGATGGCTTTCCCTGCAAGAGATTCGAAGAACACAAGCAAGAGAATGATAAAACTCGCAATCTAAAATTGCATATATGTATAAAGCGAATATGTGAGAGGTTAAGAACTCGGTTCAAAAGGACTATTCGCCACAGGCGAGGAGATCAAGAACAAGGACCCTGGATCAAGGTAAACGGACTTGTCGCCATAGTTACAATGAATCTATCACAGTTTCAACTTTGAAAACTTGACTAAACAAAACCCAAAGTCTAATATGGCGACGGCTACTGAATATATACTCCAAGGGTCGACCTAGACCACCTGGTCATGCCCCTCTTGGGCTCCAACACGATACATGGGCCAGCGAACCAAAAGACGGTGACGCAACACCCTGACAGATTTTGTACACCCACTTGTTTCGTAGATTCCTGTCGACTCAGATGGAACTTTGATGTGGGACCGGTGCCATTAGAAGCTCTATGAAATTCTCTTTCCATCCCCCATGGATGCTTTCTTTTCTAAGTAAGTTTTTGTGATCGCATACGGTGGTGAGTCTCTTGATTAAGTAGGTTTCATTCTTTATTTGCTTGCAGGTTCATTGTTTGTCTTCGTGACGAATGCTCTAGTTCTGCGCAAGCATTAGAGCAGTAATCGATAGCATAGACGTGGTGTCTAGCCTAGAGGTTACCTTTGTTTGCTTCATTCCCCATGGTCTGAGAGGTAGGCAGAAGGTGGTGACAGCCCTGTCCATCCCTTGTATTCCTCCATGTTCGGGCTCGGCGTAGAGCAACAGGCCGGAGACTCTTGGCAGACCAGGAGTAGACCGGTGCCCGAAGTAAGCAAGTTGTGGTTCAATCTATCTCTATCTTACCCAAAGACTCTTAAGCCATAGAAATCCTCTTTACCCTCGCTACCTACTCTTATTGTCCTTGGACGAACCAGCTAGAAGACTAGTACTCACGTTCCCTGTGGATATGATACTCTTGAATACCCGCGGGTGAAAGCTATAGCGGTATCCGTACGCTTACGAATGTATTCGTGACATAAGAAAGACCAACAAGCTTTTTGGCGCAGTTGCTGGGGAACAGTTGTCGTATTATTTTTGAAC
>CM014275.1:33734854-33752990 GCA_004135705.1 Alloteropsis semialata
CCGCCCAAGCTCCACCACTCCACTCCCAGCGCCGCCCACAGCTCCCCTTGCCTCCCCGCCTCGCAGAGCCGCCGCTCCCAGAGCTCCCACGCCGCGCCGCCGTTCCACCGCCGCCGCCGCTTGCCCACGCCCCTGCCCGCTCGTGGAGCCACCTCTCCAAGCCTCCCCGGTCCCAGGTGCGAGAGGGACTGAGTCCCCCTCACCCCGCTCTCTCTCACGCGCACGCCCCCGCCCCGCCTCCGTGGCCCGAAGGCCGGGAACGGCGAGCGCCGCCGCCGCCGGGCGCCCGACTCCCCCCCTGTGTTCGGCCGAAGAGGGAGAAAAGGAGAAAGGCCGCCCGTTTTACACATAACCCCCTCTCCTTTATCCAAAATTCAAAAGAGCCCATATCCCTTCAAACAGATTCCAAGAAAACCCCCTACCCTTTATTATAATTCCAAATATACCCCTGTCTGTTATCAAATCCCCCAAAGACTTATCCAATATCACAACCATGCCCTTCCACCACATAAAATCTTCACCTAGGTCCCTGACCCTTTATAATCTTTATAAAGAGGTCCTAAAATCCCCGTTTAAGCCCTAATACTCCTCTAACTCGTCATTTCATGCGCCAAATTCCTCCAGAACTCCACCAAACTCAAACGCGTCTCTCTTACATCCATTCCGGCCGAGCTTTACACAAATCATCCCAAAATAATTCCTTTTCCTATTTTATTTTGTTATTTCCTGTTTCCAGCTCATCGGGAAAGGAATGTGTTTTCTTATTTTGTGTTTGTTTGATCGTGCCCTAGACGACGGAGTGAACGAGGAGGAGCAGTACCGCGAGCAGGACTACGCAGGAGAGTACCGCGAGCCCGACCCCGAGGACCCGTACCGCGAGCAGGAACTCCCGGAAGCTTTTGTTGACGGCAAGTCCAATCCCATCCTTTGATGCATGTTTATCCCATGATTTATAAACACAACCTATTAAGCCTTTGATATTGCATTGTTTTATTCAAAACCCGATTGGTTAGCCACCCCTTGATTGCTATGACATTCCTTGACAACCTAGTTATCACTAAATATGATATGCTCTGTTTAGATGATAACCAATTCTAGAATGCTTAGGATTTGTTACTCATTACTCAATCATGACTATACACTTGTTTTATCAAAGAATAAATGTGTGAGTTGGAAAATGGGTTTTGGGTTTGAAAAGTAAGAAAATGTGTTGGATAAGATGGATGGGCATGACTTTGTGAAATGCCAAAAAGGAGGCTTGTACCTTTGTGGTTAAGCAAGTTGGGAGATATCCATTTTGTCCGGTTTTAAACCGAGGTGATGTGTCATCTTGCCTAACCCATTTACCTCGTACAACCACTCGACTCTTGTATGGTGCAAGGGCTTAGTCTAAATCCCACTAGCCGTCTGTTAGTTGTCTGGAGGCAGGTGTGCAGCGGGAAAACCAAGTGCCGTCTTAGTGACATGGTTGCCGTCTTAGTGACATAAACCCCTTGGTGTTTTCTCGTGATGGCTAGGCAGTTTTGGCTATGGTGGGTAATGGCTTCGATAGGATCCGCACTGACACTAAGGTGATCGTGTTGCGGTACCCTACTTGTGGTGAAAGTGTACACCTCTGCAGAGTTTCCTAATCTATTCGAATAGCCGTGCCCACGGTTATGGGCGAGTTATGGCTTGGTCACAATACTAAGGTTTTGGGATGGGTTTGGAGTGTGTGTTTTGGAATGAGTTCGGCTTTGTGCCAAAGCTACGGCGGATGGGAAATCCGGTAGCACTTAAAAGATGGATCCTTTGTGGATCAACCCCACTTAATGACTTGTTACTAAAACTTGCTTTGCTAAAATATACCTTGATAAACCCGTGCATGTGTTAAAATTAGCTTTATGGCAAAAATAAAACCTAGCCTTATCCTTGATATTCCTTGTGCATAATTCTGTGTTAACCCCTCCGTGGGTGTGATTGGGCTTGTTGAGTACTTTTGTACTCACCCTTGTTGTTAATCCAGAAGAAGACCCGGACTTTGTTGAGGACGCTGAATAGGTGGTCGCTTCCGCACCCAACTTTGCCTGTGGAGTTTGGTCCCGCCCAAGATGGCTCCGCTGTCGCAGAACTCTGATCCCTTGGTTGAACCGTTCTGGTTCATCCTTTGGCTTACCGCAGTAGTTTACCTTTTAGCTATCCTAGTTTGTATTAGGTGCCCGCTTCCTCGTGGGTTGTAAGTTTCTGTATCATCTGTTGAATAAATGTGTATCAGCCTCCTGGGACTGATAATTTGTATCACATTTAGTCTCTGCTTAGGCTGGGGCGCTTCACGTCAGGAAGAGAAGGAAACCATAGGTGTAGCCTGGGCCAGATTTTCATCTCTAACCCATTCCGGTCGAGACTTGTCTTTGCCCGATCATGTGTTGTTACAACACTTTTGGGCGGGTCTTGATAAGGAGTCTGCCCTATACCTCGACATCACCGCTGGGGGATCGCTCTTGGACAAAACCACTTCTGAAGGGGAGGAACTTCTAGACCGTGTTCTAGAAAATACTTCCTTTACCAAATCCCACCAGGTAGAAGCCGAGTCAAGCCATGAGGATACCTTTGGGGCTGAATCAGAACTTTTGTTTCCTAACCTTCAAGATTCAACCCCTGAGCCCTCACCCGAACTGCGAACACCGGAGGAAGAAGAAATTCAAATTCCAAGTTCCCCTTTGAATTCGTGGATGATCTTTTCGAAGACTCTCAAAATACCTCAAAACCCTATAGCCTAGGCGTGGTGTCTAGGCTATAGGTTGCCTTTGTTTTCCTCGTTCCCCACGGTTTGAGAGCTAGGCGGCAGGTGGTGACAGCCCTGTCCATCCCTTGTATTCCTCCATGTCTGGGTTCAGCGTAGAGCTATAGGACGGAGTGACCTGGCAGACCAGGTGTGAGTTGGTGCATGAAGTAAGCAAGTAGAGGCCGAGCTTATCTATCCAGAAACTCTTTTTTATTTTTTTCTCGAATATGCAGGAGAGCTGCGCATCTTTGTATTAGAAAAAGAAATAGCCCAAATTACAGAACAACATCACCCCACCTTGGGCTAGAATAGGGGATGTTTGATAAACACAGAAAGACTCTTACAAAGTATATTACTCACAGGACCTGACCAAAGAAGCTCTAATTAAATCAAGTCTAACCTGATGACCTACCCAGGCCTAGGACTAAAAGCTCCTTAGCTCCGGCCATCACCATAGGTTTGCCTCATCCCTGAAGGCTTGCAGGGCTCTCAAGACATTAGGTGCCGCTCCTTCAAACACACAAGCATTACGGTGTTTCCATAAGAAATGTGCCTAACATGACCAGTGAGTTAAACCCCTTTCTCTGCTACTTTGAACATTTTCTCCACGACTTCCTCCACCATTCTGCAAAGGAACTGGCTCTCCTGTTAGATATAAGGTTGGGCAGGTTCAAGGGCTACAAGATGTTGAACCAGAAATCCCTTGCAAAAACACAAGTGGTGAGAATGTGCTGGACCGTCTCATCCTCCTGATCACAGAGAGGACAAAGCTCAGGGTGAGGAAGTCCTCTTTTTTGCAAGCGATCAGCTGTCCAGCAACGGTTTTGAATGGGTAGCCAGGTGAATATTTTGCACTTGCCTGGGGCCCATGATTTCCAAATCCTCTTCCAGGGATCAAATGGGATGGAGCCAACAAGAAAGGCTCTGTATGCTGATTTAGTAGAGAAGAGCCCCGACGCTTCAAACTTCCAGAGGTGCTGATCATCAGAGTTATTGAGAGTCACCTCTGAAAGAGCAAACCACAACTTCAAGTATTCAACTAAACCATTTCGGCTAAGTGCTCCTCTGATGTCAGTTACCCAAGAGTGATCCTGGAGTGCCTGGGCCACTGTTCTTGTCTTTCTCATCATCAATGGTACACACTTGCGAACTTCAAGTGCTAGGTTATCTAGGGAGCAGCATGCAGCCTGCGGTCAGACCAAAATAAGGTGTTCTCACCCTTACCAATGGAGGTTACTACTGCAATGGCAAACATGGCAAGGCAGTTTGGGTACACAGGAATCTCCAGGCCAGCCCAAGGTCTGTCAGGTCTGGTTTTTTCGAACCAGAGCCAACGCATTTGCAATGCCCAACAAATGATATCAAGGTTGTGTATACCTAAGCCACCAAGATCAATGGGCCTCATGACCTTTTCCCAAGCCACCAGACAGCAGCCACCATTTACTTCCTTTCTTCCTTTCCACAAGAATCCCTATCTGATTTCGTCAATTGCTCTGATGAACCACTTTGGTACCTTGATGGCGACCAGTAGGTACAAGGGGATGGCAGTGAGCACAAAGCAAACTAGCCTCCATGCCGGCCGTTGTGTCACGTTCCGCAGAGCCCGCTCAACCATTCCGTGAGCCAATGCTCAAACTGGTCATGATAGCTACCTCCGCAGAAATCGACGCCACCCACACCACGCACTCCTACGACTCGATCAAACAGATGCAACCTCCCTAGACCCGTACGTGACACAACAACAAGACTCACCAGACTCATGTACGTGATGCACACATGCACGTGTACACGAGTTGGACCTGGACACTCTACCCGTCACGGACGTGCACACCGCGATGCCGCACCACACCGTGCGCCATGGACATGCCGCGGCACGACGCAGACACACCCGTGCCACGCGGCACACACGCGACGCGTCTATTCCTAACAGAATTGTTTTTTTTAAACAGATTCCTAACAGAAATTGGCAGCCCCAAGTAGGTGCAGGGAAAGGTTGAGGTTGTGCATTGCAAGGTGTTGTTCACTACATCCACAATTTCATTATTGCACTGAATGAGAATTGCACAACTGTTGTTCAAGTTGGTTTGCAGACCAGCTGCCTCACCAAAGATGTGTAGCAGGTTTGTTGTAAGTTGCAGCTCATTTTCCTCTTGTCGGATGAATAGCGCCACATCATCTGCATAAAGAGACAAAAGCTGCCCCGTGGAATGGAGAGGTAGGAGCAACCCTTCAGATTCAGCTTTGGCAAACAAGCTATTCCAAACGTCCATGACCAAAATAAAGAGCATGGGAGATAGCGGATCCCCCTGTCGTAATCCCCGCTGATGGAAGATATATTCTCCGGGTTCTCCATTCAGAATAACTTGTGTAGATGCTGAGTACAAGAGGTTGGAAATGAGATTGCACCAAGAGGCTTCAAAACCCAGATGTGAGAATATTTCCATAAGGAATGCCCAAGATACTGAATCAAATGCCTTTGAAGTGTCCAGCTTCAGGAAGAGTGATGAGTCCGGCCCAGGTGGGGTTTGGATGGAAAGCCCGACGCACCGATCTGGCCACAACGCCACTAGGGCCTCTTGTTGCGCCTCAACAATCTTAGCACCGACAGCCGAATTTACGACACACCGATCCGGCCCACAACACCACTAGGGCCTCTTGTTGCGCCTCGGCAATCTTAGCACCGCACTCCGGCGCACCCCTCAGGGAAAGGCCCAATCACCCCAAAAGACTAGTCCGATAGGGGAAGGGTGGCTCTCTCCTTTAAGGTGGCTTCCTCCTCCCTAGCTAAGCAAGGTGGGATTATTCAGAGGCTCACACGGTCACCGCCCAACTACAACTGGGCCTCTTTTGGCCCATTTTCTTGTTGCGTCTTTGCCAGCGGGTAATAATGGAGGATGTCCTCATCATTCTCCCCTTCTTAACAAGGGTCCAGCTCTGATACCAAATGATGAGTCCGGCCCAGGTGGGGTTTGGATGGAAAGCCCGACGCACCGATCTGGCCACAACGCCACTAGGGCCTCTTGTTGCGCCTCGGCAATCTTAGCACCGCACTCCGGCGCACCCCTCAGGGAAAGGCCCAATCACCCCAAAAGACTAGTCCGATAGGGGAAGGGTGGCTCTCCCCTTTAAGGTGGCTTCCTCCTCCCTAGCTAAGCAAGGTGGGATTATTCAGAGGCTCACACGGTCACCGCCCAACTACAACTGGGCCTCTTTTGGCCCATTTTCTTGTTGCGTCTTTGCCAGCGGGTAATAATGGAGGATGTCCTCATCAAAGAGGCTTGAGACCTTTCGTCGATGAAGAACCTTGATGGTTTGTTGGACTAACATGAAGTTATAATGAATGCATCTGCCATGAACGAAAGCGCTCTGATTAGTAGCAACCAACTTCTCCAGGTGGGAGGCTAAACGATTTCCCAACATTTCGGTGATCAGTTTAGCAAAGCTATGCACCAGGCTAACCGGGCGAAAATCTTTGGCTGTGAACGCCTCCTCCTTTTTGGGGATCAAAGTCAGATATGCTGAATTCAATAGCTCAAGCTTTCTAGCGTCTCCTTGCTGCAAGGTGATAATGGCTGCCATGAAATCTACTTTAATAATTGGCCAGGAGGTCATACTCTTGTTGGTCTTCTAAGTGGTTCGTCCAATGAGAGTGATAGGCAAGGACAACAATTAGGTCACAAGCTCATACTCATTGCTCCACTACCAATGTCACATAAACCCTAAACCCTTAAATTCTAAATTGTTGTTTAATTACCCTAGTGACACCAGGGGTGCCACAATTGGGTTCAGAAAGATGATGAAGGTCTTTATTTCTAAGAATGTTGTTTGTCCTCAAGACACATATCCTGTGTCTGATGAAACTCTTGATTGGTGTAAATTATCTTAATACTCTATTTTTCGACAGATAGATCTATTCTCCCTCAATTATGTCTTGATCTTAGTTCTCCAAAATTATTAATTATTTTATTGTCATTGGAAACAGGAATTTTTTGGATCTGAAGCAAAAGTTTGATGATGGATTTTTTTTTATCCTTTGAGGACCATGGCTACATACCTTGGTTTGGCTGATGAGGTCACCAGTATGTTTCTATATGCTCCTGTTAAATCTTGTGGTTCAGACCCTGTTTTCAAGGTATCACATGTTGTTTAGTCTGTCCTTGGCCATGTAAACTTCCTAATTGGCTAGGATGCATTCTGTAGTCATCTTCTTGTCCAATGCTCCTCTCCAGCTGATGTTGAAATACTCGACAAGAAGGTCAAGTCTTTTAGAAATTCAGTAATTGGATTAGTAAAGTTGGAGCGAGTCTTCCTCCTCGGGTGATATCGCTGATCCTCAGAATGATTTTTTCCAATTCGTGATGCAAATGCTGATGAATGGAAATACAAGATTGAATTGACTTGGAACCGACAACACAGTGTCAGGGCTAGGTATGAGGCATTGTATGATGTCTGATCCTGAATCTGGTATGCTCTATTTAAACTTTTATCTAATTTATTTATCAGTACGTACTGTTATATTATCATTCTTCTTTTCATCAATTTATACTTTAGTGACAGTTGATGTGGTATGTAGTTAGAATATCGTTGTCAATCTTCTTATGCCATTACGTAACTCTGTGATATTGACTTCTGCTTCAGCATTTTTGTTTTTCCATTTGTGGGGCGCACCTATTACCCCTACCTGAAATCCATCAAACTATTCTGAAATTTTTACCTCTGCATATGGCTTTGTCTATGTGGTTTTTCCATTTTCTTTCATCTCCTTTTGTGGTGTTGCACTTATTTCCCCAAACTATGTATTATTTTTGAAATCCATAGAAAATTCTGTTATTTTTCCATCTGCATTGTATTTTGCCTATCTAGTTCTGCCTTTGCATTTCCATTTGTGGGGTTGCAATCGTTTCCCTAACCTTTGTAATTCTGAAATCCATAGAGAAAATCTTTTATTTTGAAATGTGCATTAAACTGTGCCTATATGGTTCTTCCTTTGCAGGTCCATTTGTGGGGTTGCACTCATTTCCCCAATCTATTTAATTCTGACATCCATAGAGAAAATATGTTCTTTAGACTTTTTTTTTCTCGAACATGCAGGAAAGTTGCGTATCTTTGTATTAAGAAGAAGAAATAGTCCAATTACAAAATCTAAATAGTCCAATTACAAAATCTCATCACCACCTCGGACCAGAGTGATGATATTGCTGAAGTTATACCCAGGAGCCTATTACAGAAATAAACTAGCAACTAGAGACCTGACTATCTAAACAACAGCAGTCATAGAACTACTGGTTCCCTTGGCCTCCGCCGATGCCGGCGAGGCCCTTTGCTCCTGCAGCCTGCCAAATAAGAGATTCATCTTTGAAAGCTTGTAGAGCCTGCTGCAGATTGGGTGCTGACCCATGATAGACACACGAATTCTAGTGCTTCCAAAGGGTCCATGATCCAAGAATAACCAGTGAATTGAAGCCTTTTCTATGACCCTTGGGGATTTGTTTCCAAGATTTTTTTCACCGGCTGGCTAGTGCAGTGCATCTTCGGGTAGGAACCAAACTTGCTAAATTCGGGGGCTGCAAGATATTATACCAGAATTGTATTGCAAAAACACAAGAAGTAAGAAGGTGCTGAATTGTTTCATCTTCTTGATCACATAGAGGGCATTGGGCTGGATGAGGGAGTCCTCTTTTTGAAAGTAATCAATGCTCGTGATAGCCTAAGAGGGGGAGGGGTGAATTAGGCTTTCTTAAAACTTAACCTACCACTTGCCTCTAATTGCATAAATATAAAACTAAGACATGTCATCTAGATGTGCAACTAAGGTTATTCTAGTGTATGCACCCACCCAAAGGAGTTTTGTAACCTAGAGCCAAACCTATCAAGATACTACTCTAGAAAGGTAAAGGCACACAAGTTGTAAGTATGAAATGCGGAAGCTTAAGAGGATTAGACGGATGCAAACTTGACACTAAGATTTATCCCGTGGTTCGGCTAATGCCTACTCCATGTTTGAGCTCAACAAATGTTGGATCCTAACCCTCTCAGAGCGTAGCTATGGGACGTGGGTGGACGTGGCCGTGGCTCATGCCGGCGGCGAGGGCAGTGCGCCGTCCTGACGGCCGGCGCAGAGCATAGGCAAGAGACACGAGTGATGCCCCAAAGATCGATGTGATCTTTAGCAAAACCACCAGTATTCACCATGTACCATGCTTAAAGCAAATTACAACAACTTTTCTGAATTCAAATTCTAATCCTATCGGTAACTGACGAGAGCGTCGTCCATTCTGGTTCCTTGCGTCCGCACGTCCATTCTGGAGCGAGGCCAGTGCCTGGAGTCGAGCCTCAGCCACGGTTTCATCGTGGTAGACTTGGCCGACCATAACATCTCTCCCCCCCTCCGAAAACAGCTCGTCCTCAAGCTAGAAGTCCGGATATGCGCTCTTGAATTCGGTGACAGGTTCCCATGTAGCATCAGCAGTGGAGAGTCCAGACCACTTGACCAGAATGTGCCAAGAGCCGCGATGAAGCTGGGCTCGCAGGACGCGTTCTGGTTCTTGCAGGAGGTGCTCGTGATGGAGGGGAGGCAGTGCCGGTGGTGAAGTCGGCGGCGTGCCATGGAACGGGTTGAGAACGCCTACAGGAAAAACTTCATGGATGTGGCACCTGGAGGGAGTTGTAGACGATACGCCACCTCATCAACACGCTCCAGCACTTGAAATGGTCTAGCAAAACAGGGACTGAGTTTCCCACGCACGCTGGGCTGAAGGGACTGCATCGGTCGGTGGAGAACTCGGAACCACACCCAAGTGCCCACGGCAAAATCCAGGGGCCGATGCTTCGTGTTGTAATGACGTTTGGCATAGGCCTGGGCCTGGAGTAGGCGCTCACGTACGTCAGTGACGAAGATGTCCCGCTCCTGAAGTAAGTTGTCCACTGTTGCCGTTGTAGCGGACGCTGCTGCGTAGGGAAGCAGAGGGGGCGGTGGACGCCCGTAGACCACCTGGAATGGCATCGCGCGGAGAGCGAAGTGGTGGCTGGTGTTGTAGCAGTATTCTGTCCATGGGAGCCAGTCCAGCCACGCGCGCGAGCAATCACCCGTGAGGCAGCGTAGATACATCGAGATCGTCTTGTTCACCGCCTCGGATTGGCTGTTCGTCTGCGGATGGAAGGCCGTGCTCATGCGCAGCTTGACTCCGGCAAGGTTGAAGATGTCGCGCCAAACGTGGCTAGTGAAGACGGGGTCTCAATCGCTTACGATTGACGTCGGGAAGCCGTGTAGACAAACAATGTCGTTGAAGAAGGCGCGAGTGACGAAAGACGTCGTGTAGGGGTGGGCGAGTGTTGACGGTCCTTATAACGGAAAATGCGACCGTCAATAGGCTCAGAAAACTAATAGAGACTAAGCATAACTTAGACATTTGTATTCAAATAATGTTGTAGCATGCATATCCAGAATATATTTGAGTACAGGGACTACGGTGCAAAAGATGGAGGAAAATGGGCTCAGGCCCAGGTCGGCCGACCTGGCTAGGTCGGGCGACCTGGCCTGGACCCCATCCGAGCCCATCTTCCACACAGGTCTAGAAGCACACAGAGGGATGATCATGGACGTTAAATCATGGTCGGTTGAATACAAGGGTGAGGGATGAGCCAAGTGTCATTCCCATGGATTGAAGGGCCCACACCTCAACTCAAATGTACGTAAAATGAGTATACCCACCTGGAACCGTCATAAGGACCCACATGGAACTGTACCTGAGAAGAGTGGGGCCGAAAGGCGGTGGTACCAGGTCGGCCGACCTGGCCCTGCAGTCGTTTCACTCACCCCTTGACCAGTGCCTGTAAACTGCCATCAGGAGTCCATCTATGCCGTGCATTGCTTGAGGCGGTTCATCGGAGGGTCAGCCGACCTGGGCACTGCGGCCGACCTGGGCGCGGCCGACCTGGGCCCACCTCCGAATTGCCACAACCGCCTCTGGCCGGCTCCAACCGCCTATGTGATGCTATAAATACCTGCAAGGGGCGCCATACTCAACACACACTAGAAGAAGAGCTCTCCTTTGCTACAAGTTTAGTCTTAGTCTTAGTAGGATAGTTCTAGTAGTAGATCTTCTAAAGGGCTTCCGGAGGAGTCTTGGTAAGTTCTAGAGTTCAGTTCTTGTACTTACTTGTAGAACTCTAAGCGTAATGGAAGTATCTTTATACTTATGTTGTATGCCTCATTTATAATTTATCCACTTAGTATATACTACTTATGTCTTGCACCTTGTTCAAGTGAATATATGCTATGACATTGGCTCAATGTGCCTTATGGTTACTCTATTTATTAGCGCGATAGAGTTGTATTTCATACTGCAAACATGGTGTTTGGATTATGGAATACCGTTGAGGGTATCGTTGCCCCACGGATTAGTAGAGGTAGGCGGCAGGTTGTGACAGCCCTGTCCGTCCTTTGTAATCCTCCACGTTCGGGAGATGATATTAGGCCTTTATGATAAGACGTCCTCTTGTCGTCCCTTGATGAGGGAACCACTGGACACCTCGATATGTCCTCTTGCATATGTCCATTGTATGAGCTTGTACAGGGTATTGTAGTGTATCGAAGTCCCATTTGTATGATGCTATTGAAACCCTTTGTAATCTTTACTAATGTTCTATGACTAACTAAGACCACCATATTGATGAGCAATGAACTTCTGTGTGTCACATTACCCTTTTCATTTCCATATCCTTTACCCCTATTTAGATTATGGTAGATTAATGTTGTTGTAAGTAAATACATTGGATGACATCTCTCTTTAACTAAACGCTTTCTCTGCGGATAAACAAATAACGATACTCTGGAATACTCTTGGGTGAAATGCTACAACGTACTTCTGTGCACTTGCAGAATCTCTGTAACGTTTAGATTTACGATAAGGCATCTCTAGTGCCATCACTAATCTAAGTGATGACGCTAATACCAACAGCGAGCGCGATGAAATGCGCATGCTTGGAGAAGCGGTTGACGACGGTGAGGATGACCTTTTGCCATGAACGCGGGGAAGGCCTTCCACGAAATCGAGGGAGATGTCTGCCCAAACCTGTGATGGCACGTCCAGAGGTTGAAGGAGGCTAGCGGGGTGCAGAGTTTCCGTTTTGTTGCGCTGGCAAGTTGTGCAAGCTCGAACGAAGTCACGGACGACCACACGGTCGTGTTCGACTGCGAAGTCGCATCGTAGGCGATGCAATGTCTTCTGGATGCCCTCATGCCATCGGTATGTGCCAAGTGAAGCACCGTAGAGAGGAATGACGACTTGGGGTGGACGTAGACGCGGCCGTCATGCAGCACCAGACCATCTGCGACGCGCCAACCTGCACCACGCGAGGAAGCGATGTTGTCCCGGAGATGGCGCAGGTCGGGTGTGCTGTTCAGCTCCTCACGGATGTCATCGAAGAGGCGGAATGTAGGCTCGGAGATGGCGTGCAGCTGCTGGTTGGGGATGTCGCGGCAGGAGAGCGCGTCGGCAATGGTGTTGAGGCGGCCGGGTCGGAATTCGATGGTGAAGTCGAAACCGAAGAGCTTGCTGACCCATTGATGTTGTGGCACGGTAGAAAGGCGCTGATCCAACATGAACTTGAGGGCATAATGATCAGTATGGACGATGAATCGCCGGCCCCAAAGGTAAGGGCGCTAATGGTGAACTGCTTGCACTAGCCCAATAAGTTCACGTTCATAAGCTGCGATCTTCAGATGACGAGCTGTAAAAGGCTTACTGAAGAAAGCTATGGGGCCAGCACACTGGTGTAGGACGATACCAAAACCTAAGCCCAATGCATCGCAATCGACCATGAATCGTTGGTCGAAGTTTGGAAGATGGAGGACGGGGGCGGTAGATAGGGCCTCCTTGAGGGCGACGAACGCCGTCGTGGCAGCCTCGGATTAGAGGAAGGAATCCTTGCACAGAAGGTTTGTTAATGGAGCAGCCAATGTCCCGAAATTGCGGATGAAGCACCGGTAGTATCCGGCGAGGCCCAAGAAACCCCGCAAGGCACGAGGTGAACATGGCTGTGGCCATGTCGAGACGGCTTATACTTTGTCGCTGTCCATGGCCACTCCTGACACTGAAATCACATGACCAAGATATGTGACCGAACTGGTCGCGAAGGCGCACTTTGATTTCTTAACATGTAGCTTGTGGGAGCGGAGAACTTCAAATACAGCCCGCAGATGTTGCAAGTGCTCAGACCAGGAGCAACTATAGATCAAGATGTCATCGAAGAACACGAGGACACACTTGCGAAGGAATTGCTGAAGCACTGAATTCATTAATGCTTGAAATGTCGCTGGCGCATTGGTGAGTCCAAATGGCATGACAAGGAACTCAAAGTGTCCTTGATGCGTGCGAAATGCTGTCTTCTCGACATCGGCCAGATGGACATGCACCTGATGATAACCGGCCCGGAGGTCCAGCTTGGTAAAGAACCGAGCACCATGGAGTTCGTCGAGGAGTTCTTCCACCATGGGAATAGGGAATTTATCCTTGACTGTTTGGTCATTAAGCGCTGGATAGTCGACGCAGAAGCGCCAAGTCTGATCTTGTTTCTTGACCAAGAGAACAGGGGTGGAGAATGGGGAAGTGCTGGGCCTGATGATCCCTTGTTCCATCATTTTTGAGCACTGGGCCTCTAACTCATCCTTTTGTAATTGTGGGTATCGATAAGGGCGGACGGCCACTGGTGGGGTGTTAGGCTTCAAGTGAATTCGATGGTCACAATCGCGAGACGGAGGAAGCCCGGTTGGTTCTTCAAATATGTCCGTGAAGGATGACAGCAAGCGATCCAACAGAGCAGGCTCAGATGGTTGGAGCTGATGGAGTTGGCATTCAGCAGGGACAGACTGGAGCGGTGAGCCCACCCCATGCCAGAACACACGACGTCCATTATGCCAGAAAGCTAAGCACAAATCATCGAAGTCCCAAAGAATAGGTCCCATAGTACGCAGGAATTGGACGCCAAGCACCATATCGTAACACTCCAAGAGAATAGCAAAGCAGTCCACGGCGAAGTGCTCCTCCGCGACACGAACAACAACATCACGCGCCAAGCCACGACATTGGACGCGGTCACCGTTGGCGACAATGATGTTGGCGTCCTTGCTGTCCTGGAAGCAGAGGCTGTGACAGAACAGTCCTACTTAAACTGACTTAGGTGTGATATGTAGTGTAAAACACTAACACGTCACACACCTGGGTCAGCATAAGTCCGGAGTTCCATCGAGTGCCTCCGAGACAACCCGAATCATTCACTATCAGCTGTCTCATCACACATACTCAGGATCCCAACACCAGAGGATACATCACAGACATTGCACAGGCAAAGATATACAACACAGATAGGTAAGAGTTATATAGACCAGAGTAGTTCAAATTTAAACAACTTAACACAGGTTCTAAATTCAGCAACAGGTTTACAAAGTAATTAAACAAGCTAACATCAGATCATGTCGTGCCCTAACATGTCTGAGTTCTCGGACCACCACGGTGCCAGTAACAAGAGCTACTCCTCGGGCTCAACTGCAACAAGGGTCAAAGAACCCTGAGTACAAAGGTACTCAGCGAGACTTACCCGACAGACTAATCTAAAGGGATAACAAGGGCATGCAAGGCTTTTAGAGTTTAAAGAGTAACAAACAGACTCTAGCAAGGCCATAGCTTACTAAATAACTACTCTAATTGCCATATTTTAGATTACCTTAATTAAACCCTATTCAGCTAGGTGAGCCAACCAACATTGCCAAACAATAGGAATAGCAGGTATAAAACAAGTATGAGAGCTTAACATTACATAAACATACAATAAAACATCTGTTAGGATCAAGCATGTATCAAAACCGTGACACTCGGCGATTCGAATCGATTTCAAACCCTGCAGGGGAAAAACTGGGACACACGCCGCGTGCGCCCCCCCGGAAGGCCACACGAAGCTACTTCTCCCGCTGCGGCCACCATTGCCTGAACTGTGCCCACATAGCCCGGGGTCGCATCCCCAATCCCTACACAGTGCCCGGGCAAAGGCATGTGGGTTACTGACTACGACCCCGCCCACATTCCTCGCCAGACGTGGTGAGTCACAGTTCAACCGTTAGTACCACAGAAGTACATAAGTTTTCCAGCTCCCTATACTGGTATGTGCCCAGTACGTTCAAAGCTTGACCACAGGCAGACCACAACAACACCTATACTTACCAAGTGGGCAGGGCCAGCTCTTACTTACCAAAGCGTCCAACATATTCCTTTAACAACAACCACATGTCCTGCCCCACACTTTTAAGGACTTACTACACAAGTTTTAGCTCTCTAAAGCCAGCACTACCTAATGAGCAGGTGATCGGGATAACACCTGACTTTACTACTATGAGCAGAGATGCTCTAAACAAGGATGATCATGCATTAAACTAGGATTCACGCAACTCCTATTCTAATGCACAAACATAAGCTCAAGCATAACTACAGTAGTCAAGTTAGTACTGGGATGGGTATGCTCCGGGGCTTGCGTGGCTCACTGATCGCGGGTTCTGCAGCTACTGGGGCTTCTGGAGCTTGCGGTACTGCTTCGGCCTCCGCCTCGAACACCACCTCGTCTCCCTCCTGGACGTCGTCAGGGACCTCCACCAGCTCCGGCTGCAACGAATCCTGGTCTACACGATATGATGCAAAAACATGGAAACTTTAAATTAGAGACCCTTAACCACCCTAAACCTTTGTAAAACACCTAATTAGCATAAAGGAAATAATTAACTTATTCAAGGATTATAAATAAAAGAATAACTAATAAAACCTATTTTTCTAATTAAACAAGCCCTTAAACCCATTCTAATAATCAAGGGTAATAATTATAAAAACATCTAATATACTATATAATATACCTAGATGCATAAAGAAAAATGCAACTACTGCAACAAAAATTATTTCATTAATTTTAGAGCTTCCTACAAAAAGATATGCAATTCTAAATATTAATCCTATTGAAATGCATTATCTAAAAACCTTCTGATTTTTCAAAAAACCCCCTGGCCTTTTCCATAATCAAACCCACAGTCCAAAATGCTCTTGGGCCGACCCGTGGGCCCGGCCCATTTCCCCTTTTCTCTTTTTCCTTTTCTTTCCTTTCCTTTTTCCTCTGCCGGCCCGCAACAGGCCCGACCCACTCTTTCTCTCCTCTCTTCTCCTGCTGGCTAACTGGCCCGGCTCGGCCCATCTCGCCTTCTCCTTTCGGCCGACGCCCAGGCCCAGCTCCGCTCTCCCCTCCTTTCTTCCTTGCGCAGACGCGCTCTCTCGCGTGCGCGCGCCGACCGCGGCCTCTGGCCGGCGACGACCGACGGCGATGGCGCAGCAAGACTCCAACAAACCCCGAGAACCCTCGTTCCCGGCAACAACAGACTCGCCCCCGGCCTTACCCCTGACCAGAAGGCAACCGGGCGAAGAGGAGTACAACCCCGGCAGCCACAGCACACGGCCATGACGGCGGCGCTCCGCGCGCACCTCAAGGACACCCTCTCCAGGCCAACAAATGGCACCACAAGCTTCTACATAACCTAGGACACACGGTGCTCCCACTATCTCAAGCTCTAGAGAACGGGCCCCCTTGACTTCCCCCTTGCAGCGGCGGTGGACCAACCGGCGGCCATGGCGGGGCCACGGCGTTCTGGCCGAGTCGGCCACAGACCAGGGCAAGAAGCCCCATGGTAAGCATCACGGGGACCACAGGAACATGGCTACGGGGTTGGTTGGTGACAAAAGCGGCCGGAAGGTGGAGCTCACCGTGGGCTCGTTCGGCGGTGGCAGTCGCAGAGCGGCGAACGGCGGCGCGGCAGTTGCGAGCGAAGAGGCTGAGGACGGACGGGCTGGAGAGGCAGAGGCTAACCTAGGGCACTCGTTTGTGAAAGGAATTGGAAGGAGAGGCAACGACGGCGGCGGATTTCAGTGGCGACAGCGGTGAGGGCAAGGAACGACGAAGAGAGCGAAACGAGCGAGGAAAAGAACGAGGCCGGCTTCGGTTCGGTCTCATCCCTTCCACGGGAGGCGCGAGTGCCAGCAGCTGCTTGCCGCTCTGCGCTGTCCTCGTCCCTCGCCGGCGCGTCACGTGCGAGTTTGGCGCAAGGCTTGAACGGTGGGGCGGCGGCAACGGTCGACGTTCAGCCGAGTTTGAACGCGCCGGCCAACCTGAATCTGCCCACAAATCCTCTCTCAAATTCTCCATTCCATTTGCCGGCTCAGCAAACATCCAATACAAGAATTGTAGAGGGTACATCCAGCTACAAAAATCATTATATAAGCTTGCTCCAAAACTCAACCAATTTGGAGATCCACAGCTCTAAACATCAGCATGTAAATGGATTTCGTACTGAACCTGTTCCTTGTTTCTGAACTGATACAGGCCAGCAACTAAACACAGCTTGTTCTTCAAATTTTGTATGTAAACTCTTTGAGCTCAAATAACGAAAGTTGTAGCGTAAACATTGAACTTCATTTGATTTAATATAACCTTGGTCTATATCTCAACAGATTTGGAGATATTGGCCACCGAATTTCCTGTACCAAACTCGGCATTTCTGAATCCCGTGCAAACCAGCAGATTCAGATCGACTTTACTCCATATTATGAATGTAAGCTCTCCAAACTCCAAATACAAAAGTTGTAGCCTGTATATAGATCTACATTTCCTTCAATATGACCTTGAGCTGAATCTGCCCAGATCGTTAGATATGCTGCTCTGAACTTCGATCTCTGCAGTCATCTACTCCCTGAAAACAATTTCAGTTAACCCCCTTTGTAAACCTGCCATCTTTAGGCCTCTTTTTCTCCACATTTCACATGTAAACTATCAAAACTCCCAATGTAACTTTTGTTGCTGGTACCTAGGGCCCCAAGTTCTCTTATACACTTATGTGCTGATTTGGCTTAGATTGAAAATTATAAGCCCTTAAATTTGACCGAAAAATCCAACTCAAGCACTCCTTGTAACTCCTTTTCCATCTTTTGCCTTTCTTTAGTAATCCACTAGTGGAGATGCACGTGCCCAGGCACGTGTTTTAAAAAAACTAAGCACATGAAAATTTATATTCATAAAAATTAGTAAAGAATAATACACATAATAAGGATATATTTAAAGATAATGAAGCGTACTATTTATCATTTAATTATTTTTATTCACTTCAAGTTAAACTAACAACATATATAGCTCACAAATATGTTAGATACAATAAACCATATAGGTCTAAAGTCTAAACCCATGTATTCCTATGTCAAATAATTATCACAAATATTTTCATATGGGACCCACAACAAACCTAAATCTCACGTGTCATCTCAAAAACTATCTTACACCCAAAATTCAATA
>CM014275.1:33754455-33797434 GCA_004135705.1 Alloteropsis semialata
GCAGCAGTGGGCCTCCGCGGGAGGAGCAGCGGCGGGGGCCTCGGCGCGAGCGGCGAGGCCGCGGCGGAAGCAGCGGGCGCGGGCAGCTTCGGATCCGACGCCCTCGTCCACTCGTCGGCCTAGTCCGCCTCCCTCCTCGGCCATCCGCGAGCAAAGCCGGACAGCGGGGCTCCTACCGCTCCCCGACTGCGCCATCTCTCCCTCCCCGGTCAACCCCCATCTCTCCCGGCGGGCGTTGCAGCGACGCGCGCGGTGCTGTGGACGGGAGGGTACGGTGGTGCATATAGAGGGGCTCGGCGGCGAGATTAGCGGGGGACGCGCTCAGAGCGGAGATCAGGGACGAGATTAGAGGACGTGAATCAGGGAGGACGTGAATCAGGGACGTGAATCAGGGACGAGATTAGAGGACGTGAACCAGGGACATGAATCAGGGACGATATTGGCGGCGGGGCGGCGTGCGCGGTGTGGAAGGAGGACGGTGGAAGGTGCTGTGGGCCCGGGTACAGAAGAGACACAAGGTGAAAAAAATTGGGGCGCGATCGGTGATTTTAACGGGGAAACCACGCCGAGATCGTTCTCCCCCCCCCTTTTGGTCTTCGTCCTGCCTGACGGGTGGGCCCAAAAGGGTGATTTGTGAGGTGAGGGTAGGATCAAGGTTGTGTAGGATTTGACATCAAAAAACTCCCTCTTTATAGTATAGATGATTACTTCGCAATGATCATGAGAGGTTTTCCAAAATGGCGTTCAGAACTTTTATTAACACAGGAGTGTTACAGAGGCCCACCCGCTGAGAGGCAGCTGTGCTGATGAAGTTGTGAGTCGAACCCGAGTCGAGCAATGCCGTCAAGGAATGATGTCCGATGGATAGGTGGAGCTGCATGGTATCGTCAGAACGTATTCCGGTTATGGCATGGAGGGAAATCAATGGAGGTAGCTCACCGGCATCCTGGTCACCGGGCGGCCCATCGGATGCTGCGTCGTCGAAGTCCGACACCTCGAGGTAAAAGAGACATTGACATTTGTGCTCTCGAGTGTAAGGCTCATCACAGTTGTAACAAAGCCCTTGCCAGCGATGCTCGGCCATATCCTGGGGGGACATGTGCTTGAATGGGTGGGGTAGGGGCGGCTGTGACGGGACGATGGCGAGTGGCACAGATGGCGTGGTTGTGGATGGAGGGGAAACGTGAAGATCGTGGCGGCATGGACACTGAGTGGCGCTCATATGCTCTAGCGAGACACATGGCGCGTTGAAGGTCCGCGGGCGCTTGGAGCTCAACGTCTATGCGGATGGGGTCAGGTAGGCCACCGGTAAATAGCTGAACATGTTGGAGTGGAGTGAGACAGCCGGTGTGCGCCATACACGCTTGGAACGCCTCCTGGTACTCCGCGACAGAGCCGCGGAAAGGAAGGAGAGCCAAATCCACCAAGTGATTGGTGCCCAGGGGCGGACCAAATCGCTGTTGGCAGAACGCCCGGAATGCCGGCCAGCTGACCGCGTTGATGTCGCCAATGTTGCTCCAACATATAGAACCGGTGTTGGGCAACGCCGGTCAGAAGGAACGAGGCGAGCTAGACCTTGTCGGCCTCACGCGTGCGTTGGGCACGGAAGAAATGATCGCAACGGTTAAGCCAGCCCAGTGGATCATCTTTGCCATTGAATGTGGGAAAAGACAACTTATGATAACGAGGAACGCTGATGCCATCGTCAAGCTCAGCAATGGGTTCATGGGGGTTCTGATGTTGTGGTGGGATTTCGGGAGGAACTGGAATGGGCGATGGAGAGTGAGGGAACGGAATCTGTGTTATGGGGATGGGGCGACTGGGTGCGGTGGTGTGAATGATGCAGGAAGGGGTGGGATGGGTGGGTGGCAAGTTGCCATAACCTGGTAAACCAAAGGAGAGACAGGTCGGCGTCGGGAGCGGCACGCCGACATTGGCCGCGCTGGAGGATGAAGTAGAAGTGTCGGATGACCGGAAGGACGAACGATCCTCCATCATCGTGAGACGGGATGCGATTTTCCCCATCTGGCGCTGGAGGCCGAAGACGGCAGTTGTGAGTGTGTCGATGGCGGACGCCGGCGCAGCAACGGGGCCCGAGGACGTTGGGGGAACGGCAGCACCAGAGGACGCCAAAGGAGCGACGGGCCCGGAGGACGCCGAAGCAGAATGCGGCGCGGCAGACGACGGAGCGACGTCGGATATCGTGGAAGACATTGCAGGAATCGTCGGTGGCATCTCTGATGCCCGATTGTTGGATCCTAACCCTCTCAGAGTGTACCTATGGGACGTGGGTGGACGTGGCCATGGCTCACGCCGGCGGCGAGGGTAGTGCGCCGTCCTGATGGCCGGCGCAGAGCACGGCGAACGCGAGAGCACGAGCACAGGCAAGAGACACGAGTGACGCCCCAAAGATCAATGTGATCTTTAGCATAACCACCAGTATTCACCATGTACCATACTTAAAGTAAATTACAACAACTTCTCTGAATTGAAATTCTAATCCTATCGGTAACTGATGAGAGCGTCGTCCGTTCTGGTTTCCTTGCGTCCGCACATTCGTTCTGGAGCGTGGCCAGCGCCTGGAGTCGCGCCTCAGCCACGGTTCCATCGCTGGTAGACTTGGCCGACCATAACAACAAAGGATGTGCTCCCGGTTGCCAAGTCTTGTTCCCGGTCAAGGCCTTGAGCTCACCACAAAGGCTCCCCAAGAGGGATGATGAGCAAGTTACCAAGACCTTGCTCTCATCAACCTACTCTCCTGGAGATCTTGATGCCACCTTCACTACGGGCTTCTCCACCAAGGAGGGGGACTCCTCTTCCCCCGCACAACGTTGTCGTCACCGCTCCACACCAAGCTGGAGGGTTGAAGGCTTGCCGTCGAGTCACCAAGACACCAAGGGGTTTCTTGGGACGTAATTTTATCTATGAATCACTTAACAAACTTGTTAGTCCCAATGACTATTTTGTCACTCAATCACCAAAATCATAATATAATGGCACATAGGGCCATTTTCCTTACAATCTCCCCCTTTTTGGTGATTGATGACAACACAATCAAAGCAAGTATGAAATATGCGAAAATTGACCAAGTTTGAGCACTTACACTTGCTTGAATGCCTACCACTCTTTTCATTAGATTAGAGAGCCAACTTCCTTACAATCTCCCCAACTAATTTAATGTAGCACTATGGGTGTGGCCTCCCCCTAAGTCCAACATCTCCTTTATGACTTTTCCCCCTACATGTATTCTCCCCCTTTCTCATGATTTCTCCCCCTTTCATATGAGGTCTTGTACATTAAGCTTGATTTGATCCAAACTTGTCCCCCTTTCACATGAGGTTTGTACATTAAGCTTGCTTTGATCCAAACTTCTCCCCCTTTGGAATCAAATCACCTAAAAGGACCTATCAAAACAACATAGCTCATAGAGGGGATTAGTAGCCTAGGGAGTTAGCCAAGTATCACTTGTAAGATAATGTCAAGAAAGAACAAGGGTGATACTTGACCAAAAGGAACCGTATGAGCACATAACCTATGAATTTAGATATGAATATCATAAACTCAATAGGGCATGGCTCAATATGCATGAAAGCACCAAATTTTCTATAATCATACATATAGAGTTGTAATATCACATTGTGAGTGAAGCACATTCTCTAAGTATGATATGACACGGTCATAAGGAGACAATAAAAATAAGCTTGATAAACAAGTTAGTCTCCAAAATCACAATCCATAAGCTAACCTCCCCCTAAATGTATGCATTTAGTGTTTGAATCACTATCAAAGATATGCACATTGTTTTGAACAACAACTGGGAAGATATGCTTATAGCTTGTGGTCATGGTAGTCAATCCATACCTTGTGAAGCTCATATACCATGAAAGTGACCAAGTGTAGAAAACCTACACAAACTTTGCAAACCATGTAAGTTGCTCATGGGTTTGAGAGCATGGAACAAGCAACTTACCATAAGATAAACACACTAGATATTGCAAGTGATACCATATAAAAGCAAGGGATATGAAAGGTAGCACATGTAAATCTAGCAAGGTAAATAGGCATATAATTTGAATTGGATTACCATTACCTCATTACCTTTGTGTGGGGGATTTGGGTAAGTAATGTCCAATCTTGCAAGCTTGGCTCATTGATGTGTTCTTTCTCCTCTTCTTGTGAGCCAAGCCTCCAAATCCCCCGAAGCCGATCCTTGGGCTTCAAGTATCCTTTGGAACCCAAACTTTTTGGGGCTCCTTCATGTTGGTGATGACCTCTTTGGGCACCCAAATGGGTCGGTTCCATCCCCATTCCTTCATCTTGGGCTTCCCAACCGTACTAGCAACAACCTTGCCATTAGCATTCTTTTTAAGGACATAGGTGTTGGATTTTACCTTATTCTTGCGGTTGGGCTTGGTGTAGATGAGGGAGCTCTTGATGGTGGTTTTGGCCTTCTTCTTTTCAATCTTGGGCGTCCTCTTGACAAGTGGGCATTGATAGAACTTGTGGCCTTCTTCATAGCACTTGAAGCAAGTCATGGTTGCTCCATTCTCAAGTTTGTTCACCATGTCATCACGGTTATCTTGAGAGGGTTGGACATTGCTCTCAATGCTCTTGCCCTTCAACTTTGCCAAACTTTGCCTTAGCATCTCCATTTCTTGCTTGAGCTCTTCATTTTCCTTGGCAATGAGATCATCTAGTGTTTCTACAACAATTTTCTCAAAGCATTTCTCATTGCAAGGGGGTGAGCAAGATTCATCAATCAAATCAATGCAAGAAGTAGAGGCATCAATCTTGGAGATAGGAATATCACAAGGAATAGCTTGCTCCAAGTTCAACATAGAGTCCTTAGATTGATTATTAAGGCTCTCAATTTGGAGTTCTTCATGCTCCTTGCTAAACAATTGAAATTTGCGTAACAACTTATCAAAGTTTGTAGCAAGGAGTTCATTAAGATCATTGAGAGCCTTATTATCTTGAGTTAGTTTCTTAAGTGCTCTTTGTTGTTCATGAATCAAGGTGAGAAACTTAGCGGGGGATTCATCATCAGAATCGGAATCGCAGTCATCACTTACATCGCTTTCCATACCTTTGGCCATGAGGCATAAGTGTGATAAGGGAGAGGAGCTCTTGTCATTGAGTGTATCATTACTCACCCATTCTCCGAATGTGGTGAAGGCTTTATGCTTGGGCTCCTTCTCCTTCTTCTCCATCCTCTTCTTCTCATACTTGATCTTCTTGATCATCATGTGTTGTTGATGCTTCCCATCCTTGATGTGGACAATGTACCCCATCGAGTTGATCTTTTCCATGCTCTTGACCAACTTTTTGACTTGTCTTTGGAGCTCGGGAGACATCTCTGCATCATCACTATCACTTGAGGAGGCTTCTTCTCCCTCTTCACTTGAGCTCTCCTCCTTGCTTTTCTTCTTCTCTTGGTTGCTCGCAAGAGTAATGCTTGGAATAGGTGAAGAAGATCTTGGCTTTGGCTTGATTCCCACGTGTAGCTCATATGCCATCACCTTGTTAAGGACATAATTTGGTGTACTCTTGGTGAGATCTTTCTCGTAGAGGATGGCTATCACCAAATCATAGTCCGGCTTGCGAAGACTATGGAGGATCAACCGAATGATGCCCATGTCGTCAATGTCGTTGACACCTAAAGAATTTATCTCATTCACAAGCATGGTTAGGCTTGAGTACATTGCTTGTGCATTCACATGCTCAAGTTGCTTAAAGTATTGAGCTTATCCTTGAGAACATGATATCTTTCATTTGCCACATCCTTTGTGCCTTCATGGTTCTCAAGGATAGTCTTACACAACTCATTGGCATTCTTGCAAGCGAATACACGATTGAAAATTTCATCACTAAGAGAAGACAATAAAATGCTCCTAGCCTTAGAATCATGTTGCATTTCACCTTTGGAGTCACTCTTCTTGCCATCACTACTCACAGGCCAAACATCAAGCCCCTTTGCTTGAAGGAAAGCTTCCATGAGTACTTTCCATCTTTGAAACCTCATTCCATCAAAATGTGGAGGTAAACCTAGGTTATCCATCCTTTCCCCAACGAGCTAACTCACTAGGCGGTGAAGCCTAACTAATCAAATGAGCCGGTTTCACAATTTGCCAATTGAATGGGCGTTTCTTTGTGAAAGATGTGAGTCTCGGCTCTGATACCACTTGAAAGTAATCGATGCTCGTGATAGCCTAAGAGGGGGAAGGGGTGAATTAGGCTTTCTTAAAACTTAACCTACCACTTGCCTCTAATTGCATAAATATAAAACTAAGACATGTCATCTAGATGTGCAACTAAGGTTATTCTAGTGTATGCACCCACCCAAAGGAGTTTTGTAACCTAGAGCCAAACCTATCAAGATACTACTCTAGAAAGGTAAAGGCACACAAGTTGCAAGTATGAAATGCGGAAGCTTATGAGGGTTAGAAGGATGCAAACTTGACACGAAGATGTATCCCGTGGTTCGGCTAATGCCTACTCCATGTTGGAGCTCCACAAAGGATGTGCTCCTGATCGCCAAGTCTTGTTCCCGGTCAAAGCCTTGAGGTCACCACAAAGGCTCCCCAAGAGGGATGATGAGCAAGTCACCAAGACCTTGCTCTCATCAACCTACTCTCCCAGAGATCTTGATGCCGCCTTCACTACGGAGCTTCTCCACCAAAGAGGGGGACTCCTGTTCCCCCGCACAATGTTGTTGTCGCCGCTCCATACCATGCCGGAGGGTCGAAGGCTTGCCGGCGAGTCGCCAAGACTCCAAGGGGCCGGCACACAGAGATTATAAGTGTTGGTTCACTCTAGAACCAAGCATAAGGCTCAACACCTTGCTCTCTCACTCACTAGGCCTATCCTAGCCCTCTCACTCACTAAAGATGAAGAATGTAGCACAAAAGGTGGCTTGGATGTCTTGTGGTTGTAGATGAGCTTCTCTAGACTCCAACAATTCCAAAAGGCCGAATGGGGGTGGTATATATAGCCCATGGGGCTCAACTAGCCGTTGCTCAAAAGCTGTACAAAAACTGTGAACGCCATATGTTCCACCGTGCACTTCACCTCCATCGGCGGATAATACGCTGTGTGCTTTTTTCCAACGGTCGGATTCCTTTTCCAACGGCTCTTTGCACACACCGTATGCTTTCCAACTTGTACGCCGATGATCAGTGTTTCATACATCGTGCCTTTTTCTCCATCACCTCTTGACATCATCCCTGTGTAACCTGTATGTCGTTTGTCCGTCGATAGTCGGCGTATGATACGCCGTGTAGGGTATTGACGACTCTATCTTGAACTTGTCCATGCCTTGAACGTCGTATCATCTGCCCTTTCATGCGTACAGTAACACCGGATCATACGCCGATGCCTTTCTTCTGATTTTTTCATACGCCGTAAGCTTCTGAACTTGTATGCCGTGCATCGCCATATCATACGCCGTGTAGAATCTTCTTGCTCTGGTTGATTTACATAGACGCCGTATGCTTCTTGTTTGTACGCCGTGGGTCGGCGTTTAATGCGCTGTGTACAAACTCTGCAGGCTTATCCTATTCAATCAGCTTAAGCCCTTTTCATGATTTAACATGCCAATACCACATCATGAGTACTCCCAAAATAAGATTCTCTGGTTTTTGGCTATGCTTTGGAACCATTCTTGAGACATAATTTACTATGTAAATCACTTAACAAATTTGTTAGTCCCAATGACTATGTTGTCACTCAATCACCAAAATCACAATATAATGGCACATAGGGCCATTTTCCTTACACTTTTATTTTTGCATTTCCATTCGTGGGGTTGAACACTTTTCCCAAATCTTTGTATTTCAGAAATGCATAGAAATATTCTATTATTTCAGCATCTATATTTGATTTTGCGTATGTGTTTTACCTATGTGGGGTTGGACTCATAAATGATATGTTTTCCATATTCTTTAGACATATTTTTTTTTTACTTTCAATTTGCCTCAGTTGCTTTCCACTTTGGAATTAGCATGTGTCCTAATATTCTTCTATATCTACATGGTATATGATCATCTAAATATTATTTGCTTGTTGAATTTTTCATGTGTCGCTGCAATAAGTTGGTGTGTTAATGGTTATGTTGTCCCCGCTGCAATCACCTGCAATGAACTAGCAATATATTTAGAGGACTCTCAACTCTCTACATTGTTGTTGTCTGTTTCTTTTGTATATCATCTTCCTGTTTGTTCTTGTGTCTTTTGGTTTCTTCCGTATGCCAAACTTTCAGTTCATATGTTTATTTGCATGGTTTAGTCTCTATTTGCGTCATGGTTAGCTAATCTATGGGTCCAGTGTATTGAACTAAAACTCAGTTTCATATGTCTAAATGTGCCTATTGCGAGATTGATGGAATTATATTTATTTTCAGTTTGTTCTTGATTCATGGAATGCACCAGTTCTTTCAGTTTTGTTACATTTCATTTCTTATGAATAATGCTTGACGGAATTCTTCAGCTTATTATCTGTTTTCCTTGTCCAGAAGCGATGCATTCTAGTTTGTAAATATTACTCTTTGGTTTTGTTTGCTCGTCATAATTTGTTCAGTCTCAGATTTGTATCATTTATTGTCTTTTGAAATTTGGGTGAAGCAAGCCATCAGCTCACCCAGATCTGATTCAGAAGTTGTTTTGGATTATTTTCCTAGACAAATCACCTGAGTGACAAATACTTCAAATCAACCAAATCTGGCTATGTTTTTTCTCGAATACGCAGGACAGCTGCGTATCATTGTATTAAGGAGGAAAGAGATCCAATTACATAATCAACTCCCCACCTTGGTGTCATGCCCAGCAACACGTAAGCACCATTAGAAGATGAAGATCAAGAATACGTTTTCCGTGAATAGTTGGTGTGGAGTTTAGTAGTCATTTCTGTGTTTGTATGCCTTGTGGGCCCGGTTGCTATGTGCGTTGGCCAGCAATATAGCTGCATTGTGTAAGAATTGGAGACTATTCCCAATCTGAAAATAGAACTCGTGAAACAAATCGGGTTAGGGTTCATCGCCCTCCCGACCGTAATCGATCCTCTTGTGCTGTCTCACGTCGTCGGATCATCACCGGCGGCCACAGGGGTATCAAGTGGCATCAGATTCGGGCTTTCCACGGCACATGCTTGTGGTATGTACCGCAGATTCTGTCGAACTTGATTTGCAACGAGCAGGTTGGGGGGGGGGAGGGTTGATTTGTGTGCCGTGCAGAACCGGCCACGGATCTTGATCTCTCTGTGAATCGCTCATGCGAGTCGGTTTGCGGGCGGTACTACTCTGACGTCGAATTGGCTTGGATCAGCGCGGCGCGAAGGTTCGTCGATCAAATCGGCATTGGGGATAGACGACAATTAGAGTCAGGAAGCGGAGCGGAGTGACATCAAGACCAAGGGTGCGACGCCGAACATCTCGGTGTTGTTCGAGGACTCAGTGAGTGATTGCTGGATCCCTTCGACCTGGAGTGACTACTGTCGTGCCCAGCGGGTGTTGCGGGTTACAGCAAAATGATTGTAGTTCGCTTGGTTTGAGGTGCAGTCACTACGGCTCCTCCTAAGCCATCTGTGCATACGTTGTTCGTGTTGGGTCGAATGGATGACAAGGAGAGCAAGGATGATTATCGTTGAAGGGAAATCAATGAGATTATCTTGTGTAACTTCTCTAATGTAATCCACCCTACAAAAGGGTCATCATGAGATTAATACAAGATTACACACATTTTACCATTTGTCACAACTCTTTCTGGTCTCTCTTGGCCATACATTCCACAACACGTTATCAGCAGCTCTTGACTGAGCAAGAGAGAAAGGAATAGAAGTACATCACCGACAGTTTTGAAGGGTAAGATGGCGCGCTTGCCTGTCGCGTTTGTTGGTGGTTCCTCCCTTCCTCATCACCTTCACGCTCGCCACCTTCGCCGTGTGATGCACCAGCAGCTCGACGCACTCCTCCGAGCTCCCGTCCGCCGTCCTCAACGTGGTCGGGGCTATGCCCCCAAGGTCTCCTCCTGCCTGCTTTGTCGGCCATGGAGGACGACGCCGTGACGATGGCGCCGCTGCCCATAGAGCTGCTAGAGCTGCAAGCGTCGACACCAATGACCTTGCGGCTAACCGCAGACCTCCAGTGTCGCCCGACACTTGCATTGCACCAGAATGCATTCTGGTGGAGCCACCGCGCCATTGCTGGTCCCATGGGTGGACTGCAAAGGTGCGGCTTGCCCCCGATGGGCAGCCACAGAATGTGCCAGACATGGTGACGGCGTTCTGTCCTCGCCATGGCTGTATTCTCCGACACCGGCTGCACCGGCTCCACCACCGGAGTTCCTGCTCAGAGGGACTATCGTTGCACGCCGTGGAGCCCCACCCTTCTACATCAGCACAGGGGAGGGCTCTAGCAGCATATCTACAGCGGAGCAGCCCAGCTTCTTTCGGCCCACACCCCCACTGTTGGTATTTCTTAACGTTTACATTATTCTGCAAGCGCACAGAAGTACGTTGTAGCATTTCACCCGGGAGTATTCCAGAGTATCGTTATTTGTTTATCCGTAGGGAAAGCGTTTAGTTAAAGAGAGATGTGTCATCCAATGTATTTACATACAACATCATTAATCTACCATAGTCTAGACAGGGGTAAATGATATGGAAGTGTAGGGGTAATGTGACACACAGAAGTTCATTGCTTATCATTATGGAAGTCTTAGTTAGTAATAGAACATTAAAGATCATAAAGGGTTCATTAGCATCATACAAATGGGACTTGGATATACAACATTATCCTATACAAGCTCATACAAAGGACATATGATAGAGAACATATCGAGGTGTCCAGTGGTTCCTTCATCAAGGGACGACAGGAGGACGTCTTATCATAAAGGCCTAATATCATCTCCCGAACGTGGAGGATTACAAAGGACGGACAGGGCTGTCACCACCTGCCGCCTACCTCTACTAATCTGTGGGGTAGCGATAACCCTCAACAGTATTTCGTATTCCAAACACCATGTTTGCAATAAGAAATACAACTCTATCTATCACGTTAATAAATTGAGCAACCATAAGGCACATTGAGCCAATGTCATAGCATATGTCAGCTTGGATAAGGTGCAAGACATAAGAAGTATATACTAAGTAAGTAGAGTAAAGTTGAGGCATACAACATAAGTATGAAGATACTTCCATTAAGCTCAGAGTATTACAAGTAAGTAAAGAGATACAAAAGCTGAACTCTAGAACTTACCAAGACTCCTCCGGAAGCCCTTCAAAAGCTCAACTACTAGAACTATTACTACTAAGACTAAGACTAAGCTTGTAGCAAAGGAGAGCTCTTCTTCTGGTGTGTGTTGAGTACAGCACCCCTTGCAGGTATTTATAGCATCCATAGGCGGTGGAGGGCTAGCCAGAGGCGGTCGAGGCCGTTTGGCTGTGGGCCTAGGTTGGCCGAAGTGGGGGCGTCGGCCGACCCTTCGATGCACCGCCTCCAGTGACGCACGGCTCAGATGTGATCTCCAAGGCGGTTTACAGGTACTGGTAAAGGGAGGGCCGAATTGGGCACGTGGGGAGACAGCCGTGTGGGTCCTGAGGTTGGTTCCAGGTGGGTACCATCGGTTTGGGTGCACGAAGCTCTGGTTGTGGGCCCTTCAATCCGTATGATTGTGTTGAGGCTAAATCTCATCCTTTGCTTTCAACCGTCATTGAGTCAACGCTCACGATTACTCTATGTTGTGCTTCTTTGCCTGCGGGGAAATTGGGATCAAATGGGTGCCAGGCTAGGTCACCCGACCTAGCCAGGTTGGCCGACCTGGGCCTGAGCCCATTTTCCTCCATCTTTTGCTCCAAGGTCCCTATACTCAAATATATTCTATATATGCATGCTACAATATTATTTGAATACAAATGTCTAAGTCATGCTTGATCTTTATTAGTTTTTTGAGGCTATGGATGGTCCGACCGTCAATAGCCCATGTGTCCATATATATATATATATATATATATATATATATATTTATATATATATATATATATACCATATATATATATATATATATTATTATTATTAACTCATGTCTCTTTTGCAATAAGGTTTTAGGGAAGAGTACGATACTTTCTTTTGCGGAGCTTTTTATTTTGTGGATGGGTGAGTGTCATGCTTACTTCCAGAGTACAAGTATAACATGTATATAGTGGCGTGTGCGTGACCTTGGTTTTAAAAGCATGAAGTAAATCTCTAAGAATCACAATGATCTTGACAAAACTCAATACAATGACAAGCAGCTTTTGTAGGAGATTCAATAATTTGAGCTTTGGTAGGAATTTAAATCACCATAAGGAACTCTTTATTTTATTCTTTAAAAGAAAACTCCAGTTATCAAGTCTTACTTGGCATAAACTTAAGGTAACTCAAGCCTTATCACATCATAGCCAACAACAACCTAGACTAGAGCTTGCATATGCTTCCCACAAATAGACAAGATGACAGGAAAAGATCATGCTCAACCAGCAAACTCAAAGCTTAGGAGAATAGCAGGCTGATACATAGGTACAAGAGAGGAATAAGAGCAATTATTCATCATATCCAAAATAAAGATTTTAGCAAGAACTTATGACATTAAGGGACTAACCTAGATAGCTCACATTTACTAACTTTATTCTGAAAGAAAACTTTATTCATAAATACTTACTTGAACTTACCTGATTGGGGGTCCTCCCCGAAGCTGTTTTGTTGATACCAATGAACCTGTCAGCGCAGGACTCATATTTTACGTCGTCAAGTGATGACGTCTCCTTTGTTGGATTTAGCTTGAAGAAGTAGCATCTGGCGCTGGAGATGAGGATACAGATGATTTAACCCGCCATACCTGTTTCACCTTCTTCTGGCGATCGATTAGCCTATTCTGGTGTCTTATTTGCCTGTGCTTTCGCACCTCGTGCATGCTTCTTGTTCTTGGCGTGATACCGGATGGGGAATTCCTTTTTCCAGAACTTCTCCATGAACTTTATCAAGCTGTCCTTTTCTAGAGGTGTGACTTCGTGTAGGTCGGCACCTACATAGCATCCAACAGTGGCACATGTATATTTAATTTCTGAATGACTTCTACAAACCTGGCGAATTGCTCATTTGCCGATGGCTTCTTTTGACGTTGAAGGAACGACAAGATGTTGGTGTCGTAGAACTCATGTGGCGCAATCCTTCCTGCTGGTGCTAGCTCGGCTTCTGGCTCAGCTTCCTCAGCTGGGATCTCCTTCCTTGGCTCTGCTGTCTTCCCTGCATGGTTAGCTAGGACTGGATCCCGAGTAGCCTCACCGCCTCTCGTGGAAATAGCCTTTACTTTCTCAAAGGAGGAATCTGGCTGCCCCGGGATTCGTCCCTTGTCACCGAAAGGAACAGCATTGGCTAGCTGAGCTAGCTGGGTTTCTAACATCTTATTAAAGCTCAGCTGGCTCTGGAAGGTGGAGGACAAACTTTCTATCTTAGAGTTTATGCCCTCCAGAGCCTTATCATTAGCAGCAAGCCTTTTAGAAATGGATTCATTGATCTTGGCCCGATCAAGGACCAAATCTTTTAGAGAGGGTTGGTTAGAAAAAGAGTTGTTATTGTTACCTCCCTGGTAGAACGGGTGTTGCTGGTTCTAGTTCCGTTGAGACCGGTACCCGTTGTTGCCATTCACGAACTGTACCTCCTCTTGTGTCTCGGGGCAGTTGTTCCCCGAGTGGCCGGTTTCTCCACGGACTTCACACGTCATGTGTGAATCCAGTGGCCCTTCATTGTTGTCGGCCCCATCCTTGGTGCGATCGTTGAGGCGTTTCATGATTAGATCCATGTTGGAGGCTAGCATGTCCACTTCCTTCACTGTGTGCATACCACGCTTGCGCCCCTGAAGGCGGTCATCATTCCAACCTTGGTTTGACACCATCTTCTCTATGAGCAGCTTGGCGGCAGTCACAGTCAAGGAGAGGAATGCCCCTCCAGCAGCAACGTCCATGTGTTCACGGGCTGTCTGGGAGAGCCCATGGTAGAAGTTCTGGAGCAGGAGCCACTCTTGCATACTGTGGTGTGGGCATGCCAGGACATAGTCTCGGAAACAATCCCACGCCTCCGATACGGTCTCCGCGAACTCTTGCTGGAAGCTGGAGATTCTTCCCCTAAGGGCATTGGTCTTGCCAATGGGGAAGAACTTGGCCAGGAACGCGTTGGAGCACTTGGTCCACATGTTCACCACGTCACGGTTGGAGTAGAACCATTGTTTGACTCTCCCAATAGTGAAAATGGGAACAGGTGGAGCCTAAAGGCATCTGGTTCGACTCCCCGGATGGTGATGGTGCTGCACACCTCCAGGAAGTGCTGCAGGTGAGCACTAGCATCTTCATTGGCCTTCCCACAGAAGGGACTGGCCTGCACCATGTTGATTAGCATAGCCACTTCCGGACCCGTTGGGATATGGGCAGCGGAAGGGGCGGAGTAGTCACGGATCGTCCTCTCGGCCATTGCTTCTTCTGGTTGGGGTGCTACGGGAACGGGTTGTTCTCTCTGGTTGGATGATTCTCCGATGACTGGCTCAGTCTCCGACAAGAACACCTAAGGGTTTACGACACGAGAGCGTACCCTCCTTCCTATGGTATTCGGGTTCTCGACGTAGTTGGATGGTAATAGGAAACCAGTCATACACTACCCTGTTTCATGTCATAGAGAAATAGAGCAAAAGGGTCAACCTGCTAGATTACTGGTGATTAATTATGCTACATTAAATACATGGATGATCAAAACTCTTTAACCATTGCTTTCTCCGGCAACAGCGCCAGAAATGCTTGTTGGTATTTCTTAATGTTTACATTATTCTGCAAGCGCACAGAAGTACGTTGTAGCATTTCACCCAGGAGTATTCCAGAGTATCGTTATTTGTTTATCCATAGGGAAAGCGTTTAGTTAAAGAGAGATGTGTCATCCAATGTATTTACTTACAATATCATTAATCTACCATAGTCTAGACAGGGGTAAATGATATGGAAGTGTAGGGGTAATGTGACACATAGAAGTTCATTGCTCATCATTAAGGAAGTCTTAGTTAGTAATAGAACATTAGTAAAGATCATGTTTGCAATAAGAAATACAACTCTATCTATCTTGTTAATAAATAGAGCAACCATAAGGCACATTGAGCCAATGTCATAGCATATGTCAGCTTGGATAAGGTGCAAGACATAAGAAGTATATACTAAGTAAGTAGAGTAAAGTTGAGGCATACAACATAAGTATGAAGATATTTCCATTAAGCTCAGAGTATTACAAGTAAGTAAAGAGATACAAAAGGTGAACTCTGAAACTTACCAAGACTCCTCTGGAAGCCCTTCAGAAGCTCAACTACTAGAACTATTACTACTAAGACTAAGACTAAGACTAAGCTTGTAGCAAAGAAGAGCTCTTCTTCTGGTGTGTGTTGAGTACGGCACCCCTTGCAGGTATTTATAGCATCCATGGGCGGTGGAGGGCCAGCCAGAGGCGGTTGAGGCCATTTGGCTGTGGGCCCAGATCGGCCTAAGTGGGGGCGTCGGCCGACCCTCCGATGCACCGCCTCCAGTGACGCACGGCTCAGATGTGATCTCCAAGGCGGTTTATAGGTATTGGTCAAGGGAAGGCCGAGTCGAGCGCGCGGGGAGCTCGGCCGACCCAGCCCAACCGCCTCTCGGGCCACTTCTCTCCGGGAGACTGCTGTGTGGGTCTTGAGGTCGGTTCCAGGTGGGTACCGTCGGTTTGGGTGCACGAAGCGCCGATTGTGGGCCCTTCAATCCATGTGATTTTGTTGAGGCTAAATCTCGTCCTTTGCTTTGAACCGTCATTGAATCAATGCTCATGATGGCTCTATGTTGTGCTTCTTTGCCTGCAGGGAAATTGGGATCAAATGGGTGCCAGGCCAGGTCGCCCGACCTAGCCAGGTCAGCCGACTTGGGCCTGGGCCCATTTTCCTCCATCTTTTGCTCCAAGGTCCCTGTACTCAAATATATTCTATATATGCAAGCTACAACATTATTTTAATACAAATGTCTAAGTCATACTTGATCTTTATTAGTTTTCTGAGGCTATTGACGGTCTGATTTCCGTTATAAGGACCGTCAACACCCACCTCCACCATCGGCTTCCTGGTTCCCCGGCCGCCCGAACGCTGCTGCGGAGGCCAATGCACGTCTCGGCCTCCGTCGGAACAGGATCCCGACCGGGCATGTCTCGGCCGGCGGCGAGGCTCGCCACCCCCACCCTCGGGTGAGGGGGAGGCCTGAGCGCAACGAGAAAGGGACCAGGAGGAAGGGGAGGGGCGATGGCGGGCAGCGCTCTGCACGGCAGTTGGACGGAGTCCCCCAGGCGGCGGCATCCTCATGGCGCGATGGCCGATCGACGGCGACGCAGCGCGCGGCCCTCGGTCACGGCGGGCAGCGGCGGCACCACTAGGCACGCTTGGCGTGGCACCCAGCGTCCTTGCAGCGCCCTGGCGTCCTCGCGGCACCCGCAGGCCTTCGTCCGCGGCACGCGCGGGCTTCACTGATGCTCGCAGGCCTTGGGCCATGCCGCCTGTGGAACTTCGGTGGCTGCGCGGCACCTTGAGCGGCAGCAGCCCAGGGACGGGGGCGGACGGGTAAGGGTTCTAACCCTAACCCCAAGCCGGTCGGCCTAAAAGGCCGCTGCAGCCTCGGGTGGGTGTTGACGGCTGTTAAGCACCGAAAATAGCCGTCAATATTCTCTAATAAAGTGAAGGATTGGCATTACTCACACGCATATTTCCCTTTGAATAATGTAGTCCCACATGTCCTTGGAGAATATTTGGTTGTAGGTGATGCTACAGAAATAAAGGAGAATCCACTCTCATGGATCCAAGTGACAACATCCCGACGAATCAGTAACCGCCACGCGTGCATCACATGGATTGAAGGGCCCACAACAGACTAAACCGACACATGCAACTACCCTTTGGGACCCACATGACAGCAACCCTTAAGAAGCACACAGTGAGGGGAGCCAGCCAGGGGTCGGCCGAACCGACCTTGACTCTGTTCGTCCTGGCCCTCCACATGTCACTCTCTCGTGCTATCCTGAAGGTCAGTTGCGGGTGGATACTGGAATATTCCTTCGGAGATGCCGCCTCTTGGAGCCTATAAATATGAGTGGAGATGCTCCAAATGAGACACACACATCTTTGGGCAATCACTCTCTTCCTTTAGGCTCTAGGCTTAGTGGAGTGTTGAGGGTCCTTCTAACAAAAATATGACCGTCAATAGCCCCAGAAAATGAATCAAGGCTGAGCATAACTTAGGCATTTAAACTCCAATAATGTTGTAGCATGCATATCTGGAATATATTTGAGTACAAGGACATTGGAGCAAAAGATGAAGGAAAGTGGGCCCAGGCCCAGGTCGGCCGACCTGGCTAGGTCGGGCGACCTGGCCTGGCACCCACTCAAGCCCATCTTGCCTACAGGCAAAGAAGCACAACTTTGAGTCATCACGGACGTTGATTCAATGATGGTTGAAAGTAAAGGTCAAGATTTGGCATCAACACCATCACATGGATTGAAGGGCCCATGACCGAAGCTTCATGCACCCAAACTGACGGCACCCACCCAGAACCGACCTCAAGACCCACCAGGCAGTTTCCCAGAGAGACGTGGGCCTGACAGGAGGTAAGGCTGGGTCGGCAAACCTGCCCGCGTGGCCGACTCGGCCCTCCCTTGACTGGCGCCTCACTACCGACTTTGGGACCTCATCTAGACCGTGCATGGTGAAGGATGGTGGATCGGAGGGTTGGTCGACGCACCCACTTCGGCCGACCTGGTCCCACGGCCAAACGGCCTCAATCGCCTCTAGCTGGCTTCCCACCGCCTATAGATGCTATAAATACCTGCAAGAGCCTCCGTATCCAACACACACAAGAAGAAGAGCTCTCCTTTGCTACAAGCTTAGTCTTAGTCTTAGTAGTAGTAGTTCTAGTAGTTGATCTTCTAAAGGGCTTCCAGAGGAGTCTTGGTAAGCTCTAGAGTTCAGCTTTTGTATTTCTTTCCTTACTTGTAAGACTTTGACCTCAATGGAAATATCTTCATACTTATGTTGTATGCCTTCACTTTACTCTACTTACTTAGCATATACTTCTAATGTCATGCACCTTATTCAAGCTGACGTATGCTATGACATTGGCTCAATGTGCCTTATGGTAGCTCTATTTATTAGCGCAATAGATAGAGTTGTATTCCATATTGCAAGCATGGTGTTTGGAATATGGAATACCGTTGAGGGTATCGCTACCCCATGGATTAGTAGAGCTAGGCGGCAGGTGGTGACAGCCCTGTCCGTCCTTTGTAATCCTCCATGTTCGAGAGATGCTATTAGGCCTTTGTGATAAGAAGTCCTCCGGTCGTCCCTTGATGAGGGAACCACTGGACACCTCGATATGTCCTCTGTCATATGTCCCTTGTATAAGCTTGTATAGGATAAGGTTGTGTATCCAGGTCCCATTTGTATGATGCTGATGAATCCTTTCTGATTTTTACTAATGATCTATTTAGTAACTAAGACTTATTTAATGATGAGCAATGAACTTCTGTGTGTCACTCTATCCTATAATGTTATATCATATACCCATGCTCAGACGTTGGTAGATTAATAATCTTGTAAGTGAATACATTGGATGACATCTCTCTTTAACTAAATGCTTTCCCCGTGGATAAAAAAATAACGATACTCTGGAATACTCCCGGGTGAAATGCTACAACGTACTTCTGTGCGCTTGTAGAATTATGTAAACATTAAGAAATACCAACAAGCATTTCTAACTCCGTTGTCGAGGAAAGCAATAGTTAAAGAGTTTTGATCATCCATGTATTTAATACAGGAAAATTAATCGCCAGTGCTCTAGCGGGTTTACCCCTTTTGCTCTGAATTCTCTATAATGTGAAACAGGATAGTGTATGACTGGTTTCTAGTTACCATCCAACTACGTCGAGAACCCGAATACCATTGGAAGGATGGTATGCTCTCGTGTCATAATCCCTCAGGTGTTCTTGTCAGAGACCGAACTAGTCATCGGAGAGTCATCCGCTCAGGGAGAACAACCCGTTCTCGAGGCACCCCAACTGGAAGAAGCTATGGCCGAAAGGACGATCCGTGACTACTTCGCCCCTTCCGCTGCCCACATTCCCATGGGTCCGGAAGTGGCTGTGGGTGATCACGCATTCGAGTTCAAGGCCCCGCTAATCAACATGGTGCAGGCCAGTCCCTTCTGTGGGAAGGCAAATGAAGATGCTAGTGTCCATCTCCAGCACTTCTTGGAGGTGTGTAGCACCATCACCATCTAGGGAATAGATCAAGAGGCGATCAGGCTCCGCCTGTTTCCATTCTCGCTGCTGGGAAGGGCCAAGCAATGGTTCTACTCCAACCGTGAAGCGGTGAACACGTGGACTAAGTGCTCCAACGCATTCCTCGCCAAGTTCTTCCCCATTGGCAACACCAATGCCCTTAGGGGGAGGATTTCTAGCTTCCAGCAAGAGTCGAAGAAACAGTTTCCGAGGCGTGGGATCATTTCCAGGACTATGTCCTGGCATGCCCACACCACGGCATGCAAGAGTGGCTCCTACTCCATAACTTCTACCACGGGCTCTCCAAGACAGCCCGTGAACATATGGACGCTGCTGCTGGAGGGGCATTCCTGTCCTTGACTGTGGCCGCCGCCAAGCTTCTCATCGAGAAGATGGTTTCCAACCAAGCTTGAAACAACGAATGACTCCAGGGGCATAAGTGTGGCATGCACATAGTGAAGGAAGTAGACATGCTGGTCGCCAAGATGGACCTGATCATGAAACGCCTCAACGACCGTACCAAGGATGGGGCCGACCACAGCGAAGGGCCACTAGATTCGCACATGGCGTGCGAAGTTTGTGGAGAAACTGAACTCGGGGAATGATTGCCCCGAGACACAAGAGAAGGTACAGTTCGTCAACGGCAACAATGGGTACCGGCCTCAAGGGAACTGGAATCAGCAACGCCCATTCTACCAAGGAAGTAACAACAATAATTCCTTCTCCACCCAACCCTCCCTTAAAGATCTGGTCCTTGGTCAGGACAAGATCAATGAGTCTATTTCCAAGAGGCTTGCTGCAAATGACAAGGCTCTGGAGGGCATAAACTCCAAGATTGAGAATTTGTCCTCCACCTTCCAGAACCAGCTAAGCTTTAATAAAATGTTAGAAACCTAGTTAGCTCAGATAGCCGCTGCTGTTCCTTCTAGTGACAAGGGATGAATCTCGGGGCAACCGGATTCTTCCTTTGAGAAAGTTAAGGCCGTTTCCACAAGGAGCGGTAAGGCTACTCGGGATCCAGTCACAGCTAACCCTACAGGGAAGGCGATAGAACCCAGGAAGGAGAGCCCAGTAGACGAAGACGAGCCAGAAGCCAAGCTAGCACCAGCAAGGAGACCGTGCCACATGATTTCTACGACACCAACGTCCTGCCCTTCTCTCAATGCCAAAAGAAGCCATCGATGGATGAGCAATTTGCTAGGTTTGTGGAAGTTATCCAAAAGTTAAACATACATGTGCCGCTGTTGGATGCTATGCAGGTGCCAACCTACGCCAAGTACTTGATGGACATACTCAACAACAAGCGTCCACTCCCAAGTACAGAGGTCGTGAAGCTAACAGAGGAGTGCAGTGCAGCCATCTTAAATAAAGTCCCAGAAAAGAAGAAGGACCCTGAGTGTCCGACAATCACTTGCACTATTGGGACCCAGCGCTTCGAGCACGCACTCTACGACTTAGAGGCAAGCGTCAGCGTCATGCCAAAGGCAGTCTTTGACCACCTTAATTATACTACCTTGTCCCCGACTCCCATGAGACTGCAGTTGGCCAACTCTACGGTCCACTACTCGGAGGGGATAACCGAGGACATTCCGGTGCGCATCCGTGATTGCTTCGTCCCTGTCAACTTTGTGGTTCTGGACATGGACGTCAGCGATAACTCATCGCTCATCCAAGGGCAACCTTTCCTGAGCACTGCGTACATTCACATTAACGTGGGTGCTAGAGAAATCCAGCTCCACATTAATGAAAAGAAGGAAAAGTTTGATTTCAGGCCAAAAGTGGAGCAATGCTCCATGATCAAAATCAAGTACGACTGGAATAGTCAAAACATCAAGGAGGTGGAAGTCAAGCCACTAGAAGATGACAGCTTGGTCAAGTTCATGGACAAGTCTTGGGAGAACAAAGTCCCAAAAAGGTGTCACACAAAAAGCAAGAAGCCTACGCGAGGTGCGTAAGCACAGGCAACAAAAACACTAGACCATGCTGACAACCGCCAGAAGAAGGTAAAACAGGTATGGCGGGTAAAATCATCTGTTTCCTCATCTCCAGGAGCAGATGCTACTTCATCAAGTTGATCTAACCAAGGAGTCGTCATCACTCGATGACGAAAAAACGAGTCCTGCGCCGACAGGTAAATCGGTGTCAATAAAACAGCTTGGGGGAGGACTCCCAATCAGGTAAGTTTAGGTAAGTTTATCCTTTATGAATAAAGTTTTATTTCTTAATAAAGTTTGTGAATGAGAGCTATCTAGGCTAGTCCCTAAGTGTCATAAGTTTTTGCTAAGTATTTATTTTGGATGTGATGAATAGTTGCTCTTATTTCTCTCTTGTACCTATGTTTCAACCTGCTACTCTCCTAAGTTTTGAGTTTGCTGGTTTAAGCATGATCTTTCTCTGCTATCTTGCCAATCTGTGGGTAGCATATGTGTTGGTATTTTTAACAATCACAGATAAATCCGCAAGCGTATGGATACTGATGTAGTTTTCACCCGAGAGTATTCCAGGGTATCGAATCCACAGGGAACTTGTGTGCACTAGTTAAGAATCAAGAATGGCTGAGGACAAGAGAAGGGATAAGTGTAGAAGGGTAGAGAGGTTTATTTCTAAGTATTCTGGATAACTAAGGATTAGCTCAAGATGTTTACGATATTACTTGCTTCGGAATGCCCAACTCTCCTAGCCTCAAAAAGGGATGAGAAGGGGACTAGGCAAGCCAAGCAATGGTCCTACTACTCTCTAGTGCTGCTCACGTGGTGGCCTACGTAGGCCGTCAGGGCTATCACCACGTGGGGCTACCACTACAAATCCGTGGCACTAGGCGCACTCTAAGGTATTCAAAGGACTACACTCCACGTCGACTCAACTAAATACTATCTTAGTTTTGCAAGTACTAAGACACATATCACAGCAAGGAGCCCACAGGTAAATAAAGTAAAGCTTAAACTATATTAAATAAACAATCCAAAAATGCAAAGAAAATACCCAGATGTTACTCGAACCTGTCCGCCGAGGTACAAGAGGAAGGGAGGACGCCGACAGCCCCGGCTTCTCCCCAGCTCGCACTTCAACTCTCACCTATTTCTACTAACTATGTGGATATGGCTTCGCCTTGTAGCTTCGCTACTTCTGTGTGTTTTGAAGTGAAGGAGGGGGTCTCTATTTATAGGAGGAGGAAACTTGGCCATGTGGAGAAGCCCCACTAGAAACTAGGCGGTACCCCTCCTCCCCTCGCGCCATCTGGAGGCCAACCGACGTTCCCTGGGTCGGTTGGTGCACCAAACTCGCTCCCACCGACATTTTGAGGCGGTGGGGGCAAGAACCGGAGAAAACCACACCAAAATAGTCAAAAATCAGAGCAAAACCAGATCTGCGCAGCATCTGTAGGTCAGCAAGGACAAAAACCGGGCAAAATCGCTTCAAAACCGGATCCAATCTCTTTCTACGCTTAGCGATGGAGCAAAACCGTGGGAAAACCTGCGCCTGACCGCTCGTCCGCCAGCCATAGGGTGCGCGTCCGCTGAGCCCCGCGGCCGTCTCTCCTGTGCCGCCACGTGGGCAGGCCACGGCATCTCCCCGCGCGAGGACACGGGCGTGCGTGCTTGTTGACGGTCTTTATAACGAAAATACGACCGTCGATAGGCTCAGAAAACCAATAAATATCAAGCATAACTTAGACATTAGTATTCAAATAATGTTGTACCATGCATATCCAGAATATATTTGAGTACAGGGACTACGGTGCAAAAGATGGACGAACTTGGGCACAGGCCCAGGTCGGCCGACCTAGTTAGGTCGGGCGACCTGGCCTGGACCCCAATCGAGCCCATCCTCCACACAGGTCAAGAAGCACATTAGGAGATGATCATGGCAGTCTACCAGAGAAGAGTGGGGCCGAAAGGCGGCGGTAGGTCGGCCGACCTGGCTAGGTCGGCCGACCCGGCCCTGCGGCTGTTTCGCTCCTCCCTTGACCAGTACCTGTAAACCGCCATCAGGAGTCCATCTGAGCCGAGCAATGTAGAAGGCGGTGAATCCAAGGGTCGGCCGACCTGGGCCCACCTCCAAATTGCCACAACCGCCTCTGACTTGCTTCAGTCGCCTCTGTGATGCTATAAATACCTGCAAGGGGCGCCGTACTCAAACACACACCAGAAGAAGAGCTCTCCTTTGCTACAAGCTTAGTCTTAGTCTTAGTAGTGATAGTCATAGTAGTAGATCTTCTGAAGGGCTTCCGGAGGAGTCTTGGTAAGTTCTAGAGTTCAGTTCTTATATCTCTTTACTTACTTGTAATACTCTGAGCTTAATGGAAATATCTTTATACTTATGTTGTATGCCTCAATTATACTTTATCTACTTAGTATATACTACTTATGTCTTGCACCTTGTTCAAGTGAATATATGCTATGACATTGGCTCAATGTGCCTATTGGTTGCTTTATTTATTAACGTGATAGATAGAGTTGTATTTCTTATTGCAAGCATGGTGTTTGGAATATGGAATACTGTTGAGGGTACCGCTGTCCCACGGATTAGTAGAGGTAGGCGGCAGGTGGTGACAACCCTGTCTGTCCTTTGTAATCCTCCACGTTCGGGAGTGGGTATTAGGCCTTTATGATAAGACGTCCTACTGTCGTCCCTTGATGAGGGAACCACTGGATACCTCGATATGTCCTCTTGCATATATACATTGTATGAGCTTGTATAGGGTATTGTAGTATATCCAAGTCCCATATGTATGATGCTAATGAACCCTTTGTAATCTTTACTAATGTTCTATGACTAACTAAGACTACCTTAATGATGAGCAATGAACTTCTGTGTGTCACATTACCCATTCACTTTCATATCCTTTACCCTTGTTTAGATTATGGTATATTAATAGTGTTGTAAGTAAATACATCAGATGACACCTCTCTTTAACTAAACACTTTCCCTGCGGATAAACAAATAACGATACTCTGGAATACTCCCAGGTGAAATGCTACAACGTACTTCTGTGCGCTTGCAGAAACCATGTAACGTTTAGATTTACGATAAGGCATCTCTAGTGCCATCACTAATCTAGTGGTGACGCTAAGAAATACCAATAGTGCTTGGCCCACGGGCCATGTGGCGATGACAGCTGGGCCGCCCACTCAGCGCCTGCCTGGCCCGCTGGCCACCTGCCGATGTCAGCAGTGCGGACGTCATGCAGATGTCAGCACTGCTGATTTATTTCTGATTTTGGTATCTTTTTATTTTGAGCTTGAAATATATAAATAATATATCCATTGAAATCGTCTCAACGAGCTCTACACGGTGGTGCATTTCAACTTGCCATTTGAGATACTTTGTGATAATGATATATTTGGATCTTTCTCAGGCCTATAGTGTGAATTCCTGCATGACATGTTAAAACACTAGAACTTGTGGAACTAGTCAGTAATAAACCCTACAACTATGTCTGGTGATCATAATTGACATATTTTCTACAGGAATTGACGGTCAAAAGTGGCACTTAAGGACTGTCAACAAGCTCTCCCACACTTAGCCTTTGCTTGTCCTCGAGTAAAGCTCAAGACTAAGGTGGAGAGCAACATGATTCAAAAAGATAAGATGCGAGCATATAAGTTGTTCCATGACATACTGTTGGCGGTCCTTATAACGAAAATCCGACCGTCAATAGGCTCAGAAAACTAAGAAGGATCAAGCATAACTTAGACTTTTGTATTCCAATAATGTTGTAGCATGCATATCTAGAATATATGAGTACAGGGACCATGGTGCAAAAGATGGAGGAAAATGGGCCAGGTCGGGCGACCTGGCCTGGTGCTCATTCGACCCCAACTTTCCTGCAGGCAAAGAAGCACAACACAAAATCATCGTGAGCGTTGATTCATTGATGGTTGAAAACAAAGGACATGATTTGGCCTCAACAACATCACATGGATTGAAGTGCCCACAACCGGAGCTTCGTGCACCCAAACCAACGGTATCCATCTGGAACTGACCTTAGGACCCACATGGAAGTCTCCCAGAGAGAGGTGGGCCGGCGGTTGTGGAGGGTTGGCCGACCCCCCTAGGTCGGCCGACCTCCCCATGCGCCTGACTCGGCCCTCCTTTGACCAGTACCTGTGAACCGCCTTGGAGAGTACATCTGAGCCATGGATCACTGGAGTCGGTGCATCAGAGGGTCAGCCGACGCCCTCAATTCGGCCGACCTGGGCCCACAGCCTACCGGCCTGAACCGCCTCTGGCTGATTCTCCACCGCCTATGGATGCTATAAATACCTACAAAGGACGCCATACTCAAGATACACCAGAAGAAGAGCTCTCCTTTGCTACAAGCCTAGTCTTAGTAGTGATAGTCCTAGTAGTAAATCTTCTGAAGGGCTTCCGAAGGAGTCTTGGTAAGTTCTAGAGTTCAGCTTTTGTATCTCTTTACATACATGTAATACTCTGAGCTTAATGAAAGTATCTTCATACTTATGGTGTGTGCCTCAACTTTACTCTATTTACTTAGTATATACTACTTATGTCTTGCACCTTGTTCAAGTTGATGTATGCTATGACATTGGTTCAATGTGCCTTATGGTTGCTCTATTTATTAAAGTGATAGATAGAGTTGTATTACATATTGCAAACATGGTGTTTGGAATATGGAATACTGTTGAGGGTATCGCTACCTCACGGATTAGTAGAGGTAGGCGGCAGGTGGTGACAGCCCTATTCGTCCTTTGTAATCCTCCATGTTCGGGAGATGATATTAGGCCTTTATGAAAAGACGTCCTCCTGTCTTCCCTTGATGAGGGAACCATTGGACACCTCGATATGTTCTATTGCATATGTCAATAGTATGAGTTTGTATAGGATAATGTTGTGTATCCAAGTCCCATTTGTATGATGCAAATGAACCCCTTTGTAATCTTTACTAATGTTCTATGACTAACTAAGACTACCATAATGATGAGCAATGAACTTCTGTGTGTCACATTACCGTTACACTTCCGTATCATTTACCCCTGTGTTGATTATGGTAGATTAATGTTGTTGTAAGTAAATGCATTGGATGACACCTCTCTTTAACTAAACGCTTTCCCTGCGGATAAACAAATAACGATACTCTGGAATACTCCTGAGTGAAATGCTAAAACGTACTTCTGTGCGCTTGCAAAATCTCTGTAACGTTTAGATTTACGATAAGGCATCTCTAGTGCCATCACTAATCAAAGTGGTGACGCTAAGAAATACCAACAAGCATTTCTGGCGTCATTGCCGGGGAAAGCAATGGTTAAAGAGTCTTGATCATCCATGTATTTAATGCAGCATAATTCACTGCCAGTAATCTAGCAGGTTTACCCTTTTGCTCTGTTTCTCTATGACGTGAAACAGGATAGTGTATGACTGGTTTCCAACTACTATCCAACTACGTCGAGAATCTGAATACCATAGGAAGGAGGGTACGTTCTCGTGTCATAATCCCTCAGCTGTTCTTGTCGGAGGCCGAGCCAGTCATCGGAGAATCATCCAACCAAGGAGAACAACCCGTTCCCGTAGCACCCCAACCGAGAGAAGCCATGGCCAACAGGACAATCCGTGACTACTCCGCCCCGTCCGCTGCCCAGATCCCTACGGGTCCAGAAGTGGCTGTGGAGGATCATGCTTTTGAGCTCAAGGCCCCGCTGATCAACATGGTGCAGGCTAGTCCCTTCTATGGGAAAGCCAATGAAGACGCTAGTGCTCACTTGCAGCATTTTCTGGAGGTGTTGATGAGACTCAGTCCCGATCTTCACGGCGTAGGATCTTGGACAAGCTAACTAGCTGAAGAACAGCCAAGATAAGTGCTGCAAGCAGCGATAACTAGTGCAACCTGACAAATAAAACTTGAAGCCAACCACCGTCTTTAATCGGCAACCTGAATTGAGGATTCGCCCAACCACACTCTCAAAGAACCAACCAACACAACCTGGAATCAAACGGATCAGGAGCACCAATTGGGAGCCGATGACGTGGCCGCTTCTGTAATCCTTCAAGGAAATCACAAGAGCAAAGGGGTAGAGATCACTCTCTGAAATTGTTAGCACACGGCTGAACAATATGGGGTAGTATTCGATTATCAAATGTGTACTTCTGTTTTTAGAAGTACATAAGGGATATTTATACTAGGAACAACCCTCCTAGATGAGTTTAAGATAGGTGTGAACTGAAGGCACCACGTTGGGAAGTGGAGAGCCAAGTGATGGAACCATTTATTAAGTCCTCTTCAGTTCACGCGCGTCTCATGGGCTGCTGCGCAGTCTTCAAAGAAATGGTCATTACTTTGTTTTGAAAGCAGTTTTCCATTCATCTCCAATTTTCATTCGAATTTGATGGTAACCACTACGCAAATCAATCTTAGAAAAAATCATAGAACCACTCAATTCATCAAGCATATCATCTAGCCTAGGAATAGGATGACGATAGCGAACAGTGATATTATTTATGGCTCTGCAATCTACGTACATTCTCCATGAACCATCTTTCTTTGGCATCAAAATAACAGGGGCAGCACAAGGACTTAAGCTTTCACGCACGTAACCTTTATCTAAAAGTGCTTGTACTTGCCTCTGAATTTCTTTTGTTTCTTCTGGATTGGTGCGGTATGGTGGACGATTGGGCAACACAGCTCCAGGTATGAGATCAATTTGATGTTCAATGCCTCGCAATGGTGGCAGTCCAGCCGGTGTTTCCTCCAGCAAGACATCATTGTAGTCCTGCAAAAGATGTGAAATAATACTAGGAAGAGATGTTATATCATTAGCTGAAAGCATTGTGTCTTTGTACACAAGTACAATGAGTGCTTGGTTCGGGTTATGTCTCACATCTCTCATTTCAGATTTTGTGGCTAACATGACCAGATTTTTATTTTCACCTTTCTTTTTATCTCTCTCATTTGGCTTGTTGCTCTCACTCACCGATTTGTGGAGGCACTCAAATTATTTTTCTCTCTTTCTTTCTCACTCTCAACCTTCATTTCAGAGCTCTTTTGCAAGTGTTCAGCTAGAATTTGTTGAGGTGTCATTGGCTTAAGTATCAAACTCTTCCCCTTCCACTTGATGGTGTACTGATTCGTGCGACCACAATGTAGAGATGAATGATCATATTGCCATGGCCTTCCCAATAGCAGATGGCACACGGTCATGGGCACCACATCACAATCTACGGTGTCAACATATTCACCAAATTTGAATGGAACTTTCACCCTATATCCAATCTTGATATCTCCAGCATCATTTAACCATTGTACATGATATGGGTGAGGGTGTCACAGCAACTTCAAGCCAAGTTTATCAACCATCTCACGGCTAGAAAGATTGTGGCAGCTTCCACCATTAATGATCACCTTGCATACCTTGCCTTCAACCTTGGCTCTCGTTTGAAATAAATTATGCCACTGTCCATTCTCAGCTTCCTTCATTTGCACACTCAAAATTTGAGTTACAACAAGAGCAGTACCTCTCTCAAATTCACATGTGGGCTGATCTTCATTTTCTATAGCATCCTCGTATTGTCCTTCATCATTAGCTTCATGCTCCTCCTCACTAGTAGATTCATACTCTCCTTGGTCATTAACAATGATAGTATGATTGTTTGGACATTCTCTAATAACATGATCACGACCTCTACACTTGAAGCATTGAATTCCACTACTCTTTGTTGTAGAAGTCATTGATGTAGATGATGATGTTGTAGGTTTACTCCTCTCACTAGTTGCAGCCAACTCTTTCCCACTAGAGTTACTCATAGCAGCAGTACGTAACCCGTCACTTGAGTTGGAATTTGAGCCTCGGTTTACATTGGTTCTTGGTGTAAACTTGCTTCCACTTGGGGCAGCTCTTGCACTGAATGAACCTCCTCTATTACTCCTCATGTCTTGCTGCAATTGGTGCTCAGCTTTGCTTGCTTGATGTACCAATTCAATAAGATTGCGGTATGACTGAAATTCAACTATGCGCTGAATATTGCGATGTAACCCAGACATGAATCTTGCAATTGATTGCTCTTCATCTTCAAACACATAAGCCCTGATCATTGCCTTCTCCATCTCTTTGTAATATTCATCTACAGAGAGATTACCTTGCTTCAAATTCTGCAGCTTGTCGAAAAGATCACGACGATAGTGTTTAGGCACCAATCTTTGTCTCATTTCTCTTTTCATTTCAGTCCATGTATGAACAACACCTTGCCTAGCCTCTTCTCTGTCACTAAGGACTTGCTTCCACCAAATTAGAGCATAATCATCAGACTCAAGGGCAGCCATTGCCATCTTCTTCTCTTCAGAGTAATTATGCAAGCGAAAAATCTTGTCAACCTTCAACTCCCATGTGAGATAAGTTTCAGGATCAGATCCTCCATTAAACTTGGGAATAGTAAATTTTAACTTGCCAAACCTCTCCTCATTGGGCTGGTTATGTTCATAGTTTCCTCGGTGACGCCGGCCTCCATATTGGGGTTGTTCCACTTCTTCTTCTTAAAAATCATTTTCAGATTTAGCATGGTGATTACCTCCACGTCCAAAACCTCTTCCTCTACAACGACCACCTCCATTACCTCCATTTCCATGCCTTGGTCTAGCAGGTCTTCTTGCATTTGCAGCAACTCGCTCTCTACGTTCTTGTTCTTCTCTTTCAAGTCGGGCAGCAACTTCTTCATCAGTTTCATCAATTTCGTCTTCATGGACTCTTGCATTTCCAGGAACACGAGGTAGATGTTGCAGCCTCTCCATAATTGCTTGAAGATCTTGTGACAATCTATCTTGTTTCTCCTTCATACTTTGCCTCATCTCATTAAATTGTTGCATGGTAACTCAATCATCAATTCTGGGCATTCCGGACATCTTTCTGTATGGTTAATGAGAATAAAACAGATAGTATATGTGGAATGGAAATTATTTGGATCTCATAACCTCACCTTCTCTTACCAACCAAATCTCTTATGAGTTCCCTGCAGATTACAGAAGTAACTCGTGTGGTGGCAAAAGAGTGATGGTTAAGCGAATACACGATTGGCATTCAGTTTACGGTGGCTTATTTGTGGAGCGTGGTAGGGTATGATTGACAAGGAGCAATCTGAAATCTAGTTGTTGTAAAGATAAGTAGCAACCCAAACTAGAGATCAAATGCCTAGTGCTGATCACAAGATATTAAAAATGTAACCGAAGCAACACACGCGAAAACGAAATTTCAGATTTGATGCAAACAAGGAGTATGCTAGGGATGATTGATTTTAAGGGAATCACCTAGCAAAATTGCACCAAAAGGATGATAGCAAACTGGTTACACAACTTGATATGAATTAACACCACTTGTGCATACAACCAATCTGATCCTTCTTCTTTCTTTCCAACTTTCTCAACACTTTTTTTTGCAACTTTCTTTTCTCTTCTTTTTGTTTCACTGATTTTTTTAACAAAACTAAAGACAAGATCAGATATAACACTTGCAGACTTTAAGAACAAAAACAAATGCAACCAGCAGCTATCTTGATAGGATAAAAGTTTACGCAAAGGATAGAATCAGTTTACAACATCTTTTTTTGTGGAAATTTTCAAAGATATATGAAAAGGCACAAAAGGACACACAAAGGATGATATGATCAGCAACTAAACAAAGATCCTAATGGACTAAAACTTAACCAAACTCACTAGATAAACAGATCAAAACAAAGGCTATAAAAGAATTTTTTTATGGCTTTTTGTTGGATAGGACAAAAGCACAAATATATGTAGCTAAGGGTAAAGAATCCTACCGTGGCAACGCAGACTTTGATACCAAATGATGCGACTCGGTCCCGATCTTCACGGCGTAGGATCTTGGACAAGATAACTAGCAGAAGAACAGCCAAGATAAGTGCTGCAAGCAGCGATAACTAGTGCAACCTGGCAAATAAAACTCGAAGCCAACCACCATCTTTAACCGGCAACCTGAATCGAGGATTCGCCCAACCACACTCTCAAAGAACCAACCAACACAACCTGGAATCAAATGGACTAGGAGCACCAATTGGGAGCCGATGACGCGGCCGCTTTTGTAATCCGTCAAGGAAATCACAAGAGCAAAGGGGTAGAGATCACTCTCTGAAATTGTTAGCACATAGCTGAACAATATGGGGTAGTATTCGATTATCAAAAGTCTACTACTGTTTTCAGAAGTACATATGGGATATTTATACTAGGAACAACCCTCCTAGATATGTTTAAGATAGGTGTGAACTGAAGGCACCACGTTGGGAACTGGAGAGCCAAGTGGTGGAACCATTTATTAAGTCCTCTTCAGTTCACGCGTGTCTCCTGGGCTGCTACGCAGTCTTCAAAGAAATGGTCATTACTCTTAATTGGAAATTCCAAATGATGTGCTATCAGTTGCGTTGGAAACTAGATTTGAAGCATTTTCCAACCATGTATATAATGACCCTTGTCCCTTTCTGAGATGGTACAATTTTGCATGGGAAGATGAACCTGGATAAATTCTCGAGCAGACTCTTGACCTTCTGACATATCTTCACTAATCTGGTCAAACCTCATAAGTGGAAATCCAAAGAACTCAAAACTTGATGGTGTTGTAAATTAGACTTGACAAGCTTTCCATCAAGTGCTTGATGGCCTTCATTGCCTTCAGGAGTTAAGAGAAAAAGTACTCGGACAAAGATCCGAAGTACTCAGACGGGTATCCAAAGTACTCGGACAAATTGCGTCTTCATGAGTGAACCTGAGTAAAAGTAGAGTACGCGATTTAGATAGTATAACATTCTCATTAATATCAAAGTGTAACTCAGAGAGAAAAGCATGCACCTCTTGTTGAAGTTGTTTTGCTCGGCTATGAGTAATTGGTCCTTCATACACTTGTACTGGTGTATCTGATGGTTGGTGTTGTGTAATCTGTGGTGCAGCTGCTGTAGTAGTAGGTGTAACCAGTGTAATTGATGGTTTTGGTGTAACCAAGGCGTCCGGGTTACGCATAGCTAGGATGTCCTCATTAGGTGTGCAGCACCATCACCATCTGGGGAGTCGAACAAGAGGCCATCCGGTTCCGCTTGTTCCCGTTCTCGCCATTGGGAAGAGCCAAACAATGGTTCTATTCCAACTGTGAAGCGGTGAACACGTTGACCAAGTGCTCCAATGCATTCTTGGCCAAGTTCTTCCCCATTGGGAAAACCAATGCCCTTCAGGGAAGAATTTCTAGCTTCCAGCAAGAATCCGAAGAGACCATATCGGAGGTGTGGGATTGTTTCCAGGACTACATCCTAGCATGCCCACACCATGGTATGCAAGAGTGGCTCCTGCTCCAGAACTTCTACCATGGGCTGTCCAATACAGCTCGTGAACATATGGACGTTGCTGCTGGAGGGGCATTCCTCTCCTTTACTGTGGCCGCCGCTAAGCTGCTCATTGAGAAGATGGTGTCGAACCAAGCCTGGAATGACGACCGCCTTCAGGGGCGTAAACGCGGTATGCACACCGTGAAGGAGGTGGACATGCTGGCCGCTAAGATGGACCTCATCATGAAGCGCCTTGATGACCGCACCAAAGTTGGGGCCGACAACAATGAAGGACCACTAGATTCACACATGACGTGTGAAGTCTGCGGAGAAACCGGTCACTCGGGAAATAGCTGCCCCGAAACACAAGAGGTTGTACAATTCGTAAACGGCAACAATGGGTACTGGCCTCAAGGGAACTGGAATCAGCAACGCCCATTCTACCAGGGAGGTAATACAATAATTCCTTTTCTAACCAACCCTCTCTGAAAGATCTGGTCCTTGGTCAGGCCAAGATCAATGAATCTATTTCAAAAAGGCTTGCTGCTAATGATAAGGCTCTGGAGGGCATAAACTCTAAGATAGAAAGTTTGTCTTCCACCTTCCAGAGCCAGCTAAGCTTTAATAAGATTCTAGAAACCCAGTTAGCTCAGCTAGCCGCTGCTGTCCCTTCTGGAGACAAGGGGTGAATTCTCGGGCAACCGGAGTCCTCCATTGAAAATGTAAAGGCTGTTTCTATGAGAAGCGATAAGGCTACTTGGGACCCAGTCGCACCCAACCATGCTGGAAAGGCAACATCGCCTAGGAAGGAGATTTCAACGGAGGAAGAAGAGCCTGAAGCTGAGCTACCAGTAAGAAAAACTACATCACATGAGTTCTATGACACCAACGTTCTGCGTTTTCCCCAATGCCAAAAGAAGCCATCGGCAGACGAGCAATTCGCCAGGTTCGTAGAAGTCATTCAGAAACTAAACATACATGTACCATTGCTGGATGCTATGCAGGAGCCGACCTATGCCAAGTACTTGAAGGACATACTGAACAACAAACATCCACTCCCAAGTATGGAGGTTGTAAAGTTAACCGAGGAGTGCAGTGCAGCATCTTGAACAAGGTCCTAGAAAAGAAGAAGGACCCTGGGTGCCCTACCATCACTTGTACCATCGGGACCCAGCGCTTCAAGCACGCACTTTGCGACTTAGGGGCAAGTGTCAGCGTCATGCCAAAGGTAGTCTTTGACCGCCTTAACTATACTATCTTGTCCCTTACTCTCATGAGATTGCAGCTGGCCGACTCGACGGTCTGCTACCTGGGAGGGATAGCCGAGGACATTCCAGTACGCATCCAGGATTACTTCATCCCTGTTGACTTTGTGGTGCTGGACATGGACGTGAGCAATGACTCGTCGCTCATCTTGGGGCGACCCTTCCTAAGCACGGCAGATGCTCACATTAATGTGGGTGCTGGAGAGATCCAGCTCCACATTAATGGAAAGAAGGAGAAGTTTGAGTTCAGGCCAAAGGTGGAGTAATGCTCCATGATCAAAATCAAGTATGGGAGGAACAATCAAAACGTGAAGGAGGTGGAGGTCACACCTCCAGAAAAGGACAACTTGATAAAGTTCATGGAGAAGTTCTGGGAAAAGGAATTCCCCATCCGGTTCCACGCAAAGAACAAGAAGCCTATACGAGGTGCGATAGCACAAGCAAAGAAGATACCGGAACAAGCTCTTGACCGCCAGAAGAAGGTAAAACAGGTATGGCGGGTTAAATCATCTGTATCCTCATCTCCAGGGTCAGATGCTGCTTCATCAAGTTAATCCAACAAAGGAGGCGTCATCACTCTATGACGTAAAATACGAGTCCTGCGCCGACAGGTTCATCAGTGTCAACCAAGTAGGACCCCCAATCAGGTAAGTTCAGGTAAGCATTTATGAATAAAGTTTTCTTACAAAATAAAGTTAGTAAATGAGAGCTATCTAGGTTAGTTCCTTAATGTTATAAATTTATGCTTAAGTCTTTATTTTGGATATGATGAATAGTTGCTCTTATTTCTCTCTTGTACCTATGTTTCAACCTGCTATTCTCCTAAGCTTTGAGTTTGGGGGGGGGGGGGGGGGGGGGGGGGGGGGGGGGGGGGGGGGGGGGGGGGGGGGGGGGGGGGGGGGGGGGGGGGGGGGGGGGGGGGGGGGGGGGGGGGGGGGGGGGGGGGGGGGGGGGGGGGGGGGGGGGGGGGGGGGGGGGGGGGGGGGGGGGGGGGGGGGGGGGGGGGGGGGGGGGGGGGGGGGGGGGGGGGGGGGGGGGGGGGCGGGGGGGGGGGGGGGGGGGGGGGGGGGGGGGGGGGGGGGGGGGGGGGGGTGGGGGGGGGGGGGGGGGGGGGGGGGGGGGGGGGGGGGGGGGGGGGGGGGGGGGGGGGGGGGGGGGGGGGGGGGGGGGGGGGGGGGGGGGGGGGGGGGGGGGGGGGGGGGGGGGGGGGGGGGGGGGGGGGGGGGGGGGGGGGGGGGGGGGGGGGGGGGGGGGGGGGGGGGGGGGGGGGGGGGGGGGGGGGGGGGGGGGGGGGGGGGGGGGGGGGGGGGGGGGGGGGGGGGGGGGGGGGGGGGGGGGGGGGGGGGGGGGGGTGGGGGGGGGGGGGGGGGGGGGGGGGGGGGGGGCGGGGGGGGGGGGGGGGGGGGGGGGGGGGGGGGGGGGGGGGGGGGGGGGGGGGGGGGGGGGGGGGGGGGGGGGGGGGGGGGGGGGGGGGGGGGGGGGGGGGGGGGGGGAGGGGGGGGGGGGGGGGGGGGGGGGGGGGGGGGGGGGGGGGGGGGGGGGGGGGGGGGGGGGGGGGGGGGGGGGGGGGGGGGGGGGGGGGGGGGGGGGGGGGGGGGGGGGGGGGGGGGGGGGGGGGGGGGGGGGGGGGGTGGGGGGGGGGGGGGGGGGGGGGGGGGGGGGGGGGGGGGGGGGGGGGGGGGGGGGGGGGGGGGGGGGGGGGGGGGGAGGGGGGGGGGGGGGGGGGGGGGGGGGGGGGGGGGGGGGGGGGGGGGGGGGGGGGGGGGGGGGGGGGGGGGGGGGGGGGGGGGGGGGGGGGGGGGGGGGGGGGGGGGGGGGGGGGGGGGGGGGGGGGGGGGGGGGGGGGGGGGGGGGGGGGGGGGGGGGGGGGGGGGGGGGGGGGGGAGTTTGCTGGTTGAGCATGATCTTTTCTGTTATCTTGTCTGTCTGTGGGTAGCATATGCAAGCTCTAGTCTAGGTTGTTGTTGGCTATGATATGATAAGACTTGAGTTACCGTAAAGCTTATACCAAGTAAGACTTGATAACCGGAGTTTTCTTTTAGAAAAATAAAATAAAGAGTTCCTTATGGTGATTCCTACCAAAGCTCATATTGTTTAAACCCCTACAAAAGCTTCTTGTTGTTGCATTGAGTTTTGTCAAGATCATTGTGATTCTTAGAGATCTACTTCATGCTTTTAAAACCAGGATCACACACATGCCACAATACACATGTTATACTTCTACTCTGGAAGTAAGCATGACACCCATCCATCCACCAAATAAAAGCTCCACAAAAGTATGGTACTCTTCCCTAAGACTTTATTGCAAAAGGAGACATGGGCTGCTGAAAAAAAATTTTGTTGGACACATGAAGGTCCAAGAATATAAAAAAAAGAGAGAGAGTACATGAAGGCTCTCTGTTCAAAAAGAATAGCCATGTCTCTAAAAGCAACCTTTATAAGGGGAAAAGGAACCTGCAAAAAGGAGCCATCATTTATCATGCCATCCACACACGTGCACATCTTGGTTTGAGAGTATGACTTATTTCTCTTTGAATCTTGGTTTTGACTTTACAATATATGCACTTCAAATAAGCTACAACTCTCCTAACACAAACTCCACCTCAATGAGGGAAATGAGAGTTGAGAGAGGATCTTGGTAAGGAAATACACCTTGAGTGACTCGAGAGTACCACCTAAAGGAACTCTACCTTTTTGAAAAAAATCCCCCAAAACCTCCGGTTTGATTGTCAAACAAGGTAGAAGGCAAGGTGCTTGGTCTAAGTCATTCTGGCTATCAACCGCCCAAGACAAGGAGAAGCTACAAGCCCCATAAGAGGCCAAGGTAATAAGGGAGTTTATTTTACCAACTTATTCAATTCTTGGTAGAATATCTTGTTGAACCATTGGTAGTTTTGAGGAGTAATGAGGAAGCAACTCCTGATCCACTGAGCCTAAAAGTTCTAGTCCTTGCTCGGGACGAGCAAAGGGCTAAGCTTGGGGGAATTGTTGACGGTCCTTATAACGGAAATTTGACTGTCAATATGCTCAGAAAACTAAGAAAGATCAAGCATAACTTAGACTTTTGTATTCCAATAACGTTGTAGCATGCATATCTAGAATATATTTGAGTACAGGGACCACGGTGCAAAAGATGGAGGAAAATGGGCCCAGGCCCAGGTCGGCCGACCTGGCCTGGCGCTCATTCGACCCCAACTTTCCTACAGGTAAAGAAGCACAACATAGAGTATCGTGAGCGTTGATTGAATGACGGTTGAAAACAAAGGACAGGATTTGGCCTCAACAGCATCACATGGATTGAAGGGCCCACAACCGGAGCTTCGTGCACCCAAACTGACGGTACCCATCTGGAACTGACCTCAGGACCCACATGGAAGTCTCCCAGAGAGATGTGGGCTCGAGAGGCGGTTGTGGAGGGTCGGCTGACCCCCTAGGTCGGCCGACCTCCCCAGGTCATCTAACCTTCCCTTGCGCTTGACTTGGCCCTCCCTTGACCAATACCTACGAACCGCCTTGGAGAGTACATCTGAGCCATGGATCACTGGAGTCGGTGCATCAGAGGGTCGGCGGACGCCCTCAATTTGGCCGACCTGGGCCCACAGCCTACCGGCCTCAACCGCCTCTAACTAATTCTCCACCGCCTATGGATGCTATAAATACCTACAAAGGGCACTGTACTCAACACACACTAGAAGAAGAGCTCTCCTTTGCTACAAGCTTAGTCTTAGTCTTAGTAGTGATAGTCCTATTAGTAGATCTTCTGAAGGGCTTCCGGAGGAGTCTTGGTAAGTTCTAGAGTTCAGCTCTTGTATCTCTTTACTTACTTGTAATACTCTGAGCTTAATGAAACTATCTTCATACTTATGTTGTATGCCTCAACTTTACTCTATTTACTTAGTATATACTACTTATGTCTTGCACCTTGTTCAAGTTGATGTATGCTATGACATTGGCTCAATGTGCCTTATGGTTGCTCTATTTATTAACGTGATAGATAGAGTTGTATTACATATTGCAAACATGATGTTTGGAGTATGGGATACTATAGAGGGTATCGCTACCCCACGGATTAGTAGAGGTAGGCGGCATGTGGTGACAGTCCTGTCCGTCCTTTGTAATCCTCCACTTTCGGGAGATGATATTAGGCCTTTATGATAAGACGTCCTCCTGTCGTCCCTTGATGAGGGAACCACTGGACACCTCGTTATGTCCTCTTACATATGTCAATTGTATGAGTTTGTATAGGATAATGTTGTATATCCAAGTCCCATTTGTATGATGCTAATGAACCCTTTGTAATCTTTACTAATGTTCTATGACTAACTAAGACTACCATAATGATGAGCAATGAACTTCTGTGTGTCACATTACCCTTACACTTCCATATCATTTACCCCTATCTAGATTATGGTAGATTAATGTTGTTGTAAGTAAATCCATTGGATGACACCTCTTTTTAACTAAACGCTTTCCCTGCGGATAAACAAATAACGATGCTCTGGAATACTCCCGGGTGAAATGCTATAACGTAGTTCTGTGCGCTTGCAGAATCTCTGTAACGTTTAGATTTAATATAAGGCATCTCTAGTGCCATCACTAATCAAAGTGGTGACACTAAGAAATACCAACACATACCTGCTCTTTTGACATTGTGAAGTGTCTATCATGTCATCTTGGATGGTTGAGAAACGGAGCGGTCTTGATTTGAATCACCTCAACTCCTTCTGTAAAGTAACTTGGGTTTTTGATAAATTTTCAATACTTTGCCTTACTTAATTCCTCAAATGATTCTATCAGATCGTTCATGGTGTATAATTCCTCACCAAGGCATTGTTTTGCCTCATTTCATCCTACTTCTAAAGGCTTATGTGGAGGTCCAGGTAGGGAATGAAAACATGAGGCACACTTGTATCACATATTATTGCAAAGTCAAAGACCGGATCCAAGAAGAAAACTAATCATACCATCTGATCAAGAAGTGCATGTGTGTGAATGGAGAATGTATGTGGAAATTATGATAGCTCCTTTTTGTATGATCTCTCTCCTCTTTATTTTGAGAACATGGCTATCTCATTTTTTTTCTTCTTTTTTTTCTTTTTTTATCATGCTTGAGAATAATTTTCTCTTTAAGCATGTCCTTCTTCTATTTTTTTCTTTCCTTTAGCCATGTCTCTTTTAAAGGAATATCTAGGAGAGAGATTCACAAAACATATGGAGCATTTATTTTGTGGATGAATGAAGGTTGCTAACTTCCAGTGTAGAAGTTTAGCACATGAATGTGGAGTGTTCGTGATCTTGATCATGAAAGCATGAAAAGCATCTTGCAAGGGTCACAACAATTTGACAAAGCTCAATGCAATAACAAATGGCATATGTGTGAGGTTTGGCAATGTAAACATCATATGGTTTTGGTAGGAATATATATCATTGAGGAGTTTGTAAAGCTAAATCTATTTGGAGTAAAACATCCCAAACACTTATACAGAAGAGTAAGGTTCATTTCATCATACCATGTCTCATTCATCAACCATTTAGATTAACATGCTTTCCTATTGATATATGTTCACAAGAAACAGGTGTATGTGCTAGGAATAAAGAATATGCAAGCCAATAAAGGAAAATCATGTATATCAAAGGAGCACCAGGATTCATTGAGTTTAATTTAGTGATAAACTTAAGAATTAAATAAACTCATGAATCAGGGAGTTTGAGAGATCGAATTGTGCAAACCATGATTTCCCTTCAAGTGTTGAAAGAGGATGTCCTTGGTGCCTCCCCCACACTATTTTCTGCTGCGATGTCTTCTCCTGCACATTCTTAGACCCAATGACAAGATACATGGATTTGGCTAGTAAAAGTGTACTAGCCAAATCAAAGCGAAGCTTTTATTTATTTATTAGAAGTTAAGAAGGTTCTCTTTTTTATTTTATTTTTATTAAGGGTGAACCATTTAATCACCAAGGTCTAGGAATTCGATCACATCGACTTCCTCCATCTTTTCAGGCTCAAAATAAACTTTTAAGCGGTGGCCATTTACCTTGAATAAATTACCTGAATCATCTTGAAGAGTAATGGCTCCATGGGATGATGTGTCAATCAAGTTGAATGGTCCTTCCCACTTGCTTCTAAGTTTACCATGGCCGAAAGCTTCACTCTAGAGTTGAACATGAGGACCTTGTCTCCAGGCTTGAACTCTTTGTGTTTAAGCCTCTTGTCATACCACCTTTCTGTTCTATCCTTATAGATCTTGGAGTTGTGGTATGCTTTCTCGCTCCATTCCTCTAGTTCAGATATTTGCATCTTCCGGTTCTTCCAGTTGTTTCCAGCAAGATGGAGGTCCATGTTCCATTTCTTAATTGCCTAGTGGGCTTTGAACTCCAACTCAACTGGAGGATTGCATGTTTTACCATACACGATCTGATAGGGGGACATACCAGTGGGTGTCTTGAATGCTGTGCGGTATGCACACAATGATTCACAGAGTTTGTTCTTCCAGTTCTGTCCCATCTCATTGACGGTCTTCTGCAGAATATTCTTGATTTGTTTGTTGGATGTTTCTGCTTGACCGCTCGTCTTTGGGTGATATGGTGTTGCTACATTATGGTGGATCCCAAATCCTGTCAGGTATTGCCTAAAGGTATTGTCGATGAAGTGGGATCCTCCATCACTTATCATCATTCAGGGTGTGCCAAATCGAGGGAAGATGACCTCATGGAACATCTTCTTGGCATGTTTGGAGTCGGCAGCCCGGCAAGGTAGTGCTTCTACCCACTTGGACACGTAGTCCACAGCTACCAAGATGTATTCGCAGTCATAAGATTTGGGGAATGGCCCAATGTTGTCGATGCCCCACACATCAAAGAGCTCAACTTGCAAGTTGCTTGTGAGTGGCATGGCATCTCTTTTGTTGATATTGTCGTGCCGCTGGCATCTATCACATCTTCTGATGAACTCTTTGGTGTCATCGTACATGGTCGGCCAGAAGAATCCACTTTGCCAAATTTTGGCATGGGTTCTGAACACTCCATAATGTCCCCCATATGGAGATGCGTGACATCTCTCTATGATCTTGGTGGCTTCAATCATTGGGACACACTTCCTTAGCAACCCATCGACGCAGACCCGATATAGGTATGGCTCATCCCACAAGTGGAAGCTGCTTTCATACTCCAACTTCTTCTTGTTTCCACCTGGGGGAACATAGCCTGCCGCTATATAGTTTACAATATTTGCATACCATGGGTTGTCATCTGCTACCTCAAGGAGTGTGTCGCCCTTAGGTAGTCATTGATGGGAAGCTCATGTGTCTCCTCAACCCACAACCTGGATAGATGATCGGCTACCGAGTTTTCTTCCCCCTTTTTATCTCGGATCTCAAGATCAAATTCTTGGAGAAGAAGGATCCATCGGATGAGCCTAGGTTTAGCATCCTTCTTAGTGAGGAGGTATTTCAGAGCAGCATGATCTATGTAGATGACTACCTTTGCCCCCACTAAGTAGGATCTAAACTTGTCTATCGCGAAGACCACAACCAACAAATCTTTTCAGTGGTGGCATAGTTTAGCTGGGCTCCGGTCAAGGTTTTGCTAGCATAGGAAATGGCATAGTGCCTCTTGTCCTTGGTTTGGCCTAGGACTGCTCCTACAGCATAATTGCTAGCATCACACATGATCTCAAAGGGGAGTGCCCAGTCGGGTGGTTGAATGACTAGGGCCGAGATGAGTGCCTTCTTTAGGATTTGGAAGGCTTGATGGCACTCATTAGTGAAGATGAATTCCGCCTCTTTTGCTAGAAGATTGGTTAAGGGCCGGGCGATATGAGAGAACTCTTTGATAAAACGCCGATAAAACCCGGCATGTCCTAGAAAGCTGTGGATTCCCTTCACATTCGTGGAACGTGGAAGTTTCTTGATAACTTCAATTTTTGCCTTATCCACCTCTATGCCATGTTCGGAGACCAAATGTCCTAGCACTATTCCTTCCCGAACCATAAAATGGCATTTCTCCCAGTTCTTGATTAAGTGCTTTTCTTCGCATCGTTGCAAGACCTTGTCCAAATTCTCCAGACTATCTGTGAAGGATTGGCCATAGACGAAAAAGTCGTCCATGAACACCTCCATGATTTTCTCAATCATGTCAGTGAAAATAGGCATAATGCACCTTTGGAATGAGGCTGGGGCATTGCAAAGACCGAAGGACATCCTACGGTAAGCATATGTTCCATAAGGGCATGTGAAAGTGGTCTTACTTTGGTCATCCGGGTGTATGGAGATTTGGTGATATCTAGAGTATCCATCAAGGAAGCAAAAGAAGGAGAGGTTTGCAAGCTATTCGAACATCTCATCGATGAAAGGCAACAAAAGTGGTCATTCTTAGTAGCCTTGTTGAGTCTCCGGTAATCAATACACATGCGCAACCCGGTGACTGTGCGTTGAGGGATCAACTCATTTTTGTCATTTTTGACCATCGTCATCCCTCCTTTCTTAGGTACCACCTGCACCAGACTCACCCACTCGCTGTATGGCACAGGATAAATAATCCCTGCATGAAGTAGTTTGAGGACTTCATTCTTAACTACTTCTCGCATCACGTTGTTCAACCTTCTTTGCGGTTCCCTAGAAGGTGTGGAATTGAGATCGATCGGGATGCGATGAGTGCAAAGAGTAGGACTTATGCCCTTAAGATCATGGAGCGAGTAACCCAAGACTGAACGACATTTTTCTAAGATAGCAACAAGTCTGTTTGTTTCTTCTTCGGTGAGCTTGTCGCTGATGATAACCAGGGTTTGACGGTTACCATGAAGGAAAACATATTTTAGGCCTGGCGGGAGAGGTTTTAGCTCTATTGTGGGTAGTGGTGATTGTTCAGTTATGTCCAACTTAATGGGCTCAACAATGACCTCTTCTTCATGAGAGAAGTTTATTGCATCGTCGTCCCAGTTTGGTTTTGCCATATCGGACAATGACACTCTAATAAGTTCTTCGATAGGGTCAGGAATTGGCACTGGCTCCGCTATCGAATTATTTGCATGAGCTAAAGGAACGGTATAGGTGGAATTTCCCATTTGAATGGCTAGGCCTCCTTTAGGCATTTCATGGGA
>CM014275.1:33808618-33891163 GCA_004135705.1 Alloteropsis semialata
TCGACGTCGGTCATCGTCCCGCTCCAGCAGCGGCTCGATGCGATCACCATCAACGACCAGGCTCTGAGCCTGACCAACCGCCAGAGAATCCCAACCCCGGGCGAGCTCCTTGCGAGGCTAGATCGTGTCCAGGACACCATCGTCGAGTGCATCGCCATATCGGAGGAGGGCCTGTGCCGACCTCGCAACCCGCTTCCGCTAGGGTTGCGTAACGCTTCAGCAATCTACTCGGCTCAACTCCGGAAGGACATGTCTCAGATCGGATCTGAGATCCCACCCAAGCCCACCCAGTCCCCGGACTGCGGGGAGTTCCAAGTCGCCACAAGCGTACTTTTGCCGGCTCCGGCCGACACAAGCAATGACTCCAGCTACGCCACGCCTCCAGGGCGAGAGGTTTTCATATCTGAGGACTTGGCCACACTGGACGGGGAAACTGACCTAGCCAGAGACCGTCGCCTGGAGCGGAACACCGCCCGTGCTCAACACTGCAACGAAGAAGCCGCGCTGCCTCAGGCAGCAGCCGGGGATGCTGCAGCCGCTGCGGCCGCTGAAGAAATTCCCCCGGAAGCTCCACCAAGGCAACAGCCCCAGCCCAGCGGTCCTCACGGCGTTGAGCTCTCGAAGGCGCATTCGCCCAAGTACCCTTTCGTACGCCTCAGGCCAACATCGCAGCTGCGTTCGCCGAATTGGACCACATGCCCGACACCCCCCGAGGTGCAACGTGCCCGCACTCGCTTGGCGGCTGCTCAAGAACAGGTTGAGCGATCGTACCGTGCCAGATCCCGATCTGGGCGGACTAACTCGGCTCGCTCCGCAAGCTATCGCTCTGCTCATAGCAGATCGGATCAGGATCAACTCCACCAGAGGAACCCCCCACTACCCGTTGTCGAAGAAGAGGTGGCCTAGAACCACCACGAAGAAGAAGAAGAGGAACAGCGTAACCCGTGCAACACGGACCCCTGCCGTGACCGCCACCAAGACCGGCGCGACAGGCGCCAACGGCACCACCAACCCGACGATCCCCACGATCGCCTGAGGGACTACGCCCGCGATACCCGCGCCGACCTCGACGCTCGACATCGAGAGTGCGATCCAGCCGAGCTCGAGCGCCGCGAGTGGTATGACCGGGACTACGGCCGACCCGACCGCCAGCCGATGGGGGAAGCAGGTGATGCTGTAGCTGAAGAGGACGAGCGCCACGTCGTTCATGAGCTCATGGAGCGTGAGCAGTACGATGCACAGTACGGCCCCCCGTGGGACGATCGCCACCAACGGCGTGATGATGCTCGGCCCCGAGCCGATCAAGTCTGACCTCCCCGCCGCGACCACCGCAATGACGAGGAGGACGTATTCAACGGCTTCGCTGCTTTCTCCGCCCGACTCCGCGCCATCCGTTGGCCCAAGTCCTTCAAGCCAGCCCTTGTCAAAAAATTCGATGGTCGCTCTGACCCCAAGCTCTGGCTCAAAACATACCATACAGATCCAACGATCAAGCCGCCGCCTACTTCCCTGTGATGTTAGGCAAGGAGGCGCTACTGTGGCTCGAGGGCGTCCCTCAGGACACCATTGACAGCTGGGCAGACCTCTGCCACTCTTTTACCAAGAATTACCAAGAAAGCTACACTCGGCCGGACTCCAGATTCGATCTAGGCAACGTCAAGTAGAAGAAGGGTGAAAGTCCCCGAGACTACACCGATCGTTTCTTCGACAACCGGAACAAGATCACCGATGTCGAAGATCGTGACGTCATTGACGCATTCCGATGAGGCCTTATCAACAACCAACTGTTCCATACGCTCTTCAAAAACAACCCGACCATGGTCTCCGACCTGATGGATGTGGTCAACTTGGAGGTCCGGGCTGACCAAGCCGAATAGGCCCAATTCAAGAGCAAGCAGAAGCGCCCGGAAGACGACGACCAGGTCGAAAGCTCAAAGCGCCACGAGCCGCTGCGTGGGCGCAAGGCGGGCCCTAAGCCCCACGTGGCCCTAGCAGAGGAGGAAAGCCACCCGGAACCTAGGTTCCTCACGGACGAGTTCCACGACACACTGAATTTTCAGTGCCCCTTCCATAAGGACACAAAGCACAATCTTCGTGATTGTCATGCGTTGCTCAAAGAACTCGGTGCCCTGCCACCGACTAAGAAGCAGTGCTACAACAACAATGGTGGCCGCTACAACAACTATCGCTGTGATGGTTACAACGGCGACCGGCGGGATGACTACCGCCGCAGAGAAGACCGTGACCGCCGCGATGACTACCGACGTGGCGACTGCGACCGCGAGGCTCCGGCTCGCCGGGACGATCAACGTCACCAAGACGATGAACGCCGACTCGCCAACGGCGATTTCCAGCACGCCGACTGCCACGTCAATGTCATCATCGGGGGGCCTGGCGCCTTCCCGGATCGGTGCAAGGGCAAGCTACACAAGCGCGAGGTGAAGATGGTTTCCACCAAGCCGGTGGAATACCTCCAGTGGTCGAAGACGCCCATCACCTTTAGCCGTGCCGACCACTGGGTGTATTCCCCGAGCCAGGGTCCTACCCACTCGTCATGACCCTGGTCATCGAAAGGATCCTCCTCTCCAAGGTCCTGGTCGACGGCGGGAGCGCCCTTAATGTCATCTTCACCAGCACCCTTAACAGCATGGGGTTCGACTACAGCAGGCTCCTGAGCGCCGAAGATCCGTCCTTTGGCATTGTGCCAGGAAAAGCATCCTACCCGATAGGACGAGTTGCCTTGCCGGTCACATTCGGCACGGCCAACAACTATCGCACGGGGTTCCTATCCTTCGAGGTAGCCGACTTCCAGAGCTCCTATCACACCATCTTTGGGCCCATGCTAGCCCGGTTCATGGCGATCCCAAACCACACGTACCTGGTTTTGAAGATGCCGGCACCCAATGGAGTCCTCTCCATCCGTGGAGACATCAAGACCTCCTTCGAGTGCGATGGGGAGGCTATCAAGATAGCCGAGTTGTCCTGGCAACTCGGCAACAGCACATTGCTGGCAGCCCCAAGGCGGCGACCGGAGAGCCAGTCCTCCCGGAGCAGAAGCAGCAGCTCATGGCGCTGACACCTGCAGAAGCCCCCAAAGCGATCAGCTTGGGACTCGACGACCCCTCCAAGACAGCCCTCATAGGCCTAGGGCTCACTCCCAAATAGGAAGACGCGCTCACCTCCTTCCTCTGGGACAACTGGGACATCTTCACATGGAAGCCATTAGACATGCCAGGTGTCCCAAGGGAGAAGGCTGAGCACTCCTTGGATTTGAGCAAGAACGCGAAGCCCGCTAAACAGAAGCTGCGCCGATTCGCTCAAGATCGTAAGGAGGCCATTAGGGTAGAACTGAATAAGCTCCTAGCTGCCGGTTTCATTAGAGAATGCAAACACTCCAAGTGGCTTTGCAAATCCTGTACTTGTAAAGAAGCAATCCGGTGAATGGAGAATGTGCATTGACTACACGGATCTCAACCGCTACTGCCCTAAAGACCCCTTCCCTCTTCCGCGAATCGACCAAGTCGTGGACTCTACGTCCGGCTGCGTGCTCCTGTGCTTTTTAGATTGCTACTCGGGTTATCACCAGATAGCCCTCAAGAAGTCCGACCAGGACAAGACGGCGTTCATCACCCCGCATGGCATGTACTGCTACAAGACGATGACTTTCGGGCTGAAGAATGCCGGTGCCACATACCAGAAGGCTATTCAGGGTTGCCTACAAAGCCAGATCGGGCGCAACGTCGAGGCTTATGTAGATGACATCGTCGTCAAGACATACAACACCGACTCCCTTATCGCCGACCTTCAGGAAAACTTCAACAACTTACGTCGCTTTAGATGGAAACTTAACCCCACAAAATGTGTGTTCGGCGTACCATCGGGAAAGCTCCTGGGCTTCCTTGTCAGCCAACGCGGCATCGAGGCGAACCCAGTCAAGCTGGACACCATACGCAAAATCGAGGAACCGAAATGCAAGAAAGATATCATGAAGCTTACTGGAATGATGGCGGCCCTAAGCCAATTCATCAGCAAGCTTGGCGAGAAATGACTCCCGTTCTTCAAGATCCTCAAGAAGGCGGACAAGTTCAAGTGGACCCCCGAGGCGAGCAAGGCCCTGGCCGACCTCAAAGAGTTCCTAGTACCCACAGGTGGTTCATCTGAGTACCCATCCGGGATTTTGTTGAAGTAAAACAAGTGTAAGTAATCCATCTTACTTAGCAAGCATAACATGATTAAATGAGGCTCAAAAGGCTAGACAAGGTTTAAACTGCGGTTAGCATTTTTAGTTGATTGATTTTAGAATTAACCTGAATTACTAAAGTTATATGAACAGCCCGGTTGTAACCCACATTATGAAAGCATGTGAAATATTATAAATGAACAACATCATATTTAACCATTTATTCAGAAAACAAGGAACTGCTCAAAAAGGATCCAGGCCGCTCTTGACCGTGAGCACGGCTGTTATAACAGTTTTACACTCTGCAGAGGTTGTACACTTTCACCACCGGTCGTGATCCCCCTTGCCTTGGGCACGCACTCCCTTCACACCACGTGAAATGAGTACAGGGTTTCACTATGAGACCTTTCAACCAACACACTAACAAGTTAGTGGCCGCTATGGTTTCCTGACAGGCGCATGGACCCCTCCAGGCTCCAGCCAAAACATCACACAAATCCATCACACAAACCTTAATGAGACTGACCGAGGTCCACACTTAAACCTGGCAGCCCCACTTGCACCTTTTGGTAACCACTAAACAAGCTTGAGCCGTACAACATACTTAGTCAAGACCAAAGCCATGTGATTCCTGTGGTTGTATGGTTTTCCTGGGTTGCCGCTTTAAGAACGGGACCTTAAGAAGAGACGCTTAGAGCAATCCAAACACATGCTCAAGCTCCCTAAACCAAGTTGCTAAAAAGCATATTTTAATAAGGTTCCAAGTATATCATTAGTCAAGATTAAAATTTTATAATGAACATTAGTGGTTGGCAAGCATAGCGACAACTAACATATCTACCCATATGCAAAACCCAGGGTAAACAAGGAATATTGTAAACAAGTCTAGTCATCCTTAGGGTTTAACAAATTTAGACACATGCATGAATGAATATCATGATTATAAGGTGAATAGGTATCAAGGATGAATCATGTTACACTTGCCTTCCTCAAAATATTGCTGCTGATCCGGGTATTCAAATTCTTGATCAAAACCGGCCTCGTACTGCTCGCAATCTATACACGCATTCCACCACCACACATACATCCATCACGAGCCAATACATGCATACAAAAGTATTTCTATTAGAACAGTACACCATACAAGAAAAATAGAAGCAAAAAGGTTAGAAAACTAATCTACGCATTTCTACGAACACATGAATGTGAGAATCACTCTAATCGGAGGTAGGATGATTAAACTACGCTAAAAATAAGATCAAGGGCTATCCTACGAGAACCGAGGACCTAAATGTATTTATCTATAGACTGCAGGGGGTTGCAGAGAAGTTTTCCAAACTGAGGGAGAGGATGGCGGGTTGATTGTGGAATTTCTCAGGGACTCTTAAGAATAAATGCGAAGGGGGATCTTTGATCTATTTTGGACCGCAGGATGGAAAACGGAGGGCTGCAGGGCTTCTGGGCGTTAACCGGGGAGGGGCGACGCTGTTCCTCGTCGTTCCCACAACAGAGGTGACGGCGTCCGCCGTCCTGTGAGCAGAGCTCGCCGGAGCCAGGGCCCGCAGGGCTATGGGCCACGGATTGAAGTGCGGAGCGGTAAAAATTGAACGAGGATGACGACGCGAACTCGTCTTGAGGCTCACCTAAAGTAGATATGGAGCAGAGATGAAGAGCTTCAGAGGGGGGCGGACTGGTCATGGGGCGAGCGTGGAAGAGGGGCTGCGACTTCTGTCCGGGACTGCAGGGCATCGGCAAGGGGTCCTGGGGTGCATGCGCAAGTGACAGAGAAGGAGGTTGGTAGGGTGGAGAAGTAAAAGAACGAAATCAGCAGCAAGCTTCACCTCCTCGGACGTAGCAATCACGGACGGCAACAGGGAAAACCATGGATGGAGGAATTGAACTGCGAGGGAGGCAAAGGGGGTTGGGGAGAGGCTTGACCGTAGTTTTGTAGGATGGGAGAGAGGCTCTGGTGGCCATGAATTGAAGAGAGGGAGGGGCTGTTTTACTACTGTGGCATGAATGCCATTGAAGGGGATTGAAGGGGGCGACGGTTTCATTTTGTCGAAGATGAAAGGGAGGGGCGAAGGGGAAAGGGAGGGGGCGACGGTTCAGTGGAGAGGTGATGGCGTCTTGGGCGGGTCTGCCTGCCTGCGTTCGCGAGGGGGGAAAAGGTCACGCGTGCGTGAGGGGGCTGGTCGGTTGGGCCAAGGTAGAAAGGAAGGAGAGATAGGGCTGGGCTGTATTTTTAGGACATGGGTCTTTTTGGGGTTTAGGCCCATGGGGAGAAAGAGAGAAAGAGACAGGTCGGGCCGGATTGGATCGGGTTTGGGCCTCAGGAAGAAAGGAGAAAGGAAAAGAAAACGTGCTAGGCTTGATTTAAAGGGTTTGGGAACGGTTTAGGATTTAGACTTTGGTCTTGGGTTTTTGGGTCGGGTTCTAGGACTCTGGGTTTTAGGGTTTAGGACTAGCACACAAAAACACACATACAATGAAATGATGCACTGGCATGAAATGCACAAAACATGTTCCTAAACTTACAGTTGATTTTAATTACCAAAAAGATTTTATATTTTTCTAAATTTTGAGAATGCACAAACAAGAGCTAGCAAATTAATTACTATATTAGAAAAAGAAATTTTTTGGGTGTTACAAACCTACCCCCCTTAAAATGAATCTCATCCTCGAGATTCGGTCGAGCTTTCGTACAGCTGCGGAAATTCTAACTTTAAATCTTCTTCTCTTTCCCAAGTTGCCTCATCCACTGAGTGTCGACTCCACTGCACCTTACACATCCGTATCACCTTACTCCTTGTGACTCTTTCTGCCACTTCCAGTATCTTGACGGGGTACTCTTTATAGGAAAGATCCTCTTGTATAGCGAGTTCCACTAGAGGTAACTATTCTTCTGGCACTTGTAAACACTTCTTTAGTTGTGATGAGTGGAACACATTATGTACACCAGACAATCTAGATGGCAGTTCCAATTGATAAGCTACCTCACCTTTTCTGTCCAACACCTTGAATTGTCCAATATATCTAGGCGCTAGTTTGCCCTTGACATTTAATCTGCGAACTCCTCTCATAGGTGACACCTTGAGATATAGACAGTCGCCAATTTCAAAACTCTTTTGTCTGGATTGTGCTACCTTCAAATTTTGCCGGATTGTCTGCACCTATCTTTTAGCCTCTTTAAGAATTTCAGGCCCAAACACTTGGCTTTCTCCCGTTTGTAGACTCTTCTGGAAACTATTGTTATAAGAGAATTTTGCATATGGCAAACTCTTATCCCAACTTGTCCCGTATTGTAAAGCACAAGTCCTCAACATATCTTCCAACATTTGGTTCATCCTTTCAGTTTGCCCATCTGTCTGTGGATGATAAGCTGAACTGAAGTTAATTTTGTATCCATTGACTCGTGAAGTTTATGCCAGAACTGTGAAGTGAACTGTGAACCTCGATCTGACACTATCTTCTTTGGAACCCCATGTAAGCATACTATTCGCTCCATGTATAGCTCTACTAACTTTGCACCCGAGTAGGTGGTTTTTACCGGAACGAAATGAGCCACCTTGGTTAGTCGGTCCATAATTACCCATATAGAGTCAAAACCTCTCTGAGTTCGGGGTAAGCCGACTATAAAGTCCATTCCGACTTCTTCCCATTTCCATTCTGGTATCTTCAAGGGTTAGAGTAAACCGGCAGGTCTTTGATGCTCTGCTTTAACCCTTTGACACGTGTCACATAAAGCGACATGTTGCAACATCTCGCTTGATTCCATACCACCAATATCTCTCTTTAATATCCAAATACATTTTCGTACTTCCCGGGTGTATGGAGTAAGCTGAATTGTGTGCTTCCCTTAGAATAGCATTTCTTATATGCTTCAGATTAGGCACACATATTCTTTTGCTGAACCACACAGTCCCTTGCTCATCCATGGTAAATCCTGGTGCTTTTCCCAGAATAATCAAAGCTATGATTTCCTAAATCTTCCTATCTTCTTGCTACCCTTCTTTAATCTCTTTTCTAGTGTTGGTTCAACTTCCATTTCCACCGTGCTTGCTGCAAATCCTAGATTCAACCATTCAAATTCTTTACTAAGTTCTTCTGGCAACTTGGTAACTCTATTTGCATGACTTCTTCTGCTTAGAGCATCCGCCACCAAATTTGCCTTTCCGGGATGATAGTGAATCTCCAGGTCATAATCCTTGATTAACTCTAACCATCAGCGTTGCCTCAAATTCAGGTCTGACTGTGTGAACACATACTTCTGATTCTTGTGGTCAGTGTAGATATCACACTTATGGCCAATCATGTAGTGTCTCCAAATTTTTAGTGCATGCACCACTGCGGCAAGTTCAAAGTCATGAGTCGGATAATTTAACTCATGCTTCCTTAACTGTCTAGAGGCATATGCTACCACTCCCCTGGTACGGGGATGAACGAGTCGAGGTCGAGCTGCAAGGAGAGGCTCCAGCGATGGCGTCTCCGGCTCCCGAGGCTGCTGCGTCAAGCATCGCCGCCGGGAAAAGACCTGCATCGCCTTCTCCAGCCCCGGCGTCCCCCATCTCCATCTCCTCCGACGATGAGCCGGAACAAGGAGCCAGTGGAGCCCAACTGAAGCCGGAGTCCTCACGCGCAGGAGCATCTTCGTCTTCAGCTCCGGTCGACACCAGTGGCGATGAGGAGCTCGCCCGGTGCCTCTTCATCTCCCTGAACCGTGAGCTGATCGGGATCCCGAGAGACGAAGCGCTCGTGGACCTTGTCAGTGACTCCGAAGAGGAGGACGCGGAGGAGGCTCCACCACCTGGTGCCGCACCACCGTGATCCTGGCCGACGACGTGAGTCAAAGCCAGGATCGTTATTTTGAATTTTTAGTTTCAGGATAGTTATCGATCCCCTGTGAAATGTACTTCTTTTGGATTAATGAAGTAATTTCATTTGGGAGATGCAACAATAGTCCCTTTCCTGCTATTTGGAACTTTTCATGTTGATCAGTTTGTAAGGTTGTTTGTTCAAAGAATAAAATCCCTCGAACAAGACCTCTCTCTAAATAAACCAACGGTTTAAACATGCTCGGGAAATTTGTTCCCAGTCATATATGATCGGGCTATTTCCTCTGAATGCATTATATGTTTGGTCATTTAAAATCATTAGCTTCCTTGGTAAGCTAGCAATCCCAAATGCATTGAATTTAACCTACACAGTTTTCGAAATGACACCCGTCGCAGAGAAAGGAAAGAATCCTTTGACCTAACAGTGACTGCGGATTGCGCGGATCGAGGCCAGTTTTCTCGGGGTTTGTGCTCCCTCTCGAAAGGAAAGGTGAAAGTCTCCGCAACTACATGGATCGATTCTTCGACAATCAGAACAAGCTTACCGACGTTGAAGATCGAGACGTTATTGACGCATACAGATGTGGCCTCATCGACTACCCACTCTTCTGTACGCTCTTCAAAGTTAACCCGAAGTCAGTCTCCGAGCTGATGGACGTGGTCGACCTGGAAGTCTGAGCTGACCAGGCTGAACTGGCCCAATTCAAGAACAAACAAAAGAGGCCTGAAGACGACGACCAAGTCGAGAGCTCGAAACGCCACGAGCCATTGCGTGGATGCAAGGCAGGCCCTGAGCCCCTTGTAGCCCTAGCAGAAGAAGAAGGCCGGGTGGAACCCAGGTTCCTCTCGGTAGAATTCCATGATACTCTGAACGACCAATGCCCCTTCCATAAGGAGGCCAAGCACACCCTTCACGACTGCCACGCGCTGCTTAAGGAACTCGGTGCCATGCCACCGACCAAGAAACAGCGCTACAACAACAACAGCGGCTGCTACAACAACTACCTCCGCGACGGCAACAACAGCGACCAGCATGACGACTACCGCCGCAGAGAAGACCACGACCGCTGGGACGACTACCGTCGTGGCGACAACCGCGACCGTGAGGCTCCGGCCCGCCGAGAAGATCCACGTCATCAAGACGACGAGAGCCAACCCGCTGCACCAATAGAAGCTCCCAGGCGCGGCACCAACGGCGACTTCCAGCAAGCGGACCGCCACGTCAATGTTATTATTGGGTTGCCTGGCGCCTTCCCAGACAGACGCAAAGGCAAGCTCCACAAACGTGAGGTGAAGATGGTCTCCGCCAAGCCTGTGGAATATCTCCAGTGGACGAGATGCCCATTACCTTCAGTCGCACCGACCACTGGGTACACCTACCCGAGCCCGGGTCCTACCCATTCGTTGTCGCCCAGTGGTCGAACGGGTCCTCCTCTCCAAGGTCCTGGTCGATGGCGGGAGCGCCCTGAACATCATCTTCACTAGCACTTTGAACAGCATGGGGTTCGACTACAGCCGACTCCTGAGTGCTGAAGACCCGTTCTTTGGCAATGTAACAGGCAAAGCTTCCTACCCGACAGGAAGGGTCGCCCTGCCAGTTACATTCGGCACGGCCGACAACTACCGCATGGAGTTCCTATACTTTGAGGTGGCCGACTTCTAGAGCTCCTATCACGCCATCTTTGGCAGACCCATGCTGGCTCGGTTCATGGCTATTCCGAACCACACATATCCGGTTCTGAAGATGCCGGCGCCCAATGGAGTCCTCTCCATCCGTGGAGACATCAAAACCTCCTTCGAGTGCGACGGGAAAGCTATCAAGATAGCCGAGTTGTCCCGGCACTGGCAGAAGCAGCCCCCAAGGTGGCGACCGGCGAGCCCGTTCTCCCGGAGTAGAAGCAGCAACCCACGGCACTGACGCCTACAGAAGCACCCATAGCGATCAGCCTGGGACTCGACGACCCCGCCAAGACGGCCCTCATAGGGCCAGGGCTCACTCCTAAATAGGAAGACATGCTCACCTCCTTCCTCCGGGATAACTGGGATATCTTCGCATGGAAACCATCAGACATGCCGGGAGTCCCGAGGGAGAAGGCTGAGCACTCCTTGGATTTGAGCAAAAATGTGAAGCCCACCAAGCAGAAGCTACACCGATTCGCTCAAGATCGAAAGGAGGCCATTTGGGTAGAATTGAATAAGCTCCCAGCTGCCAGCTTCATTAGAGAATGCAAGCACCCTGAGTGGCTTGCAAATCCTGTACTTGTAAAGAAGAAAACCGGTTAATGGAGAATGTGCATTGACTGCACGGATCTCAACCGCTACTGCCCTAAAGACCCCTTCCCTCTCCCATGAATCGACCAAGTCGTAGACTCTACGTCTGGTTGCGTACTCCTCTGCTTCATAGATTGCTACACAGGCTACCACCATATAGCCCTCATGACGTCCGACCAAGACAAAACGGCGTTCAACACCCTGCACGACATCAATTGTTACAAGACGATGACTTTTGGGCTGAAGAACACCGGCGCCACATATCAGAAGGCCATCCAAGGTTGCCTGCAAAGCCAAATCGGGCGAAACTTCGAAGCCTACGTAGACGATGTCGTCGTCAAGACGTATGACACCGACTCCTTGATCGCCGACCTCCAGGAAACCTTCAACAATTTACGTCGCTTCAGATGGAAACTCAATCCGACAAAATGCATGTTCGGTGTACCATCAGGAAAGCTCCTGGGCTTCCTGGTCAGCCAATGCGGCATCGAGGCAAACCCAGTCAAGCTGGATGCCATACACAACCTCGAGGAACCCAAGTGCAAAAAAGACATCATGAAGCTCACTGGAATGATGGCGGCCCTGAGCCGATTCATCAGCAAGCTCGGCGAAAAGGGACTTCCATTCTTTAAAATCCTCAAGAAGGCGGATAAGTTCGAATGGACCCCTGAGGCTAGCAAGGCCCTGGTCGACCTCAAGGAATTCCTAGTCAACCCCCAGTACTGACAGGCCTGACCCCTAGGAAGGAACTACTACTCAATATCTCGGCTACCACGCATGTGGTCAGCACAGCCCTGGTCGTCGAGCGACCAGAGGAAGGCCACCCGTACAAGGTCCAGCGCCCTGTATATTTTGTCAACGAGGTACTCGGCGACTCCAAGATTCGATACCCTCACCCTCAGAAGTTGCTCTATGCACTCCTGATCACTGCCAGGAAGCTGCGCCATTATTTCCAGGCCCACGTCATCTGGGTTATCTCGAATTTCCTGCTCGAAGCCATCCTGCACGACAGAGACGCCAACAGACAAATAGTAAAGTGGTCCATCGAACTCGGAGAGCACACCATCAATTTCGAGCCTCGGGAGGCCATCAAATCCCAGATCCTGGACGACTTCATGGCTGAGTGGACAGAGATACAGGCTTCGACCCCTGAGGAGTGGCCGGAGCACCGGAAGATGTACTTGGACGGTGCCCTCAACCTCGAAGGTGTTCATCTCCCCGGAGGGGCAGCACCTAAAATATGTCCTTCAGATACACTACCAGGCCACCAACAATCGGGCCTAGTACGAAGCGCTTATCCACGGTCTCCGGATCGTGGTGTCTCTCGGCATCAAGCGGCTGATGTGCTACGGCGACTCCAAGTTGGTCGTCGAGCAAGTCAACAAAAATTGGGATACGACAAAAGAAACCATGAGCGCATACTGTGCGGAGGTCCGCAAGCTTGAAGCCCACTTCTATGGGCTGGAGCTGCATCACGTCCTACGAGAGGACAATGTCGCCGCCGACATCCTGTCCAAATTAGGGTCAACCAGGGCGCAGGTTCTAGTCGGCGTCTTCATCCAAGACCTGCGCACTCCGTCCATCAAGATGCTCAATGACGGCATCCCCATGCCCGACCCGAAGCCACTCCCAAGTGACCCGTCCACCAACGAGGTCCTCCTGATAGAAGCAGACTGGCGTGCCCCCTTCATTGCTTTTCTCACGGAGAGCTGGTCACTGGGTACAAAGGAAGAAATCAAAAAGTTGACTCGGTGCTTGACAAACTACGTTGTTACTGGTGATCGCTTTGTACAGGAAGGCTGCCTCCACAGGCATACTCATGAAGTGTGTCCTCCGTGACGAAGGCATCAGCCTCCTGCAGGGAATCCACTCGGGCACATGTAGCAACCACCCAGCCGCCGGAACCCTAGTTGGCAAGGCTTACAGAGCGAGGTTCTACTGGCCAATGGCCCTGTCCAACACAAAAGACCTGGTGCGCCAGTGCACCGGCGGCCAATTTATCCAGAAGCAAAAGCACCTGCCAGCTCAGGCGCTCAGAACGATTCCCCCGTCTTGGCCATTTGCGGTATGGGGGCTCGACAATGTCGGGCCATTCAAAACCGCCCCCGGCGGATTCAAGCACCTCTTGATGGCAGTCAACAAGTTCACCAAGTGGATCGAGTACAAGGTTGTGGCCGACACTAAGTCTGTCACAGTAGCCAAATTCATTGAGGAACTGACCCACCGATTTGGTGTCCCTAATCGCATCGTCACTGACCTCGGATCCGAGTTCACAGGACACGAGTTCTGGGACTTTCTGCCAGGACAACTGCATCGACGTTTACTACTCTTCCTCGGCCAAGTCAAGCGCACCAACGGCATGGTCCAGGACTCGCTCAAGAAGGCCATGTACGACGACCTAAATAAGCACGCAGGCCGGTGGGCTAAAGAAGTGCCTCACATTATATGGGGCCTACGGACACAGAAGAGCCGAGCTACAGGTTACACCCCGTTCTTCCTGGTTTACGGCTCCGAAGCTGTCTTACCAGCCGACCTCGCCTATGGTGCCCCGCGCATCCAGCACTATGAGGAAGGAGGAGCAGAAACAAGCCAGTAGTTTGACATTGACAGCGTAGAAGAGCATCGACTCGCTGCCATGATCCAGCATGCCCGGCACGAGCAACAAGTATGACGGTACCATGACAAGAACGTCCGGAAAAGATCCCTAAACGTTGGCGACCTGGTCCTGCACTGAGTTATGTCCAGCAAAGGCTAGCACAAGCTGTCGGCCCCCTAGGAAGGCCCCTTCATCGTCAAGGAAGTGGTCTCGCCAGGAACATACCGCCTCCAGTGGGCCAATGGTGACCCCGTCCTGAACGTGTGGAACATACAGCACCTTGCAAAGTTCTACCCCTAGATGTCCTCAAAGCTATGTATTCTTCCTCTGATATTAATAAAAGTGTCTTTTTCCTTGCTAATGACTCCGGGTCAAAAGGCCGGCCATTCACTTTTCAACCGACATCCAACTGAGAGTCTTCGCTGACCCAAACAAATCTATCACGATCACAGGGAGAGTCTCCGCCGACTCCGACTTCCGAAGTCCTTGCCCGATCCCAAGTTCCCCCCCGGCGATAGCCGAGCTAACCCGGACGGTCCGAGTCCCCAACCGTGAACCTTGAGCTCCGCGCTCAACCCGCGTGCTACCAGCGAGTAAGCCTTCCAGTTTAGCGTTGCTTAGTGGTAAGCTGTCCTCTCCGTGAACAGTGGTCAATGAGATAAAAGGGCACTTAAATGGCACAAGGCAGTGGCCGATCGGGCGACGCAAAGCCCTAGTCGGCAGGGAAAAGGGTCCACATCTCATTTCACTCACACAGCACACAATGCTCCAATAGATCAAATTCTGATGTACTTATACTATATTATAAAGCACTGCTTACATCCGTAACCGTCACTTTATAGGCCAATCTCCTTCGCTACAGCCTCCGCCAGGGGCGTGCACTCCTCTACTAAGTCGTCGAACTGCTCGTCGGAGACCCCGTCAGGAAGGCCATCGCTGATTGGAGCAAGATCGAGCGACGAGAAGTGCGCTCGGATCAACGCCAAAATCTGACTACCACAGCCGACTGCGGTTTCCCGCACTAGCTGCGCTGCCCGCGTAGGGCCGGCCCGGAGCCTTTGAATCAGCGTCAAAGCCCCCGGGCCCGACTCGGCAGGGACCAGCGAATTGGCGTTGAACTCAGCCGCCTGCCACAATTCCAGGAGCTCGGATCGAACGCCTGCAAAAGAAGTTTCTAAGCATACTGGCCATCAAGAACAGCAGCTAACACCACAAGCGGCACTCACCATGCATGCCCAGGTCATGCTGATCCTTCAAGTTTTGGTTGGCTTCCACCAAGCACTCGGATTCGGCCTTAAAGCGCTTATTCGCTTCCTTTAGTGCGCCAACCTCCTCCTCGAGCTTCCACTTGGCCCCGAACAGTTTCTCCACCTTTCCTTGGAGAACCTTCTCCTTCTCCGTATCTGCAAGGAATCATCATCAGCACAAATACCCGGCTTGGGAGCTGCCCTGGCGCATCACAGGAACCTACCTTCTGTTAGGATCTTCATATCATTCATCAGCTCCTCGTTGAGCTTGACGAGGTCAGCCATCTCCCTCTCCCTCTTCATCAGGTACTCCTTGGACTTGTTAGCATCCTGGACTCGCTCCTCCTGAATCCTGGTCAAGGTCCGGCGGTCCTCGAGGGCCCGCTGCTTGAAGAGAAGGTATTTTACAGACCGAGCCATGAAACCTTGCTCAACAATAGAAAAGGGTCAACCGCTGCAAGGGCAACAGCGCTCATGAAGTTCGAGATGCCATACCTTGATGATGCAGTCCAGCACGCCAGCCACGTTCTGCAGCTTCCAAAGCTCGCTCTCATGGTCGGCGATGTTGAGTTCCAGAGCACGCTCAGGAGTTAGCACTAATGCGCTCGGCCCAGCACTGAGCCCGGTCACAGCGGCCTCGACTCTGGGCGCCATGACAGTGCCAGTCCCGGCGCTCAGCTACTCCCCGAGCAGGTGATCATCATCATCATCAAGAGGAGGAGGCCCACTGACCGGGTCTTCCACGCCGGTTACCTTGCCTGAGTCCCCGTCTATGGCTCCCATCTCAGGTAGCACCACCTGCCTGTCGGCGGCCGGGGGGCTCGCCTCCAAAGAGATGTGCGGTGGACCGGTGGCCGCTCCTGGTCCTCGGCCAAGGAGCTACTCGGCCTTTGCTCCGGCATGCCTTTTTCGACGCCAAGCCTCATGGCTGTGACAGGCGGCTGAACCAGTGTTGCCTTGTCACCAAATCCCGGGAATGACACTAGGCCAGCCCCACCACCATGACTCCCGAGCCTACATTCAAAACAGACATAGCATAAATACGACAATCCAGGCAACGGTCAAGGCATATCAGCAACCTACCCGCTCTTTCGAGGACGTTTGAACTCGATCCTCTTCAGAAGCCCAGGCGGTGTCGAACTGGGCGCCAGAAGTGACTCCGGCTGTCCCGGCGGCTGCACGTAGAGGGTCTCCTGACCACCAGCATCGGTCCGAGGCGAATCCCCCAAGTCTGGGCTCGAGGGGGACCCGTCGGCTTCCTCCTTGGCTTTGCTCACTAAGGATATCAGCCTCTTCTTCCTCTTTGCCTGGGATCGGCCTGTGTAGCCTGCCCCAGCTTGGGCAGCTGCCTCGGAGATGAAACCCCACCGGCCGACCTCGTCGACCTCGACATCGTCACCTTGCGCACAGCTGTGTGCCTTGGCTTCCCTGCACCAATGACGGTCGCCAGGGTTACCTGATCATCATCTGACTCCTTCAGGGGAGCCGGAATCAAGTCGCCAGCCTTCCATTCAGCTGGTTCCTCATCCACCACTTGAGGCATCCGGGACGCCTCCTCCGCTGTCATAAGCTTCTCTAGCCGAACGCTATCCTTGGGCAATGGAGCTGGACAAAAATACTTCGCCACATGTTCCTATAGGACAATCAACACAGCAATTCAGGCTCGCATACGAAGAACCATATATCCAGCATCAAGCTACAAAAGTCGTACGGGAATCAAACACTTACCGGCGGCAGTGGGTTTTGCAATAAGAAGGGCACAGGTGCACCCTGGTTATAGATTTCCCCCCGCATAAAGCTCGAGACCCTCTCCTTGGTCTCGGGGATGGACACGGACCGAACTTGTTCTCGAGTCGGATCCTTGGCGCCCGAGAATTCATACCCAGGGTGAACCCGGTCCTTGATAGGTTGTGTCAGGCGCTGGATGAAGGAAATCATAATGGCCGCTGCAGTCAATTTCCTCTCTTTCGCCTCGGCTATCAGCTGCAATAGCTCCTCAACCTCCTGCAGATCCTTGCCCTCAGGAAGTGACTCCCAATCTTTGATCTTCTTCGGACGATGGCCAGTCCGGGTCGGCAGGGCCGGAGGATGATTTGCGACATAAAACTAATCTGATCGCCATCCCTTGTTGGAGTCATTCATGTCTAGCACAAAGTACCTTTTGGACATACCAGGCCTCAAAGAAAATTCTGCCCCACCAGTGATCCGGGCCGGGCCTTTACCGGCATCCTCTCAAATTACCTTCATGCGGTACAGCCGCCGCCACAAATTGAAGTGCGACGGAATTCCTAGGAAGGCCTCACACAGATGAATGAAGACCGAGATTGCAAGGATTGAGGTTGGATTTAGATGGGTAAGCTCAATACCGTAGTAATGCAGCAGACCCCGGAAGAAGTCCCTAGTGGGCAATCCGAAGCCACGCTCGAAGAATGACATGAATACGACGGTGTCCGTTTCCGAGCGCTCCCACGGCCGTGCGTCGTCCCCAGGAGGCCGCCACAGTAGCTCCTCTTTGGGCCCCAGTACACCTCGCCGAACCATGTCTTGAAGCTTCCCTTCAGTCATGGATGACTGGCCCCAAGCAGGTTCCTGGGGCGGCACTTCCCCAGGCACGAAGGTCAGTTCCACGACCCCGACGGCCGACGTAATCGCCTTCGCCGTGGCATCCGTCCCGGCGGCGACCGCCGGCCTTGCAGCGGAGCCATCCCCACCAACGGCGGCATCTCCTGCAGCCTCTGATTGGACCGCGGTGGATGTCACCATCTTCCCCGCATCGGCCTCCCCGCGACCCACAGAGACGCCCGCATCCGCCGCCCTCGTCAGCGGCAGCACCTCCTCCTCCGATGTTGGCGCCTTCAACGAAGCCTTCGGGTCTGTCATCTTCGCTCCCAATTCGCTGGCGCAACAAAGGCTGAGTTGCGGCAGTGGTGGTGGAAGAATTCCGGTGGTGGCGAGTGTGCTATGGCTGAATCGAACTCACGGTGGCGCTAAGCGGCGGCGGAGGGCGGAACAACTCAGATTTGGGAATGACAGTGGTAAAAAACCGCCAGCGACCGATTTGATTTATCCCCCCTTCGCCGATTCAAATTACCCTAACGGCGCCATGACTAACAGACGGAATATGCGGTGATTCCGTTAATTACGGGCCAATGGCACTCCGCGTGCCAACGGCTCTTTGCCTAAGGAACTCGGCTAGCCCCGACGCGTGGGGACTCGGTGCTAAGACTCTGGTCAACGGGTCTCCGCGACTCGGCCAGCCCCGACGGTCGGGGACTCGGCGCTTCGACTCCGGTCAATGGGTCTCCACGACTCGGCCAGCCCCGACGGTCGGAGACTCGGCGCTTCGACTCCGGTCAACGGGTCTCCGCGACTCGGCCATCCCTGACGCGCGGGGACTCGGCGCTACGACTCCGGTCAACGGGTCTCCGTGACTTGGCCAGCCCCGACGCTCGGGGACTCAGCGCTACGACTCCGGTCAATAGGTCTTTGTGACTCGGCCAGCCCTGACGCTCGGGGACTCGGCGCTTCGACTCTGGTCAATGGGTCTCCGTGACTCGGCCAGCCCCGATGCTCGGGGACTCGGCGCTCTGACTCCGGTCAATGGGTCCCGCGACTCGGCCAGCCCCGACGCTCGGGGACTCGGCGCTTTGACTCCGGTCAATGGGTCTCCGCGACTCGGCCAGCCCCAACGCTCGGGGACTCGGCGCTTCGACTCCGGTCAATGGGTCTCCGCGACTGGGCTAGCCCCGAGGCTCGGGGACTCGGCGCTTCGACTCCGGTCAATGGGTCTCCGCACTCGGCCAGCCCTGACGCCCGGGGACTCGGCGCTTCGACTCCAGTCAATGGGTTTCAGCGACTCGGCCAGCCCCGACATTCGGGGACTCGGCGCTTCGACTCCGGTCAACGGGTCTCCGCGACTCGGCCAGCCCCGACGCTCGGGGACTTGGCGCTACGGCTCCGGTCAACGGGTCTCCGCGACTCAGCCAGCCCCGACGCTCGAGGCCCTGGGGCTACGAACCTAGTTAGGAACCTACGTTGCCAAGATGGCCCTCGGGCCAGGGATAACAGAAATCATACTTGAATCCAGGCTATAGCAAGAAGATTCTTCAACAAACTATACAATTTCAAAGAAGAGCCGGCCACGGGCCGGTTACAAGGACCAAAAGCAATAACCGTCAAGATGACGGCTTGGGGCACTCGCCGTGGCGTGGATTGGTGCATACGCAGCAAGCTTCGTCCACATGGGCTCATCACAAGCTCTCTTGTAGCACCATGGCGACCGACGACGGGTTAACCCCACTTGAGGGTTGTGTGCGAATGCCTCCGGGTTTTCCTTGGCTCTACAAGCATTTCACCCTAGAAGGCCCTCGGCCCAAGGCAATGCTAGGAGAGAATGGGAAAGCATGCAGACGCTCATCAACACCTCAAGATCTTCGCAAGCACTCTTCTAGCACCAAGCTCTCAAGTCCCCACGGTTTCTCCTCGGAGGATGAACCCAACAACAAGTCCCCAACATGTTTACTAAGTGGTCGCTCTGCTTCTCTTCCGATAAGTTCAAGGTCCTGAACCTCTGCACCTATTTATAGCCTCGTGCTAACTATTCCCATGTGACCTCGGTTGCACTATTCGGCACGTGAGCTCTGCGTTGCGCAGCCCTTCTCCCCGAGGCGTTCAGTCCGCCCTTAATGCCTTCAACAGTCTTTGATCACGGGTGCGCTCTGTGCGCTCACATGGATACTGTTGTTGTCACGACGCGCTCAGACACTCGTGGCGATCTTATCTTTTAGGCGGGCTGCCTGCCTCGGCGTTTGGCGTTCAATCCTTTTTTTGACCATTCGCCCGACTTTTCTAGTCGGCCCAATGCTCGGGGACTACTCCATATGGAGAGCTCATTGCATCGCTCTCCATATGCCCCATCAGGATGTGTCACTTTCTCAATGTGGCGCAGTTCCTCCCGGTGTCCGACACGGCCACAACTTGGCACTACGTCACTCGGGGCTTTACCCCCAGTTTCACCTAGGGTCATCCCCGATGACCTACGGTTTGTTCTTTTTTCAGCACCGCCCACCCTTGTGTCGGCCTGTCGACCAAGACGCTTCAGCCAACTACGGAGGCTTCATTCCTTCATCAGCAGTCCACCATGTGCCTGCACGTTACTCAAGGACTTGTGGGATATGGGTACCCCTGGGCCCACTACCGACTGGGTAGACAGTCGGCCAGGGCCCACATCTGACAATGATGTGGGCCGACCCCGGCCGGCCCATGAGGATCTCCGGACTTGACAGACAAGATTGATGAAGACTTAGCCCGCAAGGCATGAGGCGAGGTACTCGGATCTTGCCCGAGGATCACGGAGATTATGTTACAACTGACTCGGATTAGTTTCCTAGTTAGAGCCGGATGCAATTAGAGATAACTGACTTGTAAACCCTAGGCCGTCAGCCTATATAAGGCGGCCTAGAACAACCCCTTATCTCATCTTAATCTATTCCTCATTCGCTTATTGTAACCACGAACTCTCCGTTGTTCTCTAGAACCTCACCGAGCAGAGCGATACAACACCACCGAGCACAGGACGTAGGGTATTATACCTCCGGGTAGCCCAAACCTGTATAATCCCTGTGTCCCTGTGTTACCTCGAGTTCCCTAGCCTCGTGATTGCCCTTTGCCTACAAATCAACCATCTGGGTACCCCCGGGTGGACTGCCGGATGAGAACTCTGACACTTGGTCAGGCCAAGATCAATGAATCCATCTTAAAAAGGCTTGCTGCTAGCGATAAGGCTCTGGAGGGCATAAATTCTAAGATAGAAAGTTTGTCCTCCACCTTCCAGAGCCAGTTGAGCTTTAAAAAGGTGCTAGAAACCTAGTTAGCTCAGCTAGCCGCTGCTGTTCCTTCTGGAGACAAGGAACGAATTCCCGGGCAACCGGATTCTTCCTTTGAGAATGTAAAGGATGTTTCCACGCGGAGCGGTAAAGCTACTCGAGATCCAGTTCCACCTAACCATGCAGGAAAGACAGCTGCGCCGAGGAAGGAGACTCCAACAGAGGAAGAAGAGCCTGAAGCTAAGCTGGCACCAGCAGGAAGAACTGCGCCGCACGAGTTCTACGACACCAACTTCCTGCCGTTCCCTCAACGCCAAAAGAAGCCATCGATGGATGAGCAATTCGCCAGGTTCGTAGAGGTCATTCAAAAACTAAATATACATGTGCCGCTGCTGGATGCTATACAGGTGCCGACCTATGCCAAGTACTTGAAGGACATATTGAACAACAAATGTCCACTTCCAAGTACGGAGGTCGTAAAGTTAATTGAGGAGTGCAGCGCAGCCATCTTGAACAAGGTCCCAGAAAAGAAGAAGGACCTGGGTGCCCGACCGTAACATGTACCATCGGGACCCAGCGCCTCGAGCACACACTCTGTGACTTAGGGGCAAGCGTTAGCGTCATGCCAATGGTAGTCGTTGACCGCCTTAACTATACTACCTTGTCTCCTACTCCCATGAGACTGCAGCCGGCCGACTCCACGGTCCGCTACCCAGAGGGGATAGCCGAGGACATTCCGGTGCGCATCCGGGATTGCTTCGTCCCTGTCGACTTCGTGGTGCTGGACATGGACGTGAGCAATGACTCGTCGCTCATCCTTGGGCAACCCTTCTTGAGCACTGCAGACGCTCACATAAATGTGGGCGCTGGAGAAATCCAGCTCTATATTAATGGAAAGAAGGAGAAGTTGAAGTTCAGGCTGAAGGTGGAGCAATGCTCCATGATCAAAATCAAGTATGGGAGGAGCAGTCAAAACGTGAAGGAGGTGGAGGTCACACCTCCAGAAAAGGACAGCTTGATAAAATTCATGGAGAAGTTCTGGGAAAAGGATTTTCCCATCTGGTATCATGCAAAGAACAAAAGCCTATATGAGGTGCGAAAGCATAGGCAAAGAAAACACCGGATCAAGCTGCCGACCACCAGAAGAAGGTAAAACAGGTATGGCGGGTTAAATCATCTGTATCCTCATCTCCAGGGTCAAATGCTGCTTCTACAAGCTAATCAAACAAAGGAGACGTCATCACTCGACGATGTAAAACACGAGTCCTGCGCTGACAGGTTCATCGGTGTCAACAAAATAGCTTGGGGGAGGACCCCCAATCAGGTAAGTTCAGGTAAGCATTTATGAATAAATTTTTCTTTCAAATAAAGTTAGTAAATGAGAGCTATCTAGGTTAGTCTCTTAATGTTATAAGTTTATGCTTAAGTCTTTATTTTGGATATGATGAATAGTTGCTATTATTTCTCTCTTGTACCTATGTTTCAACCTGTTTTCCTCCTAAGCTTTGAGTTTGCTGGCTGAGCATGATCTTTTCTGTTATCTTGTCTATCTGTGGATAGCATATGCAAGCTCTAGTCTAGGTTGTTGTTGGCTATGATATAATAAGACTCGAGCTACCTTAAAACTCATACCAAGTAAGACTTGATAACCGGATTTTTCTTTTAGAAAAATAAAGTAAAGAGTTCCTTATGGTGATTCAAATTCCTACCAAAGCCCATATTGTTTAAACCCCTACAAAAGCTACTTGCTGTTGTAATGAATTTGGTCAAGGTCATTATGATTCTTAGAGACCTACTTCATGCTTTTAAAGCCAAGATCACGCACACGCCACTATATACATGTTACACTTCTACTATGGAATTAAACAAGACTCCCATCCACCAAATAAAATCTCTACAGAAAGTATGGTACTCTTCCCCAGAATTTTACTACAAAGAGAGGCATAGGCTATCGAAAAAAAAATGTGGACACATGAAGGTCCAAGTATGTAAAAAAAAGAGAAGAGAGCACATGAAGGCTCTCTGTTCAAAAAGAAGAGCCATGTCTCTAAAAGCAACTCTCATAAGGGAAGAGGAACTTGCAAAAAGGGAGCTATCATTCATCATGCCATCCACACACGTGCACATCTTGGTTTGAGAGTATGACTTACTTCTCTTTGAATTCTAGTTTTCACTTTACAATATGTGCAATGCAAGTAAGCTACAAAACTCTCCTAGCACAAACTCCACTTCAATGAGTGAAATGAGAGTTGAGAGAGGATCTTGGTAAGAAAATACACCTTGAGTGACTCGAGAGTACCACCTAAGGAACTCTACCTTTTTGAAAAACTCCAAAACCTCCGGTTTGATAGTCAAGCAAGGTAGAAGGCAAGGTGCTTAGTCTAAGTCGTTCTGGCTACCAACCGCCCAAGACAAGGAGAAGCTACAAGCCCCATAAGAGGCCAAGGTAATAAGGGAAGTTTATTTTACCAGCTTATTCAATTCTTGGTTGAATATCTTGCTGAACCACTGGTACTTTTGAGGAGTACTGAGGAAGCAACCCCTGATCCACTGAGCCTAAAGTTCTAGTCTTTGCTCGGGACGAGCAAAGGGCTAAGCTTGGGGGAGTTGTTGACGGCCCTTATAACGAAAATCCGACCATCAATAGGTTCAGAAAGACAATAAGATAAAAGCATAACTTGGACATTTGTATTCAAATAATATTTATGCATGCATATATAGAATATATTTGAGTACAGGAACTACTGTGCAAAAGATGGAGGAAAATGGGCCCAGGCCCAGGTCAGCCGACCTGGTTACGTCGGGCGACCTGGCCTGGCACCCATTTGACCCAAACCTTCCTGTAGGCAAAGAAGCACACAAGGAGATGATCATGAGCGCTGAATAGAGGTCGGTTGAAGTCAAGGGTGAGGGATGAGCCACGTGTCATTCCTACGGATTGAAGGGCCCACACCTCAACTCAAATGCACGCAAAACGAGTATACCCACCTGGAACCGTCATAAGGACCCACATGGCAGTCTACCAGAGAAGAGTGGGGCCGAAAGGCGGCGGACCCAGGTTGGCCAACCTGGCTAGGTCGGCCGACCTAGCCCTGCGGCCGTTTCGCCCGTCCCTTGACCAGTACCTGTAAACTGCCATTAGGAGTCCATTTCAGCCATGCAATGCTCAAGGCGGTGCATCCAAGGGTCGGCCAACGCGCCCACTTCGGCCGACCTGGGCCCATAGCCTACCGGCCTCGACCGCCTCTGGCTGATCCTCCACCGCCTATGGATGCTATAAATACTTGCAAGGGGCGCCGTACTCAACGGACACGAGAAAAAGATCTCTCTTTTGCTACAAGCTTAGTCTTAGTCTTAGTAGTGATAGTTCTAGTAGTAGATCTTCTGAAGGGCTTCCGGAGGAGTCTTGGTAAGTTCTACAGTTCAGCTTTTGTATCTCTTTACTTACTTGTAATACTCTAAGCTTAATGGAAGTATCTTCATACTTATGTTGTATGCATCAATTGTACTTCATCTACTTTGTATATACTTCTTATGTCTTGCACCTTATTCAAGTTGACGTATACTATGACATGGGCTCAATGTGCCTCATGGTTGCTCTATTTATTAACGTGATAGATAGAGTTGTATTACATATTGCAAACATGGTGTTTGGAATATGGGATACTATTGAGGGTATCGCTACCCCACAGATTAGTAGAGGTCCGCAGCAGGTGGTGACAGCCCTGTCCATCCTTTGTAATCCTCCATGTTCGGGAGATGATATTAGGCCTTTATGATAAGACGTCCTCCTGTCGTCCCTTGATGAGGGAACCACTGGACACCTCGATATGTCCTCTTGCATATGTCAATTGTATGAGCTTGTATAGGACAATGTTGTATATCCAAGTGCCATTTGTATGATGCTAATGAACCCTTTGTAATCTTTACTAATGTTCTATGACTAACTAAGACTACCATAATGATGAGCAATGAACTTCTGTGTGTCACATTACCCTTACACTTCCATATCATTTACACCCTGTCTATATTATGGTAGATTAATGTTGTTGTAAGTAAATACATTGGATGACACCTCTCTTTAACTAAATGCTTTCCCTGCGGATAAACAAATAACGATACTCTGCAATACTCCCGGGTGAAATGCTACAACGTACTTCTGTGCGCTTACAGAATCTCTGTAATGTCTAGATTTACATTGGGGCATCTCTAATACCATCACTAATCTAGTGGTGATGCTAAGAAATACCAATAAGCGGAAAAAATAGTTTCCCGCCTTAAGTTCTAGGTTCTTTGTAGAAAGAAACCTTTGTAATGAACTCTGAGTTAGATGTAAATACTTATGTCTTGTCGACAAGAGTACTTGTTATCTATATTTTGTGGCGCTTGATCCATCTGTGTTAAAACATACAGCTGATGGCATTGTTTTATGAATGTAGTATGTTTGAATTGTTTTTAAACAAGTCGGCATGATTCATAAACTTGTGTTTTATGCTTAATTCAGTGTAGAATATAGCATAAACAAGTATCCGAATTCCAAGCTTGATGACAATGGAATATAGACACTTTATTAACTTTTTGCATAAAGTCGAGATAAGTACATTGAGAGGACTGACTTTTATTGACTCTTAATGACTCCTAAAAAACTTTTTAAGATAAAAACACCGCAAGTGCTCGATATTCCAAGCATTGGGTACTTCTGTTCCGTCTTCCCGTTATAGTTGATAAGTACCCGGGCCAATAACCCTTGATACTATGAACGGGCCTTCCCAAGGCGAAGATAGCTTGTGCTTATCTTTTGTACTCTGAATTCTTCAGAGGACCAGATCGCCAATGTTGAACGACCTTGACTGGACGTTTTGATCATGATACCTCCTAAGATCTTGCTGGTACTTGGTTGTTTTGATCAACGCGGCTAACCTTGCTTCTTCTAGCATGTCGACATCCTCTGCTCGGCTGCCTCCTCTGAGTAGTTCTGGATTCTTGGAGCATTGTACTCGATGTCCACCAGGAGTACTACCTTAGAGCCATAGACCAGGAAGAAAGGTGATTGCCCTGTCGCACGACTACGCTAGGTTCTTAGGCCCCAGACCACGGCTGGCAATTCTTGCACCCACTTGCCATTGTACTTCTTGAGTGGTTCGTAGAGCCTTGGCTTGAGTCCTTGGAGTATGAGGCTGTTAGCTCTCTCAACTTGTCCATTGGCATGGGGGTGCGCCACCGATGTGTAGCGGACTTTGATTCCCAGACTGTCGTAAAAGTCAAAGAACTCGTCCCCTAGAAATTGGGAACCAAGATCCGTGATGACGTGATTCGGGATGCCGAAGCGGTGGGCGATGTCTTGGATGAACTCGGCCGTCTTTGGATCTGTAGCTTCGACTAGCGGCTTGACTTCAATCCACTTCGTAAATTTGTCGATTGCCACGTAGAGATATTCAAATCCCCTTGGCGCTTTCTTGAGCGGTCCGACCATATCCAGCCCACAGCAAGCGAAGGGCCAAGAGGGTGGTATGGTGTTATGGACCGTTGCGGGGACGTGAGCTTGCCAGGCGAAGAATTGGCAGCCCTGGCAAGTCCTCACAACTTCTTCTGCGTCCGCCACTACAGACGGCCAGTAGTATCCAGATCGGAAGGCCTTGCCGATGATTGTGTGATGGACGGCGTGATTACCGCAAATTCCAGCATGGATTTCTTCAAGGATCTCCCTTCTGACTTCTGGAGGTACACATTTCATCAAGACACCAGAAGATGCACCGTGTCGGAATAGGGTGGAGACGACTACTATGTAGTTCTTGCTTCATCTAATGACTTGTTATGCTTCCACCTTATCTTTGGGTTATTTCTGATGTAGGATGTACTCGATGAAGGGCTTCATCCACTCGGGTGTAATCACCATGACTTGCTGATGAGGGGGTCTTGTAGTCGGCTGTACTTCCTGCTCCCTGATGGATGGTTGTTACAGCTCTTGTACAAAAATGCCTCCCGGTACTTGAGCTCGGTGCGAACCAAGCTTGGACAGTGCATCAGCAACCATGTTGTTGTCCCTAAGGACGTGATGAAATTCGAGCCCGCGGAAGAGCTTCTCGAGCCTACGGACCTCCATGCAGTATGCGTCCATGTTCTCCTTGGTGCAATCCCAATCTCTGTTGACCTGATTGATGACTACCAAGGAGTCACCGTAGACCACCATGTGCTTGATGCCAAGGGAAGCAGCCAAGCATAGCCCGTGCAGTAGAGCCTCGTGCTCGGCTTCATTGTTGGTGGCTTTCCAAAGAATTTGGAGCACGTACTTGAGTTGGTCTCCCTTTGGAGATATGAAGAGAATGCCTGCGCCGGCTCCTTCCAGCTTCGGGCATTCTTCGGGCGTTGCTTGTTGTATCTCAGTCCATTCGGCGACGAAATTAACCAGAGCCTGAGATTTGATCGCCGCGCTTAGGACGAAATCGATGGTTGTGAAGGATGTCGCCAATCGGGAAAGATGTGACTACAGCAACTCGGTGAGCGTCGAAGTAGTGGCGCAGCTTGTGGGATGTGATCAAGATAGCATATAACAGCTTCTCGACCTGGGGGTAGCGTATTTTTGATTCTGTGAGCACCTCGCTGATGAAGTAGATGGGCCTTTGTACTTTGAATACATGGCCGGGTTCCTCCCGCTCGACTACAATTGCGGTGTTCATCACATGGGTAGTGGCTACAATGTAAAGGAGCAGTGGTTCCTGATCAGCTTGTGCAATAAGAACTGGTGGTGTTTAGAGGAAAGTTTTGAGGTCTTCATACACCGCATCAGCTTCCACAGTCCATACGAACGTATCCTGCTTCTTGCGGAGCTTGAAGAAAGGCAACTATGACACCCCTGGTGTCACTATGGTAATTAAGACCCTTAATGAACTTAATTAAACCAATCATGACATGCATCATTTCATAATTGTGTTGATTGTGCATAATTGTGTGTATGTGTTGAATTAGTCCACCAAAATAATCAAAATAGTCAAAATACAAAAATTATACCAAAATGTCACAAATAATGTCAACTATATGTTTATGAACTCAAATAAGTATGGGAAGTTCAAACAAAAATTCGAAATTCAATTTGGAAATCATTTGACCGTCATTTCATGTGTTGCGAGTTTTGCTTTTTACCCTTCTCGAGCGGCTAATATCTTTATATTCTTCCTAAACACTTGAAATTCCACCAATATAAAAGTTGGAGTACAAAGTAGCCTCTTTACAATGGTGGTGATGTGGATCAAGGAGAACTTGGTTTGGTCATTCAAAATCTTGACCAAAATCGGGTAAAAACTCTGAATTTTCAGCACTTAGGTGATTTCGGCTAGGTCTGAAAGCGTGGTTTTTGCCCATATTCTTCGCCCCGTAACTTTCAAACCGCTGCCCAAAAGGAGTGACACTCTTTGTGAGAGTTGTAGCCTAATGTACCAGCTACAACTTTTGTATTGGACGATCTCGATGTTTATATGTAAATATTAGAGAAAAAGGTCGTCGAATTTGGGCCGAAATCAATCGATTCAGACTTAGAAATTTCAGTTTGTCAGTTTGACAGCATTTTGGCTGGTTTTCTCCATGATTTATCTCTCAAACCATTGATCAAACACTATAACTCCCTTTGTAGAAGTTGTAGCCTGATGTGCCCTCTTTAACTTTCGTATTGGGCGAATCAACTTTTTATGTACAAAAAGTGGAGTTTAAGGCAGTGGAAGTTGGACCCGTGAGCTGAATTGAACTCTGAAGATTTCGGAAATTCGAATTTTTGGCTGAGAATTAGGGCCTTGCAACTTTCAAACCATTGAGCAAATGACCTAAGTTCCTTTGTAGGAATTGTAGCCCTATGAACCCTCTACAAACTTTGTATTTATTGCTCCCTAAGTTTCTACACGGAATCATGAGAGAAATCGAGAGGAAACCAGCCGCGTCACTCGGCCTAATGGACGGAATCAACAAAACATTCAGTTCGACAGAGCCAATCAGGAGACCGAAATCGACGACCTCGACGTTGTCGACGCCGCGAGTCGTGCCTCCAGCTGTCCAAACAAGTGTCCCCATCCCCGTTGGCCTTGCCAGGTGGTCCAGGCCTCGGTGGCAAGCCATCCGCGCGCGTGGAAACCGAAGTCGCCAGCTCGCCCACCTCCCTGACGGGCAGTAAAGCGCCGGGGGCCGAATTCATCCTCCCTGCTCAGCCATTCTTCAATTCCCCGCGTCCGTAGCTCCTCCACCTCGCCCTCTCCGCCCCAGGCCCTTTCCCAACCCCCGCCCTATCTCCCATTGCCGGGAATTTTAGTTTCCCCGGTCGCCATTGTTGCTGAACAAACCAAGCTCGAGCCACACGTGGACAGCCCCCTCCAGTCCCTCTCCGGCCGAGCTAGCAAGCAAAACGGATTCGCGGTGCTCCACTGAACCTCCCCAACCCTTTTCCCCCTTCTCTCCCATCCCAGGTTGGCCTCCCCGATGCCGCCCTCATTGCCGGCGAGCTACTCCAGCAGGCAGCCTGCTCTAGCCAAGAGCCGGCCGAGTCGGCCGGGGCCAGACCGCGCCCCTCCTCTGCGGCCGCCCCTCCACCGGTCAGGGCAGCCCTCAGCCCAGCAGAGAGGGCTGGCGCCAATCAAGGGGCGACCTGCCAGAGAGCCAAATCGAGCCGAGCTCGTGAACTCACGTAAGGTAGAAGAAGGGCACGGGTTAAATGAAATAGAAGTTCAGGGGGTTAAAGTTTACAGGGGCTCTTTTGTGAGAACTCAGAAATCCAGGGACTAGTTTGCAGTAGTGTTTTTCATTTTCGTAATTGTTTTTGGGTAAATAGGCTGCGACTTTAGTAAATCACTATAAATCGTAGAAAAATCGTAAAAATGCAAATCCAGTTGCATTGGAATCCTTGTGAAATTATCTTTCTAGTGATATATCATATGCATGTGTAAACTGTTGTGTGTAGATTGTATTACTTTATGTATGAATATGTGTTTGAGAGCCCGTTTGTTAATTCCTAAATGCTTTGCATGTTCAAATTGGGTGAATCCTATTATGGTGTTGCTGTACATGCTTAGTAGAGCAGATTTGAATACCTGGTGGTCAGAGTCTATGCATATTTTTGTTAGATCTAGCACATGCATGTTAATAGCTAAGATAAATATGAAAAATAGTTAACATGCTCAATAAAAGCGGTAGATTTTTCTGTAGGTTCCTGTAATGATTACTAATGCTCATAAAAATGCATGTTATCAGAATGTGTTTCTAGATTAACTTATGGTTTAATCTTGTTATCAGCCATTTAATAATGTTTAAATCACTAGAAAATGTATTTTGCTCAGAAAAATATGAATAATTCACAGTAGCATAAATTTAGGTCCAGGATACTCAAGTAAAAATCATGTGCACAAAATGACTATATAGATTTAGTTATGATTTTCTAACTGATTGTAACTTGTAGGTGTTAAAAGAAATAGAAAACAGTAGGGTAAAATGCTGTAAAATTCTTGTAAAATATGTTAGAGTAATTAGTTATAGAAAACATGCTCACCATAATTTTTGTTACTAAAAATCTTGCTGTTTGAGTTAAATGCATGAAAATAGCTAGATTAATGCGTAAAAGATAAATAGTTTCTGTACTAATAAAAATCTGAAAGTTTTATTTTACCTTGTTTAGGTGTGGATTGTTCTGTTTAGTAGTTAAAATCCCCATATAGAGTTATTTATGTTTGTAGTTTAATTTGTGTGATTAGTTAAGTAGTTAATAACCTTTGAAATGGCTAGGTGCTTTTCTTAGTTACTTAAAATGGTTTAAAATCAGAACTGAAGCTAAAATTTAAACTTGAGCTTCACCATTGTTTGCTTTGTAATTTGTTTGCGTTATTTAATTCTCGGTGAATAGCTATGTTGAGTGTATGTTTAAGTTGCTGCATTTTGATAGCTCATGCATCTGCATCACTATTTATAGATCATCTGGTAGTTGTTGGCGTACCGTACTTGAAGTGATCCGCGAGCCGTCGACCATGAAGCCGGAACTAACTGAAGCCACAGAAGACCCGGGCCAAGTTCGGAAGGGCCCAAGGCCAGCGGTGATTCAGGAAGGCAAGCCCCGGAGCATAACCCTCTGTTCAAACTAACTCTTTTACTTTGTGCTTTACATTGTGCATTTACGTTTAAGGAGTTGTTTGAAACCCTAGTTGCATGATCCCTAGGTACCTATGTCCTAATACTAGTATGTGTAGGTCGTATAGAATGCCATGCTTAATTAGGACAGGTAGAAGTCGAGTGATTGCCTTGTCACTCGCGAGATATAGGTTTTTACTTTATATCAATTCATGATGATTCGGCAAGCGGGGCTTGTGCGATATTCCTGTTTGGTTGAATGTCCCGCTTGCACAGTTGGTTGTTGGCTAAGGCATTGAGGGTGTGGCGATGTTGGTCAAGCTTTTGAAGGTACTAATCGTATGCCGGGAAATATGGTAAACTGGTAAACCTAGTACTTGATTCAAACTGACGTCTGACGGACATTTCCACTCCATTGGGCGTGGGGTGATGATGGCGAGTGTAGCAGTGGCCGTGGCACAGGTTTGCCAGGGGCACCTGGGGTCCGTTGGGGCGTGCACTCGGGTGGAGTGGTATCTGATGGTAGATGGCAGGGAGAGATGGGAACGGTTGCCTCGTGAGGTCCTGGGTGTCTCTCATAGGTCGTACGATTAGGTTGTCCCATGCATGGTTAAAATCAACTCGAGTTGTCCGTCCTTCGCGGTTACATGAAGCTGCTTGATCTCTTTTCACACATCAGTGTCTTGGGCCAATGGGTTCAGAGGTGTGGTTAGTTGAGTAATAGTGATGAATGGTTAATCAATTGTTTTTCGACATTGATGTTATTGGATAGATTGGCAAACTTAGTAATTGATAGTCACACTTTAAAACTGGGCTAAAATATTGAAAATAGGGTTCAACTTGTAGATGCTTTTTGGCAAAACAAACCCCTCAGCCATAAAGCCTTGCATGTCTAGAATTTAACCTTGTCGGGTAAGTCTTGCTGAGTATTAGTATACTCAGCCTTGCTTGTGGCTTGTTTTTCAGGTGCTACTGTGAGTGGGTTTTTGGTGTTTGAGCCGTCCTCCTCGAGCGAGGGCCGCAAAAAATGAGATCATGTGAGGGCTCTACATGGTTTCTTTTGTATCGACAATAGAACTCTTCCGCTGTTGATAACTCTGTGTTGTAACAATTCAAATTTGTGCACTGTTTTTGTAATATTATCCATATGAACCTGTGCTTTAAAATTGGTGATGAGTTGTACTGCCTGAGCTCACCTTCATGTGGGACTTACTGATATTTTGTTTCGATCGAGAATCGGTGGTTTCATCAGGACGTTACCCGACAGACTACACGATTAATTCGGTTTAAGTGTGTGGAGCACCGCTGGGAAAGTGGTCCCATGCGTTTAAGCCGGATTAATTGGGGCGGGCTGCCACAGCAACCTTCTGTCACCAAGTCTTGAGATGAATCTGTTACGGGCCGCAATACACCCTGTCCGCTTCTAGATGTCTTTAAGAGACTTGGGAGGCTTCATGGATGTAATGGCAGTGATCTTCTCGGGATTGGCCTCGATCCCACGGTGGCTGACTATGAAGCCTAGCAATTTGCCTGCGGGCATGCCAAACACAAACTTCGTTGGGTTGAGCTTCCACTAGAACTTTCTGGGATGTGAGAAAGTCTCAAACAAGTTGGCAATGAGGCTGTCCGGGTTCTTTGTCTTGACCATGATGTCATCAACGTAGGCTTCAACATTGCGGGCAATCTGAGCCTTCAAAAAACTCTGAACTGCATGCTGGTATGTTGCCCCTGCGTTCTTGAGTCCGAAGGACATTGTTGTGTAGTAGTAGGTGCCGAACGGAGTGATGAACGCCGTCTTGGTCTGGTCTTCTTCTTGCAGGCTAATTTGATGATAGCCCGAGTAGCAGTCGAGGAAACAGAGTAATGAGCATCCGGTTGTAGAGTCCACCACTTGATCGATGCGGGGTAGCCCGAAAGGATCCTTTGGGCAGTGCTTGTTCAAATCGGTGTAGTTGACACACATTCTTCATTCATTGTTGTTCTTCTTTCGCACCAAGACAGGATTAGCGAGCCAGTCAGGGTGTAACACCACTTCGATGAACCCAACTGCTAGTAGTTTCGCCAGCTCCATACGGATGGCTTCTTTCTTTTCCTAGGAGAAGAGTCACATACATTGTTTCTTTAGTATGGCAGCTAGATTGACATTAAGTTTGTGCTCAGCCAACTCCCTTGGGACTCCCGGCATGTCAAAAGGCTTCCATGAAAAGATGTCGCGGTTCTCCCATAAGAAGCTGGTAAGTGTGCTTTCCTATTTGATGGACAGGTCAGCGCCGATCAGCGCCGTCTTGGAGGGGTCACCCGTCCCTAGGTCGATCGTCTTGATTGAAACTTCCTGGGAGGGCTTCATAGTTGACGTGGCTGGCTTTTTCGTTGGGATGTCCAACTCTGCCTCACCGAGTTGTTTTGACATTACTGCTACAATTGCTGCCTGGCTCGGTTGCTGCAGACTTGCGGCAATCGTCACTACCTCGGTGTCGCAATCGTAGGAGGTCTTCAGGTCGCCCTTCAGGGAGAGGATCCCTTTAGGGCCTGGCATCTTCAGGATAAGGTACATGTATTGCGGTATCGCCATGAATTTCGTCAGAGCGGGTCTCCCCAAGATGGCGTGGTACAAAGATTTGAAGTCGGCGACCTCGAATGTAATGTACTCGGTCCTGTAATTAACCTCGGTACCAAATGTAACTGGAAGTGATACCTGGCCAAGGGGTATGGCAGTGTTGCCTAGAACAATGCCATAGAAGGGTGAATCAATGGGCTTGAGGAGGTTGGAGATGTCCAAGCCCATCTTCTTCAGTGTTTTGGCGAAAAGGATATTGAGTCCGCTTCCGCCGTCGATCAGCGTTCTTGTAAGCTGCGCACCTGCCACCACCGAGTCGAGTACTAGGTGGGGATGGCTGGCTCGATGCACCCGATTTCGCGATGAATTAGCTTTTCTTGCGCTTCGAGTCCGTTTGAGCAATTCCTCCAAAGATGACGTTGACCACCTTGTTGGCTTGTTGATAGCTGGTGTCCTTGTCACCCTTGCCTCCTCCGTTGTTGTCAGTGTCGTCGGGCTTGGGAGCGCCTTCTGAGTCGAAGGCTTTCTTGAGCCCGATGCACTCACTGCTGGAATGTTTGTCCTTTGGATGGAAAGGACATTCCTTGTCTACTAGTTTCTCGAACTTTTTGCGGGAGGGGGATTTCTCAGCAACGTTGACTGAATCCTCGAGCTTGCGTTTCTTGTCATTGAAGTTGCGCTTGCCACTGTTCTCAACCTGCTTGCCTTTGTTGCGGTCATTATTGTTGTTGTGGTCGCCTCCCGACTTGTTTCGGTTGAACCTCTCACGTTGCATGTCTTCAGCATCGGCCCAGCAATTGATGAGGTCGCGCATGGCTTCCAGTGTCTTTGGCCTATTCCTCCCGAAGTCGAGATGCAGCGTGGGATCGGTGAGACCACTGTGGAAGCAGTCGATGACGTCTTGGTCGGAGAGCCCTACACATGTTGCACACTTCTCCCAGAATCGGCTGTTGTAGCTTCGGAGGTACTCGTTTTGGCCATGTTTGCACTGGGCGAGGTCAAAGAGAGTACCCGGATTCCGCCATGAGCCTTGGAAGTTGTTGATGAAGACCTTGCAAATTTCTTCCCAGGAGTCGATGGAGCCAGGTTTTAGTCCTTCCAACCAAGTCAGCGGAGCTTGATCGAGGACTACTGGGAAATAGGTGCACATGGCGTCGGTGTCGCCCTTCGCCGCCTTGATCGCCGAGTAGTAGATGCGGAGCCACTGCTTGGGATCGCATTTCCCGTTGTATCTTTCGATGCTGGCCAATTTGAACTTTTCGGGCCAGCAGTGGCTTGGAGGCGGTTTGAAAAAACCAAGAACCCTTCGTACTTGCCAAGGTTATGATGGCCTTGGCCTGGAGGCCCGTAGATCTTGTCATACTCCTGGCGTCATCTACGTTCTTCTTTTTTGCGGTCACGAGCTCGTGCGGAGATGACGGTGCGTGTATCTTTGCTCTGCAGCTGGTGTCGCAGATCCCTGTCGTCGTCCCGGTAGTTGCGGCATCCACCTCTGTCCCTATTGCCGCCGTGTCCGCGATTGTGACTTTGTTTAGCAACGTGGTGGCTAGGTCCGGCGCCGTGGTTTCTACCTCCAGCGCTGAGTACCATGCCGCCCGTGTTGTCGAGTTCTCGATGGTCTCTGCTTGGGTGGTGAGATGGATTGCCGCGGTTTCCTGCATCAGGGTTGCGACTGCTTGCTTGGCGACTTGCTGTCCTGGACTTAGCGATGGTTCCGGCAGGGCACATTGCATCATGCTGAATTGCCGCTGTCTCGAGCATCGTCATCATCCTTTGGATTTCCGGGGTCTGGGCCATGATTTCAAGTCCCGCTGCAACAGCCAAGATGTTGGCTGCAGTGTTGGCGTAGACATCCTGACCAGCGACTTGCACAAATCGTTCTTCAAGATTCTGCGGAGGGATTCTGCTGTTGAGTCGGTGACGACGCTCTGCACGAGCAACATTACATTGCTTATGTCTTTCTCCATCATCTGCAGCTTCATTCTCCATAGTTCTTGCTTCGTCTAATGACTTGTTCTTCGTTGCCGATGATCACCATGGCTTGACACCCCGGTGAGAAGCTTCCTGTGCTTGAAGTTGCTGGGACTGTGGAGTCGCGTTCTCCTAAGGAGTCCAAGGTTTCGCCGTATTGGAAAGGTAATGGATCAATGCACGCTATGATGCGAGACATGTCCAAGTCTTCTTGAGGTGAAGCTCCCAACTTTGGTTTGCGTCCCGGCTAGTGGACGAATCTTCCTTTAGGAGTTGCGGTGATAACAAGTTCGACTTGTTTCCCGCCCAGGGGGAGTTCGTCGAATTCGACCAGAGAGCGGAGCTGCTTTGATGACGCCGCCTGGTAAACGGAGGCTGTTCCCGCGAGACCAAATGGAATCTAGCTCGGGGTATTGACCTCACACCTAGCAGTGGCTGAGCTCCTCTTCATCTGGGTCATGGATCGATTGGATTTCGGCAATGCCGATGGTTTCGAAACCGACTCGGACTGCCTAGCCCACTTTGGAAAATTCTCAGTCCGAGTTGAATTCAAATTGAGGCTTGGAGTTCCCCGAGTCTGAGTTGAGGTCGGGCTCGGGAGCACGATCTCATCGAGCTTGTCGGCGAGTTGCTCTGGAATCGTCGGCTTGAGGACGCAATCGAAATTGCCCGCGCCGTCTGCCGTGCAGATCCAGGAGCCAAAGACAAAGGTGGCGCCCTTCTCGAACACCATGTCACCGTCGTAGGAGATGATGACTGATGCCATCGAGCTTGCTTGGCGATTCTCGACGAGCGCCCCTTCCTGGCGCACAAGCTGTTGGTTTTTTATACCAGCTAGCCAACTATAGGGAGTCCCTGAGTAGTCGAGTTGTTCACAAGGGCCTCGCCGGAACCAGAAGCACGATGGTGAACGCGAGATGATTTAGACAAGTTCAGGCCACCTCGAGAGAGAGCGTAATACCCTACATCCTGTATGGTGGATCGCTTCATATTGATGGTTATGATTTTACAAGGGGTCCCTGCCTCACCTTATATACTCGAGAGACAGGGTCTTACAAGGCAAATAATACAGATTCCTAGTCGGATACTATACACAGAGTCCTAACATGAGTAGGCCGGTTTGTTTCCTAGTAGCCGACTAGTTCCCTTAACCTGTACGTCTTTTCCTAGTATCTGTCAGAGTTGCTGGCCCAATTCACTCTTGGGCCTTCGGTCCACACGGAGTCCCATGGATCTTGGTCTGTTAAGCAGCGCGCTCGTGGTCGGGTAGATAGTGGAGGGGGTCCTTACCGAGGACCCTGGCTTTACGAAGGCTCGGCCGGCCCGATGGAATGGGCAGCCAGTGACATGGAGGGCTCCCTGAGCCCTTTAGAGGAGGAGATGGAAGACCCGGCGCCGAGGCCTCAGCGACGGGTTGTCGGGAAACGGGGAAAAAAGGTTTCCGTGGTGGAGGGCCTGTCCGCTTCATCAGAGGAGGTCAGCCGTGATGGGACACGCGTCGAAGAGGAGACCCCGTCAGTCCAGGTGGCCGTTCGGCTGATGCCGCCGTGACCAATGCGGAGGAGCACCTTGAACCAGTCGCCGCAGGTGGCCAGGTCGTGGAGTCGGTCGGCGACGATTGACCCGGCAATGGAAGAGCAGCGGGTGGCCCACGCCCTTGGCATCTCCATGGATGAGAAGCAGTGATCGTGAAGGAGGTTGAGGTGGAATGATGAGGACATCACTCCTTCGGGTGCACACAACACTTCTCCGATGGACATTCAAGGTCCAATCACTAGAGCTCGCGCGCGACAATTGAATCTAGAGGTGAGCTCGTTCCTAAGCACTTTCTTTTATGAATTTGAGAATCGATAGCTACTTAGTGATTATATTGTGATTAGGAACCAAGGAGAGGACCAAGGGATGCATGGAGAGGAGCTTGGAGGCATGGATAACCAGCAAGGGTCGACCAAGACACGTGGAGGCCCAATACAACTCTACTTCAGGTCCATCTCGGAGTCCAGGAGCAGTCTGTCTTTGATTGGATGCCCAGGCCACATACAGAGTCCGATTTCGACGTTCTATATATGGATGGAAAGATAATTTGATAGAGCTTCCAATGGAATTGGTCCCACATCCAAATTCCTTCGGAGTCAAAAGTAATCATCAAAACAATTGGACGCCCAGAATCTATCCTGGCGCTGCGTCTCCATATTTTAGCCTTTGGGCTGTGTATCATGTGAGAGCCCATTAGGGGCACATCCAGGGGGTCTCCCACGACCCTAACCTCTATATTTCAGTAGCCGCCGCCCAAGTTAGGGTTTGGGTTTTGCTTAGATTATTCTGTCAAGAACAGTTTCGCCGTTCATCGGTTTGTGAGACCCCAACTTCGTGAGTTTAATCATACATCTGCAATTTGGTTGCATTCTTTCTTGTTCTTGCTTGTGTTCTTCAATTTGTAGGCAAGGATTAGCCTTCTTGGCGAGGTCAACCATGCGTCGCTGGTCGATAACCTGAGGAGACATGGTGCTGCGATTGCGGGGTTCGGAACGTGTTGTTCAGAAGCCGGATCGATTTGTGTTGCGACTACACCAAATCGAGAGTTATCAGAACCTTTCGGAAGATCGGGAACCCTAGTTCACATCAAGTGGTAATCAGAGCTTCAGGTATACTATCAGGTTCACCCTTACCCTAGTTAGATTTATTTTTGCCTTCATCCTAGAGTCCACAGAAAAGCCACAAAAAAAAATTTCCCCGTCCCAAACTATGTTTAGCCTTTTTCATAATTCTGTCTCAGAGTCCGTAGTGTTGAGTTTGTGTCCTAGTTTGTGTCTTTGTTGCTGGTTTAGTTCGTGTTTTAGTTCGGTTGTGTGATCCCATATTCCGCTGCCATCATCCCACAATTTTTCCCCCACCCGATTCGCATCCGACTCCGATTCAACCATCACAAAACCTAATTCGGAGGGTCCTCCTTGCAATAGGCATAACTTTTCGCTTGGAACTCCGATTGAGGCGTTCTTTTTTTTCTGGAAAGCTCTCGAAATTTTGCACATACGATTCAAAAAATTCAAAAAAATCAGGAAGGGAGTCGACTCAAGCTCAGAAGTTCCAGCACCAGTTTTTTGAGAAGGCTCGTGATTTTCTATAGATCACATCTTACATCGGTTTGAGCTGATACTTGATGGTGTTCCTATTCTTGTGCTCTTAGCCGAGAAAAATATCAAAAAATAAAAGGAAAAAATATAAAAATTCTGATTTCTACTAGTGCTAAAAGATGAAATAGCAGGAGGCCTAGAAAGGATACACTTGCTGTTTTGGTTTGTGCTGCTGGATACTTGCTGATATTGTCATTGTTGCTAATCATAATCATCCTTGTTCCTTTCTTGTTGACACTACTGTTCTTAGAACACGAGTAGACCAGCAACTAAGGACAAGTAGCTTTGGACATTTATTCAGCATTACTATCTGTTATTGAATTGTGTTCCACTCACATATTTGGCCTTCCTATAGCTCCACATACTACTTCTGGACAGCAGGTTTTTGACCCTTGCAGTCGTGGCCTACGCCTTTTATGTGTCCTTTGCCTTGCTGGCAAGAACCTTGTAAAAGCTTGGTAAGGTGTTTCCTTTTGCTGTGTTTGATTGAGAGGCACCACTACACCTGAGTAGTACATTATTAGGGATAACCTTCACCATTTGTTCCTGTTTTGGTGTCTACAATGGCAGGTGACGATGAAAATAACACTCCCAAGGACTTCAACGAGTGTGTGAGTCAAGGGCAACTACAAGCTGCCATCGAGGAGGGGCAGAAGGTGATGACAGAGACGATCACACAGGCAATCACCACCACGATCAGAGACCTCAAGCTCCCTGACATCATTGAGAGGTTGGACAAACGATTATCCACACTAACCGACAGGGTTATTGTGATGGAAACTCGTGCACCGACCAATGACGATGAGGACGTGATGTATGATGCCAATGGTAATATAGATGAAGTAGCTACAGGACAAGCACGACTACGACGTCATCTCCGCATAAACACCATAGGTATGGGCGGTACTCATAACCATGCTTCTGATGACCCTTATGCTAAGGTTAAATTTACTATACCTTCATTTTCTGGACATTATGATGCTGAGGGATATCTTGATTGGGAGATGACAGTTGAGCAAAAGTTTAGTGCCCACCTTGTGCCTAAGCAACATAGAGTTAGACAAGCCACTAGTGAATTTAAGGATTTTGCTATCATTTGGTGGACTGGTTTAGTTGCAGCGGGTGTTTCACCTACAACATGGGAAGAACTTAAGGTGGCTATGTGTGATAGATTTGTTCCACCTTCTTATCATAGAGACCTGCGTAAGAGTTTAATGCACTTAGAACAGGGAGATAAACTTGTGCAGGATTATTATGGTGAGCTTCAAAAGGGTTTGATGCGTTGTGGCATAGTGGAGGGCACCGAGGATTCTATTTGTCGTTTTTACTCGGGTTTGAGGTGCGACATTCAGGACATAGTTGATTATAAGGAATTTAATACTGTCAACCAGTTGTTTCAGTTTGCTATGCTTGCAGAAAAGGAATTGCAGGGGCGTGATTTGCAGGGCAAGAGCAAGGCCAGCACCACGTACACGCCACGCTCAGCGCCATCTTCGGGGCTCACCAAGCCCTCCTCTTTTCGAGCATCCCCACCAGCGAGCAAGCAATCAGTAGCCTCCGGAGTTGCTGCACCACCAAAACCAGCTGCTACATGGCTTTCAGATTCAGGTAAAAATTCTTTGCAGGAACCATCAAAGAGTACCTCCTCCGTTGCCTCGACGGAACGCATGGCCGGCATTCAGTGCCATTGCTGCCTTGGACTTGGCCATGTGCAGAAAGATTGCCCAAGTCAGCGGGCATATATTTCTACAGAAGATGGGTACGTCAGCACCTCCGACATTGAGGATGATCAAGAAGAAGAGGCTGCTGGGGAGGGCAGTGATGTCCTTGGTAGCGAAGACACGGCGGCCTTCAGGAGCATCATTGTGCTGCGTGTGCCTAACGCATAGTTACAACAACCAGGGAAGCTTCAACGCCATAACTTGTTTCAGATTTTCTTCGTCATCAACAATAGCCGAGCACGTGTCATCATTGATGGAGGTAGCTGCAATAATTTGGTGAGTTCAGATTTGATCAAGAAGCTTTGTTTGACCACGCGCCCACACCCCCATCCATACCATATTCAGTGGTTTAATGATGCTAGTAAAGCTAAGGTAACACAAACTTGTAGAGTTTCCTTTTCCATTGGTTCATATGTTGATTCTATTGATTGTGATGTCGTATCTATGGAAGCTTGTTCACTTTTATTGGGTCGTCCTTGGGAATTTGATAATGATGCTACACATACACTTTTATGCATAAAGGGAAGAAATTACTTTGTTACCTATGACCCCTGCTGAAATTGTACAAGCTGATAAAGAATGGGCTGCTAGCTTGAGTGACGTTAAATCTGAAAATTAGCAAGTTGCTAATTCTGTTTACCCATCTAAAAAGGAAAAGTCTGCACCTAATTCTAAGGCCGAGGGAATTAAATTGAAGGGTGGTGTTATGCTTGCAAGGGTGGTGTTACGCTTGCAAGAAAAGGTGACCATGCTGAAATTTCTGATGAAGATAATTGCTATACTTTGGTGTGCAAACAGACCTTATTTTCGTTTGATGATGTTGTTAGCTCGATACCTCCTGCTGCCACTAACCTTTTGCAGGAGTATGAGGACCTTTTTCCAGCTGAGATACCCCCAGGGCTGCCACCTATGAGAGGAATAGAGCATCAAATTGATTTGATTCCAGGTGCAACTTTGCCAAACCGTGCTGCCTATAGAACCAATCCGGAGGAGACTAAGGAAATTCAGCGACAAGACCTTTTGGACCGCGGGTATGTACGTGAAAGCCTTAGTCCTTGTGCCATTCCTGTGCTTTTGGTTCCTAAGAAAGATGGTACTTGGTGTATGTGTGTTGATTGTAGAGCCATTAATAATATTACTATTTGATATCGTCATCCTATTCCTAGGCTAGACAACATGCTTGATGAATTGTGTGGCTCTATAATTTTCACAAAGATTGATTTGCATAGTGGTTACCACCAAATAAGAATGAAACTTGGAGATGAATGGAAAACTGCTTTTAAAACCAAATTCGGCTTGTATGAGTGGTTAGTAATGCCTTTTGGTTTAACAAATGCACCTAGTACTTTCATGTGCTTGATGAATGAGGTTTTGAGGGCTTTTATTGGTCGATTTGTGGTGGTTTACTTCGATGATATATTGATTTACAGCAAGTCTTTAGATGAACATATTGAACATTTATGTGCTATTTTTGACGCGTTTAGAGCCGCGCGTTTGTTTGCTAACCTTGAGAAGTGCATCTTTTGCACCGACCGAGTTTCTTTCCTTGGCTATGTTATTACTCCACAGGGAATTGAGGTGGATGAGAACAAAATTGAAGCCATTGAGAGCTGTCCGCTGCTAAATGGGTCGAGTTTATTGAATCTTTTCCTTACATCATTAAACATAAGAAAGGGAAGGATAATGTGATTGCCGATGCTTTGTCTCGACGATATGCTTTGTTATCCCATCTTGATTGTTGGATTTTTGGGCTAGAATCAATTAAAGAACAATATGTGCTTGATCCTGATTTTAAAGATGTGTTGCTAAATTGTAAAGAGGGACGTACATGGAACAAGTTTGTGATCAATGATGGATTTGTGTTTAGAGCTAACCGCCTATGCATTCCAGTTGGTTCCGTTCATCTTCTGTTGATGCAGGAAGCGCATGGAGGAGGATTGATGGGACATTTTGGAGCTAAGAAGATGGCGAATGTTTTGGCCACACACTTTTTTGGCCAAAGATGAGGAGAGACGTTTAGTGGTTCGTTGGTTGCTGCACCACATGTCAAAAAGCCAAGTCTCGCTTGAATCCACATGGTTTATACATGCCTCTTCCTGTTCCTTTTATTCCTTGGGCAGATATTTCTATGGACTTTGTTTTAGGATTGCCTAGGACTAAGAGGGGGAGGGATAGCATTTTTGTTGTTGTGGATCGTTTTTCGAAGATGGCACATTTTATAACATGTCATAAAAGTGATGATGCTATTCATATTGCTAACCTTTTTTTTAAAAGAGATTGTACATTTGCATGGTATGCCTGCTACTATTGTTTCAGATCGTGATGCAAACTTTTTGAGTCACTTTTGGCGTACTTTGTGGAACAAGTTGGGTACCAAATTGTTATTTTCTACCACTTGTCATCCACAAACAGATGGTCAAACAAAGGTTGTCAACTGCATATTGGGAACCATGTTGAGGGCTGTTTTGAAGAAAAAATTGAAGTTGTGGGAAGAATGTTTGCCACATGTGGAGTTTGCATACAATCGTGCAACACAATCTACTACTAAGGTAAGTCCTTTTCATGTAGTGTATGGTTTCAATCCTCGTGCTCCTATTGATATTCTACCTTTGCCTACTAGTGAAAGAATTCATAGTGATGCTAAAGAATGTGCTGATTTTATATTAAAAATGCATGAAACAACTAAGCACAACTTTGAAAAGATGACTGAAAAGTATAGAATTGCTAGTAGTAAAGGTAAAAGAGAAGTTAAACTTGAAGCGGGTGATTTAGTGTGGTTGCACTTGAGAAAGGATCGTTTTCCCGATTTGAGGAAGTCTAAGTTGATGCCTAGAGTTGATGGTCCTTTCAAAATAATTGAGAAAATAAATGACAATGCATATAAACTTGAGTTGCCTCCCGAGTTCGGGGTTAGTCCTACCTTTAACATTTCAGATTTGAGGCCTTACTTGGGAGAGGAAGATGAGCTTGCGTCGAGGACGACTTCAATTCAAGAGGGGGAGGATGATGAGGACATCACTCCTTCGGGTGCACACAACACTTCTCCGATGGACATTCAAGGTCTAATCACTAGAGCTCGCGCGTGACAATTGAATCTAGAAGTGAGCTCGTTCCTAAGCACTATCTTTTATGAATTTGAGAATCGATTGCTACCTAATGATTATATTGTGATTAGGAACCAAGGAGAGGACCAGGGGATGCATGGGGAGGAGCTTGGAGGCATGGATGACCAGCATGGGTCGACCAAGACACGTGGAGGCCCAATACAACTCGACTTCGGGTCCATCTTGGAGTCCAGGAGCAGTCTGTATTAGATTGGATGCCCAGGCCACATACGGAGTCCGATTTTGACGTTCTATATATGGATGGAAAGATAATTTGATAGAGCTTCCAATGGATCTGGTTCCACCTCCAAATTCCTTCGGAGTCAATAGAATCATCGAAACAATTGGACGTCCAGAATCTGTCCCGGCGCTGCATCGCCGTATTTTGGCCTTTGGGCTGTGTATCGTGTGAAAGCCCATTAGGGGCGCGTCCAGGGGGTCTCTCATGACCCTAACCTCTATATTTCAGTAGCCACCACCGAAGTTAGGATTTGGGTTTTGCTTAGATTATTCTGTCAAGAACAGTTTCGCCGTTCATCGGCTTGTGAGACCCCAACTTCATGAGTTTAATCATACATCTGCAATTTGGTTGCATTCTTTCTTGTTCTTGCTTGTGTTCTTCGATTCACAGGCAAAGATTAGCCTTCTTGGTGAGGTCGACCGTGCATCGCTGGTCGATAACCTGAGGAGACATGGTGCTACAATTGCGGGGTTCGGAACGTGTTGATCAGAAGCCAGATCGATTTGTGTTGCGACTCCACCAAATTGAGAGTTATCCGAACCTTTCGGAAGATCGGGAACCCTAGTTCACATCAAGGCAGAGGCCAATTGGCAGAGGAGAGAGAGGCGCACTGAGTCGTCTGAAGCGCGCAGGGCTCCGTCGAAGCCTTCCTTGTGGCCAAAGCTTCCCACGTTTCGAGCACGGGTCACTGTGGTAAAAGGCTCGCGGTAAGCTTTTATATCTGTCTTGCCTTTTCACTTTTGGTCTTGTTTCTTCTTATGTTTTATGCATAAGTGTCTTGTCATTGCAGGAAGGAGAGTGACATGGACGTGGAGGCGGTTGCCGGTGAGACTGGCATCTCCTCCACCGTGACCCCCAGGCCGGCAGAGGACGAGTCAGTGAAAGATTAGCCACCAAAGGTCGCGCGCTCGGAGGAGGTGCTGGCAGAGGAAGTGCCCAGTACTCCCCGGGCCGAGAGGACGGCAGAGGTGGAGGCGGAGAGGTCGACGGGTCTCCACACGGTGACAGCAGGCAGCTCGGCAGGTGGATCTGGCAGGCGGCCGACTGCTGAGGGTGGAAGTGTGGGATCCATCGGCGAGGAGTTGGGGGTGCACGTCAAGCACCCTCGAGCAGAGGAGCCAGCGCTAGAAACGGCGTCGGCGGGGAAAGCGCAGAGCGCTAGTGCCGGGGGTATCATCCCCAGGCTAACAGAGGAGGAGGCGACATTGGACGACTTGGTCAAGTCCATCAATGTCGAGCATAGCTTCACGGAGGTGAGTTCTTCTTTTTGCTTCTTATATTGCGCTGGCTTGTTTCTGTTCAGGTCTTCATTTGTCTTTTGCTGTGTTTGCACAGGCTCTTTGCCCAGAGGCAGGAGCGTCTGGTGGCGACCTATGAGACACAGGTCGCATCGCAGTGCGAGGCGGCGTTGAATTTGGAGGTTCCCCACTTGCGGAACCAGAGGGACGGCCTCTGCAAGAAGCATGACCAATTGGTGCTACACCATCACTCGGCAGAACACATTGAGCGTCTTCCCGAGTCGTTCGGCGTTATGCTTCTTGTTTTTTCGGTGATTGTCAACTTTTCACGTTTTCTTCTTTCTGTAGAGTGCAAGATGGAGAGGCACTGCTTTATCAGCCAAGTCAAGGACTTGGAGCACGCGAATTCTGAGCTGCAAAATTAGTCGGAGGACATCAAGGTGGTGGAGGCGGCGATGGCCAAGACTTTGGCCAAGGAGAAGGAGTTTTGCAAAGGTAACAACTTGAGTCTCATGCAAGCCATAATGACGATCCAGAGTAACATGGACGATTGCAGGCCTACAGGCAGAGCTGGCATCGAGCAACTTGATCCTCGTCGAGACGACAGAGGTGGTCAAGGAGCTGCTGGACGTGATCGTGCCGATGGCGGAGGAGCCGATGCTCCTTACCCAGGTGCACGAGGCTTCGGATCGGGTCACGGAGCTCGTCAAGGACTCAGCAGTGGCGTGTGTCAATGACACCCTCACCCGCACTCGTACCTTGTATACCTGGCTTGATCTGAAGCCGATTGGGGAGGGGATGATAGAGGATGCGGACAACCGCATCGTCAACGAGGCACGGGCGCAGACGCGGGCGATCATCAAGAAGATCATAGATGCCCTCGAGTTTGAGTGAATCTTGTAGCCTATAACCATACATTGTATATTTTGTGCAATAGATGAATGGTGAGTCTTTTGCCTATAAGTATTGTGGCATGTTGTTGCTTTTGCCTAGTTGTGTAACTTTCGCGGGCGCATTCAGTCCTTTAATCTCCCTAGCCGTAGCTCATAACGTCGAGACCAAATCCTGTGCATGTGTAGAAGACTTAGGTGTCATTCGAGCTCAAGTTTCACAATGCCGAAAAGTAAACTACTCAGGCCCAGGACATGGCGAACAATCTCGACATAGGCAAAGCCCCCGAGCACTCGGGCGTTCGAGCGGAGTAGTCGAAGTAAGTATTTGACAACAACTTGAGAACAATATGATTGTATTAATGCTCAAATAAAAGCAGATACATAGCTTTTTATGGATAGAAGCGTCTGAGGTGCTCTATGTTCCATGTGTTTGAAACTTCAGTTCCATTCTCGTAGCGGAGCCTGAAAAATACCCGGGCGGATCACCTGGATCACGATGAGTGGTCCTTCCCAGGGGGAGGACAGCTTGTGTGCGCTGACTGGAGTTTGGATGTGGTGGAGGACGAGGTCCCCAATGTTGAAATCATGCTACTTCACATTTCTATCATGATATCAGTGGAGTTGTTGGTCATATCGCGCGTGCTGAATTGACGTGGAGGTCAACTCGGCGACCTTGTTGGGCTTCCCCTTCTTCGTAGTGCTGGATGCGCGGAGCTCCGTAAGCGATGTCTGTGGAGAGGATGGCTTCTGACTCATAGACGTCGAAGAAACAGCGTGTAGCCCGTCGCTTGGCTAGGCTACGTCAGCAGGCCCCATATGACCTGGGGTAGCTCTTGGAGCCACTTTCCGGTGTATTTCTTCAATGGGTCGAAGATCTGGGGTTTGAGTCCCTGGAGAATCATGGTGTTGGCCCTCTCGACTTATTCGCTGCAGTGCGGATGTGCGACGGAGGCGTAGTAGACGTTGATGAGGCTGTCCTCGCAGTAATCCCAAAAGGCAGTTCCTGCGAATTGTGTCCCTAGGTCGGTGATGATGTGGTTAGGGACGCCAAATTGGTGGGTGATCTCCTCGACGAATCCTGCTGCCTACTTGGATGCTGGAGTATCAGCAAAGGCCTTGTACTCGATCCACTTCTTGAACTTGTCGATGGCGACCAAGACGTGGGTGAAACCTCCCAGGCTAGGCTTGAATAGTCCGATCGTGTCAAGTCCCCAGCAGGCAAAGGGCTAAGATGGCGGTATGGTGCGTAGGGCCAGAGTGGGCAGGTGCTGCTGCTTGGCAAAGAACTGGCATCCTGTGCATCGACGGACTAGTTCCTTGGCATCGATGACGGCGGTGGGCCAGAAGAACTCGGACCTGTAGGCTTTGCCGACTAGAGTCCTGGCTGTGGCGTGGTTCCCACAAGATCCAACGTGAATATCTTCTAGGACGTCAAGGCCGAGTCGTCACGGGACACATTTGCAAAAAACTTCGGCGGTCGTCACACGTCTGTAAAGGGCGTTGCCGAGTACTACGTATTGTTTGCTGTGGTGAACTAGCTTCTCTCTGGCTTCCTTTTCTTTTGGCACTTTCTTGTTGACAATGTAGTCAATGAACTCAGCAGTCCCGTCCTCCCCTAAGTCGACGTACATTACGTCGCGTAACTCTGGAGGTGGGTTGGGTTCTTCGTCTGGCTACTTGATGGACGACTTCAACAATCCTTGGACGAATACGCCTGTTGGTACTTTTGCCCGAGTAGATCCCAACTTGGCGAGTGCATCTGCAGCCAGGTAATTGTCACAACTGACATGGTGGTACTCAATTCCATAGAACTTATCCTCGAGCTTGTGCACCGCTTTGTAGTAGGCATTCATTCTTTCACTATTCTGATCCCATTCGTTGTTGATTTGATTGGTGGCGACGGCTAAGTCGCCGTAGATGAGTAGGCGCTTGATGCCAATTGACACAGTGATACAAATGTCATGGAGGATTGCCTCGTACTCGACAGCGTTGTTGGTCACTAGGAAGAGTATCTGGAGGACGTAGTGGAGTTGTTCTCCATTGGTGATACGCAGAGGATCCTGCACGTCCGCCATTGATCATCAGAGATCCATCGAAGTACATCTTCCATTGTTCGTCTCGATTAGGATTATATTCGTCTTGGACCTCCGTCCACTCAGCGATGAAGTCGGTGAGGACCTGCGACTTGATGGAGGTGTGTGGGGTGAAATCGTTCTTGAAGGATGCGAGCACGACTGCCCACTCGCTGATTCTTCCTGTGACGTCGCGATTATGGAGGATCTTGCCGAGTAGAAATTGAGTCACAACCTTAATAGGATGAACTTAGAAGTAGTGGCAGAGCTTCCGAGAGGTGATGAGTAGATCATAGAGGAGCTTCTGGACCAGGGGGTATCTTGCCATGGAGTCGCTTAGTACTTCACTGACATAGTAGACAGGTCACTGCACTTTTTGCGCTCGTCCCTCGTCTTGGCGTTCTACTACTAAGGCAGTGCCAACGACATTGGTCGTGGCGATGTGTAGAGGAGGAGGGTCTCACCATCCCTCGGGGCGGTGAGTACAGGAGAGGTTGACAGATAGGCCTTTAGTTCATGGAATGCTTGCTGAGCTTCAGAGGTCCATTGAAAGTTATCAGCCTTCTTTAACAACTCAAAAAGGGTAACCCCTTGTCCCCTAGTTGGGAGACAAATCAGCTTAGGGCGGCCATGCACCACGTTAGCTTTTGTATGTCTTTCTTCCCAGTCGGAGTTTTCATGTTGGTGATGGCGCTTATCTTCTCGGGATTGGCCTCGATGCCACGGTTGCTCACGATGAATCTGAGTAGTTTGCCCTTGGGGACTCCAAAGACGTACTCAGTTGGGTTAAGCTTCCATCGGAACCTGCAGAGATTATCGAAGGCCTCGGAGAGGTCGGCGATGAAGTCATCCGCGTGGCGAGTCTTGATGAGTATGTCATCGACATAGGCCTCGGCGTTTCTCCTGATCTGGTCGCCGAGGGTGAAGTTGATGGCCCTTTGGTAGGTGGCGTCCATGTTCTTCAGTCCAAAGGTCATCGTGGTGTAGCAGTAGGCTCCTATCAGCATGATGAACGATGTCTTCTAATGATCTTCTTCTTTGAGCCCAATCTGGTTATAGCCAGAGTAGCAGTTAAGGAAGCACGGGAGAACGCATCCGGCGGTGGAATCGACGACTTGGTCGATGCGAGGGAGCACGAAGGGGTCCTTAGGGAAATGTCTGTTGAGATCCATGTAGTCAATAGACATCCTCTATTTGTTATTCTTTTTCTTACAAGGGTTGGGTTCATGAGCTAGTCTAGACAAAAGACTTCTCTAATGAACCCAGCCGCTAACAGCCTTGTAATTTCTACCCTAATGGCCACCTTGCAGCCCTGCGCGAATCGGCGTAGCTTCTAGCGAACTAGTTTGGCGTTCGCGTCGACCTTCAAGGAGTGCTCTGGAACACCAGGAATGTCTGATGGAGACCATGCAAAGATGTCGGCGTTGCACCAGAGGAAGGGGACGAACACGCTTTCCTATTTGTCGTTGAGCCATAAGCCAATCAGGGCTGTCTTGGAGGAGTCGGGCAGGCCGAGCGACACGGCATGCACTTCCTCGGTGGGTTTAAGGTGAGTCGGCATCTTCCTCTTGGCGGTGGCCTTGGGGATGTTGCCATCTTTGATCTGGAGCACCTTGGAGTCGGCGATGACTTCTGCTTGGAGCACCAACTGCTTGACGCCGATGGAGATCTGGAGGCCCTTGTTATCACACTTCTTGGAGAGGCCGACGTCGCTGCGAATGGAGATGATGCTGTTCGGAGCTGGCATCTTGAGGACGAGGTAAGTGTAGTGGTTTTGCGTCCTTCCCCGGTATCAGACCATAGAAGGGGTGCTTGGAGGGAGTCGTGACGTCGAAGCAGATTCCCATTTCCTGGAGCATCTTGGAGAACAGGATGTTGAGGCCATTGCCTCCATCGACGAGTACCTTCGAGAGTCTGGCGTTGCCCACAATCGGGTTGAGGGCGAGGGGGTACTCCCCAACATCGGAGATTTGGAACCACTGATCTTCTCGGGAGAAGGTGATGGGTTGCTCGGACCAGCGGAGTGGTTGTACAGGCATAGCGTTGATGGCAAAGATTTCCCGATTGTGAAGCATGTTTTGCCTTTTGCTGCCGACGAGTGGAGGTCCTCTAAGGATGAAGTTGACGGTGCGTTCGACATCAGGGAAGTTGTCGTCTTGAGGCACTCCTCCATCATTATCTCTGTCCTTCTTGCCGGGTGGATACCGGGTGTTGTTTTTCTTGAACGCGACGGCGAGGCCCATGCAGTCGATCATTCGGTGCTTCGACTGCTTATGGATAGGGCACGGACCTTGGAGTATCTTCTCGAAGTCGATGGCAAAATTGGTCCAGGGTTTTTGGCCTCCCCGTTCCATGGCGGTGATGACGTTGCCAGTTGGGCGTTTGCGGTTGTGCAACTTGATGGTGTCAAGTCAGCTGCGACACGTGTTCTCCTTTCATGGCGGTCGATCATTTTTGTGTGGCGGCCAGGCTTCGTGCTCGTCCTTGCGGTTGTAGTGGAGACAGACTGCTTCTTGGGCATTGGCCATATTATTGCCATGAACTCACCAGAGATCTTGGGGAGGTCCTCGCATAGGTGCTCAAAGGTAGACTTGTCAGCCAACCCAGAGAGGAAATGTCTGATGATCTCAGACTCAGCGCAATCAGCGATCATTTTCCTGTTCTCAAAGTACTGGTCAGAGTAAGAGTGGACCGTCCCGCCTTCACGTTGGACTACCTTGCCAAGGTCCCAGGCGGTCCCAGGGCGTGTCTGACTTCCTTGGAAATGATTCTTGAATAGCCAGCAGAGGGTGTCCCAGCTGTCAATGGTGTCAGCGTCGAGGCTATGGAGCTAGTTGAGGTCTATTTTCCCCATGGCGATGGGGAAGTTGGCGCACATGGTGTCGTGGTCACTGCTTACCGCCCGTATGGCAGTGTTGTAGGTGCGAAGCCACGTGGTGGGGTCCGTCTTGCCATCGTAATTCTCGATCCTAATGGGCTTGAAGTTGGGCGGCATTCAGATGGAGCGAACTCAGGTGGTGAATGCGGGGAAGCCGTCGCAGTCGTTGAGGTTGTCCAGATTGTCGTCATAGTGGTCGACGACTTCTTCATCCCTCAACGGGGTGCGGTTGCGTCGTTGACGCTGTCCCCTGGGAGCTCCGTGTCTCATGTTGTAGTTGCTACAGCGGCAGAGTTCATCCTTGTCGCATTGCTGGCGTTGCCGTGTGTCGCGGTCCACACTAGGAGCGCCGTAGTCATAGTTGTACTTGGCGCGGCAGCAGAGTTCTTCTTCATCGTGTCTCTCGTGTCGACGATCGAGGTTGTCGCACAAGTCCCAGTTAAGGAGACGGTCGTGGAGGTCCACTTGTTCCACCCACTACAAGGTTTTTGCACTAATGCCATGGACTTTTTGACGCAACACTCTATTTTCATTACAATACATAGGGTTATTGCGACAGTATGCTGATTTTGGTTGCGATAGGAGGGCATATTGCCACCAAATGTGTAGTGTTGCGATTAAATTGTCTTGGTTGCGATAAGTAGGATATATCACAATGCATAATGTTTTGTTGCGATTTCGCTGTTGTTATTGCAACGATATTTTGCAATGGTTGTTATAGGTGGCCATGTTGCAACGATTATAGCCCATTGCTATTAGTGCTATCATATGTTGCAATAGAGTCATAGATATAGCAATGTAAACGAGTGCATTGCGACTGAGATGTTGGATATAGCAATGAAAAACTATGGTGTTGCAAATGAGTCATAGATATTGCAACGCTAACACGAAAACATTGCAAGTAGGTCTAGATATAGCAACGAAAATTGAAGACGTTGCAAATTGGTCTTAGATATTGCAACGCTCGCATGAATCATTGCGAAGTCTTTATTTTGTGGGTGTGTGCACCAGGCTGAGTTTAGTCCTTGAGCCTTTATTTTGTTTAGAATGACATTTGCATTTAACTGGCCCAACTCCTACCTTAAAAATGAGGCCCAAGTCGAAATAGACATTAGCTATAGAAATATACACGGCAGGCCTTTGTTCTCACGACCGAACCCTTATCAATCCTTTCATGCAACGACTCGCCTCCTTCGCGCGATCCGCTGAACATCTCTCGACGATGCCGACCTGTAGGAAGAATCCATCTTGCATCCTCTAGGTATCATCGATCTGATCTTGTGCATGAAACTATTGAGTTCTTTAGTATATAAAATAATGTTTGAATGTTGATTTTATGAGAACCCTTTTTTCCCCTGGCTCAAGGGAGTTCTAAACATGCGCTCTATTTGTGGTTGAAATACCAATGGCAAGTGAGGATCATAGTTGGATGCTACTACCTCAAACAGATGATGCGTGGCAACACGGATATGTCAAATTCATTGAAAAAAACCTTTGAAGGCACCTTTGAAGGAGAGATTGTGCCCTGTCCATGTAGTAGATGTTGTGCCATGGCATTTAGAGAAAAAGAAGAGGTCCAAGAACACTTGCTTGCAAACGGGTTTGACAGGACTTTCGTAAAAGGACAACACAGACCTCGTGCTTCTACATCTATCCCTGTGGATGATGTCGTGACTTTGGTGATGGTGCAGCTACTGATTATGATCATGGGCCCTCCACCATTAATCTTCTTTCGTCTCTAATCAATGGTGCAATACATGGTAATATTGAGGATCCAAATGAGGCAGCAAAGAAATTTTCAAATTAATGGAAGAAGCCCGAATTGAATTGTACCCAGGTTGCAAGAAGGCTTCCAAATTATCTTTCATTGTCAGGCTTTTCCAGATTAAGTGCATGTTTGGAATTACGAACAATGCAATGGAGCACATAATTCACTCATTCTCTCTTGTGCTCCCCAAAGGACATTGTATCCTAGATACCATGGATGAAGTTCAAAAGGTAATTCGAGACCTTGGATTGGACTACCAAAAGATTCATGCTTGTGTCAATGATTGTGTGTTATTCCATGGAGAAGAGTACGAGAACCTGGACTCATGTCCAACATGTGGGGAGAGTAGGTAGAAAAATATAGATTCAGAGGGCCATGGGGATCGTGCTGATGATACTGGTGTAGTAAAGAAGAAGCGCTTTCCGCAAAAAATTTTAAGGTATTTTCCATTGATTCCTCAGCTGCAACGATTATACATGAACGAGACCACATCATCGTATATGCGTTGGCACAAGGAGGAATTGGTTGAAGATGGGAAAATGCGTCACCCAGCTAACTCAGAGGCATGAAAGCACGTGGATGAGAAGTATAAGGACACATTTGCATTGGATCTACGTAACTGCAAGCTCCTCTACCCCAAGCACATGAGAAGTTTCCCATCATTCAATATGCAGATGATACATTGCTGATTATGCAGGCAGAGGCTACACAGCTCTTTTGCCTAAAGTCTCTTTTGAATACTTTTGCAGAGTCAACCGGTCTAAAAGTTAACTACTCTAAATCCCTGATGCTGCCCATCAATGTCTCTGATGAAAAGATGAGCATTCTAGCTATGACTTTTGGTTGCCAAATTGGTACAATGCCTTTCACCTACCTTGGTTTACCAATGGGCACAACAAAGCCATGAACTGAAGAACTCCTATAATGGACAGAATTGAAAGGAAGCTCTCAGCCTGCTCTTCCCTCCTTTCTTATTCTGGACGTCTGGAAATGGTTAACTCAGTTTTTATGCCTACAGTCACCTATGCTATGTGTACTCTCAAACTTCACAAAGGGGTGATAGAGAATGTTGATAGAGCCAGAAAACAATGTCTCTGGAGAGGGAATAATACTGGCAACAAAGGGGCAATCTAGCAGCTTGGTCAATGGTTCAAAAGCCAAAAGCAAAAGGGGGCCTAGGTGTGATTAACCTTCAAATCCAGAATGATGCTTCACTCATGAAGTAGCTTCATAAATTCTACACCAAGCAAAACATCCCTTGGGTCAACCTCATATGGGACACTCACTATACAGACAAAGTTCCGCATGCCTCAAGGGAAGTTGGATCATTCTGGTGGAAAGATGTTCTTAGACAGAATACTCTGTATAGAGGGCTGGCCAAATGTTTAGTTGGAGATGGTTCCTTAGTGTTGTTCTGGGATGATTTATGGTCAAACCAAGTCCTTGCAGTGACATACCCCAGGCTTCACTCGTTTGCAAAGAATAGGAATATCTGTTGGTATTTCTTACGGTCGCAGATAAATCCGCAAGCGGACGGATACTGTTGTAGCTTTCACCTGGAAGTATTTAGGGTATCGAATCCACAGGGAACGAAAGGGCACTGTCTAATCACTAAAGTTGACCGGATTGATCGAGTTTATATGAAGGCTGGGTAGAGAGGATAACTTAGCACTAAGCTGGGAATATAGCGAAGGGAGTTCTCCTATGCTTGCTTTAGGCACCGGGGTATCCTAGACCTCTAGGAAATTGCCGGCCAACAGCTCTACGCCGTACCCGAACGTGGAGGATTACAAAGGACGGACAGGGCTGTCACCACCTGCCGCCTACCTCTTCTAATCCGTAAGGCTATGAGGCAAACGAGGGCAGATACATTCCTAAGCACCACGCTTAAGATAATATCAGCTATCCTAACCTTGGCCAAAGATTAAGATACTTTATGAATAAAGCAACGAACCCACAAGCAAAATAAAGAACTCAGCTTTCTATAACTCAGACTTAAATACTAAGCTGAATATCCCAGATACTTACTAAGGAGCTCGCATCCGCCGAGGTACAAGTGGAGGGTCGCCGACATGCCGGGACTCCTCCAGGCTCTCCCTCACTCTCTCCCTATTTCTACTCTCATTTGAGGAGGGCTTCGCCTTGACTTGTTACTCCAGCTCGATGATGCTTAGCCCTGCCCTGAGTCCCTCTATTTATAGCTTGGAGAGGCGGTTTGGAGTCGGTATGTGGCGGTTGAAGCGGTTAGGAGGTGGGCCCGGGTCGGCCGACCGTAGGATCCACCGTCCTAGGTCGTCAACGGTGCTGATCTTCTCCTAGAGGCGGTTTGCAGACACGTGTCAGGGGGCGAACGATTCTGGCGCGCGCCCAGGTCAGCCGACCTAGGGGGGTCGGCCGACGTTGGGTAACCGCCTTCCGGGCCCACTTTGCTCTGGGTGGCTGATCTGTGGGTCCTCAAGTCGGTTCCAGGTGGGTATGTTTGACACGAGTACATCTTGTTTCATGTGTGGGCCCTTCAATCCATGTGATGTTAATCTTGAGCCCTTGATGCAAACTGACGTTGATTCAATGGTTGGGATGATCTCCAGGTGTGCTTCTCTGCATGAGTGGAATTTGGACCGAGTTGGGCCTGAGCCCAGGTCGGGCAACCTGGCCCTGGGCCCACTTTGGTCCTTTTTTTGCCATTTAGTCCTTGCACTCACATATTCATCAAAACTTGTGGAATGGATTAGATATAAGCCCTATAGCTATGGTGAATGCATTTTTGTATATATTTTCTGTAGGAACTGACGGTCAAACGTGGTACTTAAGGACTGTCAACAAGCTCTCCCACACTTAGCCTTTGCTCGTGATATGAAACTAGCATATAAGTTATTCCAAGACATACCTGCACTTGTGATTTTTGAAGTGTCTATCATGCCGTCTTGGGTGGTTGAGGAATGGAACGACTCTTGATTCAAGTCATCTTAACTCTTCTGTTAAGTAACTTGGGTTTTCGAGAAATTTTTGAAAACATAACCTTATCTAGCTCCTCAAATGATTCTCTCAGATCGCTCATTGTGTATGATTCCTCACCAAGGCATTTTCTTGCCTTCTTTCACCCTACTTCTAAAAGGCTTATGTGGAGCTCAAGGTAGGAGTAAAGATAAGGCGTACTTGCATCACATATATTGCAAAGTCAAAGAGCGGATCCAAGAAGAAAACCATCCATACAATTTGATCAAGATGTGCATGTGTTTGGAACAATGGAATGATAACTCCTTTTTGTATGATCAACTTCTTTTTGTATGATCTCTCTCCTCCTTAATTTACCTTGAGAACATGGCTATAGTATATATATATATATTTTTCTTTTCATGATACTTGGGCCTTCTTGTGCCCATATTTTTTATTCTCTCTTTTTTTTTATGCTTGGACCTTCATGTGTCTATTTTTTTATAGCCCATGTCTCTTTTTGCAATAATACTTGGAGAGGGGATCAACACTTAAATGGAGCATTTATTTTGTGGATGGATAAAATGTATGTTGCTAACTTCCAATGTGGAAATTTAGCATGTGTATGTGGAGCGTACGTGATCTTGATCATGAAAGCATGAAGAGAATCTTACAAGGGTCACAACAATTTGACAAAGCTCAATGCAATAGCAAGCAGCATATGTGTATGGGTTTTGCAATGTGAACATCATATGGCTTTGGTAGGAATAAGTCATCACTGAGGAGCTTTGTAAGGCTATAAATTTTATGCTTTGCAAGAAAAACATCACAAGCACTTTATACGGAAAGAGCAAGATTTCTTTCATCATACCATATCTCATTAATCAACCAATCATATGGCTTTGGTAGGAATAAGTCATCACTGAGGAGCTTTGTAAGGCTATAAATTTTATGATTTGCAAGAAAAACATCTCAAGCACTTTATACGGAAAGAGCAAGATTTCTTTCATCATACCATATCTCATTAATCAACCACTTAGATAAACATGGTTTCCTAAAGATATATATGTTCACAAGGAGCAAGTGTATGTGCAAGGAATAAAAAATATGCAAGCCAATCAAGGATAGACATGTAAACCAAAGGAGCATCAAAGCTTATTTTATCATGAGTTTAATTTTAATGATCATATCAAGATAGGAACGAATTAACTCATGAATCAGAGAGGATGAGGGATAGGGTGCGCAAACCATCGTTCTGGACGAAATTGGAGACGAAAGGCACCAGAGGGCCTTCGGCCGACCTGGGGGGGTCGGCCGACCCCTTCTGGGCCTTTTCCACCTTCATCTTCCTTGTGTAGTCTTGTGCGGTGTTGTGTAGCCCGTCTGTGGGTGGTCTCGAACATGTGTGCATCAAAAAGCTTGAGAGACCCCCACACTTGATCATGTACCTGCATTTATTCATACATGGTTGAAACAAAACAAGGGCTCTTTGATTCTAAAGACCAAGAGCCTCAAATATTTTTTTTATCAATGCGCAAGAACTAACACCAGCTCTGGACCAAAATAAGATTTGGCTCGAAAGGGAACTTACTTGGGATACTCACATACCTCCCCCACACTTGGAGTTTGCATTGCAAAGCAACATAACTCAAGTGTGTGGAGTTCAAGCTTCCTTTGTAATCTTTCCCAAACCAAGACTTACCGCGGTTTTTGTAGCTGATGTAGCTCCATGTTCTTAAGCATCACCTATCCATCATTCTTCTTAATCTCTACCGGAAACGGTTAGTGACCAAAAATACCTGAAGGAAAGATTATAGTAAAAACATGTTCTTGCTTTTTATTTGAAGGGAAATAAATGATAATCCGGGCCATCTCCCGACAGTGCTTTGTTTATGGTCTGAAGCTAGACCATGAGAGATCCTCACATTGCAGTTATCTTTGGTGATGTAGTTTCCAAGCTTATCGCCAATTGTTGATGTGTCATTGAAGCTTTAGCTGTAAGGTTAGTGCCACAAATGCATCCATATAATTTGCAATGTTTATGATAAACAGATGCATCTACAACAAACCTTCTAAACATTTTATAATTGAGGACCTCAAGGTGGTTGTAGTCCTCATATGTGATTGTGGCACAAAGCGTGGTAAACTCTGGAGATTTGTTAAATGAGCACCCTTGTAGGATTTCGAATGAAAAGGTTTCATGCTCATTTATAGAATCCTTTTGCTCGGACTCCAGAGCCAACGCTTTTGTCGAGGTTGTACTCGGCAGATATTTGTCTGGCAAGCACCCCGCTTCGTGCGAAGATTGATCACGGTGGATGAACAGAAAGACACGGGATTTTACACTGATTCGGGCCCTCGAGATCGAGTAATAACCCTACGTCCAGTTGCTGCTTGTATTATTTCGGCGAGTACAGATTACAATGGCATAACAAGTACCCTCGGGTGTATTGGTTAAGATTGGAGATACCCTCTACGTGTAGGACCCCCCACTATTTATATTCAGGGAGACATGCCTTACAAGACAAAACAGACCTAAACCTAGTAGGACTCTAACCATCTTCGGGCCTTCCTTCTGCGATCCAGTCATCGTGTCTTGTTCAGAGTCTTCTTCGTTCGGAGTCGGTAATCCACGTGATCGGGCACCCAGGTATTATGGCCTCAACAGTAGCCCCCGAGCTTATCTTGTTCAGACAAGGTTGAACTTTAAGCAGTCTTCGGGTCTTTTTGCTCTTTGGGTGATTTTAGGATATGCAAATATCTCGATAATCACTTGAAAATGAGAGCCAGAAAAGGTCCCGAACTCTTGAATAGTGAAACCTGCATCTGAATGATAAGGTCAGAGAAAATATCAGCCATAATATTAGTAAATAAAAATATTCCATCTTGAAAACTGGAACACCAAGGGTTGATGCAACGGCTGCCCTGCGCATTAAAAACCCACTCCGCACGTCTCCCGAAACTCTAGCAGTGCACGCGGCATAAATTACGACCCTGCTCAGGTTCCTCGATTTTTGCACGAAGTGTCGTCTCAGGGTCCTTAAATATCAGATCCCTTGGATCGATCTGTACTTGAACCTTCCTTTCTAAGCCTTCTTCCTCCCCACATCATGGGAAAGAAAAAGCTCAGCCGCAAGTCCAAGCTTCCTCGCCTCCTTTTCGGAGATTCTCTCCACGGCTCCGCCGAACCATCGTACGACAAGCCAGAGGACCCGCGGTGTCGACACCACCTCCTGCTCCTCCTCAGGCTCCTCTCCTTGCACTCCCCTGGCATGGGGATGAAGGAATCGAAGTCGAGCCACCAGAGGAAGCTCCGGCAATGGCATCTCCGGCTCCCGATGCCGCTCCGTCGAGCATTGCCGCCGGGAAGCGCCCTGCACCGTCTTCTCCAGCCCCGGCCTCCCCCATCTCCCTCTCCTCCGATGATGAACCGGTTCAACGAGGAAGCGGAGTTCGACTGAAGCCGGAGCCCTCGCGCGTAGGCGCATCTTCGTCTTCTGCTCCGGTGGACACCAGCGGCGACGAGGAGTTCGCCCGGTGCCTCTTCGTCTCTTTGAACCGCGACCTGATCAGGTTTCCTTGAGACGGAGCGCTCGTGGATCTCGTCAGCGACTCTGAAGAAGAGAATGTGGTAGATGATCTGCCGGCCGGCACCGCACCACCTTGATCCTCGCCGATGACATTAGTCAGGCGAAGATCAATATTTTGATCTTTTTAGTTTCAGGATAATCATTGATCCCTTGTGAAATGTACTCCCTTTTGGACTTAATGAAGAAATTTCACTTGAAAGATGCAATAATAATCCCTCTTTCTGTGTTCAGGAACTTTTGCGTTAACCTGTTTGTGAAAACTGCCTGCCTAGAGAATGAAATCTCCCGATCAAGAGTTTCTTCCGAACAGACTAACTAAAAACTTAGCATGTTCGGGAAATTCGACCCTAATCAGGCATGATCGGAGTATTTCCTCTATACACACCAAGCATTCGGTCATTTAAAACTGGTAGTTTCTCAGGTAAGCTAGCAATCCTAAATGCATTGAATTGGACCTGCACAGCTTTCGAAACGACGTGTGCTGCAGAAAAAGGAAAGAATCTTTTTGACCCAACAGTGACTGCGGATTGCGCGGCTCGAGGCCAGTTTTCTCGGGGTTCGTGCTCCCTTGCGAAACCATAAAGCCCCCAGGCACAGCCGCCTGGACCCCATTTGAGTCTTCGTCTTCCTCGCTTGCATCTGCAAACACTCGCCATTCCTTATCCGCTTTCTGCCCTCCATCCTTTCGTTCCTCCAGTCCCTTGAGCCAGCTCCTTGCTGCCATGGCATCCTCGCACCAATCCTCATCCGGGGGTGAATCATCTGGTGAGCAAAGCAGCGCCGCCGCCGGACGGGAACTTCGCAGCGGAAATACAATCTGCACCACAGACAAGTATTGGGACAAATCCACCACCACAGCCAAGCAGCTGCAACAACTGGAGGACCTTGGATTGCTTCCAGACACCGCCATTTTTCCTCGCAGGCATGCCAAAGGTCAAGTTTATCCGACCCCCAACACCCTCGAGCTAGTAGCCTTCCTGGAATTCTTCCATTGTGGTTTTGGGGTTTATCCGTCAGACTTTTTCCACAACATCTGCGACTTCTACCAGATTGAACTTGTGCACATCAAGCCTGGTGCCATAACAATGCTCAGCGTCTTTGCTTTTCTGTGTGAAGCCTAGTTAGGAATTAAGCCTTCATTGCTATTGTGGAGATAGTTTTACACCCCGTCATTTTACAAGAATCAACTCATGATCGGGTCGATCGGGTTCTCCTTGAGAGATCGGGAGACTTACATCCCCTTTCCAGTGAAGGATTGCTGGAAAGGTTATGAACGCCACTGGTTTTACATCACTCTCCCCCAAGCCTCACTAGCCAAGGGGAAGTATTTGATGCCCTATCTCAAGGAGGAAATGAAGGCCCTGCCTGAGGTCACCCCTGCTATGCAGAAACACCTTGATCGGATCCTTGAGCTCCGTCAGAAAGGACTGACGGCGATTCATGTGGCGGAGATTTTCATCAGGTGGAGATTCATCCCACTCATGATCGGTATGCCTGGACCTTTACAGGTGATAATGACCCGAACAGGATGAAGCCAGATGGTAAGCTCCTTTCTTTGATATATTCGGTAAAATTTTCCTAGAACCTGGTCGGTCATTTGAATTATCATGACTCTTAACCAACAGTTGTCCCAGAATCGGAAGTGGCCACCCGTCTGAAGAAAATGCTGGGTGCAGAACTTCCAGACTGGGATGGCGTCCCAGCTCCCTACAGCCGTGACAACCCTCCTCCAAAGGTAGATCGGTTCTTCAGAAAATCTCCCGTCTTGCTTAAGATTTGTATGAAGTGATCCTTTTTCTGTCAAGGCCCCTCCAATTATTGATGCCCCCGCTCGGAGCGGAGCCATCGATATTGAAGAAGGCGGGGAGCAGCCTGTTGACCAGGGCACCAGGACCTCGATCGTCGAGCAGCCCAAACCACTACCTGTAGCAGAAAAAGATGCCCCGAGCAGCCCTAAGGAGAACATCCCTCGAACCCGCAAACGCTCCCGTGGAGCAAGCGTGGAACGGATGACCCCGAGTTCGGGCACCCTTGGTACACCCGGGTCTGGTGAGCTACTGCCAGTCATGATCCGCCTCGCCCTGTCGTCCAGGTACCAAGCATGATCGTATTCAGGCATTTATTCGGAGCATTTGATCGTATAATCGAAGCTAAATGTGTTCGGGAGATTTCTCATTAGGAAATTCGTCCGAGCACGCGGCCACCAAAGCCCGCATCTGGATCTAAGAGATTCAAAGTCAGAATCCCAACATCCAAGTAAGGACTTTGACTTGCTTGGTTATGCTTGAGCGCTTCTCACAGAGAGAGACTTTTATTTAACTGTTTTTGATTATTCGGGAGTGTAGGTCTTCCCAACCTGCCATTTCTCTTCCCGCCAAGATGCCCGAAAATGAGAAAACTCCCGAACCAGTTTCGGTAGCTCATCCTGGTGGTACCGAGAAATCCATCGAGGTGGCAAGACCTGCTCCGACACCCTTGGGCCCGGTCATTGCTTCGCTCTTGACAGCTGAGGATCAGTGGTGTTCGCTAGACGCCCGTGCCTCTGCTGCTGAAGCGTCTGTGACCAGACTGGAGGCCCAAGTCACCGTTCTCCAGTCCGAGAAGGAAGTTACTTGTTTAATGTTATCAAGTCTGTTTTTTGGTCCTAATCCACAAACTTGCACTTATATTCTGCCTTTGATTCTGTAGCCAACTCCAAGAGCATTGAGATGCTCGAGAAGAAAAGCTCGGATCTGGAGGGCAGACTTGCAGTTCGGGAAAAGGACGTTGCTGACCTCACTGCCAAGCTTGAAGCTTCAGAGAAGCGCAACTCGTCCTTGGAGACCAGGCTAATGGAAGCCGCCTGCATTGCAGCCACTCATACTGTCGGTGCTTTGAAAAGCCATGTTCCTGATCTCGATGCCTCATTGCTCTATAAAGGCTTCAAGTGCTCGACGACGGAGGCAGAGGTTTTATTTAACAGTCTTAACCCGCTGGTGGAACCGTTCATAAAAAACCTTGATATTCATTTGGGTGATTTAGAAGAATCACCTTGAACTTCTATGATTGGATCCTGTAATAGGGCAAAACTTGGATGTTTAGTATGCGACCTTACTTTGCAAAACATATGCTTGCATGTTTTTGCATAAATCTTAGAGCTGATCGGTATTTTTGTGGAGCTTTCTAACTGATAGCTTTGTCATAGCCAAAAGTCCCGTTACCATAAGCTATTTTGGAATTGTTTAGTTGCTGAGACACTGGCGGCCTGCTGAACTGTGTAATTCCTTGTAGTCATGGTGTTCCGTAATTTAGCGTAGCCTAGCTTTCCTGATTTAAAAAGCTTGATTCTTGTGTGGTAGTAGTAACATTGTAGCCCCCGGGCTCTTTTACAGTCATGTGGGCATGCTGAAAAAGAGTCTAGAAGTACTGACCACAAGAATTTCCCAATCACATGGGGAGCCCCCGAGCGTTGCGCTTGGGATGCATAGAATAGGTCTGAAAAAGAAAATCTTTCAGCGTAGTAGTCCCCGGCTCTTTGTTAGTATATGCAGTATGATAACAAAGAGTAGAAACAAAATTGAAAAATAGAACCCAGCCCCCGAGCGTAAAAGCGAGGGTGAGTAAAGTGTGTACAACTTCTCTTTTTTTTGTTGGCGCTGTAGGCGACGCGGATGGTGGCTTTTATCTGCCAAACTGGATGCACAGGCTTGAACTTACTTGATTTCCTTTGTTTAGGCGTAGAATCTGCATAGTTGATCCATGTTCCACGTGTTTGGTAGTATATCTCCATCTATCTCCGTGATCCTGTAGGCTCCTGGTCGGGCGATGTCTACTACGATGTACGGCCCTTGCCAAGGAGAGGACAATTTGTTTTTGTCCTTGGTGCGTTGATCTAACTTGAGCACCATGTCACCAATGCATAGGCTTCTCTTGCGAACATTAGCATCGTAGTATTGTCGCAGCTTTTGCTGATACTGGGCCACTCTAAAAGCGGCTGCATCACGAGCCTCCTCCAGGAGGATTAGCTCATCTGCACGTCTGTCAGGCTCTTCAGTTTCCGAAAACAATGCCACGCGTGGGGCTTGTAGTCAGATGTCGGATGGTAGAATCACCTCTGCTCCATACACCAAGAAGAAGGGTGTCTTGCCTGTTGCTCGGTTTATGGTGGTCCTCATTGACCAAAGTACAATTGAAACTTCATGAATCCAATGCTTGTCGTAAGCTTGTAATCTGTTAAAGATTCTCTTCTTGATGCCTTGGAGCACGATGCCGTTGGCACGCTCTACTTGCCCGTTCATCTTCAGGTGATTTACCGATGACCGGTCATGCCTGATCCCGTGGCCGTAGCAGAAATCAGAAAACTTTTTCCTCTTAAACTGTGTTCCATTATCAGAGATTATCCTGTTCGGGACACCGAACCGTACGACAATACTCCATAGGAATTTGACAGCTGCCTCTTTTGTGATTTTCTGAACTGGCTCGGCCTCAACCCATTTTGTGAATGTGTTGATGACGACGAACAGAAATCTATAACCTCCAACAGCCCTTGGAAAGGGCCCGAGGATGTCTATTTCCCATGTGGCAAAGGGCCATGACAAAGGAATAGTGTTTAGAGCTTGCACAGGTTTAGTTTGTTTCCGTGCGAAGAATTGGCATGCCTCGCACTTCTTAACTAACTCGACTGCATCTTGAAGAGCTGTAGGCCAGTAGAAGCTCTGTCGAAATGCTTTCCCTGCTAGATATCGGGGAGAAGCATGAGATCCACAGATTCCTCCATGAATGTCGTGGAGCAAACTAATGCCCTCGGTCCGTGTGATGCATTTGAGGAGCATTCCATTGCGGGTTAGCTTGTATAATCGCCCCTCAACCAATTGATAGTTCTTGGCTTTACGATGGATTTTCTCCAATGTAGCATCATCATCCAGAATAGCTTGGTTTGTGAGGTACGCCCGAATTGGATCCATCTAGTTCTCCTCGTTTCCAACTAGAGCGGCTGCTCGGGCCGTACCGACCAACATAGACTCCTTGACGGATTTGTTGGTTGTAGAAACTGTGCCCTTGGCTGGCGCAGTTTTTTGGTTCGGTAATGAAACCGACACAGATGGTTTAGTAAGAACTTCAAGTAACACGTTACCTGGGAGCCGTGTGTGCTCGGCAGCTGCCTTTGCTAGCTTATCTGCGTCGCCATTGAATTCCCTTTTAACATGCCGTACTTCAAGCCCATCAAATTTGTTTTCCATCCTCCTGTATGCTTCCAAGTATTTGGCCATGACCTCACTCCGTGCTCTGTACTCTTTCATGACTTGCTTTGCAGCTAACTCGGAATCCCCTTTCACGAGCAGCCTCCTAATCTCTAGAGATGCAGCTATGCGGAGTCCTGTGAAAAGTCCTTCATACTCGGCAACATTGTTAGTGGGGGTTGGATCAACAAAATTGATTTGTAATGCGTACCTGATGACGTCATTGTGTGGCGAGATCAGGACCACCCCAGCCCCCGCGCCTGCTCTGCAAAACGCTCCGTCATAGAACATGGTCCAGTGTTCGGGATTTTGGGCAGCTTCTTCGGGTTCGGGATTAGTCCATTCTGCGATGAATTCTGCCAGAGCCTGCGACTTGATGGCAGTTCTGGGTATGAATTCAACGTCGTAAGCCCCCAGCTCCACAGACCATTGTGCGATCCTATCCACGGCATCTCGATTATGTAAAATGTTGCCTAGGGGGTAAGTTGACACAACCTTGATCTTGTGGCTCAGAAAATAATGCTTGAACTTCCTGGAAGTCATTAGTATAGCATATAGCAATTTCTGAATCTGAGGGTACGTTGTTTTGGCGTCATGTAGCACCTCGCTTACGAAGTAAACGGGGTGTTGTGTTGTTGACTTCTCTGTTGGTCTCTCGACCACCAGAACCGTGCTGACAACAGTTGGTGTTGCTGCTACGTACAGCAGCATCTCCTCTTGTGGCTGCGGCGGGACCAGTACAGGCATTTTCCGTAGGTATTGCTTGAATGCCTGGAACGCCTCTTCCGCTTCTGCCGACCACTCAAAACGATCAGTTTTACGTAGCAATTTATAGAATGGCATACCTCATTCACCTGACTTGGATACGAATCGACTTAGGGACGCCATCATTCCTGCCAACTTCTGGACCTCGTGGCAGCTGCGTGGAGACTTCATGTCGTCGATTGCCTTGATCTTGTGTGGATTTGCCTCTATACCTCATTGGGAAACAAGGTAACCGAGGAGCTTACCCGATGATACACCAAAGGTGCATTTGGCGGGGTTGAGCATCATCCTATTTGCACGCAAGTTGTTGAATGTTTTGGTTAAATCAGCGATTAGGTCGCCCTTTAACTTACTTTTTACCACAATGTCATCTATGTATGCTTCCACATTATGGCCGATTTGGCCCTCGAGAACAATGTGAACACATTTTTGATAAGTGCAACCTGCGTTTTTCAGACCAAAAGACATCTTTATATAGTAATAAACACCGAAAGGAGTTACAAATGCAGTTTTTTCCTCATCGTCAATGCACATGCTGATTTGGTGATACCCCGAATAGGCATCTAGAAAACAAAGCAGCTCACATCCAGAGGTTGAATCTACAATTTGATCTATCCTAGGCAGTGGATACTCGTCCTTTGGGCAAGCTTTATTTAGATCGGTGTAGTCCACGCATATCCTCCACGTTCCGTTGGGCTTCTTCACCATGACTGGGTTTGCCAGCCACTCCGGGAAAGGGACCTCTCGAACGAAGCCGGCTTTGAGTAGTCGGTTGATTTCTTCGTTAATGGCGTCTCGCTTCTCCGGGGTATATCTCCTTTGCTTCTGCTTGACTGGTCGGACGCCAGTTCGTATGCCAAGCTTGTGCTCGATTACCTCCCTGGGGATCCCGGGCATGTCAGATGGTTCCCAAGCGAACACATCCGCGTTTGCCCGGAGGAAAGCAATGAGCTCGAGTTCCTATTTGTCACCCAGAGAGCCCACCTGGGTGGTCTTGGTCAGGTCTGCCTCATCAAGGGCCACCGATTTGGTGCCCGGTTCAGTGCGCTTTGCCGGTGGCGCTCTTGGCGAGGCGGCGGCTGGCAACTCGCCTGCTTGCTGTGATGGCGTCTCCTTAATCGGGGTCTGGTCCACCACAGTCTGCTTCTCGGTGGCGCCGTCATGGGTCTTCTTTTCTCCCGCAGGCACTAGTTCGGGAACTTCTGTTCCCTTGGCCCTTGATCGGGCCTCTGCTGCTCGGGAGGTTTCTGCCCCTGCTGCCTTTGCGGTAGCCTTTGGCAGGCTCTTGGTCTTTTTCCTGGCAGGTTCGGCAGCCTTGGCTGGCTCCTGTTTGTCTCCCTTGATCATGTCTAGGGTCTTCATGTCACACTGGACCGCGCCCTTGCGATCGCCGCAGACGGTGATCGAGCCCAATGGCCCTGGGACTTTGATCATGGAGTAGGCGAAGTGGGCGACCGCCATGAACTTTTTCAGGAACGGTCGGCCCAGGATGCAGTTATAGGCCGACGTGATGTCAGCCACCTCAAAGGTGAGGAACTCTGTTTGGATCTTTTTGCCATCCATGAGGGTCACCTGCAGATCGATCCTCCCTAAGGGAAAGGCTTGGATGCTTGGTATGACCCTGTAGAAAGGCTTCTCCACCGGGGACAAGGACCTCCTCGGGATCCTGAGCTCGTCAAAGGCGTTGACGAACAGCGGATTGAGGGCGCTTCCACTGTCGATCAAGGTTCGCCCGATCTTGCGGGGCCCGATCCAGGGTTTGATGCATAGTGGGAGTAGCGGCCCGTCGTACAGCATCTCGGGGTGATCCCTCTGATCAAATGTGATCGGGATTTCGGACCACCTTAACGGATGCTTGCAGGGCTCGGTGCTTGCTATCTGCCTCTCGACCAGCTTTAGCTGGGACTTGGAGGTTCGGGTAGAATAGCCACCGAAAATTGTGGCGATCTCCAGATCCTCGGAAGGTCTGGCTCATCGTCACAATCCATGTAGTTCGCCGTTCGAGGATTATGAGCGGCTTGGTCGCGTAGAGCCCCCTGCTGCTGGCTCTCCTCCTCCTGCTTTTGCTTCTTGTACACCATGCAGTCAACAAAGTGGTGCTTTGTTGACCGGTGAATCGGGCAATACATCGGGAGATCGGTAGGCTTGCCTTGACGCCTGTACGGGGTTTGTTGTCCATGGCCATGACTTCGTCACCCTCGATCTTGCGCTTTTTGTTCTTGTGCTTATTCTTTTTCTTGCCTTCCCCAGTTGGCTGGCTTTGTTCGAGCTTTCCATGGACCCGTGCTCAGGCATCCGCCATCTTGGCGGTCTCTTCCAGGATCCCGTAGAGCTTAGCCACCGTCTTCGGGTTCATCTTGGTAAGCTCCTCCGCCGTGCGCTCGTCCTTGCAACCCTGATTAAAGGCCACAATCACCCGATCATCCACCATGTCGGGGGTGGTGTTACGGGTGTCGCTGAAGCGACGGATGTAGTCCCGGAGGGACTCTCCAGGTTTCTGCACACAATTGAGCAGATCTCCTTCATGTCCAGGGTGTTTGTAGGTGCCTTGGAATTTGGCTTCAAACGTCTCCCGGAGGTGGCTCCATGACTTGATGCTGGCCTCGGGCAGGTTCATGAGCCATGATCGGGCTGATCCCTGCGGGCAGTCGGCAAGTAGTTGGCCTTGACGTAGTCGTCACCCCCGGTGGCGTCGATGATCGTGGAATAAATCTGAATCCACTCGCGGGGGTTGGTCGTTCCGTCATACTTCTCGATGTTAGTAGGACGAAACTTTTCCGGCCACCTGACCTTGCGTAGGCCTGGGGAGTATGTGAGACATCCTCCTATGCCTGGTCGGGAGTCACGTGGCGGCGAATCTGGATGGGACCGGTAGTAGCCCTCACGTGCTCGGTAATCTCGATTGTAGTTGAGAGTTTCCCGAGCGTCGCGAGTGCGGCGGTTGCATTCGAGCTGCGGCCTCATGTCACGCCCTTCGTGCGGGTGATAGCGGCCTGTTTGACGGAGCCAGTGGTGCGGCAGCGGTGGCCTCAAGGCGCTACTTGGCCTTGTCCGCTGCTTCCCGAGCCTTCTTGGCGATAGTGGCCATCGGGGTTCCCTCGGCCATTGCCTCCATCGTCTCCAAGAGGGTTCGGATCTGCAGGTTGTCTTGCTCAACTGCCCAGAAATCGTTGTTGAGATTTCGAGGAGCCAGTGAGGACGCGACCTGCTGTGTACGAGTTTTAGCCATCTGAAGAGTTGGTGCGTTGCTGAGACGTGGAGGAGGTATGGATCTGCGCGAGTTGGAGGACTCGGTGGCGGCCTCGCTCCCGTTTGCAGCTAGCACATGGATGCGGCGGTCTTCGGGCTGTTCCGACCCATCGCTAGATCCACTGTAGTCGAGATCCAACTGTGCAGTGCGATCGGCAATGTCTTTGGGAGTTGGCTCCGTGAAGGTGGCGAAAACTTCCCGACCGGCGCATGTGAGATCGGGATCATGGATCCCTGTCAGCTTGAGCTCGTAATCGCCTTGATGCTCGAACACGAGATCCCCGAAGTGGATCTCCCGTGTAGGCACTAGATGGCTGTGAGCGTAGAGATCGGAAGCGGAGGCAGAACTCCCGATGGCCTCCGACTTGATGGAACTGGGCATGTAGGGCATCGATGAACTCGACGCGTCGGCGATCCAGACTCCGTTGACGATCGGCATGATCTTTCTTCACGCGAGGGCCCCTACCTGGCGCGCCTCTGTCGAGGTTGTACTCGGCAGATATTTGTCCGGCAAGCACCCCGCTTCGTGCGAAGATTGATCACGGTGATGAACAGAAAGACACGGGATTTTTATACTGGTTCGGGCCCTCGAGATCGAGTAATAACCCTACGTCCAGTTGCTGCTTGTATTATTTCAGCGAGTACAGATTACAATGGCGTAACAAGTACCCTCGGGTGTATTGGTTAAGATTGGAGATACCCTCTACGTGTAGGACCCCCTACTATTTATATCCAGGGGGACGTGCCTTACAAGACAAAACAGACCTAAACCTAGTAGGACTCTAACCATCTTCGAGCCTTCCTTCTGCGATCCAGTCATCGTGTCTTGTTCGGAGTCTTCTTCGTTCGGAGTCGGTAGTCGGTAATCCATGTGATCGGGCACCCTGGTATTATTGGCCTCAACAGCTTTCCTCAAGCGAGGGTGATGGAGATCGTTCGTGCTCATAGAGATGAGAGTTCGGGGTGAATGGTGACACGAACATGACCTTCTCGAGTGAGCTATGCTTGGGAGGAGGCTTTGCCTTTGGAATTTCTGGGCAGGAGATAGGAGTGGCAAAAGCAACTTTCCCAAGCGTGTTGTATAGGCTCCCATGAGATACTTCTCCTTGGAGAAGCCTTTCTAGTGGATATCCTAGGGATAGATCAAAATTGAGGGTATCAAAGATGTGGAAATCTAAATTGACCTCGATTTTGTCTAGCGTGATTGTCACGGCACTGGCAATCCCCCGACATTGAATCATGTGTCCAAAGGGACAAATTTTGAGGAGCTTGTCAGATGGCCTTAGTGGAACATTTCCTAAGAGATTTTGTGCAATGTACCATGACATGATGTTGACCTCCATACTGGGGTTGAAATGGGCTTCTACGACAGTTCCCCTTATATAACATGGAAGGATTTTGGAAGGTGAACTATTCCAAATTGCTTTGAAGAAGTGCCACATTCCATCCAACCATTCCTCCTTTATGTTTTTTCACGAGAAATGCTTCGTGGGGAGGACAGGGAGGATGAGAAAGAGGAGGTGTCGTAACCTTCTTGTGCCTTGAATAATCCGAGGTGTTTCCATGATTTTCAAAGAGATCATCCTCGAAGTCAAAAGGTAATCCGAAAGGCTGAGTTTCCTCTGCCTTAACGGATAGTGTCTCAGGAGTTGGATCTGGGCTGGGCAAGTATACAGGTAAGATAGAATCTAGTTGAAGGTCTTCTTGCTCAGTTCCATCCATAGCAGCGGGAGAGTGCTCTCGAATCTTCTCCCGGACCTCTCTCGCTCTAGCCGGTGTTACATGTAAGAATGATCCTCCGGCGGCTATATCAATGAATCAGACAGCCTTGAAATCCTAGAATTGTTCTTATTCTGCCACGATCGTTTCCTTCTCTTTTTGTTGGAAGTTAATAATTTCCTTCCGAAGGGCACAGATCCGATGAATGGGGAAGTACTCCAGACAAAACTTTGTCTCGTAACTCTCCCCATTCACCGTTCGTTAGCCCAACGATATGGTCATACCACTTCCTTGCCCTCTCTTTGAGAGAGAATAGGAAGAGCTTCCATGTAGTCGTTGCTTGCGTCACGCCTGATATGACCAGACATGAGTAGAGCAACTCGAATTCGTGCAAGTGATGGTATGGGTTTTCACCATCATGTCCTGAGAAGGAAGTCTCCTGGACCATAGCTATGAAAGCAGGGCGAAGCTCATAGCTATTTGTTTGTATAGGATTTGACGAGGGGTGCGGCTCCAATAATTCGTCCTTTGGAGCAGAGAACTCATGGATTTGGGTAAAGTCCATGGGTAAACAAAATAAAAGAAAATAAAATAAAAGATAAATGGGCAACCGTAGTTCTTAGACAACACAGCAACCGTCCCCGGCAACGGCGTCAGAAAGCTTGTTGGTATTTCTTACGGTCGCAGATAAATCCGCAACCGCACGGATACCGTTGTAGCTTTCACCCGGAAGTATTTAGGGTATCAAATCCACAGGGAACGAAAGGGCACTATCTAATCACTAAAGTTGACCAGATCGATCGAGTTTATATGAAGGCTGGGTAGAGAGGATAACTTAGCACTAAGCTGGGAATATAGCGAAGGGAGTTCTCCTATGCTTGCTTTAGGCACCGGGGTATCCTAGACCTCTAGGAAATTGCTGGCCAACAGCTCTACGCCGTACCCGAACGTGGAGGATTACAAAAGACGGACAGGGCTGTCGCCACCTGCCGCGTACCTCTTCTAATCCGTGGGGCTACGAGGCAAACGAGGGCAAATACATTCCTAAGCACCACGCTTAAGATAATATCAGCTATCCTAACCTTGGCCAAAGATTAAGATACTTTATGAATAAAGCAACGAACCCACAAGCAAAATAAAGAACTCGGCTTTCTTTAACTCAGACTTAAATACTAAGCTGAATATCCCAGATACTTAGTAAGGAGCTCGCATCCGCCGAGGTACAAGTCGAGGGTCGCCGACACGCCGGGACTCCTCCAGGCTCTGCCTCACTCTCTCCCTATTTCTACTCTCATTTGAGGAGGGCTTCGCCTTGACTTGTTACTCTAGCTCGATGATGCTTAGCCCTGCTCCGATTCCCTCTATTTATAGCTTGGAGAGGCGGTTTGGAGTCGGTACGCGGCGGTTGAAGCAGTTAGGAGGTGGGCCCAGGTCGGCCGACCCAGGGGGGTCGGCCAACCTTGGGTAACCGCCTTTCAGGCCCACTTTGCTCTGGGTGACTGATCTATGGGTCCTCAAGTCGGTTCCAGGTGGGTATGTTTGACACGAGTACATCTTGTTTCATGTGTGGGCCCTTCAATCCATGTGATGTTAATCTTGAGCCCTTGATGCAAACCGACGTTGATTCAATGGTTGGGATGATCTCCAGGTGTGCTTCTCTACATGAGTGGAATTTGGACCGAGTTGGGCCTGAGCCCAGGTCGGCCGACCTGGGGAGGTCGAGCAACCTGGCCCTGGGTCCACTTTAGTCCTTCTTTTGCCATTTAGTCCCTGCACTCACATATTCACCAAAACTTGTGGAATGGATTAGAGATAAGCCCTATAGCTATGGTGAATGCATTTTTGTATATATTTTCTGTAGGAACTGACGGTCAAAAGTGGTACTTAAGGACCGTCAACAATATCTCAGTTAAACAAGTTATGGAAGCAACAGAACGCTCCACCTTATTTTTTCTACCCCTATCCAACCAAGCCTATGATGAATTACAGCAATTACAGAATGATATCATCGACATCTCCTATGACACTGATGAGCATGACCAATGGACCTTCATGTGGGGCAACTCAATTTACAGTTCTAGAAAATTGTATAAAATGGCCTTTGTTAATGTGCGAGCTCCACCAATGTTCACTGCCCTATGGAAAGCAAAGGTCACACCTCGCCTGAAATTCTTTGCCTGGCTTCTTATTGTCGATAGACTCAACACAAAAAACATTCTTTGCCGAAGACACTATAATATTCAGGATGGAGTCTCTTGTGTCTTGTGCAATGATGGGGTGGAGGAAGATACAAACCATCTATTCTTCAACTGTCCATTTGCTGCAGCTTGTTGGAATATTATCTCAGTACCTTGGTCCCCCTCAAATGACATCCATGCAAAGATCTTGGAAGCTCGAAGTTCATCACCTCTACCCTTCTTCATGGAAGTATTTGTGATTGCAGCCTGGGAAATATGGAATATTAGGAATTCCATAATCTTCAACAATGGACAAGCAGATCTTCAACTTTGGGTTGTGCAGCTCAAAGCTCAAGTTCGTCTTCAACTGCTTAGAGTTAAAGAGGAACTCCACCCCCTATTATTTTATGGCTAGACTCCTTCTAAGTTTTTTACTTTGGTTACTTTTAATCTCCTCTCTCTTCCCTCTGTAAGTATTTTCTACTATTCTTTTCCTCCCCTTTATAAATAGAAAATGAAGTTCTGTGGGGAACTCCCCCACAGTTTGCCCCTAAAAAAAAGACCTTGTCTCCCGAATATATAAGGTGAGGCAGGGACCCCTTGTAAAAACATAACCATCAATACGAAGCGATCCACCGTACAGGACGTAGGGTATTATGCTCTCTCTCAAGGCGACTTGAACCTGTCTAAATCGTCTCGTGTTCACTCTCATGCTTCTGGTTCCGACGAGGCCCTTGCGAACAACTCAACTACTCAGGGACCCCCTATAGTAGGCTAGCCGGGAACCCTAGTTCACATCAAGTGGTAATCAGAGCTTTAGGTATACCATCAGGTTCACCCTTACCCTAGGTACATTTGTTTTCGCCTTCATCCTAGAGTCCACAAAAAAGCCAAAAAAATTTCCCCCGTCCCAGCTCCTGTTTAGCCCTTTGTATAATTCTCTTTTAGAGTCCGTAGTGTTGAGTTTGTGTCCTAGTTTGGGTCTTTGTTGTTGGTTTAGTTCGTGTTTTAGTTCGGTTGTGTGATTCCATATTCCGCTGCCATCATACCACAATTCCCTCCCCTCCCACCCGATTCGCATCCGACTCCAATTCGACCATCACAAAACCAAATTCGGAGGGTCCTCCTTAAAACGGGCATAACTTTTCACTCGGAACTCCGATTGAGGCATTCTTTTTTTTTGGAAAGCTCTCAAATTTTTGCCCATATGATTCTCCAGCTTTGCCAGTCATGCCGATTTCAAAAAATTCAAAAAAAATCAGGAAGGGAGTCGATTTGAGCTCCGAAGTTCCAGCACCAGTTTTTGAGAAGGCTCGTGATTTTATATAGATCACATCATACATTGGATTGAGCCGATACTTGCTGGTGTTCCTATTCTTGTGCTCCTGGATGAGAAACAAATATCAAAATAAGGAAAAAATAAAAATTCTGATTTCTACTAGTGCTAAAAAATGAAATAGCAGGAGGCCTAGAGAGGATACACTTGCTGTTTTGGTGTGTTGATAGAACCCGCTAGGGCTTGTTCCTGATCCTTCAATGAGAGTTGGGGATAACTTCGATTTGGGGTGGATTCGACATTGGCTGTCCGACTACAACGACCACAAGGGGCTGCGCCTTAGCAACAGGTACACCTGATGTTCTTGCCGTGCCAAGAACACCGCTGCTCCTGCTAGCAATCGAGAACAAGCAAGAACAAGATGAGCAAGCAAATAACTCACGGATTGATAACCAAATGGCGAATCTGGTACACAAGTTGGGGTCTTGAATCAAGCAAATCGGGTGGTCTGATCGACACACGCGTTTACAAACTGGTTGCAAGAAGCTAACTCAGATCTAAAACAAAACCCAAAAACGTTCTTGGCTGCTGCTGGTGGTATTTGTAAGTGGGAGAGCAGCCAAGGAGGTGTTGGGGTCGAAACCCTAGCTTAGGAGGCGCCCCCTCATGGGCTCAACTGGATACAAAAGGCCCAAGGCCCAAAACTGAGGTTCTGCGCAGACTGGAGGCCCAGACGTTGTTTTGCTGATTGTGAGTGTTCCAGGACGAATCTGATGATGGGGTTAGATCCATATGAAACTAGACTTCATGAGCTTTCCAATGAGTGCTCATGGGTCTCAAACAACTACCGGAGTGAAGAGTTACGCCCATCTCAATCCGGTGCTGCTTGTAGGTCCGAACAGGCAGTCCGAAGTGGCTGGTCCGAACTTTGGGGATCCAAACATCCAATCTAAACACCCCTTTCTCACATCAGTGTTCTTCTCATTGTCCTCTCTGTTGCTCCCATGCTGGTGAAATCCTTTGCCTTCATTTCTAATAATCATTGAATAATGGAAAGAATTCAGTAGCATCAAATTCTGAGAAGAACGTGTATGGACAGCTAGGAACGAGTTTACCTTTGAATTAAGCTTGTAAGCTTGGTCTCTAGCAACTTGACTTTGTTGCCATTGCTGCCCCATAGGTGTGGTTGTATCATGGCTGGAGATGTCCTCATCATCCTCCCCTTCTTGCATTTGAGTCGTCCTCGACTCAAGCTGATCAGTGGCACTTGCGTGTGGCTGAAAATTAGCCACACCACTAAGACCTCTGGGTCGTTTGAGGGGTGGAGGCCAAGGTGGCACTCGAATGCAAACATCCTTGGCATCAAAACCAAGCACATGGGATGCACGTATGCTCGACAAAGTATCCCACATCGGTGATGGCAGGGAAGAAGAAGTCGGAGCAAGCAAGTTATTGATGTAATTGTTCAACACGTAGTAGATGTGCTGCAGCAACGATGTCATTATGTGTGCAGCAATAACGGGCATGGTCCCATTATCCTCCCCTTCTTGTCGATTGCTCCAATGTCCTGCAAAGCTGCTTGTGTTGATGCTGGCACATGAAGCAACGGCCGTGTTGCATGGCCACCACCAACAATGCTCCCTTTCTTCGGGTTGACCTTGCTGCAAAATAGAAAAACTTGGAAAACTTTGCAAGGTGTTATTAGTGTTAGTGCAGCCCTTTATTGGATCATTGTATTGCTGCCTAAAAGGAGATTTCAGATTATAACAAATATAAACTTTATGCACCAAAAACTCTCCTTTGCTGCCATATTTACCAACTGCATGAAGCAAACAATGATTGAAACATGGCAATTCAGAATCATATTTTAGTTTCTCCTTTACACAATTCAGATTACAAGGAATGTCAAATTCAATATAACCTAAGGTGTCAAAAGAGGGAATGAGTTTCAGCTCTTTCTTCTTGCTAGCAATGCAATCAACATGTGTAGAAATAGTATGTAGATCTTTGAAAACAGATTTAACAAGTTCATGCTCTAGTTGTGTTTGTGGTGTACATGAAACATTTCCAAGCAACTCCTTGTCATCGTGAGGAAAACATGCAGCTCGTGACAAGGCATATGCAGTGAGAGGTTCCGATAATGACTGCAGAGGATTATCTTGAACATTGGGCAATTGCAGTTCATCATGAACATACTTACATGGAGTGTTTGCGGCACTAGAGGGTTTGCTTTGTTCACTCTCCTCCAATGTTGTATGTGATGCACTTTGATTCCTCTCCAACTCCCCCACCGGGTGTAGTAGCTCAAATTGTTTGATGCTCTCCTTGGAATTATCCCCATCTCCCTGCAAAATGTTAGGTACAAGAAGAGAGACAAAAGAGTGCTCTCTTTCTAGTGATGAAATGAGAATGGAAGCATCACACAACTCTTCTTTGTCACAAGTTTTAGCAAACAAATCAATTTGTGACAAAGGTAAATCAGCAGCAAGCTCCACTAATTGATGCTCTTGATTAGCATGTAAAGTGGGAAAATCTTGGTCATTATGGGCCACATCATTGTTGCAAGTGTTCGTAGATAATAAAATCTTATTTTCAGCATTGCAAGCAAGACAAAACAAGTGACCGATATGGCTGTATCTTTTACTAATGAGTAAGGTTTGAATTTCAGAATTGAGCCCTCTCATGAACCTACTCATTACATATTCCATGCATTCATTCAAGCCACCAAACATGATACAAATTTTAAAATCATGATAGTATTGTTTAACAGTCCTACTACCCTGTTTTATTTTCTCTAGTTTGGCAAGCAAGTGATCAGCATAATATGCAGGAATATAAAGCTCTCGAAAAAGAAGTTTGAAAGCATTCCAAGTTTGAGGAACTCCGTTGTGCTTGCAAATATGTTTCCACTCATACAAAGCATCATTAGTTAAAGCATTAGAGGCAACAAAAACCATTTGCTTCTCAGTTAAATCATATTCCTCAAATTCCTTGTCTACCTTCAGCTCCCAATCGATGTATGCATGAGGGTCAAATTTTCCCTCAAAGGAAGGTAGTGCAGAATTGATCACAGCAAGAGAATCATCATGCACCTCTCGTATGGGTGCTCCCATGTGTAGTCGTGGTCCTGAATATCCATGATGCATGCTACTAGCTCCAACATCTCTCCTCAAGCCTGTCATGGTTAGTGGACAGCAACAATAATCACAAAAAGTTTCCTACTAACTAAACCAAAAAAGTGGTTCCACACTACATCTTCACTCAACCTTGTGCAACCAAGTTCTTACCACACTAGCAGGAGGTGGTAGCAGCCGGCAAGGACAACACAATTGGTGATAGAACCACAACCTTGTGAAGTTGTAGATAAATATGTGGAGCTCTAGGTGGTTGCAAGGTAAATCAAGGATAAGCTAGAACCACATAATCAATACAAATTGAATAATCATTCAACAACGGTACTATACTGGTCCTACACTAAACCATGCTAGAGACGTGAGCCTGGGCACAAAGGTAGTCACAGAAAGGAACGAACAATAGCACAATCTAAACTGCAGAATTCAGCACCTTCTTCTTTTTCCTTCTCTTTCTGTCTATTTTTTTTCTTCTTCTTTGACCCTCTTTTTTTCTTCTTTTATTTTGCAAGGCCTAGAATCTTTTGTTTAGCAACAATACGACTGCAATAAAACTCATTGCACACAGCCCAAGCGAATTGAGAATAACAACTCTTGTTTCTGGTTCAGAAGCGCTAATCTCAAGACCGATTGTGACCCACTTAGAATGAAGTTGGTAGCAAGGTCAGATTCGTTGGAAAGGGCACAAGCTAAGCTTTCCAGATTGTATTTAAACACATGAATCGGACTCTTGAAATAGAAGTTATTGCAGTTTCCTTGCTGTGCTGAAATGAGACTCCGAATCAAACTGCAGCCCTAATTAACAATCTTCCCCCTTTGCGGATTCAAACCTGAATGTAAACGGGGAGCATTTGGATCTGGTGGAGATTATTGAAGTTGTGATGATGGGCACTACTCTTGGGGAAAGTTCTTGTGCAACCGAAATCAGAATCGAGGTGGGATTGGTAGTGGATTTGTGGAGGAAAATGGCAGCGGAGATGTATATGGTGACAGCAGATCTTGTAGTGACCAAAACGTGACAGAACTCAAAACTCTAAAGGATTAGAAACTAAGACCAGCAGTTCTACACGTTGATGCAACTGAAAATTCAACAAGCAAAGATTACGAAGAACAGCAAGGCACAAACTTGTTGATGGAATTTTCGGATCTAACCTGTTTTTGGGATTGTTTTGGACTATAGGTAAAGTAAGAACGGGTAAAAACTCTCACCGAAAACCTTGCTCTGATACCACATGATAGAACCCGCTAGGGCTTGTTCCTGATCCTTCGATGAGAGTTGGGGATAACTTCGATTTGGGGTGGATTCGACGTTGGCTGTCCGACTACAACGACCACAAGGGGCTGCGCCTTAGCAACAGGTACACCTGATGTTCTTGCCGTGCCAAGAACACCGCTGCTCCTGCTAGCAATCGAGAACAAGCAAGAACAAGATGAGCAAGCAAATAACTCACGGATTGATAACCAAATGGCGAATCTGGTACACAAGTTGGGGTCTTGAATCAAGCAAATCGGGTGGTCTGATCGACACACGCGTTTACAAACTGGTTGCAAGAAGCTAACTCAGATCTAAAACAAAACCCAAAAATGTTCTTGGCTGCTGCTGGTGGTATTTGTAAGTGGGAGAGCAGCCAGGGAGGTGTTGGGGTCGAAACCCTAGCTTAGGAGGCACCCAATCACCAATGCTGATGTCCTTTCTGATTAACTTTTTGTCTCGCCATTTCTTGGATTCTGCTTTGTACTTTGATATGTTCTTGGCTTCTTGTAGCCTGTAAATTTCCGTAATATCTTTGTCGATGGCTTCGCTATCTTTTGGTGCCTCTTGCTGAGTGCGAAGCCCTTTGTGTAAAATTTCCTCCGGCCACATTGCTTCTTCTCCGTACAACAGTTTGAAGGGAGTAAATTGTGTTGCTCTTTGTTGACGGTCCATAGACGTGCCAATTGTGAACCGCAAGCGCACGGATCATCGTAGCTTTTCCCTTAGAGTATTCATCCAAGGTTTATCAATCCGTGGATCGACAATGAACTACCTAGGGTTTCCCATCTAATCTAACGGACCTATCCTAGCATGAAGCGTTGGTTGCATATAAAGGATAAAACCTACTAAAAGATATGAGTGGTGTGTAGGTTGATCGCACCCAAGAACATAGGTAAAGATTAAGCGTAACCAAAGGATAAACGAGCCTATCGTCATCTAGTTGTAGTTCTAGCCAATTAGAGCAAGAGCATCATGCATCTCATCCAAAGCCATCTTTAAACTGCTATCCTCCGGTCAAACCCCTGAAAGCCCCACCGTACACGGGATCACACCCTGTCACGATGCTCCCTATCTGCGTGGGTAACTTAAGCACGTTCGCGAAGAACGTGTTGAGCCTCTTGGTAGATCCGGTATGAACCTCTAGCCACCATGACTACAAGATCACCCTGTGCAATCTATCTCGATAATAGATTGAAAGCAAAGCAAACCCAAGAAAAGCACAAGATCATTGGAGGAATCGAGTCGCTAAAAGATCGGATGACATGAATAACATTACTCATATAATAGATGTGTTTGAATCATCACCACCGAGCACATACCATTGATGACTCCAACTAGCTCTTGAACTCCACGATGGCACAACCACGCAGGGAGGCCATGGTGGCTAGGGTTGGCTTAAGCCATCCCCTAGACAACTTCAAGGACTTGCGGCGGCCGTCGTCTCCTTTTGGTGTATGCGCTAGGTTTCGCCGAGTTCTGGTGGATGGATACGCCCCCCTTCGTGTACAGGGACTATAAATAGTCCGAGGAGTCTGTGGTTCAAAGGGGAGGTCGAACCGACGTAAAACACCCTAGGCCGGCCGGCCTAGGCCTTTTTTGGCCCGGCTCGGTCCCATCTTTCACATGCAAGCTTCTCTCGATGATCCTTGTCCATGTATGCATGATGTCCTATATGGAAGTTGCTCCGAAAACGTTGGTTTGGGCCTCCTTTGCTTGGCTTGATTCCGTCGGGTTTGGTGTTGCTTTTGGACTTGAATATAAATGCCCCAAATTGGGCCATTTTCCTGCAAAAACACGATATGCTCCAAAATACAACACACATACGAAAATGGGGTTATTTCATGTGCCAAGTGGCGGGTTAGTATATGAATTGGTCCCAAAACACCACTTAAATAGCACTAAAAGTGTACGTATAACAAGCGTCAACATTCCCCTCATGCTTATACCTTGCTCGTCCTCGAGTAAGTCCAAGATCTTTGCTTAACAAGGAAATCAGCGTTGCCCTTCAATGTCTTCCCTACACTTAGTTATACATAACAAGACACATTGCTCTGAAGTGTTTAGCATTTAAAGTTCAAGTTGTGACCGGCCACTTTTCATTATGGAAGATAGACTAGCAATAAAGAACAAGCCACAATAATAAATAAATGCAATACTTTTAAACTTACGTGAACTTTAGACCTTTACCTTGTTGCATCGTGAACAGTTTTCAAAAAGATGCATATCCAACATAAGTGAGATTCTCTTGCAAAAGCTCATGGGAACACTCATCTCATCAAGTTGCTCAAGCCTATACTAGATTATTTTCAACCTATTCTACTCATATATGAAAGTGGAAGGCTTATGTGGAGCTTGGTAGGTAAAAACAATCCTAGCAAAACATTATATCTCAAATATTGTCAAACTAAGAGAGAGATCTATTGGAATTACCGAGACTAGTAAAAAAGGCCATGGAGAATAAATGTTGGAAAGGGAGAGGGATGGAACACACACATTTAGATAGGTGGACATGTGCAAATGGCAAGTGGATGATCCCGAGGCACAAATGAAGTCCTCGTTATCGGATTGCACATGGTTGGAAAATTGAGTATGGACTTGTCTTCAAAGCACTTGGAATTTGATGAAGCTAAAAGAACTAAGGAGCATTATTTCTCTTTTTTTCTTTCTTTCTTTATTTTTCTTTCATCTTTGTTTCTTTTCTTTCTCTTTTTTTCTTTTTCTACATTCTTTCTTTTTGCTCCTTAGAACCTTTGGCAACATAGTGCTTACTCAGCATCCTCCCCTCCATGCTTAAACGATTGCTCGTCCTCGAGCATAGAAGTGAGGGTTGATAATTGCTGAAGTAAGTACACAAAGTCCATCTTGATCTTCTAGAAAAACACTTGAATCTTCAGGGAGTTTCTTCGATGCCTCCCAAATTGATGTTCTCTAAATTAAGCTCTCGATTCTTGTGGATTTCTGTCGAGAAAATGATCCACACTCAATTGTGGGTTGTGGTCAAGGAGGTAATCACAAAAAGATATTTGGGTTTAGAGTGGATATCCAGCAAAGTTTGCAAAGTTTCCGGTGCAGAAACTCACAATGCATGGATAGAAAGGCTAGCAAAAGGAAGGTACGCAAAATGGAATGGCCAGCTTCTTAGTCTCGAACCATAGAAATCAATCTTAATCCAACTCATCAAAATATAAGTTTGCAAATCTAAAGGTTCCATTATGAAAGATCATGTATATGTAAAGGCTTTGGTAGATAGAACTTTGCAAGAGATTCACGAATGTAGATAGCATAGGATCAAGTTTTAAATAAAATAATACAAGGCATAAGGTCATCGGTAAACTTAAATCAAAGGGCAACATAACGAATATGTGGGTCTAGAATTTAGTCATTTAACCTCCACAAATAAAAGAGCCGGTATTTAATTAATTTAAGATCATTTAATAGAGAGCAAATGGTCAAGTCATATACAACATCATGTAGGTAGAACAAAGCGGCAACTTTCATCACTTTTCCATAAGCAAAAGCATTTAAAATATGTCATCATGGTGAGCACAAAGTGGTGGTGATCATTATTTATTGAAAATAAAAACAAAACTAGGTTGTCCTCTTAGTAGCCATGTTATTAACAAGAGAGATATACAAAGGTTTCTAACCTATGGTCGATGGCATACATATATACAAGCATTTAGAAGTAGATGAACGAAGAGAAGGTTGAGGGAGAGTTACCGTCTTTCGATGCTTGTAGTGGAGTGTAGCGCGGCTTCCCCCGTGCTTAAGCATTGTACTTAGCATGGAAGAAGAGAAATGAGCATCTTGTGGTGAACACGATTGTTGTACTCAGGGGCGAAGCTAAGTTGAAAATGACCCTGGTGCACACTCTATGCTATAGAAGAAATCCAATACATTTTACATGGTAAAATTGAATCAGCTACAAGCAAATTTTTTATTCACCCTGGTGCACGTGCACCAGGGTAAGTGAACGTGGCTTCGCCCCTGGTTGTACTCCATATGGCCTTTTCCTTTTCGTCCACCAACTCCTCCCCATGCTTAGCATGTTGCTAAGCGTGGAAAAAGATGGTGAACCGTCATGTGATTCTTGAAGTCCTTCCGCCACTTGTTTGGAGATTATCTTTATGCTTCTTCACCTTTGTTTAACTTTCTTCAACCTCTTCTTATCATTGTTGGGTTAATAGCTGAAGCCAATGAGCCCAGACAACGGTTGAAACTGAACGACTGAGACAAGCAACAATATATTACTTATCAACAGTATTCTTGGAATCAACAACCTTTACATGTAGGAGAGGGGTCTCCTTTTATAGGGAGACCAAGAGTCTTTGCATCCCCATCATACCCCTGAGATCAAGCATCATCCTCTAGACTATGTAATACAAATAACCCAGGGACACTTTGGTACATTTACCCCTCCCAATGTGAATGCGTGTACTTGCGATTCCGTGTTTGACTTGGCTTAGACTTGGTCTTGTTGGACTTGGTCCTCGCCTGCTTCGCCAGCTGGAAAAAGCTATGTAGCTCCTGGATTTGGCTTCTTCCGGGCTGAGACGACCCCAAGCCGTTTCCCGGCGTCCAAAAGCCGTTGGCTCCTCCAAGAA
>CM014275.1:33892163-33915322 GCA_004135705.1 Alloteropsis semialata
TTTCTTCGGGTTGACCTTGCTGCAAAATAGAAAAACTTGGAAAACTTTGCAAGGTGTTATTAGTGTTAGTGCAGCCCTTTATTGGATCATTGTATTGCTGCCTAAAAGGAGATTTCAGATTATAACAAATATAAACTTTATGCACCAAAAACTCTCCTTTGCTGCCATATTTACCAACTGCATGAAGCAAACAATGATTGAAACATGGCAATTCAGAATCATATTTTAGTTTCTCCTTTACACAATTCAGATTACAAGGAATGTCAAATTCAATATAACCTAAGGTGTCAAAAGAGGGAATGAGTTTCAGCTCTTTCTTCTTGCTAGCAATGCAATCAACATGTGTAGAAATAGTATGTAGATCTTTGAAAACAGATTTAACAAGTTCATGCTCTAGTTGTGTTTGTGGTGTACATGAAACATTTCCAAGCAACTCCTTGTCATCGTGAGGAAAACATGCAGCTCGTGACAAGGCATATGCAGTGAGAGGTTCCGATAATGACTGCAGAGGATTATCTTGAACATTGGGCAATTGCAGTTCATCATGAACATACTTACATGGAGTGTTTGCGGCACTAGAGGGTTTGCTTTGTTCACTCTCCTCCAATGTTGTATGTGATGCACTTTGATTCCTCTCCAACTCCCCCACCGGGTGTAGTAGCTCAAATTGTTTGATGCTCTCCTTGGAATTATCCCCATCTCCCTGCAAAATGTTAGGTACAAGAAGAGAGACAAAAGAGTGCTCTCTTTCTAGTGATGAAATGAGAATGGAAGCATCACACAACTCTTCTTTGTCACAAGTTTTAGCAAACAAATCAATTTGTGACAAAGGTAAATCAGCAGCAAGCTCCACTAATTGATGCTCTTGATTAGCATGTAAAGTGGGAAAATCTTGGTCATTATGGGCCACATCATTGTTGCAAGTGTTCGTAGATAATAAAATCTTATTTTCAGCATTGCAAGCAAGACAAAACAAGTGACCGATATGGCTGTATCTTTTACTAATGAGTAAGGTTTGAATTTCAGAATTGAGCCCTCTCATGAACCTACTCATTACATATTCCATGCATTCATTCAAGCCACCAAACATGATACAAATTTTAAAATCATGATAGTATTGTTTAACAGTCCTACTACCCTGTTTTATTTTCTCTAGTTTGGCAAGCAAGTGATCAGCATAATATGCAGGAATATAAAGCTCTCGAAAAAGAAGTTTGAAAGCATTCCAAGTTTGAGGAACTCCGTTGTGCTTGCAAATATGTTTCCACTCATACAAAGCATCATTAGTTAAAGCATTAGAGGCAACAAAAACCATTTGCTTCTCAGTTAAATCATATTCCTCAAATTCCTTGTCTACCTTCAGCTCCCAATCGATGTATGCATGAGGGTCAAATTTTCCCTCAAAGGAAGGTAGTGCAGAATTGATCACAGCAAGAGAATCATCATGCACCTCTCGTATGGGTGCTCCCATGTGTAGTCGTGGTCCTGAATATCCATGATGCATGCTACTAGCTCCAACATCTCTCCTCAAGCCTGTCATGGTTAGTGGACAGCAACAATAATCACAAAAAGTTTCTTACTAACTAAAGCAAAAAGGTGGTTCCACACTACATCTTCACTCAACCTTGTGCAACCAAGTTCTTACAAGTTCTTACCACACTAGCAGGAGGTGGTAGCAGCCGGCAAGGACAACACAATTGGTGATAGAACCACAACCTTGTGAAGTTGTAGATAAATATGTGGAGCTCTAGGTGGTTGCAAGGTAAATCAAGGATAAGCTAGAACCACATAATCAATACAAATTGAATAATCATTCAACAACGGTACTATGCTGGTCCTACACTAAACCATGCTAGAGACGTGAGCCTGGGCACAAAGGTAGTCACAGAAAGGAACGAACAATAGCACAATCTAAACTGCAGAATTCAGCACCTTCTTCTTTTTCCTTCTCTTTCTGTCTCTTTTTTTTCTTCTTCTTTGACCCTCTTTTTTTTCTTCTTTTATTTTGCAAGGCCTAGAATCTTTTGTTTAGCAACAATACGACTGCAATAAAACTCATTGCACACAGCCCAAGCGAATTGAGAATAACAACTCTTGTTTCTGGTTCAGAAGCGCTAATCTCAAGACCGATTGTGACCCGCTTAGAATGAAGTTGGTAGCAAGGTCAGATTCGTTGGAAAGGGCACAAGCTAAGCTTTCCAGATTATATTTAAACACATGAATCGGACTCTTGAAATAGAAGTTATTGCAGTTTCCTTGCTGTGCTGAAATGAGACTCCGAATCAAACTGCAGCCCTAATTAACAATCTTCCCCCTTTGCGGATTCAAACCTGAATGTAAACGGGGAGCATTTGGATCTGGTGGAGATTATTGAAGTTGTGATGATGGGCACTACTCTTGGGGAAAGTTCTTGTGCAACCGAAATCAGAATCGAGGTGGGATTGGTAGTGGATTTGTGGAGGAAAATGGCAGCGGAGATGTATATGGTGACAGCAGATCTTGTAGTGACCAAAACGTGACAGAACTCAAAACTCTAAAGGATTAGAAACTAAGACCAGCAGTTCTACACGTTGATGCAACTGAAAATTCAACAAGCAAAGATTACGAAGAACAGCAAGGCACAAACTTGTTGATGGGATTTTCGGATCTAACCTGTTTTTGGGATTGTTTTGGACTATAGGTAAAGTAAGAACGGGTAAAAACTCTCACCGAAAAACCTTGCTCTGATTACCACATGATAGAACCCGCTAGGGCTTATTCCTGATCCTTCAATGAGAGTTGGGGATAACTTCGATTTGGGGTGGATTCGACGTTGGCTGTCCGACTACAACGACCACAAGGGGCTGCGCCTTAGCAACAGGTACACCTGATGTTCTTGCCGTGCCAAGAACACCGCTGCTCCTGCTAGCAATCGAGAACAAGCAAGAACAAGATGAGCAAGCAAATAACTCACGGATTGATAACCAAATGGCGAATCTGGTACACAAGTTGGGGTCTTGAATCAAGCAAATCGGGTGGTCTGATCGACACACGCGTTTACAAACTGGTTGCAAGAAGCTAACTCAGATCTAAAACAAAACCCAAAAACGTTCTTGGCTGCTGCTGGTGGTATTTGTAAGTGGGAGAGCAGCCAGGGAGGTGTTGGGGTCGAAACCCTAGCTTAGGAGGCGCCCCCTCATGGGCTCAACTGGATACAAAAGGCCCAAGGCCCAAAACTGAGGTTCTGCGCAGACTGGAGGCCCAGACGTTGTTTTGCTGATTGTGAGTGTTCCAGGACGAATCTGATGATGGGGTTAGATCCATATGAAACTAGACTTCATGAGCTTTCCAACGAGTACTCATGGGTCTCAAACAACTACCGGAGTGAAGAGTTACGCCCATCTCAATCCGGTGATGCTTGTAGGTCCGAACAGGCAGTCCGAAGTGGCTGGTCCGAACTTTGGGGGTCCAAACATCCAATCTAAACACCCCTTTCTCACATCAGTGTTCTTCTCATTGTCCTCTCTGTTGCTCCCATGCTGGTGAAATCCTTTGCCTTCATTTCTAATAATCATTGAATAATGGAAAGAATTCAGTAGCATCAAATTCTGAGAAGAACGTGTATGGACAGCTAGGAACGAGTTTACCTTTGAATTAAGCTTGTAAGCTTGGTCTCTAGCAACTTGACTTTGTTGCCATTGCTGCCCCATAGGTGTGGTTGTATCATGGGTGGAGATGTCCTCATCATGTGTGCTGCTGGATACTTGCTGATATTGTCATTATTGTTCATCATAACCATCCTTGTTCCTTTCTTGTTGACAATACTGTTCTTAGAACATGAGTAGACCAGCAACTAAGGACAAGTAGCTTTGGGCATTTATTTAGCATTACTATCTGTTACTGAATTGTGTTCCACTCACATATTTGACTTTCCTATAGCTCCACATATTACTTCTGGATAGCACAGGTTTTTGACCCTTGCAATTGCGGACTACGCCTCCTAGGTGTCCTTTGCCTTGCTGGTAAGAACCTTGTAAGAGCTTGGTAAGGTGTTTCCTTTTGCTGTGTTTGATTGAGAGGCACCACTACACCTGCGTAGTACATTAGGGATAACCTTCACTGTTTGTTCCTATTTTGGTGTCTACAATGGCAGGTGATGATGGAAATAACACTCCCAAGGACTTCAACGAGTGTGTGAGCCAAGAGCAACTACAAGCTGTTATTGATAATGGGCAGAAGTTGATGACAGAGATGGTCACGCAGGCAATCACCGCCGCCATCAGGGACTTCTAGCTTCTTGCCATCATTGAGAGGATGGAGAGACGGATATCCACGCTAACCGACAGGGTGGTTGTGTTGGAAACTCGTCCCCCGCCTCCTGAAGATGAGGACGTGGTTTATGATGACCATGGTAGGAGAGATGAAGCAGCTACCAGAGAAGCGCGACTGCGACGTCGTCTCCACACCAACACCACAGGTATGGGAGGTATTCATAACCGTGCTCCCGATGACCTTATGCTAAGGTAAAATTTACTATACCTTCATTTTCTGGACATTATGATGCTGAGGGATATCTTGACTGGGAGATGACAGTTGAGCATAAATTTAGTGCCCACCTTGTGCCTGAGCAACATAGAGTTAGGCAAGCCACTAGTGAATTTAAGGATTTTGCTATCATTTGGTGAACTGGTTTAGTTGCAGTGGGTGTTTCACCTTCTACTTGGGAAGACCTTAAGGTTGCTATGTGTGATAGGTTTGTTCCCCCTTCTTATCATAGAGACCTGCATAAGAGTTTGATGAGCTTAGACCAGGGAGATAAATCTGAACAGGATTATTATGGTGAGCTTCATAAGTGTTTGATGCGTTGTGGCATCGCAGAGGGAAACGAGGATTCTATTTGTCATTTTTATTCTGGGTTGCGAAGCGATATTCAGAACATAATTGATTATAAGGAATTTAACTCTGTCAACTAGTTGTTCCAGTTTGCTATACTTGCAGAGAAGGAATTGCACGGACGTGACCAGCGGGACAAGATCAGCAACCGGCCTACGCGCCACGCACACAGGCGCATTCGGGGCTGCCCAAGGCCACCGGATTTTGGCCGCCTCCACTAGTGGACAAGCGGCCTGCAGCGAGCGGCGTTTCTGCTGCACCGAACAAGTCTTCCACATGTGCTGCAGATTCAGGTAAAAATTCTGTGCAGGTGCCTGCTCCAAGTGCCTCATCCGTCGCATCGACGGGACGCACTTCCGGCATTCAGTGCCATCACAGCCATGGGATTGGCCACGTGAAGAAGGATTGCCCAAGTCAGCGGGCATATGTGGCGACAGAAGATGGAGGTTACGTCAGCACCTCCGACATAGAAGAAGACGATGATGATGCCACTACCGACGATACCGAGGGACATGTCCTTGGTGGTGGAGATACTTCGGGCTTCATGAACATTATTGTTCAGCATGTGCTTAGCATGCAAATTCAGCAACCTAAGAGGTTGCAGCGCCACAACTTGTTCCAGACTTTCTTCATCGTCAAGAACTGGCGTGCGCGTGTGATTATTGATGGAGGAAGCTGCAACAACTTGGTGAGTTCAGATCTGGTCAAGAAGCTTGGCTTGACCACACGACCACATCCACATCCATACCATGTTCAATGGTTAAATGACTCTGGAAAAGCTAAGGTAACACAAACTCACAGAGTTTATTTTTCCATTGGCGCATATGCTGATTTTGTTGATTGCGATGTGGTACCTATGCAAGCTTGTTCTCTTTTGTTGTGTCATCCATGGGAACATGATAATGATGCTATACACTATGGTAGAAGTAATAACTACACCTTCATGCATAAAGGACAGAAAATTACTTTGGTTCCTTTGACCCCTGCTGAAATTGTACAAGCTGACAAAGAAAGAGCTGCTAGTTTGAACAACGATAAATCTGAAAATCAGCAAGTTGCAAATTCTGTTTTTCCACCTAAAAAGGCTAAGCTCACACCTAATTCTAAGGCAGAGGATATTAAATTAGGGGGTGGAGTTATGCTAGTGAGAAAATGTGACCTTGCTGAAATTTCTGATGATGATGTTTGCTATGTTTTGATATGCAAACGAGCCTTGTTTTCGCTTGATGATGTTGCTAGCTCTTTGCCTCCTGCGGTCACTAACATTTTGCAGGAGTATGAGGATGTTTTTCCAGCTGAGATACCCCCCGGGCTGCCACCTTTGAGAGGGACAGAGCATCAAATTGATTTGATCCTGGGAGCCGCTTTGCCAAACCGTGCTACTTATAGAACCAACCCCGAGGAGACTAAGGAAATTCAGCGATAAGTCCAAGACCTTTTGGACCGCGGGTATGTACGTGAGAGCCTTAGTCCTTGTGCTGTTCTGTGCTTTTGGATCCTAAGAAAGAAGGTACTTGGCATATGTGTGTTGATTGTAGAGTCATTAATAATATTACTATTCGATATCATCATCCTATTCCTAGGCTAGACGGCATGCTTGATGAATTGTGTGGCTCTATAATTTTCACAAAGATTGATTTGCGTAGTAGTTACCACCAAATAAGAATGAAACTTGGAGATGAATGGAAAACTGCTTTTAAAACTAAATTCAGCTTGTATGAGTGGTTAGTAATGCCTTTCGATTTAACTAATGCACCTAGTACTTTCATGCGCTTGATGAATGAGGTTTTGAGGGTTTTTATTGGTCGATTTGTGGTGGTTTACTTTGATGGTATATTGATTATAGCAAGTCTTTGGATGAACATATTGAACATTTATGTGCTGTTTTTGACGCGCTGAGAGCCGCGCGTTTGTTTGCTAACCTTGAGAAGTGCATCTTTTGCATCGATCGAATTTCTTTCCTTGGCTATGTTGTTACTCCACAGGGAATTGAGGTGGATGAGAACAAAATTGAAGCCATTGAGAGCTGGCCGCTGCCCCAAAACATCACACGGGTGAGGAGTTTTCTTGGTCTTGCAGGTTTCTACCGCTGCTTTGTCAAAGATTTTAGTACCATTGCTGTGCCGCTGCATGAGTTGACAAAGAAAGGTGTGGTGTTTCATTGGGGGAAAGCACAAGAGGAGTCCTTTGCCACTCTGAAGGACACGCTTACGCACGCACCATTGCTGCAACTTCTGAATTTTGGTAAGACTTTCGAGATTGCATGTGACGCTAGTGGAGTTGGCATTGATGGTGTTTTGATGCAGGAACTTAAATCTGTTGCATACTTTAGCAAAAAATTGAATGGCCCTATTCTAAATTATTCTACGTATGATAAAGAATTGTATGCTCTTGTACGTTCTTTGGAGACATGGCGTCATTATTTGTGGCCTAAAGAATTTATCATACACTCTGACCATGAATCGCTTAAGTATCTCCGTTCTCAAAATAATTTGAACCGTAGACATGCTAAATGGGTCGAGTTTATTGAATCTTTTCCTTACATCATTAAACATAAGAAAGGGAAGGATAATGTGATTGCCGATGCTTTGTCTCGACAATATGCTTTGTTGTCCCAGCTTGAATGTCGGATTTTTGGGCTAGAATCAATTAAAGAACAATATGCTCTTGATCCTGATTTTAAAGATGTGTTGCTGAATTGTAAAGAGGGACGTACATGGAACAAGTTTGTGATCAATGATGGATTTGTGTTTAGAGCTAACCACTTATGCATTCCAGTTGGTTCCGTTCATCTTCTGTTGATGCAGGAAGCGCATGGAGGAGGATTGACGGAACATTTTGGAGCTAAGAAGATGGAGGATGTTTCGGCCACACACTTCTTTTGGCCAAAGATGAGGAGAGATGTTGAGTGGTTCGTTGGTCGCTGCACTACATGTCAAAAAGCTAAGTCTCGCTTGAATCCACATGGTTTATACATGCCTCTTCCTGTTCCTTCTATTCCTTGGGCAGATATTTCTATGGACTTTGTTTTAGGATTGCCTAGGACTAAGAGGGGGAGGGATAGCATTTTTGTTGTTGTGGATCGTTTTTCGAAGATGGCACATTTTATACCATGTCATAAAAGTGATGATGCTGTTCATATTGCTGACCTCTTTTTCAAAGAGATTGTACGTTTGCATGGTATGCCTGCTACTATTGTTTCAGATTGTGATGCGAAATTTTTTAGTCACTTTTGGCGTACTTTGTGGAACAAGTTGGGTACCAAATTGTTATTTTCTACCACTTGTCATCCACAAACGGATGGCCAAACAGAGGTCGTGAACCACACATTGGGAACCATGTTGAGGGCTGTTTTGAAGAAAAATTTGAAGCTGTGGGAAGAATGTTTGCCATATGTGGAGTTCGCATACAATCGTGCAACACATTCTACTATTAAGGTAAGTCCTTTTCCGGTAGTGTATGGTTTCAATCCCCATGCTCCTATTGATATTCTACCTTTGCCTACTAGTGAAAGAATTCATAGTGATGCTAAAGAACGTACTGATTTTATTTTAAAAATGCATAAAACAACTAAGAATAACATTGAAAAGATAACTGAAAAGTATAGAATTGCTGGTAGTAAAGGTAAAAGAGAAGTTAAACTTGAAGCGGGTGATTTAGTGTGGTTGCACTTGAGAAAGGATCATTTTCCAGATTTGAGGAAGTCTAAGTTAATTGCTAGAGCTGATGATCCTTTCAAAATAATTGAGAAAATAAATGACAATGTATATAAACTTGAGTTGCCTCCCGAGTTCGGGGATAGTCCTAACTTTAACATTTCAGATTTGAGGCCTTACTTGGGAGAGGAAGATGAGCTTGCATCAAGGACAACTTCAATTCAAGAGGGGGAGGATGATGAGGACATCACTCCTTCGGATGCACACAACTCTCCTCTGATGGACATTCAAGGTCCAATCACTAGAGCTCGCGTGCGACAATTGAATCTAGAGGTGAGCTCGTTCCTAAGCACTTTCTTTTATGAATTTAGAATCTATTGCTACCTAATGATTATATTGTGATTATGAACCAAGGAGAGGTCCAGGGGATGCATGGAGAGGAGCTTGGAGGCGTGGACGATGAGCAAGGGTCGACCAAGACACGTGGAGGCCCAATACAACTCGACTTCGAGTTCATCTCGGAGTCTAGGAGCAGTCTGTCTTAGATTGGACACCCAGGCCGCATACGGAGCCCGATTTCAATTTTTGATATACGGATGGAAAGCTAATTTGATAGAGCTTCCAATGGCTCTGGTCCCACGTCCAAATTCTTTTGGAGTCAATGGGAATAGTTGAAACAAGTGGACGTCCAGAATCTGTCCCAGCGCTGCGTCACCGTATTTTGGCCTTTGGGCCATGTATCGTGTGAGAGCCCATTAGGGGCGCGTCCAGGGGGTTGACCACGACCCTAAACTCTATAATACAGTAGCCATAACCCAAGTTAGGGTTTGGGTTTTGCTTAGATTGAATCTGTCAAGAACAGTGTCGCCATTCATCGGTTTGTGAAACCCCAACTCGTGAGTTTAATCATACATCTGCAATTCGGTTGCATTCTTCTTGTTCTTGCTTGTGTTCTTCGATTCACAGGCAAGGATTAGCCTTCTTGGTGAGGTCGACCACTGGTCGATAACCTGAGGAGACTTGGTGCTGTGATTACGGGGTTCGGGACATGTTGTTTGGAAGTCGGATCGACGTGTGTCAAGTTTTCACCAAATCGAGAGTTACCAGAACCTTTCGGAAGATCGGGAACCCTAGTTCACATCAGAACGGTTGCTGTATTTCTATGAACCTAAGATCCTCATATCTTTTATCTTTTCCTTAATTCTAGCTTTACCCCTGCTATCCATGGAAGGTTATCCTCGTACATACCTCCCGACCTTTAGGGACGAATTTGTAGAGCCAAACCATCAAAAATCACATTCCTCATTCGGCTACCAGATTCCTCCCTCACTCATAGCGTTTGTTCAGAAAAATTCTTTCTCAAGGTTAAGCTATGAGAACCCCTATCATCATCTGTGAGAGTTTGAGCACTTGTGTTCCTGCCAGGATGTCCCTGGTTTGACTCAAGAAGCTCTTAAGAGAGAAATCCTCCCGCTCTCCCTTCCTTGGGAAGCGAGAGGGTTGTACCTTCGTCTAGAGGATAGCGTGACTAGATGGGATGAGCTAAGGGCAGCTTACTGTTCCCCCCTCTTCCCTCTATCTCACATTACTTCTTTACGAGTTCAGGTCCTCGACTTTCGCCAGAGAGGAAAAATCATTAGCTCTAGCATGGGCTCGTTTCTCTACTTTAGTAGACACTTGCCCAGTCTTGCTAATACCCGACCGCGTGTTGCTACAACACTTTTGGATTAGATTATTAGAGAATGCTAGGCTACACCTCGATGCTATCTCTGAAGGCTCGTTCTTGCTTTTGAGATCAGCTGAGGGAAAGAAACTTGTGGATCAAAGACGAAGCCCCGTCAGGAGGAGAGAACACCGAGTCACAAGGGACTATCGTCAGCCGAGATCGAGTTCAAATCTCTATCATATCTAAGCTCTTGCTGCAGATACCTTTTCTGAACAACAAAAGCCTTAGGGAGAGATTGCCTCATGCAACTCCTACCCTAAGGTCCCCTTATTATATTTCCCTCCGAACCATCTTTGGGACCTTGTCCCGAAGGAGGTAAAGGAAGAAATGGTTCCCGCTTCGACCGACTGTGACTTCCCAGAAGGAAATGACATAAGGGAAGGGTTCATTATGCTTCAACGCTAAGGGAATGCCCAAGGTGCCGTTACGTCACCAAAGTGTTCACCTTAGTACTTGATAATGTTCTATAGTCCCATTGGACTTAATCTATTTGGTCAAGGGATTGTAACAACCATATCGATCAAATCGAGAGAACTCAAACTCACATCCTTATCCTCGGTTTCGATCAAGTGCCAATCAAGTCAAGTGATTCAATAGATTCTTATCCTATTCCTTGACTCGATCGATGCCCAATGGAAGTTAAGTTCATCCTTCATACCACATGGACTTCCATTGGAGGCCTAGGATGGATTGTTCGAGCACCACGATTATTTCTTAAGAAATATGGAGCTGTACTTGTTGTCATGTGCTCGGAAGCCGATTATTTGGGTTGTGCGATGGTCGCTTTACTCAGAGTAAGCGTTTGCTTTTGTCGATGTGTATGTGACAATGTATATTTTTGAGCTATTTGAAGCCCCTTTTTGCTCCTTAGAGTAAACGTGCATTTGGGCTTATACGTAGATTCTTTCACTCCTTGGAGTGATTGTTCTATTTTCAGCGATGAGGATGAATGCTTTTTCACTATACGAAGCTCCTTTTACTCCTTGGAGTAAGCAGTTGTTGAGGTAGTAAGTACGATTGAGCTATATGAAGCCCCTTTTACTCCTTAGAGTAAGCATTTTTAGATCTTAATTGGTCTTGTTATCAACAGGGTCAATTCAGTTCTATTTTTGTTATCGAATATTGGCGATTTGAGTGAAGCCAATCGCTTTCAATGCAAGTGTTTAAGGGGAATAATCATATATTTCTCACGAGTTACAATTAGCACCGTCTCGTTAAAAACCTCACCCCTTGGTAAGGGTTCTCCTATGAGGAAAAGAGTACGAGCTATTTTGAAATAAAAAGTAAAATCTACTCTAATATTGACTTCGTTTATAGATCACGAAGCCAATTTTTACATTTTCTTTCATAAATAATACCTTCACAGGCTGTCCACATTCCATGAATGTGGCAGCTCGTTTCCTTCTTCATCACCCAGGCGGAAAGATCCTGGCCTGTTGTTATTGACCACAAGGAATGGTCCTTCCCATTTACTCTGTAGTTTTCCCGAAGGTGCACTTGGGTTTTTCCTTAGCACCCAATCACCAATGCTGATGTCCTTTCTGATTAACTTTTTGTCTCGCCATTTCTTGGATTCTGCTTTGTACTTTGATATGTTCTTGGCTTCTTGTAGCCTGTAAATTTCCGTAATATCTTTGTCGATGGCTTCGCTATCTTTTGGTGCCTCTTGCTGAGTGCGAAGCCCTTTGTGTAAAATTTCCTCCGGCCACATTGCTTCTTCTCCGTACAACAGTTTGAAGGGAGTAAATTGTGTTGCTCTTTGTTGACGGTCCATAGACGTGCCAATTGTGAACCGCAAGCGCACGGATCATCGTAGCTTTTCCCTTAGAGTATTCATCCAAGGTTTATCAATCCGTGGATCGACAATGAACTACCTAGGGTTTCCCATCTAATCTAACGGACCTATCCTAGCATGAAGCGTTGGTTGCATATAAACGATAAAACCTACTAAAAGATATGAGTGGTGTGTAGGTTGATCGCACCCAAGAACATAGGTAAAGATTAAGCGTAACTAAAGGATAAACGAGCCTATCGTCATCTAGTTGTAGTTCTAGCCAATTAGAGCAAGAGCATCATGCATCTCATCCAAAGCCATCTTTAAACTGCTATCCTCCGGTCAAACCCCTGAAAGCCCCACCGTACACGGGATCACACCCTGTCACGATGCTCCCTATCTGCGTGGGTAACTTAAGCACGTTCGCGAAGAACGTGTTGAGCCTCTTGGTAGATCCGGTATGAACCTCTAGCCACCATGACTACAAGATCACCCTGTGCAATCTATCTCGATAATAGATTGAAAGCAAAGCAAACCCAAGAAAAGCACAAGATCATTGGAGGAATCGAGTCGCTAAAAGATCGGATGACATGAATAACATTACTCATATAATAGATGTGTTTGAATCATCACCACCGAGCACATACCATTGATGACTCCAACTAGCTCTTGAACTCCACGATGGCACAACCACGCAGGGAGGCCATGGTGGCTAGGGTTGGCTTAAGCCATCCCCTAGACAACTTCAAGGACTTGCGGCGGCTGTCGTCTCCTTTTGGTGTATGCCCTAGGTTTCGCCGAGTTCTGGTGGATGGATACGCCCCCCTTCGTGTACAGGGACTATAAATAGTCCGAGGAGTCTGTGGTTCAAAGGGGAGGTCGAACCGACGTAAAACACCCTAGGCCGGCCGGCCTAGGCCTTTTTTGGCCCGGCTCGGTCCCATCTTTCACATGCAAGCTTCTCTCGACGATTCTTGTCCATGTATGCATGATGTCCTATATGGAAGTTGCTCCGAAAACGTTGGTTTGGGCCTCCTTTGCTTGGCTTGATTCCGTCGGGTTTGGTGTTGCTTTTGGACTTGAATATAAATGCCCCAAATTGGGCCATTTTCCTGCAAAAACACGATATGCTCCAAAATACAACACACATACGAAAATGGGGTTATTTCATGTGCCAAGTGGCGGGTTAGTATATGAATTGGTCCCAAAACACCACTTAAATAGCACTAAAAGTGTACGTATAACAAGCGTCAACATTCCCCTCATGCATTGCTCGTCCTCGAGTAAGTCCAAGATCTTTGCTTAACAAGGAAATCAGCGTTGCCCTTCAATGTCTTCCCTACACTTAGTTATACATAACAAGACACATTGCTCTGAAGTGTTTAGCATTTAAAGTTCAAGTTGTGACAGGCCACTTTTCATTATGGAAGATAGACTAGCAATAAAGAACAAGCCACAATAATAAATAAATGCAATACTTTTAAACTTAAGTGAACTTTAGACCTTTACCTTGTTGCATCGTGAACAGTTTTCAAAAAGATGCATATCCAACATAAGTGAGATTCTCTTGCAAAAGCTCATGGGAACACTCATCTCATCAAGTTGCTCAAGCCTATACTAGACTATTTTCAACCTATTCTACTCATATATGAAAGTGGAAGGCTTATGTGGAGCTTGGTAGGTAAAACAATCCTAGCAAAACATTATATCTCAAATATTGTCAAACTAAGAGAGAGATCTATTGGAATTACCGAGACTAGTCAAAAAGGCCATGGAGAATAAATGTTGGAAAGGGAGAGGGATGGAACACACACATTTAGATAGGTGGACATGTGCAAATGGCAAGTGAATGATCCCGAGGCACAAATGAAGTCCTCGTTATCGGATTGCACATGGTTGGAAAATTGAGTATGGACTTGTCTTTAAAGCACTTGGAATTTGATGAAGCTAAAAAAACTAAGGAGCATTATTTCTCTTTTTTTCTTTCTTTCTTTATTTTTTCTTTCATCTTTGTTTCTTTTCTTTCTCTTTTTTTCTTTTTCTACATTCTTTCTTTTTGCTCCTTAGAACCTTTGGCAACATAGTGATTACTCAGCATCCTCCCCTCCATGCTTAAACGATTGCTCGTCCTCGAGCATAGAAGTGAGGGTTGATAATTGCTGAAGTAAGTACACAAAGTCCATCTTGATCTTCTAGAAAAACACTTGAATCTTCAGGGAGTTTCTTCGATGCCTCCCAAATTGATGTTCTCTAAATTAAGCTCTCGATTCTTGTGGATTTCTGTCGAGAAAATGATCCACACTCAATTGTGGGTTGTGGTCAAGGAGGTAATCACAAAAAGATATTTGGGTTTAGAGTGGATATCCAGCAAAGTTTGCAAAGTTTCCGGTGCAGAAACTCACAATGCATGGATAGAAAGGCTAGCAAAAGGAAGGTATGCAAAATGGAATGGCCAGCTTCTTAGTCTCGAACCATAGAAATCAATCTTAATCCAACTCATCAAAATATAAGTTTGCAAATCTAAAGGTTCCATTATGAAAGATCATGTATATGTAAAGGCTTTGGTAGATAGAACTTTGCAAGAGATTCACGAATGTAGATAGCATAGAATCAAGTTTTAAATAAAATAATACAAGGCATAAGGTCATCGGTAAACTTAAATCAAAGGGCAACATAAGGAATATGTGGGTCTAGAATTTAGTCATTTAACCTCCACAAATAAAAGAGCCGGTATTTAATTAATTTAAGATCATTTAATAGAGAGCAAATGGTCAAGTCATATACAACATCATGTAGGTAGAACAAAGCCGCAACTTTCATCACTTTTCCATAAGCAAAAGCATTTAAAATATGTCATCATGGTGAGCACAAAGTGGTGGTGATCATTATTTATTGAAAATAAAAACAAAACTAGGTTGTCCTCCTAGTAGCCATGTTATTAACAAGAGAGATATACAAAGGTTTCTAACCTATGGTCGATGGCATACATATATACAAGCATTTAGAAGTAGATGAACGAAGAGAAGGTTGAGGGAGAGTTACCGTCTTTCGATGCTTGTAGTGGAGTGTAGCGCGGCTTCCCCCGTGCTTAAGCATTGTACTTAGCATGGAAGAAGAGAAATGAGCATCTTGTGGTGAACACGATTGTTGTACTCAGGGGCGAAGCTAAGTTGAAAATGACCCTGGTGCACACTCTATGCTATAGAAGAAATCCAATACATTTTACATGGTAAAATTGAATCAGCTACAAGCAAATTTTTTATTCACCCTGGTGCACGTGCACCAGGGTAAGTGAACGTGGCTTCGCCCCTGGTTGTACTCCATATGGCCTTTTCCTTTTTGTCCACCAACTCCTCCCCATGCTTAGCATGTTGCTAAGCGTGGAAAAAGATGGTGAACCGTCATGTGATTCTTGAAGTCCTTCCGCCACTTGTTTGGAGATTATCTTTATGCTTCTTCACCTTTGTTTAACTTTCTTCAACCTCTTCTTATCATTGTTGGGTTAATAGCTGAAGCCAATGAGCCCAGACAACGGTTGAAACTGAACGACTGAGACAAGCAACAATATATTACTTATCAACAGTATTCTTGGAATCAACAACCTTTACATGTAGGAGAGGGGTCTCCTTTTATAGGGAGACCAAGAGTCTTTGCATCCCCATCATACCCCTGAGATCAAGCATCATCCTCTAGACTATGTAATACAAATAACCCAGGGACACTTTGGTACATTTACCCCTCCCAATGTGAATGCGTATACTTGCGATTCCGTGTTTGACTTGGCTTAGACTTGGTCTTGTTGGACTTGGTCCTCGCCTGCTTCGCCAGCTGGAAAAAGCTATGTAGCTCCTGGATTTGGCTTCTTCCGGGCTGAGACGACCCCAAGCCGTTTCCCGGCGTCCAAAAGCCGTTGGCTCCTCCAAGAACCTGCAATATAGAGTGAACCGAAGCTTGCCATTAACTCATTCACAGCTTTTGGCGCTCAATAGCATCAATACTTCTCCCAATTGGCTTCTAACTTGGTTCGGATAACATCACTTTGGTATACTGTAAGACGATGACCGAAGCCACTGTAAGACGATGACCGAAGCCGATTGGCTTTTGTATACAGTCGAGATGTGACCACCGAAGCCGATTAGCTTTGGTCTAATTTGCCCGACCGAAGCCAGACTAGAGTAAATGAAGCTGAAACGGCTTCATCTCCTTTGTTCATTGCTGCCCTTACGCATGAGAGAGAGCCAAACAAGTAGAAGGCGTTTGTCGGCGGGCCAAATCCCCAACAGTGGCCCCTCGAGGACGAGGGCTTTCTTCAACAGGCCGAGCTCCACGAATTTTGGATTGCTTGCCAGCCCGAGAAACGCCTCCTCCTTGTTGGAGAAAGCCCCTAAGTTTTTTGTCGTGATTATTCTGTTTTTGCTTTGTTTGTCTAACTTATGTGATGTCATTTGGCTTCGCTTGTTTGAAACTGGTTAAATTATTTTAACCGTTGTTGTAACTTATGCTTCGGTTTGTTTGAATTTGAAACGCTGGCTCGTTTCTCGAGATTTTAACGGTCATATTTTACTGCCCTATAAATAGGACCGAAGGGGGGGGCGATTTTTGCTTGCTTCGCTTCTCTGTTTTTTCACTTAGCTTGAACTTGACGCTTTCTCTGCATTTGAAAGCTTTCGAACTCAAGCTTTGGCTTTTCTTTCTCAACACAAGTAAGTTTCGCTTTTTGTGCTCTACTATTTGCTTCGTTTTTTCCTTTGTCTTTTTGCTGTTTTGTTTGCTTATTGTTTTTTTTCTGTTTGTTGTAGCGGCTCGCACGAAGCAAACCGCTCGTCTGATTGGCTACGTCTCCGACGAAGACAATTCGGACGCTGTGGATATGGATTCTGCCGAAGCTGCAACTTTTGCTCAGGAGATTGAGGGCAACGTGGCCATAGCTCCCGAAGCTGGTGTTGCTATGAACATTGATGATAGGGGCAAGGGGCCTGCCGTGGAAGATGAGGCTGCCGAAGGTGATGACACAGAGGATGCCGAGTCTGCGGCCGGTGATGCCTTCGAGGGTGTAGAAGCCGATGTGTCAGATCTTGTGGACTATCGGAAGAAGCCAAAGACCACTGTTTTTGGTAAATCCTTTGTTACCCCAGAGTTGATCCGCTTTTATGAGTCAAAAGGATACTTTCCAGTCGGTCACGGACGAGCCCCAGGCACGGAGATTACCCCGACACCTCTTGAGGACGAAGCCGTGGTGTTCAAGGAGTTCTTCTGTGCTGGGCTACGGATGCCCGTTGATAATATACTTGCTGATATCCTTGGGAGGTTTGGATTGCAATTCCATCACCTCACCCCCAATGCTATCACTCATCTGCTTCGCATCTTTTGGGCGGTGAAAACGAATGCATCGGATGTTAACGTGGACTGCTTCGTCCGTTATTTTGAAGGGCATCGCCAGACCAAAAGTGTTAAGGTTGACGGCTTTGAATATGAGCCGGACTATGGCAGTGTTACCTTCTGCGCACGGTGGAGGCAGACTGATTCGCAAAAGGTAGAACTTACCTTTTGTCAGAAAAACACCTGGGACAAGAACTGGAAAAGCTATTGGCTTTATGTCAAGGTGCCAGCGCTAGAGACTGTGTTGGATGATGGAACGAAGCAGATGTCTTTTCCTCTGCGTAGTTCTATTGGGCCTTGTGATTTTGTGGCTTGCCCTTCGTTCGACAAGCATGCTCCCGGCTTCGATCGCTGCGAAAGCGCTTTTTTCAAAGCCAGTCGAGTCTCCAGCAGCCGGGACTTGATCGAGGAGGGACTCGCTGTTGGAGTAAACATTCTATCTGCGGCTTGGAAGCCATTTGCAGTTGAGACTAGGCTTTACAGAGGGATTCCTCATGTTTGTTTCCCTAAGTTTGGAGTGAAAAAGCCAGAGAACATGTCCGATTTTGCTTTCGTTCAGTCCATCGAGTTGATGGCTGAAATTATTTGTGGAAAGTATACTTCCAAAGAGCATGAGAGCTGTTTGGCTTTGGTGGATGGAGTCCGGCTTAACAGGGTGTTTGATGAGATGGGCGTTAGTTATCCTCAACGTTCGGCCCCATCCAAGCCATCGAAGAAGTTCGTCTCTCAAGATCACCCCAGCGTGCTACCAGCCCCGAAGCCAGGTCGTGGACGTGGGAAGAAAGGGCGTGCTGGAGGCCGTGGTAGCGGTCAGTCAGACGAGGGCGGTGACAAAGCTGAGGGCAGCAAAGCCGGAGCCCCTTCGAGCCGGGGCGGTAGCCAAGGCCGAGGACACACCTCAAAGGTAGCCGCCTCTAAAAAGCGGGTTGCCTCTTCCTTGGAAACTTCCAAGCGTACTTCTTCGCTGGAGACTTCCAAGCGTCAAAAACTTGCAAAAGCTCTTCCCATCGCTCCGCTTTCGAGCGCTCCTCCTCGTCCTTTTGCTTCAGCTACGGAAGTGCCTACCACCGCCGCGCATGAGGAAGTTCATCCTGCGGCTTCCGCTGCAGTTGTTGTGCCCTCTTCTGGAGGTTTGTTTCTTATATACTTGTCTTTCTATTTTTAGCTTCGGTTTGCTTATTTGTTTCTGTCATCTTATTATAGTTAAAGCCGCTGCTCCACCTCTTCGTCGTGAACGCCTCCTTGGATGTATCGACGACGAAGAGGATGAAGTGAGTTTCAGTCGTCTTTTGAGGGAGGACGAGACAAAGGATTTTGCACTTGGTGAGGCTGAAGTGTCGTCTGTCCTGTTCCAGCCATCATCCTTGGACTTGTTGACTGGTGCCGCGGCCAAGTCCCTTCAGACTTCTGAGGGGCTTATGCAGTCGGCTTCGGCTAATATTGAGTAGCTTCCTCGGACTGTTGGGGGTAACACTGAAGAGCCAATGCAGTTGGCTTCTGCTAATATTGAGGAACCTGTGCAAATGGCTCTTGCTCTTGAGACTGAGCGGTGTTCTAGTGATTTGACTCCGACCATTACTTTGCCGATTAATTTGGCTTATTCAGCTGATGCCGAACAATCTGCCCCTGCCAAGGACGTTGAATCAGCTCCTGCGAAGCCAGCTCCTGAATCGAGAGGTACGTTTCGCAAAGCAGTTATACTGGCGGTTTTAACTCTTAATAACGGTTTGATATGTTGATTATTTTGCTTCAGAAGCAAGTTATGCTGGGTATGGCCCCCTTGCAGATCGGCTTCGGCAGGGCGGCTTTTGTCCTCCAGATGACATTCCGATTATTGCTCCAAATGGTTGGTAGTTTTTGACTGTTCATATAAAGCTGATTGATTTTTGCTTTTTGTCTTAATATTGCTTTTACTTTTTCAGAGCTTCAGACTCGTGTGAAATCCTTGGATTTGGACACGCTCTCTGTCTCCAGCCTTAGTGGCGGTATCCAGGTTTGTTCCTTTTGCTTCGTTTTTGGGTTTGCTGTCTGGCTTTTGATACTTATACTTTTCTTGTTTTAGTCTATAATGTCCAAGAAGGAGCTTTTCGCTCGCCTTCCGCTTCATCTCAATGATGTTGAGAACGAGCGGGCTGAGCTCGAGGCTTTAAGGAAAGAGTGTGAGAGCTTCCTTCAGCTCAAGAAATCTTTGGAGGGTGAGAAAGAGAGGCTTCGTCTTGAGCAGGAGTCTACCGCGTCAGAGATGGCTTCTCTTAAGAGCAAAGTCTCCTCCCTTGAGACTGCCCGTGAGCTCAATGCTCAAACTATTGAGGGGCTTCGTACTAAATTAGTTGAGGGATCTACTTTGGAATATAACTTGAAGAATCAAATAAAGTCTCTAGAGGCTGATAAGGAAAAGGCGACATCAGACGCTGAAAAGTATAAGAGGGAGCTTCTTGTTGCTGTTGACTTGAAGAATTCTCTCATATCTGAGACGAGTCAACTTAAGTCTCAATTGGGGCAGCTTAGGGCCGACAAAGAGAGCTTAGGTTCTGAGTTACTCAGCCGCAGCTTAGGCATCTACACTGAATACGAAGCTGCTCTGAAACAATATGGAGCCGAGCCGCTGCCCTTCCCCTCTGATGATTTTGATGTTGTGAAGCTTTTCGAATGGCTGGATGACGAGTTTAAGTCCCTTCCAGAGCTTTTTTCAAAAGTGGGTGATTATGCTGCTCGAACGTGCGTGACAAACGCCTTTAAGATGCTGGCAGATAACGGGTGCTCCCACTATAAGAGCTTTTTGAAGAGGGACTTTAACTTCCCTTCGGCTTTGAATCCTGACAAAAAAGAATTTTTCACCGAAGCTGTTTTGGCAACTCGTGGAATCTTTCTCAGAAAATTCTGGTCTGGAACAGGGAGGGAGTGAGCCCGAAGCACTGCATGTGATCGTCTTGTTAAGGTTAGGTTGTTTTACCCCTTCGTTTATTTTTGCTTTTGCTCGTATCCTGTTGTTTTTGCTTTTAGTACTGATTGGTTTGTTTATCCTTAGCACAAGGAGGAGCTTGCTCTTGAGCAGCAGCAGAAAGCCGAAGCCGAAGCTGCCGCAGCTGGCCCTTCATCATCTCATGCTGGTGTTGATGAGAGACATGATGGAGAGCCGAAGGTGTAGATTTGCTGATGCTATCACCTTGCTTGGCTTTTGCTGTGGATTAACACTTTAGCTTTTGCTGTAAAGTAACTCTTTAGCTTTTAATGTAGAATACACTAAGTAGTGTAACATTTGTATATATTCAGATCCCTGGCGAGGGAGTTGTTCTTGAACCCGTGCCAATCACCATGCGCGATGGTCCCTTGTGTGTATCTGGCTTCGCATGGGAACAGTATCGGATATTGTATCCAAGTCAAAGACTTGATGATTTCTGGGAATTTTGCCATGAGTTCTTTAGTCATTGCGAATTCGATGTATTTGACTTTTTTAACTCTTTCATCGTTCGACGTTCTCCTCGTGTCGAGCTTGCTCGTGAGAGAAACGCCGAAGCTGCTCGTCTACTTCCGGTTAAAGTGGAGCCAGAAGATTTAGATGATGATAGGGATTTTGCTTACGTATATAATGCTCCCAGATTTAGGAGATCTGGTCAGCTTTTTGACGGCTATGTTTTTGAGATGTTCTGAGTCATCTCTTTGTAAAACACACTATAACTCGCTTGTTCATTGTTTTGATTCGAAACACTTGAATGAATGTAAGCTCGATTTGGCTTCGTTGCGAAAGAAACGCCTCCTCCCCCCCCCCAAAGCGGGGTTTTATTCGTTCAAGTGTTTTGTACTTGCAAGAGCTTGTGGTTCGAAGCCCCTTTTGCTCTTCTGAGCATTGTATTTGCGTGAGTTTGAGAATGTATGATGTTACGCTAAGTACAAGGTCTAATAGGTTGTCGAAGCCCCTATTAGTTGTGCTTGTCTAAGCAAGTTTCGTATGTTCGTTTGTAATGCTACTAGCCGAAGCTGTTTTGTTTTAAAATAGTTGTCTAAGCCCAAGGCCCTTTTGCTATTTTTAGAGTACGGGTTTTTGGACCGAAGCCCTTTTTACTCCTTTTTGGAGTAAATTTTTCCTTAGATCTGAATTGGCCTCACTCTCGGTAGGGTCAATTCAGTTCTATTTAAGTTATCGAATACCAGCGACTTGGTCGAAGCCAGTCGCTTTCGATGCTGCTTTTGTGGGTTTTGACAAGCTGCCGAAGCCCCTATAGGCTTTCAGAGTACTGTTAGCCGAAGCTGTTTTTGTTTTACAATAATTGTTTGGGCTGAAGCCCCTTTTACTCTGTTTAGAGTAAGCGTTTCTGGACCGAAGCCCCTTTTACTCCTTTTCGGAGTAAGCTTTTCCTTAGATCTGAATTGGCCTTACTCTCGGTAGGGTCAATTCAGTTCTATTTGAATTGTCAAATATCAGCGACTTGGTCGAAGCCAATCGCTTTCGATTATGCTTTTTTGGGGAATACCTCGTTCATATATGATTTGACGAGTTACAGTAAGCACCACCTCGTTAAAAACCTCACCCCTTGGTCAGGGTCCCCTTGTGAGGAAAAGAGTATAGGCTTTTGGAAAGAAAGTAAAAATGCTATTCTACTTAATGACTTCGTTTATAAAATACGAAGCCATTTTACATCTTTTTCATAGATAGTACTTGCGTAAGCTGTCTGCATTCCATGAATGCGGCAGCTCATTGCCTTCGTCGTCGCCTAAGCGAAATGAGCCAGGCCTGTTGCTTTTGATGACCAGAAATGGGCCTTCCCATTTCTGTTGCAGCTTTCCAGCGGGCATGCTTGAATTTTTCCTTAGGACCCAGTCCCCTGCCTTGATATCTTTCTTGACCACCTTTTTGTCTCGCCATTTTCTTGTCTCAGCTTGATACTTGGAAATATTTTTTGCTGCTTGGAGCCTGTATATCTCAGTGAGATCCTTGTCAACGGCTTCGCTATCTTTGGGAGCTTCTTGTTGTGTGCGAAGCCCTTTGTGCAGTATTTCCTCTGGTCATACTGCTTCTTCACCATAAAGCAGTTTGAATGGAGTAAACTGTGTTGCCCTTGATGTGGTGGTGTTATGGGCCCAGATCACCTTCGGCATCTCTTCTACCCACTTGCCTTTTTTCTTACAATTTGCAAGGCACTTTCGAATGGCTGTGAAGATTAAGCCATTGGCTCTTTCAACTGCTCCGTTTGTTTGTGGGTGGTAGACCGAAGCGAATTTCGCTTTGTTCCAATTAACATGCAACATTGCCTGAATTCGTCGCAGTCAAACTGCTTCCCATTGTCCACTGTTATTTCCCTTGGTACTCCGAATCGGCACACAATTTGCTGCCAGAAGAATTTGATCACTGTTTTTGCTGTGATGTTAGCCAGTGGTCTGGCTTCGATCCACTTAGTAAAGTACTCAACTGCTACTATGGCGTATTTCAGATTTCCTTGTGCTGTTGGAAGTGGGCCAACTAGATCAATGCCCCATCTTTGCAAAGGCCATGTTGGAGTTATCAGCTGTGACTGCTCCGAAGGAGATTTTCTGTTTGCTGCACACTTTTGACACTGATCACATGTCTTGACCGTGTTTGTTTTATCCATGATGATTGCAGGCCAGTAAAATCCTTGCCTCATTGCCTTCCCAACTAGAGCTCTTGCCCCAAAGTGTGCTCCACATAAGCCACTGTGTATCTCTTGAATCAGTTCTTTTCCTTCGTTGTGAGAGATGTAACGAAGCCAAGGAGCTACAACTCCTTTCTTGTAAA
>CM014275.1:33916322-33962315 GCA_004135705.1 Alloteropsis semialata
TCTTGATCGTCGAGAATGGCTTCGGTTATTGGTGGTGGGTTTGTTGGTGGAATTGTGGGTCGGGGGGTGGCTTCGATGCTGAGGGTTGCATTTGGCACAGTGGTGGTTGGTTTGGTTGGTTTGATTGGCTTTTTGGGTGGCATGGTAGTTATCGTGGGTTTTGTTCGTGCACTGCACAAACGGTGGGTGCCAGTTGTTGGGTTAATAGCCGAAGCGAATGAGCCCAGACAATGGTTGAAACTGAACGACTGAGACAAGCAACAATATATTACTTATCAACAGTATTCTTGGAATCAACAACCTTTACATGTAGGAGAGGGGTCTCCTTTTATAGGGAGACCAAGAGTCTTTGCATCCCCATCATACCCCTGAGATCAAGCATCATCCTCTAGACTATGTAATACAAATAACCCAGGGACACTTTGGTACATTTACCCCTCCCAATGTGAATGCGTATACTTGCGATTCCGTGTTTAACTTGGCTTAGACTTGGTCTTGTTGGACTTGGTCCTCGCCTGCTTCGCCAGCTGGAAAAAGCTATGTAGCTCCTGGATTTGGCTTCTTCCGGGCTGAGACGACCCCAAGCCATTTCCCGGCGTCCAAAAGCCGTTGGCTCCTCCGAGAACCTGCAAAATAGAGTGAACCGAAGCTTGCCATTGACTCATTCACAGCTTTTGGCGCTCAATAGCATCAATACTTCTCCCAATTGGCTTCTAACTTGGTTCGGATAACATCACTTTGGTATACTGTAAGACGATGACCGAAGCCACTGTAAGACGATGACCGAAGCCGATTGGCTTTTGTATACAGTCGAGATGTGACCACCGAAGCCGATTAGCTTTGGTCTAATTTGCCCGACCGAAGCCAGACTAGAGTAAATGAAGCTGAAATGGCTTCATCTCCTTTGTTCATTGCTGCCCTTACACATGAGAGAGAGCCAAACAAGTAGAAGGCGTTTGTCGGCGGGCCAAATCCCCAACAATCATTAAGCCATGGTCTCAATCATTCTTCGTATCATTATCACCTCCTTGCTTGTTGTCTTCATTGCTGCTTCATCTTCCATGAATTTTTCTTCTAATTCCAGAACAGAACATGTACTGAATCCTTGCTCCATTGCAAAGTGCACAAAATTATCTTTCCAATGAGTCATCATTTGCCCAAAAAGGATTCCGAACAAAAGAGTTATGCCTTTTTTATTCCAGCACTGCAATCTGTCCCGAGCTGATTTCAGAACGCGCAGCGCCCAATGTTTTTGTTGTATCTCCTTTTATGGGTCTTCAAATTCATTGATCTTGGATGCGTTGGACGAGAATTTGATGGAGCTTCTGAATATCAACTTTTTGTTCCTTGTACAGCTCTGAACATGTGCAGATTTTTGATTAAAATAGCAGCATCCCTTTCAATCTTCAGAGATGTTTAACGATCTTGGTCCGCAACTTTGATCATGAATTCATGGGATTCCTTCGTCATGCCTGCAAAACACTTGAGACGCACAAACTACCCCCGAGGTGACGGTCGGGAGTATAAGCAAATGCCAACAACGACCTTAGCTTGTGACATAATAAACCTAGTGAAAGAGAAAAATAAAAACCTAATGGGTGTGCGTGTGTGCAAAGTGAATGCATGAAGTTAGTAACATGAAAGGCGGGGACCAAACTTGATAGAGATCAAACAAAGTTTTAAACACCATGTTTACTACTATGTTACTGAAACTCTCAGATCAAACACCATGTTAAAGTCGAAGAATTCAAGCGCTCAAAAAAGTTTAGAAAACCTAATCATGCTAACGAAAGCGTCGGTGTTGAGTGGATGCAAAGTGAGTATGCAAATGAGAGGAAAGCATATAAACAAAGACAATGTTTACACCTAGTTGTAAACACCATTTTTACAACTAGGCTGTCGAATCTCTCCATAGTCATAAAAATTTATTAACCAAGGTTAAAACACATGTCTACCCCAAGGTCAATAATTTCTCATAGCACAAGAAAAATAAGGCGCATTGCAAAGCTTATAAACCAACCAATGCAATATAAATGCTAACAAGGCTCTCAAAACTAAATGATGATGGTCCGCGATCATGTCTAAACACCATGTTTACACAAGACCGTAAAGGGAAAATGCCTGATCAAAGCATTGACATCGATATGAAAGCATTCATCATGAAGTTTTGTGAGAGAGGCAAGCTAACAAATACATGATGGAACGATGGAATGGATGCAAAATGCAAATGCAAAGAGTTAGCAAAAACAAGGGTTAGCAAGGTTTGAAAGGTCTTTCAATGTTGTTCTGCAATCAATTCATTCAAAAAGTAATTGCTTAGAGCGACAAAGCTTGGCCAACCACCTCATAAGAGGTGAAGCATTGTCATCAAGAAAATCATTCATCGAAAAGAACCGAACAACCTAGCTAACGAGGTTTAGGGGAAGGTTCATGGGTATCCTATATTTTTGGCTTAAAACAAGAATTTTGAAGAGAGAAGTCAAGTTTAGAAAATCTACCTAAGGTGGTTAAAAACAAAATTGAAAAACAAAGGTTGTTTCATTGGGTGGAAAACAAAACCTATGGTTTTAGGATGGCTATAGGTATGAGAGATTTTCCTAAGGGTTTAGGATCTCGCAGGGAGGCTAGTCAAAGTTTTTAGTTAGGACAAGGAATAGAGATTGACTTGGCTAATCCGAATGGTGCAGCAAACCGATCAACATAAGTCAATCCTATCCTCGTCTGCTCCAGTTTTTGGCGGGGTGATAGGAAGGCTTGGGTGGTTTTAACAAAGGTTAGGTCAAAAACAAACCATGCAATGCAATGCAAGGGTGAGAACAACATGGCATGGAGTGCAACACGAGGTGGATGAACAAAATGATATGACATGATGTGGTGGTCTAAAAACAAAACAAAAGTTAGCCTAAGTCAACTAGCCACAAGTTTAGAATCAAAGGGTTGTGTCATACCTCATATTTCTCTCTAAAAAGACACAAAGAAAAAGACTCTAAACACTAATAGGCATAGGCACACAAAAGGGTCTACAATTTTTCCAAGATCAAATAACAAAGTGCTCTCTCAATAACATTTTGATCATACAACATAAAGTTGTGGCATTTATTAGAGCAATAGTACAATGTTACTTGATGATTCGATTGAAGAGCACAATATAGACCATCATTTTATATAGATAATAAACAAAAGATCGGGTTGCCTCCTACAAAGTGCTTCATTTAAAGTCATAGATCTAGACTTCCTCACGTACCTTGTCATTGTTGTGAAGCCATGGTCCTTCATGCGAGAATCCGAAGTATCCATGCAGCTTGATGTTGCCTTGTGTAATTCGTCGTGGTTTGCTCAAAACATCTTCATGTATCAAATGTCGCCTTATTGTGTCTTCTATGCCAATGTTCTTAAGGATCTTTTTTTTATTCTAAGCTTCTGAATTTGATCATGTATGCTTGATGAAAGCATTGCCCAAGCTCCTTTATCATTATCTCCTCTACCTTTTCTCATCACGTTGCTCCTGCCTCTTCTTCGTGGATTTTCCCCTATGTTCAGAATAGAACATATACCAAGGTATAGATCTATTGAAAAGTTTGTGAAATTACCTTTCCAAAGAGTGGTCATTCATCTTAAATGGAGTTCAAATAAGAGAGTTATGCCAATTTTACTTCAGCGCTGCGTGCTGTCCAGAAAATTTCAGAATGCACGACCTTCGATGTTTTGATCATAACCACTTGTAGGAATTTCCGATTGACTTGATTCTTGTTTCGTTGGAACCAAAACTTTATGGGGCTTTTAAATATCCAAAAATATTCTGCTGTTTTCTTTAGAGGTTGTGCAGACTTTTGATATGAACAGTTCCTTCTTGCGAATTGAGCCTGAGATGTTGATGATCTTGATCTTGTGGTCTTTGGAGCGTCGTGTTGTGCATCCTTAGGATTTAGGGTCATCACCATTGATTCACCAGTGAGTAGCATGGCTCCAATGATGAGTCTTCTCCATAGTTCTTGCTTTACCCAAGGTGCCGGGATCTTATGGGGCTCTTGCTCTTTATGTCGATGATTTGAGCGGTTTCCTTCGTTGGTAGCATCACTCAATTAGAAACTTCTTGAGCATCCTACTAGAGAAGATTGGTGGTGTCATGGTGCTTCTAATCTTGTTGCCTCTAGTTTTAATCAACTTCAAATCATCATCTTTTGTACTGAAGGACCTCCAATCATCCCTTGACATCATCATCACCTTCTCTGTTGTTTGCTGCTACTTTTTCTTCATTGAATTCCTCTTCACCCAGTGCAGAACATGTACCAAACTTCTACTCCATTGCAATGTGCATCAAATTCTCTTTCCAACGAGTGCTCATTCACTTCAAACAGACTCCTGATGAAAGAGTTACACTTGTTTTACTCCGGCACTATGTTCTGTCCCGAGCGATTTCAGAACACGTAGTGTTGAAAGATTTTACCATAACTTCTCGCACCGATCTCCAAAATTTTCGATTCTTGATGCATTCGAAAGAAGACTTGATGGAGCTTCATATTTCCTTATTTTCCTCAATGGTACCTGTTGACGTCCAAAAAGTCAAGCGTTGACTCTTAGAAATTAACACTGTGGCCTGGAAGATTTGCTTGAACTTCAGTGCAGGTCCAAAATCTTGAGGTTCGTGGCGTGCCAGTCAATTTGACCTGAAATTGACAAGGTAGAATTTAATCAGTAAACCACAAGGAACTCATCGGCCAAAGCCCCAATTCGTTCCAGCAAATCGGATCAGCACAAATGGGAGTCCGATTCGAGAGCATGAACCATCGGCCTTGAGTCCGATTCGTGAAGATATGACATGTATTAAAATAAACCATCGGCTATAGAAACCAAATTAGAGATAAATCTAACTCAAAGTCATTCTTTAATATGCATCTTTCCAAATGCGGTAAACAAACTGAATCTCATGTCACTAACAATCGAATCGATTTCGAGACAGCGTTGCTAGCAGGGCACTGATTAACTTGCTTACTCCAATAGATCGATATATATCAAAGAACTTGTTTAAATCGGATCTATTTGTAACTTGCTTATTAAATCTAAATCAGCTATATAAACGATAAGAACAGATCTATTATAAACTTGAATTATGATAAAGCAGAATAGATCTTCCAAACAGATGTAAGCCGATAGGATAAAATCAACAAGATACAGTAAAGGGTAAGCGATCTAAATGAAGAAGGGCGATACGCCTCAATCTAAAGCCTAGAACAACTCGGTAAATTGGTGAATTAACTAAATGAAGAAGGGCGATACGCCTCAATCTAAAGCCTAGATTAATTCGATAGGGTGTCGCACTTACAGACAAACCGGAGGTCAAGATGATTCAGCCCTGCTTGCTGAAGAACTCGACGAAAAGTTTGTTGGCACGTGAGGCCGAAAGTTGTATTGTATTGTATGGTTGTGTGAACGCTTTTTATAATGGCGCAGGGTTTATATTTATACCCTGGAAATCTAACTAATCCTTGTCGGCTACGACAATATCTCTAATTTAATTAAAGCAAACTAATCTTAATCTACCAAAACGATTACAACTTGTCGTGCAATCAGGCCTTGAAGAATCTTCCAGACGCATCTCCCCTTTAGAAGTCGTACGTACTCCGGCCTTTTCTGCTCCGTGTCCGATCAGGACTCTATCGGATGAGCTTCGATCGGAATCGGACTCTATCAGACGAACTCCGATCGGAATCGAAGACTAACCCAGAATCGGACTCGGCCTCAGTTGCAACTCTGTCATGCATAATCTTATCTGAGTCAGAATCTTGTGTCAACACATGGCCCCTAATTTTGGGATAAAATATTATTTTGTTCCAAAATTCTCCGGAGCAATTATGATCCTGGCAGTGAATAGCATATGCAAACTAGCACCCCTTCACTGTTACAACCCTCGATTCCTGTGCGGATTCGGCGCCTTGGTCTTCGGGCGGTTGCTTCTCCCATAAGCCCTATAAATACAGACCCGAACCGTCGTCTCCTTCCTCAACTCGCATCTGCTATCACGCGCACATTCCGCCATTGCCATTTCTGCAAGCTCCTGCCCGGCGAACGCCTGGTCATCATCCTTCAATCTTTCACCGCGAATCAGGTAAGGAACTCCCCCGCATATGATTCACATTATGCATCTGGACTTTACTGCATCTTTCTCGGTGATTTCCTCAAACCTTACATTCGTGTCACTGTTCATTGTAGATCTATTTCACCATCAATGGCGGCTCCTGCTGATAAAGCGGACCACACACAAGTTCCTGAGGTAAAAATGACCAAAAATTCTCTCATTTAATTCTTGCATTCTTCTTCTAGGACTTCTTGCGAGCCTCCATATCTATATTCATTATTTCATTTCTCCTGAATGTAGCATCTTAAGAGCAATCTTGTCATCCCCGTCTCTAAAGTTGAGGCTGGGTACTATCTTGGCCCGATGGGTGACCCCGATCCGACGGACCTGATAAACATGGAATCGGAGAGAATTCCATTCAAAGTATCGGACCTTCAAGTCTCCGATTGGGCAGGCTCGTTCCGATCATGGCCCGGAATGGTCCCAGGATGGAGAAATTGGTTTCTAAGAATTCAAGCTACCAAATCGGCCTTCTGGGATGAGAAGAACATAAACCAATGCCTTACTTTATCCCTTGCTGACATGGCCAAAGATGAAAATTTACTGGCCTCTAGCTCCCTCTTCTGGTCCGATGCCCTCAATGCTTATTTGTTTGGCCATGGTCCGATGACCCCAACATTGATGGACGTGCACATGCTGACCGGCCTCAACACCACAGAAAACTCCAACCCAAGAAAACTTATCCGTAATTTGGAGCACAGACTGGTCGGCACAGGCTCCAAAAGTTGGAAGAAATACGTTGCCGATCACTGCAAAACTGGCACTATCGGAGACAGAGAGCATGCAGCTTTTCTCAACATGTGGCTAGAAAGATTCGTATTCTGCGAACCAACTCTTGGCGCCACAACCAATATGCAATCCATTGCAGAGACACTGGCTCGCGGTGGATCGGTGCCACTCGGCCGTCTCCTCCTTGGCGCAGTTTACCATCTGCTCCACCAAGTATCGGCTAAGCTCTCGGAAGGCCAAGCAGTCGGACACATCGGAGGTCCCTGGTGGTTTATCCAGTTGTGGTTACATACCTAGTTCCGATCTGCTCTTCAGTTTAACTTCAAAGATCACCAATTTCCAAATTATCATACAGAAGAAGAAGATGCGACCGTTCGCCGATGCATGTCATTTGGAGAAGCAGCATCGGTGTGCCCTGGATCAAGGCTCGATGCAAAGAATATGGCCACCTACTTTGAAAGCTTCTACCACAGGATCACATCGGAGCGCTTTGACTATTTTGCTTACGCCGATCCCGATCGTAATTATGAACTGCCCTTGTTCAATATCCAGAATGAACTTGCAGTGATCATGCCGATTCTAAAATCTTTCATTACACCGGCTATCCTTGGCAGCAATATTGTATATGGCCGCAAGACTTCGTCTTACGAATTTTACAACCCATCGGCAGCAGCTCGTCAGCTTGGATTAGGTCAACTCCCGATCGGCCTCTATTTTGCAGATAAAATCAAACACCGTGAATCAGTGTCAACTGACCTGCGGATGGATTGGATTATGGCTTTTAATCCCCAAGCCGATTTTGACATACCTGAATGGCTTTGCATCCAGACTTTTTAGAACTTGGTGGAAAGAACTGCGTCTTCACTTATTCAGACTTCCGGCCATCACCTTCTGCACTCTCATAGACTCCAATTTTGAGGCCATGGAAAATCCTGTAAGTTCTCTTTGAAACCTTTCCACCTTTATTCAATTTCATTCAAATGAATTCTCCACAATTTAAATTTCAAACTTCTAACAGCCAATCGAAGAAAATGTGCCGGTGGTGAGCAACAGTGGTAAACCGATTCGATACGCCGCCAGAACTCCATACCAAGAATCGGCTCTTCTGCACCATCTCTAGCAGATATCATGGATGGCAAAGGCAAGAGGAAAACCGCCCCCACCAAAGCGGGTGCACCGAAGAAATTGAAGAAAAGCCATGCGGTACGATTTCTTCACACTTCCGATTCTTCTTTCCAATTTACAGCCTAGGTAAATAACTTCTCTTGTACACAGCCTACCAGAAAGATTCTTGGCCAATCAACCTCCAGGGCTGCCGAGGAAACTACAGAGAAAGCTGCTGAAGGCGCCAGAATGCTCCTTGAGGCAGTATCGGTAATAATCCGATTCATTCATATCTTGTATTTTTCAACATAAATCGGTAATAACAATTCCCTTTTCAGCAAACAAATATCACATTGTCCGATCTCCAACCGGCCCCAGCTCAAGACATCCAAACAGAATCGGCCCAACAGGTAATCTCAACCCAATTTATATCCCTTTCAAATATATATACTTGATCTAACCGATTCATCTATAGACTACCATTCTGCAACCCATCGCCGAGGACCCAAGTGCAAATGTTCAATCGGAGGCGATCCCTGAACAACAAATCGTAGAAGAACCAGCTACAAATGTTCAATCGGAAGTCATTCCTGAACAACCAACAACAACACCAGTGCCACCTCCGATTGAGCCAGCCCATACGCTTCAAATAGAAGCTAGCACAAACATTGCTCTGCCTCAAGTAATCCCCGATTATGTTCGGGAGGGTCAATTTAAATTGGTACCGATTTAACCTCATGTGTCCTCTTATTATATTAATAACTCCTATTTATTGACATCTTATTTCAGGCACACGATTCTCCGGCCATGAGCTTTGCATCATTCGACTTGGACGCCGCAATCGGAGATGAAGAAGTCAACTCTGCGCAATCCTCCATGATAGAGCTGGAGTGCCCGATCTTTCGGTGAGTGGAGATAAATTCGACTTGGTGGAAGTAGACCCTCACGATCCGACTACGACGAGCGAACCCGAAGCGCCAATGCAATCGCTGAACCAACTCCCGATGGTTACCAACCTTGCTGGTGCAAGATCAGCCTGATCACGAAGATCAATTCCTGTCCGCAATCGAAGAACGAACAAGAACAAGATGCGAGCAATCACAATATCACTCGAAGGTGGGGTTCTGAATCACGAGGACAGCACGTATTTGTGCGTGTTCGAGAGTAGCTAAAGCTAGATGAAAACAAAACCCAAGTCTGAAAATAAAAGAGGAGTCTATCTAAATAGGGGGCGCAGCCCCTGGTGGCCAGGAGGGGCGGCGCGCTACAGTACCCGCGCTACAGTGCCGCGGGTACTGTTCACGCCTAGGGTTTGCGAGGGTTGGGCCTGCTGTTGGGCCAACGTCTAATCTTCTGGGCCTTCATTCTTCAGTAGCATGACGAAGTTCAGTTCTCTTGCACGGGCCCGAGTGATTGGCCCAGCTGAAGAAGAAGGTGGCGCCTGGGATGGAGATGCTGCTGGTGTAGATGTACTCGTGTGGTCGTTGATGTCCTCATCACTCCACCACCATCTTCGATGAGGTCAAGGCAAGACTTCAAGAAATGTTGAACTATCTAAACAAGAGCATTGCCATCCTCGTAGAAGATGCAGAGCCGATTTGCCAAATCTTCAAAGAATTGAAAGGCCAATTGTCATCGGAGTTAGAAAACGCAATCATCCCTGCCGCTTTTATTGAAGGCCACCAGCCTCAAGTCTTTGCTGCTCATCAAAGGATATCGGAGCGATTGGCTCAAGAAGACTTGGCCAAAAAACGTGACGACGGCCAAGATGAATTGAAAACTATGCAAGCCCAAATCAAGATCCTGGAAGCCAAACCAAAGCAACTAGAGAATACGATCAAAGATCTCCAAGGCATTGAAGCAGAACTACTCAAATGGCTCGATGAAGTCCGTAAAGAGATGTCAGAGACCCAAGATCAGCTTAATCAAATTCCAGCATCTATCGCATCAGCGCAGGACAATTTGAAGAAACGCTTGGAGGAGGTCCGCCAAGTCCACAAAAGCATCAAGAATGTTCCCGGCTCCGATGTGCAAGATCTAGAAGAAATCCAGAAGATCGACAATATCCGATTGAGCGCGATCGAAATGATCCGCAAATTCTTGTAATATCAAAGTCTGGCTGTACTGCTCCGATGACATTGATCATCGATGAACTTGTTTGATCCGATGATGCTGATCATCGATGAATGCTTATTTTGTAAATATTTTTGCCCTTAAGGCGATACATATCGTATCGGCTATCTTAGTTGATTTCTTATTAGAATATCGGCTTTAAGAATCAACCCAAATACTTTGATAGTATTTCTTCAAATATTTTCCATTAAGCGCTTTCGAGAATTCTTCTCCTTCCAATGTTTCCAAAATATATGCATTTCCAGGAACGCACCGATTCACACGATAGGGACCCTCCCAATTAGGCGACCACTTTTCAAACTTAGAACTTTTAGTTCCTATTGGCAAAATCAGCTTCCAAACCAACTCTCCTTCGATGAACTCTTTTGGCTTAACCTTTTTGTCATAATACCTGGCAATACGTGCCTTATTATTTTCAATGTTTTCCAGAGCCCTCAAACGAGTTTCAGCCAAATCGTCCAACTCAAAATTCATCAAACTTTTATACTCATCGGCAGTCAAGTTCCCTTGTTCCGATATACGTCTAGATCCGATTTTGACTTCCCAAGGCAAAACAGCTTCATGTCCATAAACCAAATGATATGGGGACAATTTGGTAGAGCCATGACACGCCATCCGATATGCCCATAACGATTCGGTCAACGTTAGATGCCATCGTCTTGGTTGTTCATCAATCTTCCATTTGATGATTTTAACAATACTCTTAATCGAAGCTTCTGCTTGACCATTGGCTTGCGCATAATAAGGAGAAGAATTTAATAATTTAATACCCATACTGGCAGCAAAATATTGAAATTCATTAGACATAAACATAGTCCCCTGATCGGTCGTGATAGTTTGAGGGATACCAAACCGATATATAATATGTTCCTTAATGAATTCCACCATATTCTTGGAATCAGCAACCTTCAAAGGAATCGCTTCAACCCACTTAGTGAAATAATCTGTTGCCACCAATATGAATTTATGACCCTTGCTCGATGATGGATAAATTTGTCCGATCAAATCAATTCCCCACCCTCGAAAAGGCCATGGTTTAATAATCGGATTCATGGCTGATGCAGGCGCTTTTTGCACATTTCCAAATTTCTAGCATTCTTGGCAACCCTTATAATACTCAAAACAATCTTCCAAAATCGTTGGCCAAAAACAACCCGTCTTTCTAATAATCCACTTCATCTTATAAGACGATTGATGTGCACGACAAACCCCCTCATGCACTTCATCCATCATATCTTTGGATTCCGATTTACTCAAACATCGGAGCAATACGCCATCAATCGTCTTATAATATAATTGATCATCAAGCAATACATATTTAACAGCCATGAATCTTAACTTTCTGGAAACCTTTTGTGATGGATCCTTAAGATAATTTATAATTTCATACCTCCAATCTCCGATTTCTGGTTCTATCGCCATGATCTCATGAAAACGCCGATAGCCAGAAGCAGCTTGCGCCAAATTGTTAGCTTCCTGATTTTGAGCCTTGGGGATATGTTCAATTTTAACCATCACAAATTCTTTCAATAATAATCGGCACTCTTCAAAATAACGAATTAGAATATCATCCTTGCATTCATATTTACCGATTAATTGATAAATCACCAACTGGGAGTCTCCAAAAATCTCAACAGCTTCAGCTCCGATTTCCAACAATAATTTTAATCCTTTAAGTAACGCTTCATACTCAACCCGATTATTGGTGAAACTTGGATCCATCGGATAGCTGAACTCAAAATTTGCCCTCCGAGGCGAAATAATAACGATTCCGATGCCACATCCTTGGCCACACAAAGACCCATCAAAGAATAACGTCCAAGGCATCAGCTCAACCATTTTAACTCCATCTCCGATGTGTTGAGTTACAAAATCAGCCATCACTTGTCCTTTTACTGCTTTAGCCGATTCGTACTTCAAATCAAACTCCGATAATGCCAATACCCACTTTCCAATTCTTCCTTTCAGCATCAGCATGGACAACATATACTTGATCACACCGGTTTTGCAAATGATCGTGCACTCAGAAGATAACAAATAATGTCTCAACTTAGTGCATGAAAAATATAGGCACAAACATAACTTTTCAACCGGCAAATACCTTTGTTTCCGCATCAATCAATTTCCATCTCTAATAATAAACCACTCTTTCTTTTCCTTCAAATTCTTGTATAAGAACAGACCCGATTGACAACTCATCGGTCGACAAATATAATCGAAATGGCTTATCTCTCTGAGGTGGAATCAAAACTGGCGGCGTCATCATATACTATTTTATCTCATCAAATACCTTTTGTTGATCTTCTCCCCATACGAATTCTTCATTGGCTTTCAATTTCAGCAGCGGGGAAAAAGGACGAATTCTTCTAGACAAATTTGAAATAAATCTTCTAACAAAATTAATCTTACCGATTAACGACTAAAGACTCGTCGTATCGGTCGGTGGCTTAGCATCTCTTATAGCCTTCATACTCTTTTGTCCGACTTCAATGCCTTTTTCATGAACCATGAAACCCAAAATCTGTCTGGCCGATACTCCAAATGCACATTTATTAGGATTCATTTTCAAACTGTGCTTTCTTGTACATTCAAGAGTTTCCCGCAAATCGGCCAGATGCTTCTTGTATCCATCGGACTTCACCACCACATCATCAATATAAATTTCAACAATCCTGCTAATCAACTTATGAAATATATAATTCATAGCCCTTTGATACGTGGCGCCAGCATTTTTCAAACCAAAGGTCATTACAACCCACTCGTACAATCCAAGCACACCAGGACATCGGAATGCAGTCTTAGGAATATCTTCTTCTGCCATAAAAATTTGATTATATCCTACATTACCATCCATAAAACTAATCACCTTATGTCCTGAAGCTGCATCGACCAACATATCAGCAATCGGCATCGGATACCCATCCATCGGAGTCGCCTTGTTAAGATTCCTGAAATCCACACAAACTCGCAATTTCCTATTTTTCTTGAAAACAGGAACGATATTAAATATCCATTCAGCATATCGGCAAGGTTGAATAAACTTAGCTTCATATAACCGAGTTATTTTGGCTTTTATTTCTTTATCTAACTCAGGTTTAAATCGTCTCGGTGCTTGTTTAAAAGGCCGATACCCTGGTTTGATCGGAAGCCGATGTTCAACAATAGATCGGCTTAAACCTGGCATTTCATAATATTCCCAAGCAAAACAATTGCGATACTCTTTTAATAACTTTATTAATTCTTGTTTAAACTCAGGATCCAATTTCGCACTTACATATGTCGGCCGAGGTCTATCCCCTAAACGTATATCTATCCCTTCTAACTCATCGGCCGACATAAACCCCTGACCAAGTTCATCCTCATCTTCAATAAACTCTTCCATTAATACAAACTTTCAGAGCCGACTGCTTGGATCGGCTTTAAACCATCATCGGACACTTGGATAAAATTGCCTTCCCAATTCCTGCCCGATAAGCACTCTATTCCTTTGAACTCCCAAACTCTCAAATCGGCGGTAGCAACACTGACCGATTCATCGGCTTGGACAGTCTCAATGTGATCTCCATGCCATTGGATGAGACATTGGTGCATGGTAGATGGCACACAGCAATTAGCATGAATCCAATCACGCCCCAAGAGCAAACTGTAAGACCCTTTACTGTCGATGACGAAGAACGTAGTAGGCAGTGTCTTGGTTCCGATCGTCAATTCAACATTTAATGCCCCCCGAGCCGGCGATGGATTCTCGCCAAAGTCCTTAAGCATCATATTGGTCTTGATCAAATCTTCAGGGCCTTTGCCAAGCTTCCGATATGTGGTATACGGCATCAAGTTCACTGCAGCTCCTCCATCAACAAGCATTTTTGTCATCGGCTTGCCATCAACATATCCTTTGACATATAAAGGCCTCAAATGCCGATACTTTTCATCAACTGGTTTTTCAAACACAGCTTGTTGAGGTTGCAAAATCAACTGTGCCGTAGCTTCTTCAACATCATCGGCTTCATCATCGGTTGAACCAACATTATACTCAGCAGGCAGCATAAAAACCATGTTCACCGATGCCGATGGCCCTTCATCATCACGTTTGGGCTTAGCTCTCCAAACTTTGGAATTTTCATCTCCCTGGCGCTTCTCCTTGAGCAATTCCTGAATCGGAGATGCTGAACCCTCCTCTTTTAAGTCTTGGTCAAACTTTCAGGACACCATTGTGGATTGACCCCTGGACGCAGGTCCGATTTGACCTCTAGATCCTCCTCCGATTCCTGTGCATCTTCTGGCTCTTGAATAGTCTCCTTTTTCCTGTATACCAGACGATCATACACAGAAAGACGGTCTCCTTTATATTTTTGGCGACCATTATACCTTCGGCGATCATCGTCCCATCGGTCATAACACCGATTCTCATACTCACGCCGATCATGGTATTCACGCCAATCTTTGCGCTCCTGTTGATAAGCTACCTCATCATGCCAGCTGCATCGGCGCCCAAAATCCAATCGGTCATGTACAGAATGTCGTCGCCTTTTTTGAATCCCTGTAACTTTCATATTGCTCACTACATTCCGGACAATCATAAATTGATGGGAGCCTCAACTTTTCATTCGAACAGAATCTGAAGAATGGACATCCCAATGGTCTTCATTATCCAATCTCCTCATCAAAGGACTCCGATCCCTCTCTTGCTGGCGCATGTACTTGTCAATGAGCTGTCCCGATGTAACCCTAGGCTTCTCCCTGTGCTGACGACCTTCCTGATAATTCTGGTAGTTCCGATTTTGCACGTCATCGGCCGATACCTGGCAATCTGGATCGACAGCTCCCGATTTTTTCGCATGCTCTGATGTGAGGACTTTAGCTTTCAACTTTCTATCAGGTGCTCCTATTTCAACCATATTTTGGGGAAATGGGTGTCGATCAAGCTTCATTGGCTTCTTACCAGTTTCAACTTTAATAATCCCCTTCTCAATCGCCGATTGAATCTCATTGCGAAACACTTTGCAATCGTTGGTATGATGAGATATTGAATTGTACCACTTGCAATATTTCTTTTTCTTTAATTCTTCGGCAGAAGAAATTGTATGATTTGGGGAAAGCCTGATTTGTTTTTCTGCTAACAATAAATCAAATATTTTATCGGCTTTAGTAATATCAAAATTGTACCTCTCTGGCTCGACCTTCACCCATGGACAGACGACAGAATTCTTGTTCTTGGTCTATTTAGCCAAATCGATCTCAGCTTCATCCCCATCGGAGTCATACTCGATATTAGCAATTTTCCTCTGAAACTTCTCCCTCCGATAATCATTGCCACATCCTTCATGTTGAGAGAGCTTTTGAATCATGTGCCCCGAGCCTTCAAAATCTCGACTTGTATATCGGTCTCTGACCTGAGGCAACAATCCTTGGAAATCCAAATTGACCAATTGTCCCTCTGATAGATTCAATGAATAACATCGGCTACGAACATCCCTGAATCTTTGGACAAATTCGCTAACCGATTCCCCGTTTCTCTGTCGGAGCGTTGTCAAATCGGACAGTCTGGTCTCTTGTACTCCCATAAAGAAATAAGCATGAAATTGCTTTTCCAAATCGGCCCAATTACTGATAGAATTTGGTGGTAATGATGAAAACCACGAAAAGGCCGAACCAGAAAGCGACATAGGGAATAACTTAACCTTCAGTGGATCAACCGATGCAACTTCACCACATTGAATTGTATAACGACTAATATGCTCAATGGTGGTAACATCTGCTTGTCCAGAAAACTTGTAAAAATTTGGAATCCTGAATCGGGCTGGCATAGGCAATGTATCAAACCAGTCCGGATACGGCTTCCGATACAAATAAGATTGTCCCTTAGGCTTTAAACCAAACTGATTCTTCATGACATCAGCAATCTTATCTGTCCAATCTTCCTGAGTGTAATTTCCCTGACTAATCAGAGCACGAGTCATTATAACTGGTGTTTCAGCAGGTCCGATCGACGGCTCCGGATAGTCAGCTCCCTTGCTCTTTGGTGCATTTTCGGTGTTGAAGTAAGCAGGGTACACCATCTTGCCATCAACTACAGGAATTCGGCTGCCAAACTGATCAATATGTTGAGTTCCGCCATAATTCTTGTCTTCTGTTTCTTCTTCCTGTTCCTCTTCTTCACCTCCCTCCACCGCCTTGGCTTTTGCCTTCTTTGCCTTGGGAGTTTCATAGCACTCAGGATGTGTTTCTGGTGATGTAGACGAATTGATCTGCACCATCTTCTTCTTGAGATCTTTAATTGATGAAGAAGCACTAGTATCAAAGTAAGCAGGTCCCTTCTGGACATCTTTCAGTACAGCTCCGTCCAGCATCTTGGCGATCAATCCCACCATCGTGTTAACCAATATCCCAGATTGGTTAATCAAAGCATGACTCACACCAGCATCTACATAGTCTTGAAAGAATTTTCTCTCCTCGGCCGTGATCCGATCAAACGCTTCCTGGGGAGCAGGAAACTGATTTTTCTTGATCACAGCATTGCGAGTTTTGCTGAATGAGTCGATGCACAGGTTCTTGAATTCTTCAAGTTGTGCTTCCACGAGCTTCTTCTGCTCATCGCTAAGATCTTCCATCGTCACAGTAGGGATCTCAGGAGGTGCCATCGCAGAAGCTTTCTCGTCCCATTGGGCGTGCCAAAATGTGTTGACGTCCAAAAAGTCAGACGTTGACTCTCAGAAATTAACACTGTGGCCTGGAAGATTTGCTTGAACTTCAGTGCAGGTCCAAAATCTTGAGGTTCGTGGCGTGCCAGTCAATTTGACCTGAAATTGACAAGGTAGAATTTAATCAGTAAACCACAAGGAACTCATCGGCCAAAGCCCCGATTTGTTCCGGCAAATCGGATCAGCACAAAAGGGAGTCCGATTCGAGAGCATGAACCATCGGCCTTGAGTCCGATTCGTGAAGATATGACATGTATTAAAATAAACCATTGGCTATAGAAACAGAATCAGAGATAAATCTAACTCAAAGTCATTCTTTAATATACATCTTTCCAAATGTGGTAAACAAACTGAATCTCATGTCACTAACAATCAGATCAATTTCGAGACAGCGTTGCTAGCAGGGCACTGATTAACTTGCTTATTCCAATAGATCGATATATATCAAAGAACTTGTTTAAATCGGATCTATTTGTAACTTGCTTATTAAATGTAAATCAGCTATATAAACGATAAGAACAGATCTATTATAAACTTGAATTATGATAAAGCAGAATAGATCTTCCAAACAGATGTAAGCCGATAGGATAAAATCAACAAGATACGGTAAAGGGTGAGCAATCTAAACGAAGAAGGGCGATACGCCTCAATCTAAAGCCTAGAACAACTCGGTAAATTGGTGAATTAACTAAACGAAGAAGGGCGATACGCCTCAATCTAAAGCCTAGATTAATTCAATAGGGTGTCGCACTTACAGACAAACCGGAGGTCAAGATGATGCAGCCCTGCTTGCTGAAGAACTCGACGAAAAGGTTGTTGGTACGTGAGGCCGAAAGTTGTATTGTATTGTATGGTTGTGTGAATGTTTTTTTACAATGGCGTAGGGTTTATATTTATACCCTGGAAATCTAACTAATCCTTGTCGGCTACGACAATATCTCTAATTTAATTAAAGCAAACTAATCTTAATCTACCAAAACTATTACAACTTGTCGCGCAATCAGGCCTTGAAGAATCTTCCAACGCATCTCTCCTTTAGAAGTCGTACGTACTCCGGCCTTTTCTGCTCCGTGTCCGATCAGGACTCTATCGGATGAGCTCTGATCGGAATCGGACTCTATCAGACGAACTCCGATCGGAATCAGAGACTAACCCAGAATCGGACTCGGCCTCGGCTGCAACTCTGTCATGCATAATCTTATCCGAGTCAAAATCTGGTGTCAACAGTACCTCTCTGATCATGGGCAAAAAACTTGTCTCAACAGCAACCTTCTAGAGATGTTGATGATCGGATCTCACGACTTCTTCGGGGCATGATTCATCACTTATAGCTTGAACAAACAATTCTCCAAGAAACATTAGTCTTAAAAATTAATTAACATGGTGGCATACCTTGTTCATCTTCATTTCTTTTGTGTGTGGGCTCGATAGTGGATGATGGGCCACTAACAAAAGTTAGCACTTACCACTAAAGAGTAGATCTTCACGTAGCCATCAACTTGTGGGAGTGAGTTTGGACTTGTTAAAGCCCGAGCTTAGTGTCTAGATTTCCACCTGCTTTCAAGGACACAAACAAGAAAACAAGGCTATATGCAATAATAAAAATTAGGGTTAGTCCAAAAATTAGATAGATCTCCCTAGGGTTCGAGTTGCTGATCCCCGGCAACGGCGCCAGAAAGCTTGTTGACGGTCCATAGACGCGCCAATTGTGAACCGCAAGCGCACGGATCATCGTAGCTTTTCCCTTAGAGTATTCATCCAAGGTTTATCAATCCGTGGATCGGCAATGAACTACCTAGGGTTTCCCATCTAATCTGACGGACCTATCCTAGCATGAAGCATTGGTTGCATATAAAGGATAAAACCTACTAAAAGATATGAGTGGTGTGTATGTTGATTGCACCCAAGAACATAGGCAAAGATTAAGCGTAACCAAAGGATAAACGAGCCTATTGTCATGTAGTTGTAGTTCTAGCCAATTAGAGCAAGAGCATCATGCACCTCATCCAAAGCCGTCTTTAAACTACTATCCTCCGGTCAAACCCCCAAAAGCCCCACCGTACATGGGATCACACCCTGTCACGATGCTCCCTATTGGCGTGGGTAACTTAAGAGCACGTTCGCGAAGAACGTGTTGAACCTCTTGGTAGATCCGGTATGAACCTCTAGCCACCATGACTACAAGATCACCCCATGCAATCTATCTCAATAATAGATTAAAAGCAAAGCAAACCCAAGAAAAGCACGAGATCATTGGAGAAATCGAGTCGCTAAAAGATTAGATGACATTAATAACATTACTCATATAATAGATGTGTTTGAATCATCACCACCGAGCGCATACCATTGATGACTCCAACTAGCTCTTGAACTCCACCATGGCACAACCACGCAGGGAGGCCATGGTGGCTAGGGTTGGCCTAAGCCATCCCCTAGACAACGTCAAGGACTTGCGACGGCCGTCGTCTCCTTTTGGTGTATGCCCTAGGTTTCGCCAAGTTCTGGTGGATGGATATGCCTCCCTTCGTGTACAGGGACTATAAATAGTCTGAGGAGTCCGTGGTTCAAAGGGGAGGTCGAACCGACGTAAAAACACCCTAGGCCGACTGGCCTAAGGCCTTTGGGCGGGCCAGCCTAGGCCTTTTTTGGCCCGGCTCGGTCCCATCTTTCGCGTGCAAGTTTCTCTCGACGATCCTTGTCCATGTATGCATGATGTCCTATATGGAAGTTGCTCCGAAAACGTTGGTTTGGGCCTCCTTTGCTTGGCTTGATTCCGTCGGGTTTGGTGTTGCTTTTGAACTTGAATATAAATGCCCCAAATTGGACCATTTTCTTGCAAAAACAAGATATGCTCCAAAATACAACACACATACAAAAATGGGGTTACTTCACGTGCCAAGTGGCGGGTTAGTATATGAATTGGTCCCAAAACACCACTTAAATAGCACTAAAAGTGTACGTATAACGAGCGTCAACACTCTTGATGTGGTAATATTATGTGCCCAAATTACCTTCGGCATCTCTTTTACCCATTTGTCTTTTTTCTTGCAATTTGCTAGACATTTTCTGATAGCAAAGAAAATTAGTCCGTTCGCCCTTTCTACTACACCATTGGACTGTGGATGATATGCTGATGCAAATTTTGCCTTCGTCCCTATGGACATGCAGTACTCTCTAAATTCTTCACAGTCGAACCGCTTCCCGTTGTCCACTGTGATTTCTCTTGGGACTCCAAATCTGCACACAATTTGCTGCCAAAAGAATTTTGTTGTTGGGTTAGTGCCGAAGCTAATAAGCCCAAACAATAGCTAAGACAGAGAAACAGAGACAAGCAACAATATATTACTCATCGACAGTGTTCTTAGGAATCAGCCCTTTACACGTTTGCCAGGGGTCTCCTTTTATAGGGAGGCCAAAGGGCACTTTTACATTCCTCTTATGCCCCTAAAAACCAAGCATCATCCTCTAGACTATACAACTTGGATGCTCTAGGGACATAATTGTACATTCGCAATCATCAGTGTGAATGCGTGGACTAGTTACTCCGTGTTTGACTCGGCTTGGACCCGGTCCACCTTGGCTTCGTAGGCGTGTAGGAGGGTGCAGCCACCTTTGCGGTTCGCTTCGGTCCAACAGCGGCGACGACGATCCTCCACCAGCTCCCGAAGCCAATAGCTCATCATCGAATCTGCACTATAATCAGAAACAAAGCAGGCCAGAGCTCTTCTCATCACTTTTAGCACTTAACGCTACCTTTGTTTCATAAAACGGTTCCCGAAGCCATTCTATGGCCTTGTTTTGGTTTTTCACCCATTCTCAGGACGAAACCATTCCTGCGGCATGCGTCAGGACGAAGCCAAAATGACCTGCCCTTTCAATAGACGAAGGCAATGTGCCTGACATGTTGCTCAAAATTTATTAGAAGGTGTTTCTTGGCAGGCCAATCCCCCAACAGTAGCCCCTCGCGGACGAGGGCTTTCTTCAATAGGCCGAGTTCCACGAAACTTGGATTGCCTACCTGCCAGAGAAATGCCTCCTCTCGTTGGAGTAAAGCCTGAGTAAGTATTTTGTTTTGATTCTTTGCTTTGGCTTCGATTGCCCTTATTGCCTTTTAGAACTTGGCTTCGTTCTTTTTGGACTTGAAGAGGTGGTTCAGTTTTCGAGGCCAGTAACGGTCATATTTTTTACCGTTGCTTCTTATTTGCCTTCGTCGGATTTGAATTTTTGCGGTGGCTCATTTACCGAGATGGTTAACAGTCATATTTTTTCACCCGCCTATAAATAGGACCGAAGGAGGGGTAACTTTACTTGCTTCACTTTCAGGCTTACTGCGATAGCTTGCTGCTGACGCTTTTTGCCTGCTTCGCAAGTCTTAGCTTTTCCGCTCTCCCTTTATTTTGGTCACAAGTAAGTTTGCTTTATGAGTTTATTTTCAACTGCTTCATTTCTTTATTTGTTTTTATTTAACTGCTTCGTTTGCTTATCATTATTTTTGCCTTTGGTAGCGGCTCGTACGAAGCAGACTGCTCGGTTGATCAGGTCTCCTAATTCAGAGGAGGAGGGCTCCCACAGTCCTGCTATTATGACTGAAGATGAAGCTGTTGCTTTTTCTGAACAGCTTGAAGAAGGTGCCACCACAATGGACGTTGATCAAAGAGGCAAGGCCCCTGCGGAGGAAATTGATGATCCAGATGAGGGAGACACTGATGATGCTGAGTCTGTTGCAGACGAAGCTATTGAGGATGTCGAAGCTGATTTATCAGATTTGGTTGATCCGAAGAAGAAGCCTCGCACCACTGTCTTTGGAAAGTCTTTCGTAAGTGATGCCTTGATAAAGTTTTATGAGGAAAAAGGCTATTTTCCCATTGGTCATGGCCAAGCCCTTAGCAACGAGGTCACTCCCGACCCTCATACCGACGAAGCTGTAGTGTTTTGGGATTTTTTCACCGCTGGGCTTCGGATGCCGATTCATAATATCGTTGCAGAGATGCTTGGGAGGTTCGGAATTCAACTTTATCATCTTACTCCCAATGGCATCACTCATTTGCTTCGATTTTTCTGGGCGGTAAAGACCAACGGCTCTGACGTTGATGTCGATGGTTTCGTCCGCTATTTCGAGGGCCACCGTAAAACGAAGGCTGTTGAAATTGATGGTGTTGAGTATGAGCCTGATTACAGCAGCGTTAGCTTCTGCGCCCATCGCCGTCTTACCGATCTGGAGAAGGTTGAACTTACCTTCAGTCAGCGTAACGCCTGGGACCGGAATTGGCGCAAGTACTGGCTTTATGTGAAGGTGCCTTTGGTGGAGACGACTTTGGAGGATGGCACGAAGCAAATAAGATTTCCTTTGCATGGCCGGGTCCTTCCAAGCAATTTCCTTTCTTGCCCTCCTTTCAACCCGAAGGCGCCTACCTACAGCCGTTGCGAATCGGCTTTTTTCAAGGCAAGTCGGATTAGTGGCAGTCATGACCTTATCGAGGAAGGTCTTGCCATGGGTGTCAATTTTCTTTCGGCTAGTTGGAAGCCATTTATGGTTGACGTGAAGCCGTACCGGGGGCTTCAGCATGTGTGCTTTCCTCGTTTTGGGGCCAAGAAGCCCCCACATATGTCAGACTATGCTTTTGTTCAGTCCATTGAGCTGATGGTTAAAATAATACTTGGACAATATACATCGAAGGAGCACGATAGTTGTGTTGCTCTGTTGGGCGGTCATCGCTTCAACAGAGTCTTTGAGGAGATGAAGGTCAGCTATCCCCAACGCGTGGCTCCTCCCACGCCTGGAAAGAAGCTTACGGCTTCTGACCATCCAAGCACGCAACCACTTCCGAAGCCAAGCCGTGGTCGTGGGAGGAGGGGTCGTGGCTCTAGCCATGCCACGGGTGGTGTGTCTGATGATGGCGGTGAAGAAGCCGGGGGCAGTAGTGCGGCAGCCCCTTCTAGCCGTGGAGGCCAGACAAGGACTCGTGGCACTAAGGCTGTGCCTACTAAGAAGCGGGCGTCTACCACTGCGCTCGAAGCTTTGAAGACGCAGCGGTTGAGTGGTGCTTTGCCTGTCATGCCTATTTCAAGTGCGCCTCCGCCCCCGTTGGCTTCGTCTGCTCCTCCTGCTGCTGATGTTGCTCATGCACCTGCTACTTTGGCTGTGCCTTCTTCTGTTCCTGCTGCGGCTTCGGCAGCTATTGACCTTGATTTTGGAGGTTGGTTGTTTTTGTTGTCTTTCGTCTCTTTAAGTTAGTCTTTGCTAACTTGCATTTTTTTGTTTACAATTAAACCATCTACTGGTCCTTTCCTCCGGGTTGCGTTGATGATGAAGAGGATGACGTCAGCTATAGCCGCCTTCTAAGGGAAGATGAGACTAAGGATTTGGCTTCTGCGGACCTTGAGGTTTCATCTGGCCAGGTTTTACATTCTTCACTTGATGTTCTGGCGAAGGCGGCGGCTAAGTCTCCTCTTGAGACTGTTCGTGAGGACATAGAGCGTCCTAAGTCTGTTGCTGATGTTGGCGAGGGTTCGGGTGATGTGCATGCGGCTACTGCCTCACCTGTTGTTCCTGTTCATGGTGTAGAAACCGTACCGGCGTACCCTCTGTCAGTCCGGCTAATGTTGATTCCAGGCCTATCAATGCAGAAGGTAATGCTTGTTTTTAGCTTTGTGTTGCTTTCTGTTAGATCCGGCCTTTGCTAGAAATGCACTAATTGGTTGTATGTAAAACATTTTAGGCAGCGCTAACGTTGGCATTAGGTCTTTTGTGGACCGCCTTCGTCGGGATGGGCTTCGTTCCATGAATGATATGCCTGGTTTTTCCCCAGATGGTAATATTTGCTTTTTCTTGCTTTTTATTCAGCAGAGTGCTTTTCGGCTTCGTTGTTGACTTTGTTTTTTCATTTTGTAGAGTTTGAAAACCGAGTAAAAACTTTTGATCTGGATGCCCTTGTTGTGTCAAGTATAACTGGTAACATGTAGGTACTTGTCATTACCTTCTGATGCGAACCCGCTAGGGTTTGCGCCCGATCTTTCGATGAGAGGAAGATGGAGATAACTCGATTGGAGGAGACAACGTTCACGGCCCGACTACAACCATCCAAAGATGCGCCTTAGCAACCGATACACCACCTCATATGGCTGCCGCGATCTTGTGGAGCGCGTCACCCGGCCACTAGGGCACCCATTCCTGCAAGCAATCGAAGAACTAGCAAGAACAAGTATACAAGTACTGAATTACTAGATGTAGATGAAGGTTTCAAACTCAATCACAATCTCAATAAGGTGGGGTTCCGAAGACAGGAAGACGGGCGGCTGATCCAGCACGCGCGCTTCAAGCAAGTAGCAATGGCTAAACTTGATCTAAACAAAACCCAAGTGTTCCTGTGGCAGCTAAGGGGTATATGACGTGGGAAGGACGACCACAAGGGTGTTGTGGTCGTTCTCCAACCCTAAGACGCGTCCCTAATGGACCCAACTTGATACATAGCCCATTAGGCCAAAATCAGGTGACGCAGCACCGTGGGCTGAAAAGTACTCTGTAATAAAATGACGATAGCGGCCGACTCCGAACAGATATGACCATGAGGCCGGATCCTTTCCGTGAAGTACTTGAACACCCAAAACGGAGTCCAGATGAAGTTGTGGCATCCATCACAAGTTGGTGCTGTCCTGCAGCCCGAATCCTGCCTGCGCGAATCCTCTCCCCTTTTGGTCCTCTCCATCGTTCCTAAGCAAAAGAAGAGTGCACGCATTTCCATGTTCTAAATAATCTGAATATGAGCTCAAGAATGAACTCACTTGATTGTTGAGTTGGCAAGCACGAGCATGAGTAATAGGACCAGAAACTGGTACTGGCGTAGGCGGCGTGGCTGACGTAGACGGCGTGGACGTATCGTTGGTATTGATGTCCTCATCACCTTCGATCTTGTATTTTTTGTTTTTCATTTTTGGCTTCGTTGTTGATTTAATGTCTTTGTTTTCAGTCTATGATTTCAACGCAAGAGCTCTTTGAGCGCCTTCCACTTCGACTCAATGATATTGAGGGCGAGAGAGCCGAATTGGATGTTTTGCGGAAGGAGCATGAAAAATGGGCCTCTAACAAGCTGATGTTGCTAGGCTAAAAGAGTCTCCTGAAGCTGAGAAGGAACAGCTTCGTGTTCAACATGAAAATTCTCATACGAAGATGTCTTCGCTCAAGGACAAAGTGGCTGCTCTTGAATCTGAGCGTACTCGTAATGCCGAGACTATTGAAGGGCTTCATACCAAGCTAGTTGAAGATGCCACTTTAGTCCATGACTTAAAGAATTAGATAAAGAGCTTGGAGGGCATGAAGGAAAAGTTCGCTGCCGATGCTGAAAAGTACAAGAAGGATCTTCTTGTTGCAGTTGATATGAAGAACTCTCTAAGTGATGAATCTAATAGGCTCAGGGGCACTGTCAAGAAGCTTCGTTCTGAAAAGGAAAAAATACATGAGGAAATCTGGAGCCGGGGCTCAAGGATTTATTGAGAATATGAAGCGGCCCTTAAGCAGTATGGTGGAGAGCCCCTTCCTTTTCTGAATCAAGACTATGGTCTCGAGAAGCTTTTTGACTGGCTTGACGATGAGTTCAAGTTCCTTCCGGACGTTTTGTCCAAGGTTGGGGACTATGCTGCTCGCACATGTGTGACCAATGCCTTCAAAATGCTTTCGGACCAGGGTTGCTCTCATTACAAGAATCTGTTAAAGAGGGATTGTCAATTTCCTGCTGCACTCAATCCAGATAAGAAAGAGTTGTTCAGCGAAGCTGTTATTGCTACTCAGGCTGCATTCTTGAAGAAGTTCTGGTCTGCTACTGGGCGAGAGTGCGCGCGTCGTACGGCTCACGATCGGCTCACCAATGTTAGCTTCATTTTTCATGATTTTGTTTTTGCTTATTTTTTCAACAAAACTTGCCATTATGCTCTTCTGATAGCTTGTTTTGTCTCAGGCTAAGGAGTTATTTGCACTAGAGATGAAGCAAAAGGTTGAAGCCGAAGCCGCTGCCGCTGCCACTGGAGCTTCCAGCTCTGGAGCTGGAGCCGGAGCTAGCCAAGGTGGAGCTGGAGCCGGGGCGTCCGATGCTGATCCGAAGGTTTAGCTTCGTTAGAGCTGGAGACTATTGAGATTTTGTTGAGAGGTTTTAAACTTTGTAAATTTGTATATATTCAGATCCTTGACGGGGGATGTGTTCTTGAACTTGCTCCATTGGCCATGCGGGATGGTCCCCTTTGTGTGTCTGGCTTCGCATGGGAAGAATATCGATGGCGTTATCCTTATTCAAGTCTTGGCGATTTTTGGGAGTTCTGCCATAAGTTCTATCGTCATAACGAATTTGACGTTTTCGACTTTTTTACTTCATTCATCGCTCAGCGCTCGGAGCGTGTTAAACTTGCCAGGATTAGGAATGCCGAAGCTGTTCCTTTACTTCCTGTGAAAATTGAGCCAATGGACTTTAGCGATGGCCTTGAGGAATTTGCTTATGTCTTTAATGCTCCTAGGTTTAGGAGATCTGGCCAGCAATTTGATGGCTATATCTTTGAGATGTTTTAATCATCTCTGTGAATAGTTTTTTTGTAATTGGCTTGAACAAATGTGTATTCTAATTGAAAACAAATGAATGAATGTAAACTCGATTTGCCTTCGTTTTGAGAGAAATGCCTCCTCCCCCCGAAGCGAGTTTTTGTTCGTTCATACGCGTATGTTTGGTTTGGCTGATACAAAGCTTTTGCCTTTGCTGTAACGATTGGGAGATACTCGATGTAGTCCATTCTTGTATTCCTTTGGAAGAATTTCCTTTGGAATGCCAACTAGCTTAGTTAGCAATTTGTTTTGTCGTTGTTCTGGTCGAAGCCCCCCTTTTACTCCTTAGAGTAAGCCTTTTTATTCAAAGTAGGCATTATATGAGCCGAAGCCCCTTTTACTCTATAGAGTAAGCGTTTTTATATAAAGGAAAAGTTTTATGAGCCGAAGCCCCTTTTACTCCTTGGAGTAAGCGTTCTTATATAAAGGAAAAATTTTATGAGCCGAAGCTCCTTTTACTCCTTGGAGTAAGCGTTTTTAGATCTAAATTGGCCTTACTTTTGGGTAGGGTCAATTTAGTTCTATTTGTGTTATCGAATGCCAGCGATTTGGTCGAAGCCAATCGCTTTCGATGCAGTTTTTGTGGGGAATATCTCGTTCATATATTTTGCACGAGTTACACTTTTGGGTAGGGTTCCCCTGTGAGGAAAAGAGTACGAGCTTTTTGAAAGAAAAATCTACTCTACTAATTGACTTCGTTTATAGTTTACGAAGCCAATTTTACAATATTTTCACAAGTAGTACCTTCGCAAGCTGTCCGCATTCCATGAATGCGGCAGCTCATTGCCTTCTTCATCGCCTAAGCGAAATGATCCGGGCCTGTTGCTTTTGAGAACCAGGAATGGACCTTCCCACTTGTTTTGTAGCATCCCTGAGGGCATACTTGGATTTTTCCTTAGTACCCAGTCGCCTATTTTGATGTCTTTCCTTACTACCTTTTTGTCGCGCCATTTCTTTGTTTCGGCTCGATATTTGGAGATGTTCTTGGCTGCCTGCAGCCTATAGATTTCTATGAGGTCCTTGTCAATGGCTTCGCTATCTTTGGGAGCTTCCTGTTGGGTACGAAGCCCTTTATGGAGTATTTCTTCTAGACATACTGCTTCTTCACCATATAGCAGTTTGAAAGGAGTAAATTGTGTTGCCCTTGAAGTGGATGTGTTATGAGCCCAAATCACTTTCGGCAGTTCCTCTACCCATTTACCTTTTTTCTTACAATTTGCTAAGCACTTTCGGATGGCTGTGAAGATTAAGCCATTTGCCCTTTCGACTGCCCCATTGGTTTGCGGGTGATATATTGACGCAAATTTTGCCTTCGTTCCAATTGACATGCAATATTGCCTGAATTCATTACAATCGAATTGTTTGCCGTTATCAACTGTGATTTCTCTTGGGACTCCAAATCTGCATACGATTTACTACCAGAAAAACTTGATGACTGTTTTAGCTGTGCTGTTAGCCAATGGTCTGGCTTCGATCCATTTTGTGAAATACTCAACTGCTACTATGGCATATTTGAGATTTCCTTGGGCTGTTGGAAGCGGGCCAACCAGATCTATGCCCCATCTTTGCAGTGGCCAAGTTGGAGTTATCAACTGTGATGGTTCCGAAGGAGATTTTCAGTTTGCTGCACATTTTTGGCATTGATCGCAAGTCTTGACTGTGTTTGTTGCATCATTGATGATTGTAGGCCAATAGAATCCTTGTCTCATTGCCTTCCCAACAATTGCTCTTGCCCCCAAAGTGAGCTCCACATAAGCCGCTATGTATCCCTTGGATTAGTTCTTTGCCTTCACTGTATGAGATGCAACGAAACCAAGGGGCCACAACCCCTTTTTTGTACAAGGCATCATCAATTATTTGGTAGCACCTTGCTCTTTGCTGCATGGATTTTAGATCATCTTCATCAATGGGCTCATAGAATCCCCGAAGGTAAGCCATTATTGGCAATCGCCAATCTTTTGAGCTTATTGCGTTGATCAGCCTTGGCTGCTCATCTATGTCTTTTATCGATGGTGTTGTTAATGTTTGAAAGAATACATCCGGTGGAAGCTTGTCCCCTTTTGCAGCTGCTTTAGCCAGTGCATCTGCCTCTTCATTTTTTGCCCTTGGTATGTATTCTACTGTGAAGCCTCTGAATTTTTTCTCCATTGATCTCATTGTAGTTAGGTATTTGATGAGCTCGGGTTGCTTCGCAACGCTTTCTTTTTCGATGTGGTCTGCTACCACCTTCGAATCTATTTTCACTATGAGTCGTTGAGCACCCAATGCCTTTGCTTTCCTGAGCCCCAATAGTACGGCTTCATATTCAGCGACGTTATTTGTGCTTCTGTCACTGTTTTTGCAGAACTCTAAGTTCACTGCATATCTCATTTTCACGCCCGAAGGCGATTGCACAATTGCTGCGATGCCAGCTCCTTTGTCCCCCCAAGCACCATCACAATGTATTAGCCAGCTTTCCTCTCTAGCCAGATTTTCTGCCGAAGGCGATGTCCATTCTACTATAAAATCAGCCAAGACTTGTGATTTGACTGATGTTCTTCGTTCGAAATCAACAACATATTCTGAGAGCTCTGCGGCCCATTTACGTATCCTTACCGAAGCTTCTTTGTTGCTCAAGAGCTCTTTTATTGGTTGGTCAGTGAGCACCTTGATGTTGTGCCCCTCAAAATAATGCCTTAGCTTCCTTGATGCCATCAACACGACATAAATCGTTTTCTCTATTTCAGTGTAAAACAGCTTCAACCCGGCCAATGCCTCAGAGACATAATATACTGGCTTTTGTGCCCTTCTGCCATCTATCAGCTTCTCCGCAATGAGTGCAGTGCTGACGGCTGATTGCGAAGCTGCTATGTACAGTAGTAAAGGTGCCTTTGGATCAGGTATGGTTAGTTTCGTGAGCTGCATCAAGTATTGCCCTAACTCGTGAAATGCCTTTGACTGTTCTGCTCCCCATTCAAATTTTGATGCATTTCTGAGTGTTGCGAAGAAGGGTAAGCTTCGTTCAGCCGCTTGCAATTCTGCCAGAGAGTTTCTGAACATCTCTTATGCATTTTGGCTCTTCCATGTCAAGAATTGCATTAATCTTGTCTGGATTGGCTTCGATTTCATTCGCTGATACTAGACAGCCAAGTATCTTCCCCTTGGTCACTCCGAAGATGCATTTCTCCGGATTAAGCTTGAGGCCAGCTTCTCTCATTCTTGTGAAGGCAACTGCCAAGTCTGAGATGTGGTCTTGTCTCTTGACACTCCTGACCAAGATGTCATCGACGTATGCTAGTATAGTTTTGAACAATTCATCTTTGAACACTGTAGTTGACATACGGCAGAAGGTAGTTCCTGCATTCTGAAGCCCCTCGGGCATCCTGATGAAGCAGAATGTGCCAACTGGAGTAATGAAACTGGTCTTTTCTTCATCCTCTTTTTTCATCCAGATTTGGTGATAGCCAGAGAAGCAATCTAGGAGGGACATCATCTCACTTGCTGCAGCTTGATCAACAATTTTGTCAATCCTTGAGAGTGGGAAATCATCTTTTGGGCAAGCTTTGTTGAGGCTGGTGAAATCAATGCACATTCTCCATTTGCCATTTTTCTTCTGAACTAGCACGGTGTTTGCTAGCCAGGTTGGGTATTTCACTTCATGTATGACATTGGCATCCTGCAGCCTTTGCACTTCTGCTTTCACAGCGTTCACTTTTTCTTTGGACATTTTTCTTAGCTTCTGTTTCTTCGGCTTCATATCGGGGCTGATCGCCAGTTTGTGTTCAATTAAGCTTCTGTCGACGCCAGGCAAATATTTGCTTGACCATGCGAAGACATCTTTATTGTTTCTCAAGAATTCTATGAGTCTATCTTCTTCGTCCGGCTCCAAATCCGAGCCAATAATCACTTTTCTGTCAAAGACGTCAGGCTGCAACTGCACTTGCTTCGTCTATGTTGCTTCTTGCATTCTTTTGCTGTCTTTTTCGATGTTTGGCTTTTCTTCTGGATAGAATGGTTCCTTTTCTTCAAGCAGATGCACATTTCGTGGGCCTGGTGTTTTGGCTTTTTCAATGTTTCTGGCTTCCCTCTGGTCACCAAACACAGTGATGACTCTTTTTAGAGCTGGCATCTTCATACATAAGAATGATTGCCTTATGATGATGTCGAAGGCATTTATAACTCCCCTTCCGAAAATGACATTGTAATAAAGATCATGTCTACGACATCGAAGGTGATGAACTCGGTTCTTGCATTGGATGTATCACCAAAGGATACTGGCAATGAGATTTTGCCCAGTGTTTGCGTGCGCTTCCCCCCGAAGCCAACCAGTGGAGTGTCTGATGGCTCCAGGTTGTCTGGGTTAATATTGGTCAAGTTTCTCAGTGTTTTTGCTAGGATGATGTCAGTGGAGCTTCCTGTGTCCACTAGCACCTTTCCAATTGTCCTGCCAGCGATGTTGGCTTCTATTGACATTGCATCATTGTGTGGGAAATTATGAAGCTTCAAGTCATCTTTGGTAGATGTGATTGGCATATTAGACCACTCCGATTTCTTGTAGGGACCGTCAACTGAGATGTTGTTGACTTGGCGGAAGTAACTCTTCCTTTGTTTTTTGGTTTCGAAGGCAAGTGATGAGCCTGTAGTTATGGGTAGTATGTGTCCATAACTTGGGAGAGGGTTAGGTGGTTCTTGTGTTTGTGGTTTTTGTGGTGGTGGTGGTGGTAGCTCCTCAACTTTGATGTTTTGCGAAGCCATTTGCTGGGAGGTTTGAGAGTATAGGTGTGGGTATGTGGCTTGTGGATAGTAATGTTGAAAGGTTTGTGGCAAAGGCAAGTACTAGGTCGCCATCGCTGTTGTTGGGCGTACAACGTTTGAGCTCAGGGATGGATATATTGGGCAATATGGTTGTATAGCTTGGGATTGTATAGGCTGGGGATTTGTGGACGAAGCCGAAGGTAGCTTCGTTTGGCTTGCTTGTATTTTTTCTACCTTTAGCTTCTCGATGGTTTTCTTAATGTCTTAGCACTGCTCTGTACCATGAGTGTGGTTCTTGCCATGATATTGGCAGAACAATCCTGGTCCTGAAGGTGGACCCCTTCCTCTTCCTCAGCCTCTGCCGGTTCTTCCACCTCTTTGGGTAGGCTCATTTCTTTGGTTGTGGTGTTGGCTTTCTGGGTAAGTGGGTTTGTTCTCATGGGACGAAGGTAAATTCTCAACATTCATGATGGTTTGATGGGAATAGTTTTGGTAGTTGTTCTGGTTGTGGTGGTGGTGTCTGTTTTGGGGTTCATGTTGGTTTCTCAGGATGGCTTCTCTGGCTAATCGCATTCGATTATCGTTGTCGGATCGACAGTATTTTTTGAATTCCTCGTACAGTTCTCCGAGAGTAGCTGGTGTCTCTCTCGCGATGTGTTGTGCGAATAGGCCTGGACGAAGGCCTTGAATAGCTGCAAACTTGGCAGCTTCGTCGGGAATATGAGGAGCCTGAGCCCTTAACCCTACAAATCTGTTAAAGTAATCTTCCATGTGGCTCCTTCTGCTGCTGGTGTAATGTGAATTCAGCGTATGAGAGTGATTGATCTCCCATAATGCTGAAATTTTTTATTAGCTCTCTCTTCAAGTCATACCAGCTGTTAATGGATAGGCCTGGTAGCTTCATGTACCAATTCATTGTTGTGCCATTGCAAACGATGATGAAAGACTTTGCCAGCACCACATCATCTCCCCCTGCCGAAGCTATTGCAGCTTCATAGCTCATGAGAAATTGCTTGGGGTCGGTGAGGCCATTGTATCTTGGTAGGGAGAGGGGCTTGTATGAAGGCAGCCATCTTGCCAGTTGCAGGCTCTCTGATAGAGGGCATGTGTGATCAATGGGACAAGTGTGCAGCATTTGGAAGACGGTTTTCGATGTGGAAACACGATTTGGCTCATTGAGTTCCGCTTGGAGGTCAGCAACTTGTTTCTTGGCTTTTTTGAGTTCTTCTCGGAGCTTCATAGCTCTGGAATTTGTGGTGTTCAATCTTCTTTGTTTGGCTTGCCTCAACTCCTCCAACTGCTTCCTGACCTGCAGCAGCTGGCGTTGTTGTTCTTGTTCTTCTTCTTGTATTTGATGTTGTAGCTCAAGCTGGGTAGCTTCGAGCTCTCTCTGCTGCTCCAGACGACGAAGGCGGAGCCTTTCCTCCACCCTGCGCAGCTTGTCTTTGGTGGTTAATGTGTCCTTATCGGCTTCTGGTTCCTCAATGACGGCTTCGGTTATGGGTGGTAAGGTGCTCGGTGGAATTATGTTTTGGGGATCAGCTTCGTCAGCTGAGGTTGTGTTTTCAGTGGTGTTTCTTGGGTTTTTAGGTACTCTTTTGGCTTGTGGCATGGTGGTGTTCGTGGGTTTCCTTCGTGCACAGCACAAGCGGTGGGCGCCAATTGTTGGGTTAGTGCCGAAGCTAATAAGCCCAAACAATAACTAAGACAGAGAAACAGAGACAAGCAACAATATATTACTCATCGACAGTGTTCTCAGGAATCAGCCCTTTACACGTTGGCCAGGGGTCTCCTTTTATAGGGAGGCCAAAGGGCACTTTTACATTCCTCTTATGCCCCTAAAAACCAAGCATCATCCTCTAGACTATACAACTTGGATGCTCTAGGGACATAATTGTACATTCGCAATCATCAGTGTGAATGCGTGGACTAGTTACTCCGTGTTTGACTCGGCTTGGACCCGGTCCACCTTGGCGTCATAGGCGTGTAGGAGGGCGCAGCCACCTTTGCGGTTCGCTTAGGTCCAACAGCGGCGACGACGATCCTCCACCAGCTCCCGAAGCCAATAGCTCATCATCGAATCTGCACTATAATCAGAAACAAAGCAGGCCAGAGCTCTGCTCATCACTTTTAACACTTAACGCTACCTTTGTTTCATAAAACGGTTCCAAAAGCCATTCTATGGCCTTGTTTTGGTGTTTCACCCATTCTCAGGACGAAACTATTCCTGCGGCATGCGTCAGGACGAAGCCAAAATGACCTGCCCTTTCATTATACGAAGGCAATGTGCCTGACATGTTGCTCAAAATTTATTAGAAGGTGTTTCTTGGCAGGCCAATCCCCCAACATTTGTGATTGTTTTTTCTGTGATGTTAGCCAATGGCTTGGCTTCGATCCACTTGGTGAAGTATTCCACTGCAGCTATTGTATACTTTAAATTTCCTTGGGCTGTGGGAAGCGGTCCCATGATATCTGTTCCCAATCTTTGCAAGGGCCAAGTTGGTGTTATTAGCTGAGAAAGCTTCGAAGGCGCTTTGCGGGTTGTTGCACACCTTGACACAGTGTTCGCCTAAACGCGTGTAAACCGTCGTTTACACGTGTTTAAACGGTAAACGGAGGGTACGCGTGTCGCTTAGGCCCTAGTCATCGAATTAAATGCCAAACACGTGTAAACGGTCAACTTGGTCAAAAAACGGTGTAAACAATGAAATTAAATTGAAGTTAAACACATTTACACACATAAACACACGTTTAAACGATCGTTTAGGCAATAAGGAACATGCTTTGGTGGGATAATTGGTTGTTGGCGGTGGAATATAGGTTCCATAAGCACGTGTTAAGGAAAAAAAAAGGAGTTAGAGTAGTGAGTATATAGGTATTATGTATAATATGAGAATGTTGTGTCATTATATATTATATGCATACCTTAAATTGCAATTAAAAAATATAGTATGGGATTATGATTTTTATATATATTTACAGCTACAGTGCAAACCGTTTAAAATGTTTAATCTATCATCTAAACTGTTTAAACGCTAAACGGAGGGTGAGCGGCTGTCTAGCGTTTAGCGTTTAGGATAACACTGCCTTGACATTCGTCACATGTTCTGACTATGTTAGAGGCATCGTTGATGATCGTTGGCCAGTAGAAGCCTTACCTTATTGCCTTCCCCACTAGAGCTCTTGCTCCAAAGTGTGCTCCGCAGAGTCCGTTGTGTATTTCTTGGATCAACTCTTTGCCTTCGCTATATGAAATGCAGCGAAGCCAAGGAGCTACTATTCCTTTCTTGTAAAGTCCATCAACAATGATTTGATAGCATCTGGCCCTTCGTTGCATGCTTTTGAGGTCATCCTCATCAATTGGCTCATAATATCCCTGATGCTAAGCCATTGTTGGTGATCGCCAATCTTCTGAGTTTATTGCATTGACCATTCTTGGTTGTTCATCTTGCTCTTTGATCGAAGGCGTTGTTATTGTTTGGAAGAAGACATCAGGTGGTAATTTATCCCCCCTTGCTACTGCCTTTGCCAGTGCATCGGCTTCGTCATTCCTAGCCTTTGGGATGTACTCAACTATGAATCCCTTGAACTTTTTCTCCATTGATCTTACCATACTCAAGTATTTGATCAATTCAAGTTGCTTCGATGTGCTTTCTTTTTTGATGTGGTCTACGACTACCTTCGAGTCAGTTTTGATGATGAATCTCTGAGCTCACAGTGTCTTTGCTTTCCTGAGCCCCAACAGAACAGCTTCGTACTCAAGCACATTGTTCGTACTTCTATCACTATCCTTGCAGAACTCTAGGTTCGCTGCATATCTCATTTTCACTCTCAAAGGTGATGTTACAATTGCTGCAACTCCTGCTCCTTTATCCCCCCAAGCACCATCGCAATGTATTAGCCAGCTTTCCTCTGTGCATAAGTTTTCTGCCGAAGTCAATGTCCACTCTACTATGAAGTTAGCTAGGACTTGTGATTTGATTGTTGTTCTCCTCTCAATCCACCACATACTCTGATAACTCTGCTGCCCATTTGTGCAGCCTTACCGAAGCTTCCTTATTGCTTAACAGTTCTTTTACTGATTGATCTGTGAGTACCCTGATGTCGCGCCCCTCAAAATAATGCCTTAGCTTTCTGGAAGCCATCACAACGACATAGATTATCTTCCCAATTTCTGTGTAAAACAGCTTCGAACCTGCCAATGCCTCCGACATACGGTACACTAGTTGTTGTACCCTCTTTCCTTCTATTTCCTTTTCAGCGATAAGTGCCACACTTGCAGCTGATTGCGAAGATGTTATGTATAATAGCAGCGGTGCCTTCGGGTCAGGTACTGTCAGCTTTGTCAGTTGCATCAAGTATTGCTTTAGCTCTTGAAAGGCTTTTGACTGTTCTTCTCCCCATTTGAACTTTGCTGCGCTTCTGAGTGTAGCGAAGAAGGGTAGGCTTCATTCAGCTGCCTTTGCAATGAACATGTTAAGTGTTGTGATTCTTCCTGAGAGTTTCCGTACATCCCTTATACACTTTGGCTCCTCCATATCAAGTATTGAATTGATTTTGTCAGGATTGGCTTCGATCTCATTTGCTGATACCAGGCATCCTAGTATCTTCCCTTTTGTTACACCGAAGACACATTTCTCCGGGTTGAGCTTGAGCCCAGCTTCCCACATTCTTGTGAAGGCAATAGCTAGATCAGAGATGTGATCTTTTCTTTTGACACTCTTCACTAAGATGTCATCAACGTATGTAAGTATGGTTTTGAACAATTCTTCTTTGAACACTATGGTTGACATGCAGCAGAAGGTAGTTCCTGCATTGCGGAGCCCCTCGGGCATCTTGATGAAGCAAAATGTGCCAACAGGTGTGATGAAGCTGGTTTTTTCTTCGGCTTCTTTTTTCATCCAGACTTTGTATGATAGCTAGAGAAACAATCCAGGAGAGACATCATCTCACTAGCTGCTGCTTAGTCGATGATTTTGTCGATTCTTGGTAATGGGAAATCGTCTTTTGGGCATGCCTTATTTAGGTCGGTGAAGTCGATACACATCCTCCACTTGCCATTTTTCTTCTGTACGGGCATAGTGTTAGCTAACCAGTTGGGGTATTTCACTTCTTGGATTACAATGGCATCGAGCAATCTTTGCACTTCGGCTTTGACTGCGTTACCTTTTTCTTCGGACATCTTCTTGAGCTTTTGCTTCTTCGGCCTTATTTCTGGACTGATTGCGAGTTTGTGTTCGATTATGCTTCTGTCTACGCCTGGCAAATCTTTACTTGACCATGTGAAGACATCATTGTTGTTTCTTAAAAATTCAATGAGCCTCTCCTCTTCTTCTGCCACGAGATCAAAGCCGATAATGACTTTTCTGTCAAAGACATCTGGCTGCAGCTGCACCTGCTTCGTTTCTGTGGCTTCTTGCATTCTCTTACTGCTTTTATCGATGTTTAGCTTCTCCTCTTGATAAACAAGATCTTTTTCTTCAAGCAAGTGGACATTGCGCTGCCCTGGGGTGCTAGCGTATTCAATGTTCCTTGCTTCTTTTTGGTCACCATAAACAGTGATGACTCCTTTGAGTGCAGGCATTTTCATACATAGGAAAGCTTGCCTTATAATGATGTCGAAGGCATTTATGACTCCTCTAACGAAGATGACATTGTAATCAAAGAACATGTCTACGATGTCGAAGGTGATGTATTCAGTTCTTGCATTTGATGTATCGCCGAAAGATACTGGCAGTGTTATCTTTCCCAATGTTGGTGTACGCTTCCCCCCGAAGCCAACTAATGGTGTGTCTGATGGCTCCAAGTTATCTAGGTTGATGTTTGTCATAGATCTTAGTGTTTTTGCAAGGATGATATATGTCGAGCTGTCTGTGTCCACTAACACCTTCACAATTGTCCAGCCAGCAATGTTGGCTTCGATTGACATTACGTCATTGTGTGGGACGAAGTTGCGCAGCTTTAGATCTTCTTCAGTGAAGGAGATTAGCATGTGAGACCATTCTGATTTCTTGTAAGGTCCATCCACTGAAATGTTGTTAACTTGCCGAAAGTAACTCTTCCTTTGTTTCTTGGTTTTGAAGGTAAGTGAGGATCCTCAAGTTATGGGAAGAATGTGTCCATAACTTGGTAGAGGGCTGGGTGGGTTTGGTTTTTAGGCTTGTGGTTTTTGTGGGGGTGGAGGTAGCTCCTCAACTTTGATGTTTTGGGATGTGTTTTGGTGGGCTGTTTAGGAGTATAGCTGTGGATACATGGTTTGTGGGAAGCAATGTTGGAATGTTTGTGGTGAAGGCGAATATTGTGTTGCCATTGCTGTTGTAGGATGTACAACATTTGAGTTTAGGGATAGGAAAACTGGACAGTATAGTTGTATGGTTTGAGAGTTGCTCGACGAAGCCGATGGTGGCTTCATTTGATTGGCTTGGATTTTATCTGCTGTTGACGGTCCTTATAATAAAAACCTGACCGTCAATAGGCTCAGAAAACCAATAAAGATCAAGGCATAACTTAGACATTTGTATTCAAATGATATTGTACCATGCATATCTGGAAAATATTTGAGTACAGGGACTACGGTGCAAAAGATGGACAAAACTGGGCACCGACCTAGGTCAGCCGACCTAGCTAGGTCGGGCGACCGGGCTTGGACCCTAATTGAGCCCATCCTCCACACAGGTCAAGAAGCACACTAGGAGATGATCATGGACGTTGGAACATGGCCGGTTCAAGTCAAGGGTAAGGATGAGCCACGTGTCACTCCCACGGATTGAAGGGTCCACACCTCAACTCAATTGCACCCAAACGAAGTATACCCACCTGGAACCGTCATAAGGACCTACATGGCAGTCTACCAGAGAAGAGTGGGGCCGAAAGGCGGCGGAACCAGGTCGGCCGACCTGGCTAGGTCGGCCGACTTGGCCCTGCGGCCGTTTCGCTCCCCCCCTGACCCGTACCTGTAAACCGCCACCAGGAGTCCATCTGAGCCATGCAACGCTGAAGACGGTGGATCCAAGGGTCAGCCGACCTGGGGACTTTGGATGACCTGGGCCCACCTCCAAACTGCCACAACCGCCTCTGGCCGGCTCCAACCGCCTATGTGATGCTATAAATACTTGCAAAGGGCGTCGTACTCAAACACACACCAGAAGAAGAGCTCTCCAACTCCTTCAAGCTTAGTCTTTGTCTTAGTAGTGATAGTCATAGTATTAGATCTTCTAAAGGGCTTCCGAAGGAGTCTTGGTAAGTTCTAGAGTTCAGTTCTTGTATTCTCTTACTTACTTGTAATACTCTAAGCTTAATGGAAATACCTTCATACTTATGTTGTATGCCTCAGTTATACCTTATCCACTTAGTATATACTACTTATGTCTTGCACCTTATTCAAGTGAATGTATGCTATGACATTGGCTCAATGTGCCTCTTGGTTGCCCTATTTATTAACGTGATAGATAGAGTTGTATCTCATATTGTAAGCATGGTGTTTAGAATATGGAATACTGTTGAGGGTACCGCTGCCCCACGGATTAGAAGAGGTAGGCGGCAGGTGGTGACAGCCCTGTCCGTCCTTTGTAATCCTCCACGTTCGGGAGTGGGTATTAGGCCTTTATAATAAGACGTCCTACTGTCGTCCATTGATGAGGGAACCACTGGATACCTCGATATGTCCTCTCGCATATGATCATTGAATGAGCTTGTATAGGGTATTGTAGTATATCCAAGTCACATGTGTATGATGCTAATGAACCCTTTGTATTCTATACTAATGTACTATTACTAACTAAGACTACCATAATGATGAGCAATGAACTTCTGTGTGTTGCATTACCATTCACTTCTATATCATTTACCCCTGTTTAGATTATGGTATATTAATGTTGTTGTAAGTAAATGTATTGGATGACACCTCTCTTTAACTAAACGCTTTCCCTGCGGATAAACAAATAATGATACTCTGGAATACTCCCGGGTGAAATGCTACAATGTACTTCTATGCGCTTGCAGAATATCTGTAACGTCTAGATTTACGATGAAGTATCTCTAGTACCATCACTACTCTAAGTTGTGATGCTAAGAAATACCAACATCTGCCTTCATTTTTCTATGGTTTTCTTAATATCTCTGCACTGCTCGGTGTCATGGATATGATTTTTGCCATGATATTGGCAAAACAATTTTGGGCCCGAAGGTGGACCCCTTCCTCTTCCTCGGCCTCTGCCGGCTCTTCCTCCCCTTTGACTTAGTTCACTTCTTGAGTTTGTATATGGGTTTTTTGGTGGAAAGGCTTGTTCTCTTGGAACGACGATGGGTTTTCTACATTCATAATGTATTGGGATGAGTATCTTTGGTAATTGATTGGGTTGTAGTTGTTTTGCTTGTTTTGAGGGTCGGGTTGGTTTTTCATGATGGCTTCTCTTGCTAATCTCCTTCGGTTGTCATTGTCAGATCGACAGAATTTCCTGAACTCTTGATATAGATCAGTAAGAGTGGCTGGTGGTTCTCTTGCAATATGTTGTGCAAATGGCCCCGGGCGAAGCCCCTGAATAGCCGCAAACTTGGCGGCTTCATCTGGAATATGAGGAGCTTGGGATCTCAAGGTTACGAATCTATGAAAGTACTCTTCCAAGCGCTCCTTCGGTTGCTGGTGCATAGTCAGTTCTGCGTATGATAGTGCTTGATCTTCCATAATGCTAAAGTTCTAGATTACTTCCCTTTTCAGGTCATGCCAGCTATTGATGGATAAGCCTGGAAGCTTTGTGTACCAGTTCAATGCAGCGCCATCGCAAACAATGATTAAAGATTTTGCCAGTACCACATCATGTCCACCAGCAGAAGCTATTGCAGCTTTGTAGCTCATGATGAATTGTTTGGGATCAGTGAAGTCGTTGTACCTTGGCAAGGTTATCGGCTTGTACGAAGGCGTCCATTTGGCCAATTGCAAGACTTCTGATAGGGGACAGGCATGATCGATTAGACGCGTGTGCACCATCTGTTGACCAGTTCCCGAGGTGGAAAAACGATTTTCTCCTGCGTCGACGAAGGCGACTGGCTCATTCAGTTTGGCCTGTAACTCGGCGACTTGCTTATTTGCCCTCTCCAGCTCTTGGTGAAGCTGAGCGGCTCTAGAGCTTATACTGTTCATTCTTCTTTGCTTTGCTTGCCTCAGTTCAGTTAGCTGGTTCTTGATTTGTAATAGCTCTTGCTGTTGTTCTTCTTCTTCTTGTAATATTTGCTGCCGCAACTCTTTCTAAGCGGCTTTGAACTCTTTTTGCTGCTCTATGCGCCGAAGACGCAACCTCTCTTCCAGCCTACGCATCCTTTCTCCATTTGTGAGAGAATCTTCGTCATCTTCTTGCTCTTCAATGGCGGCTTCGGGGTCAACTTCCGTAGAATTGGTGGAATTGTGGTTTGGGTTTCTTCGGTTTGGGTGGTGTCTTTGGTGTTGTTTCTCTTTGGTACTCTTTTTGCTGGTGGTATGGTGGTGCTCGTGGGTTTTGTTCATGCACAACACAAACAGTGGGCGCCAATTGTTGTGATATAGCCGAAGACAATATGCACAAACAATAGCTAAGGCTAAAAATAAGAGACAAGCAACAATATATTACTCATCAACAGTATTCTCGAGAATCAGCCCCTTACACGTTGGTGAGGACTCCCCTTTTATAGGGACACCAAGAGACATCTTTACATTCCCCTTATGCCCCTGAAAACCAGGCATCATCCTTTAGACTATACAACTTGGGTGATCTTGGGGCATAGTGGTACATTTACATCTCATGGTGTGAATAATTTGACCATTAGTGTCGTGTTTGACCGTGATGAGGACATGACAACAATGGATATGACCATAATTATTTGTTTTAGAGGAGTTCAACATGGATGTCCAAGTCAAGAAGAAGGACTAAAACTAATTTGATTCGAGTCCCCAAGGTGGAGGCCCAAAACAACTCAAGTTTGAGTCCAACTCGGAGTCCAGGAGCAGCCCGCACTAAAATCGACGCCCAGGTCGCATACGGAGTCCGTTTTGGACGTTCTTTATATGGATGGAAATATAATTTCATAGAGCTTCCAATGGAACCAGTCCCACATCAAAATCCCATCTGAGTCAACGGGACTCATCAAAACAATTGGACGTCCAGAATCTGTCAGGGTGCTGCGTCACCGTCTTTTGGGCCATTGGCCCGTGCATCATGTTGGAGCCCATAGGGGCGAATCCAGGGGGTCATGCACAACCTAACCCTCATATATTCAGTAGCCACCGCCACATTAGGGTTTGGGTTTTGTTTAGTCAAGTTTTGGAAGTTGAAACTGTGATAGATTCATTGTAACTGTGGCGACAAGTCCGTTTACAGTGATCCAGGGCCCCCGTTCTTGTTCTACAACCCTGTGGCGATTAGTCCTTTGTTGATCAGAGCTTGAACCCCTCTCATACTCGCTTTATACAGATCTGCAATTTCAGATTACGTATTTATAATTCTCTTACTTGTGTGCTTCGATTCGCTTGCTGGGAAAGCCTTCTCGGCGAGGTCAATCAAGTTGTGCTTGGTTGATAACCAACGGAGCAGTGGTGTAATGGATGTAGGGTTCGAATCGTGTTGATTTGAAGCCGGATCACCAACGTCGAGTCTCCACCAATCGAATTTACTCTCTACCTCTCGGAAGATCGGCCAGCCCCTTATCAAGTGGTATCAGGATTCTAGGTTGCCCGTGAGGTATTTTATCGTGTGCCCTTTAGATTCATCTTGTGTTCATTTACCTATAGTCCAAAAAAAAGCCCTATAAAAATATTTCCGCTGTCCTATAACCCCCTTGTGCCCCCACAATGTTTTCAGTTCAGTTTGCTTTCCTGAATTTTAGTCCCCCACTGTGTCTTTGTGTTCATTGTGTCTAGGACTTGTTCGTGGTCTTTTGTGTCAACTCTTGTTTTTGGTTTGCTGGTGCATGTAATTGTTGCACACAACATTGATTATAAATTCAGAGCGAAAATATTGTTTTTTCCACCACCTGATTTGATTGCTGCATTTATTGGAGAGAAGGAAAGTCTGAATCATATATATTTGGTTTCCTTTGTTTAATCATAGACGAAAGAGAAAGTTCCATGAAATAGATATATCTTGTGCCTTGCAGAAATTTTTGAAAAAAAAGATAAAGAAAAAGTCAAAGAGGTGCTTAAAAAAGAAGAGAAAAAGCTGCACCAACAAGAAAGAAAGAAAGAACAGAAAAAAAAAGAAAAAAATCAGAAGTGTTGCATCCTTTGTATCCCTCGTGCAGAGTTGTATTGTTACTTGCTTGAACTAGGTCAGGACGAGTTTAGGCCAGCGACATAGACTAGTCTGAGACTACTTTTCATTCTTGCAATTCTGACTTGAATAATTGTTATTCCTTGCTACCATATTGTGCCTACCCAAAGCTCCACATATATACATCTATCAGCACAGGTTCTCCTTGCAGTTGTTACACCCAAGCTTGACAACAGATTGTGTCGCCCTGTTGGCTTTGGTAAGAACACTTGCAAGACGGTGGTAAGCCGCTTGAGATATTGCACTCCACCTTCACCACCACCTAGTAGTTGCTAATTGATAAGGCTAATACTTTTGTGTTGTCTTTCGCTGTCTTCAAACAATGACAGGTCGTTCATATCCATCGACTTATGATGGTGTAGGTGCTGATGAGTACATTGAGTGGGAAATAGCAATAGATAACATATTTGCTACTCGCTCTATGTGTGCCCGGAGAAAGGTTTAGAATGCAGCTAGTGTCTTGCGAGGTACTGCTTTAAATTGGTGGGAGTTATTAAGTCCTTCAGATAAACCACAATCTTGGCAAGATATGACATTGCTTATGAGGGAAACTTTTGTCACTCCACCTTCTATTTTGGATTCATATGATGGGCTGCATAATTTAGAGGAAGAGTCTGTTGTTATTTCTCTTGCTATGACTAACCTTTTGCAGGATGATGTACATAAGCAAGAGGACAACATGGACGCAACTGAAGAGCTCACAACCTCATGTGCACTTTCAGAACCATCAGTTAACATTGCACCTATTGCTGCTAACAACACAGTTCGTGCACATAGTGCTACACTCACGGAAGGTGAGAATTGTCTTAATGTGCTAAATTTTTCCACAAACCATGCTATCATAGAGCAATTGTTAGTGGAACCACCTCTTGATTTATCTTTGTCACATGATGATTTTCTTGATGTTTCATGTGATAAAGATGAATTGTATGATAATGCTACAAATTTTTCATGTTTTTCAACCAAACACTTATGCTGAACCTAAACATGTGATGCATATTGCTAGTGCAAATGATGAGCTAAAACTGTTGTCTTCTTTACACACTTTGGGTTACATTGAATTTGATGTTTTATGTAATCTGGATTGTTTGGAAGAGATACTTTTTAGATATGCTGATTTGTCTTGGTTTGATAAACATACATATCATGTTGTTGGCAAATATGACAAAAAAGGACAATATATGATACATAGAGTCTACATTTGTAGCAACATAAATTTTCCTTTTGTTGTGCAACATTATGATCGATTAGAGGACAGCCATAATAAAAAGATTTTCATATGTTCCTCTAGTAGTTTTGTCTCCCAAGAAGGGGAGCATTGTTGGTTACTACCTATGCCTGCTAGTGCTGAATTTTCTGATATACGACCATTTGGTCCTGCTTTGTCTTTTGTTTGTATAAATCTTTTGCCGGATAGTGTTGACAAACATCGTGTGCATCTCGATCATGGAGCATACATGGTTGCTGATATTTTTATGCAAGATGACACACTATATAATTGGAAACATTGTGACATAATTCCTCAGAATTATCTTGGTTCCCTTTGTTTTCGCAACCCTGTTCTCGTTTGTGTTGTGCAGGATCGGTTTCGAGTACAATCGACGCCGAGGACGACTTTTCGTCAAGAAGGGGAGGATGATGAGGATATGAAAATCATGGATATGACCATAATTATTTGTTTTAGAGGAGTCCAACATGGATGTCCATATCAAGAAGAAGGCATAAAACTAATTAGGTTCGAGTCCCCAAGGTGGAGGCCCAAAACAACTCAAGTTCGAGTCCACCTCGGAGTCTAGGAGCAGACCGCACTAAAATCAATGCCCAGGTCGCATACGGATTCCGTTGTGGATGTTCTTTATATGGATGAAAAGATAATTTCATAGAGCTTCCAATGGAATCAGTCCCACATTAAAATTCCATCTGAGTCAACAGGAATCATCGAAACACTTGGACATCCAGAATCTATCAGGGTGCTGCGTCACCATCTTTTGGGCCATTGGCCCGTGTATCGTGTTGGAGCCCATAGGGCAGAGTCCAGGGGGGTCATGCACGACCTAACCCTCATATATTCAGTAGCTGCTGCCACATTAGGGTTTGGGTTTTGTTTAGTTTAGTTTTTGAAGTCGAAACTATGATAGATTCATTATAACTGTGGCGACAAGTTCGTTTACAGTGATCCAGGGCCCTCGTTCTTGTTCTACAACCCTGTGACGATTAGTCCTTTGTTGATCAGAGCTTGAACCCCTCTCATATTCGCTTTATACAGATTTGCAATTTCAGATTGCGTGTTTATCATTCTCTTGCTTGTGTTCTTTGATTCGCTTGCAGGGAAAGCCTTCTCGGCGAGATCAATCAAGGTGTGCTTGGTTGATAACCAACGGAGCAGTGGTGTAACGGTTGCAGGGTTCGAATCATGTTGATTTGAAGCCAGATCACCAATGTCGAGTCTCCACCAATCGAATTTACCCTCTACCTCTCGGAAGATCGGCCCGCCCCTTATCAAACCGTCCTTCTCCTGGCTTCGTTCTGGCATCGGGGGCTCCGGTTGCCTTCGTCGCCCGTAACACTCTCGGGCTTTGGCTATCCTTCTCGGCCGAACATGAAGCCAATTGTTTACTTGTGTAGACCTATTACATGTTAGAACGAAGGACACTACCACATGTTTGAGTAGAGCAGAGCTCGAGTTCGCCTTCGCTCCACAGAATCACGCCTCAACATCATGTCATGAAGGCAATGACTTGAGCGTCACCTTAGATCTGTAAACAAAGGCAAACAACCTATTCTCTGTATGGACGAAGGCAAATGCGCGTTAATGCACCTTAAGCCTACTAAAGGAGTTTCTTGGCGGGCCAGTCCCCCAACACTTAGTGTTACAGCTGTAAAAGAGGAGAATGGACAGCGGCACAATCTTTTTCACATCCGAGGCATGATCAAGGAAAAGTTGTGCAAAATTATTGTTGATAATGGCAGCTACAATAATAATTCAAGTCAAGAATTGCTTGATAGAATGGGATTAAAACAACGGCGCCATCCTTCTCCATACAAGATGCAATGGTTTAATGATTCTGGTGCGCTATGTGTAACCAACACTGTGACAATTTCTTTCTCTATTGGGAAATACAATGATCATGTAGAATGTGATGTTGTGCCCATGCAAGCATGCCAACTTCTATTGGGAAGACCTTGGTTATATGATCATGATGTTCAGATTTTTGGTCGAGCCAATAAGCTTGTTCTCATGTACAAAGGATAGCGAATTATTTTTCTTCCTTTGTCATCGGAGGAAATTTTGAAGGATCACATCACGAGAAAACAATGAGAGAGTGAGAACCACTTCAGAGTGACCCACAAACATAGTGAGGGAGTGTCTCCAATGCCAAATAAAACTCCACGGCTACAAAGAACTGATCCAAAGGGAAAAGAGGGCTTAGTTATGATGGCTAGGAAAGGGGATTTAAAAGAATTAAGTGAACCCAATTCCATGTTCTTTGAAATGCTGTACAAGGACAATTTTCTTTCGACTAATGACTTATCCTCTACTTTGCCAAGTGTTGTTTTTAATGTGTTACAGAAATTCGA
>CM014275.1:33964707-33976273 GCA_004135705.1 Alloteropsis semialata
GTCGGGATGCTTGGGATCTTCAAAGCCGGTGGTTGCTCCACATATACCAACTCGGAGAGAGGCCCATTCAAGAATGCACTTTTCATATCCATTTGATAAAGCTTGAAATCATGGTGAGTAGCATAGGCAAGTAATATATGAATTGATTCAAGCCTAGCTACGGGAGCATAAGTTTCACCAAAATCCAAACCTTCAATTTGAGTGAACCCTTGAGCAACCAATCTTGTCTTGTTTCTTGTGACAACACCATGTTCATCTTGTTTGTTGCGGAATACCCACTTGGTGCCAATCACATTTTGCTTGGGTCGCTTCACCAATTCCCAAACTTCATTTCTTGTGAAGTTATTCAATTCTTCTTGCATTGCCATTACCCAATCCGCATCACCAAGTGCTTCTTCAACCTTGAGAGGTTCCAAAGAGAAAACAAATGAGTAACTAGAACAAAAATTTGCTAAACGAGAACGTGTAGTTACCCCTCTTCAAATGCTCCCAAGAATATTATCCACGGGATGATCCCGTTGGACACTTTGATGAACTCTAGGATAAGATACTTGAGATTGCCTTTGAATAGGCCCATCATCATCTTCTTCATTATCTTGAGGAGCAATGTCATGAGTTGCTTCATCTTGACCTCCCCCTTGATCAATGCCATGACCATGATCGTCACCATGAACTTGATCTTGACCATGAGGAGAAGTGGATGGTTCAACTCTTGTTGAAGAAGATGGATCACTAGTACCAACATCCGGAGTTTGAGCTTGTACTTGATCCTTCATGAGAGTCTCCCTTGGCCTTACTTCACCTAATCCCATCTTCAAGATGGATTCACTTGGAGGCTCTTCTTCATCTACAAGGTCATTTTCAACTTGCTCTACTTGAGAGCCGTTTGATTCATCAAATTTCACATCCACCGTGACCTCAACACAACCGATGGTTTTGTTGAAGACACGGTAGGCGTGTTCATTGGTACCATAACAAGTAGAAAACCTTCATCAACCTTAGGTGCAAACTTAGAACTTTTGGCCTTCTTGTTAAGAATATAACATTTGCAACCAAAAACTCTAAAGTAATGCACCTTAGGCTTGTTACCAGTGATTATCTCATAGGGAGTCTTGTTCAAGTACTTTTGGAGATAAAGCTGGTTGGTGGCATGGCATGCGGTGTTGATTGCTTCGGCCCAAAAGATATCCGGAGTGTTATACTCATCAAGCATGGTTCTTGCCATTTCAATCAATGTCCTATTCTTCCTCTCAACAATGCCATTTTGTTGAGGTGTATAGGGAGCGGAGAGCTCATGCAAGATGCCTTCTTCATCAAGAAATTCCTCAACACCGGTATTCCTAAACTCCGAACCATTGTCACTTCTCATGCGCTTGACCTTCAATTCAAACTCATTTTGAGCCCTTCTAATAAACTTCTTGATGATTCCTTGAGCTTCACTCTTCTCTTTCAAAAAGAATACCCAAGTAAACCGAGAGAAATCATCAACAATGACAAGACCATATTTGTTGCCCCCAATGCTAATGTAAGCAATGGGTCCAAATAAATCCATGTGAAGAAGCTTCAAGGGTCTTGAGCTAGATAATATGTTCTTGGGTGGATGTGGAGCACCAACTTGCTTCCCGGCTTGACATGCACTACACAACCTATCTTTCTCAAAGACAACATTTGTTAGTCCTAGGATGTGTTCATTCTTTTGAAGTTTGGCCAAGTTCCTCATGCCAACATGAGCTAATCAGCGATGCCAAAGCCAACCCATGCTAGATTTTGCCACTAAACAAGTCTTCGGTTCTACTTTAGTAGTTGTGAAATCAACTAGATAAAGCTTTCCCTTAAGTTGACCCGTAAAAGCAATAGAGGAATCCTCCCTTCTCAAAATGGACACACCCTCATTAGTAAAGAGACAATTGTAGCCCATCTCACAAAGTTGTGATACCGACAACAAATTGTATCCCAAAGAATCAACTAAGTAAACATTTGAAAGTGATGAATCATTTGAGATAGCAATTTTATCTTGGCCTATCACATCACCATGATTATTGTCACCAAATATGATCTTCTCAATAGGTGTATCATATTCTTCCAAAGATGAGAACATATTCTTCTCTCCGGTCATATGATTTGAACATCCACTATCAAGCAACCATGAAGTCCCACCGGAGGAATATGCCTACAAAACAAGTTAAGCTCAAGCTTTAGGTACCCAAACTTGTTTGGGTCCTTGAAGGTTAGAATAAGCAATCTTAGGTATCCACACACTCCTCATCATCTTCCTAGTGTGAGCACCAATATACTTGACCACCATCTTGCCATTTTGGAATACAACCGTGTAGTCAATGGTGTAGTTAGGAGAAGGAGAATGTGTCACATTCTTGTTGCTTGCATGAACCTTGGTTGTGCTCTTGATGTTTACCTTGTTTGAGCTCTCAACCATGGCCCTACCTTGTGCAACATTCTTCTTGGTGACACCATGAGCTATGTCCATCAACTCACCAAGGTTGGCACCCTTCTTCCACAATGGACGTGACTTGCCATTCACAATCTCTTCACCATTTGTCTTGTTTCCTCTTGTGTGGCCAAGTCCATCACGAATGGTGGGATACCTTGCGGCTTTGTAAGCCGGGTGAGTATCAAACTCACTCTTACCTTTGAGCTTGTCCTTTCCAATATACATGTTCAATCTATGGATTTGAGCATCCTTGTCCTTGATTGACTTTTCTAGCTTTGAAAGGTTAGTAGTACAAGCATCGATATCAACATTATAACATCTTGAGCAACCTTTGCTAGTGGAGACATTGGAGTCAAGAGTAGTTTTGGAATTAGTTTTGGTGCTTTCCCAAAGAGTACCAAAGCTAACTTCAAGTTCTTTGTATGTATCTTCTAGGCGTGAATGCCTTTCTTGAAGCTCGCTATGCACATTCTTTAGGTTAGCTAAAGCATCATTTGCCAAAGCATGTTCCTTTGACATCCTCTCATATGAATCATTGGCAAGAGACAAGTCCATTGCCAACTTTTCAACCTTCACCTTTTCCTCAACTAGAGACTCTTCTAGAACAAGGTTTCTCTCCTTCTCAAGGATGAGCAATTCTTCTTGTTCTCTAAGTTTCTCTTTTCTTTTCTCCAATTTCTCCATAAGCTTTTTAATTTGTTTATAACCCTTTTTGCCAAACTCTTTTATCATGTTTGCTTTGTGTTCGGCTTCTTCTTCCTCATCTAAGTCATTTTCTACATTACTAGATGTGGAGGTAGGAGATGATGGAGGATTGGAATAGTTTGATACCTTAGTCCCCTTAGCCATGAGGCACATGGGATAATCATCTTCATCATCGGAGAGGTTGTTGAAGAGCCTTGGTGTTGGTGAAGCTTCATGCATGGCAATGGATGCCACACCTTCTTCATCGGACTCATCACTTGAATCCCATCCTTCACCAACATGAGTATGGCCATTCTTCTTCTTGTACTCTTTGTTCTTCTCCTTGTACCTCTTCTCCTTGTCCAATGGATTTCTTTTCTTCCTTGTGGTCCTCATCATCATCATCCTTCTTGTCCGGACACTCGGCAATAAAGTGACCAACTCTCTTGCAAGAATAGCATCTTCTTGAATTGTTCTTTTTCTTGTCACTTCTTCTCTTCATGAACCTCTTGAAGTTCTTGACCATCATTGCCGTTTCTTCATCCGTGCTCTCATCTTCACTTGAATCAACTTTCTTGCTTGGTTCGGCTTTGAGAGCAATGGCTTTGACCTCGTCTTGCCCAATTGACTTGTCAATATCCAAGTCATTCATCTCATGAAATTGCAACTCATTGATTAGTTGAATAGGCGTCATTTTCTTATAGTTCTCCTTTCCTCTTATGATCCGCCAACATGCGACTCTTGGGAGCATAAGCTCTAAGCATCTTCTTTGTGACCTTGTAATCATCCCAATCCTTGCTTCCAAGAGATCTAATATCGGTCACAAGTAGCTTGAGCCTATCATACATTTGGAGAAGAGTTTCATCTTTCTTCATAGCAAATGACTCCAATTCTCCTTGGAGGAGATCCATCTTCCCTTCCTTGACCTCTTCGGACCCTTCATGAGACAATTTGGGTATGTCCCAAATTTCCTTGGCACTTTCAATCCCTCTAACCTTGTTGTACTCATAGGTGGAAAGAGAGCTTCTAATGACCCGAACGGCTTGGGCATTTCGGAACATGTCATGCTCTAGCTCCGGAGTGATAGGTTCATCTTCATTGTGTTGTTTCACACCTACAACCACAATGGTCCAAACAGCGGGATTAAGACCATAGAGATGCATTTTCATATCATCACTCCAACGGGCATAATCACTTCCATCAAAGTGAGGAACTTTGCCCATTGGAACGGGAGTAAATGAAAATGGAGAAGGGTTAGAAGTATTTTGTGAAGATGCCCCATATGGATGAGACACCGCATGAAGCCCATCAAGAGTATTCTTCTCCCTTTCTTTTTGGAGCTTTCTTAAAGAGCATTTGAGCCTTCTTCTCGGCTTTCTCTTGACACTCTTCTTCAGCTTCTCCTTTCTTTTCTTCTTCTTTTCTTCTTCGGTTAAGTCACCCTCAACATCGCTCACATCAAAATCATCATCATCACTTGAGCTTGAGTCATATGGAGTTGGGGGATGACTTGTGCGGCCAATCTTCATGAGTTGGACAGCGGTAGCGGAAGCATCAGAGACATTGACGGAAGCACCGGTGACAACCACTTCATCCTCTTTACCGGCCATAGTGTTTTCCCTTAGCAGTTAAGGCTAAATCAAGAGATTAGGCTCTGATACCAATTGAAATGACTGACACTAGGCCTAGAGGGGGGTGAATAGGCCTGTATAAAATTTCTGCAAATTTGACAATTAAATATTAAACGGGCCGGATGTTCTGGCGCTGTGTCGGAATTTCCGGCACAGGGGCAGAACTTCCGGCTCAACACAAACCTGAATACGAGATTCAAAAACAGATATGAAACTGCAGATTCTATATGAATAGAAAGTTCACCACAAGTGTAAAGAAGCTTAAAACTATGATCTTTAGCAGCGGAAACTAGTAACAAGATAGATCGGATGAATTTAAGCTCAAGAACAATATGAATATGAAGAACAATAACAAGAGCAAGAGACAAGGATTTGTTTCACCGAAGTTCACTCCACTTAGGAGCTACGTCTCCGTTGAGGTGCTCATGTAGAGCCGGGTCAACTCTAACCCCTTGCCTCCTTCAATTAACCACAAAGGCCGGATTGAAATTCTTACTATTGTTCCCACTTAGGGATGAAGATTACAAACGTCCGGCACTCAACCACACCAAGTTGGGAGTTGCCGGCGACGCCTAACCGTCTAGGAGCTCAGCTCCAAGAGTAATGAACGAGAATCGATGAGCCAAACTTGCTTCAAGTGCTTCTTGAGATGAACAATGGATGAACCCACTAAATGGCTTGCTCTCACACCACAAGAATCACTCACACCCAAAGCCCTACTCAAATCTTTGCAAGGATTGGCACTAGAGGGAGTTGGGAGAGTGAATTGAATGCTAGTGAATGTGTTTGTCTCGGGTTAGGTCAGCAGCAAAGAAAGGGGGGCTGAGGGGGTATATATACTCAACCCCAAAAACTAGCCGTTATGCACTGCCAGGTCACTTACCGGAATTTCCGACGTAGCGTCGGAACTTCCGACAAGGCATGGTTTTGAACTAAGAAACGACCTGACGAACCGAAAATTACCGGGACGCCACCGAGGCTGCCGGAGCTACTGCACCGGATATTTCCGGGCTGGCCGGAACTTCCGGCACAGCGTCGGAATTTCCGACCAGCTGCTGTGCAGCGCCTGAAAAACTGAAGTTAGAAACCGGTCAGACCGGTTTTGGCGTGAAAAACGAAGCTATATACTCTCTTGGGTAGTTAGCATCTCAAATAAGCACTTTAGGCACTTTTGATCCATCAAGCACGTCCCCCTTGATAGTACGGTGATTTCCTATACTCAATTTCAAACCAAAAATAAATTTAAATCTTCAATGAGCTCATCCACCATACATAAGAAATTGTGGGCCATCCTTTGATATTCATAAATCCTAACCAAAAATAAATTTAAATCTTCAATGAGCTCATCCACCATACATAAGAAATTGGGAGCCATCCTTTGATATTCATAAATCCTAAAGGTATATCGCTCCATGATTGATTCTTTGCTTTACCTTTGTGCATCTAGACCGGATATTATGCTTAGTGTGTGCATGTGTGCAAGATTTCAAGCTAATCCTAAAGAATGTCATTTGATAGCCGTTAAGAGAATTTTGAGATATTTGGTGCATACTCCACACCTTGGCTTATGGTATCCCAAGGGCTCCACTTTTGATTTACTTGGCTATTCCGATTCGGATTATGCCTGTTGTAAAGTAGATCGAAAGAGTACTACCGGGACTTGTCAATTTCTTGGCCGGTCCTTGGTGTCTTGGAGTTCTAAGAAACAAAATTCCGTTGCCCTATCCACCGCCGAGGCCGAGTATGTTGCAGCCGGTGCTTGTTGTGCTCAACTACTTTGGATGAGGCAAACCTTGGGTGACTTTGGTTGTGAGTACAAAAATATCCCTCTCTTGTGTGACAATGAGAGTGCCATAAAACTAGCCAACAACCCAGTCCAACACTCAAGAACCAAGCATATTGACATAAGACACCATTTCTTGAGAGACCATGAAGCCAAAGGAGATATCGCTCTAAGCCATGTGAGTACCGAAAAACAACTAGCCGATATCTTCACTAAGCCTCTTGATGAGCAAAGGTTTTGTGCTTTGAGGAATGAGCTAAATATCTTGGATTCTCGTAACGTGGTTTGAATTGTTGCACACACCCATTGTTTGATGCTTAGACTAGGCAAAATTGATTTATTTGTGTGAGTTTTTCAAAATATTTGGAGTTGTGATCGTTGGATCATTCCTTGGCTCAAATGATCATGGTTATGTAATGTTGAATGTGACTGATCATTTTGAGTCAAGTTTCTTACATGTCCAATCTCCAAATCTATCAAAATCTCAAATCAAATCTCATCTCAAAATCTGTTTTTGTCCAGAGCCTGTCGGAACTTTCCACCGGAATTTGCCGGCTGGAATTTCCGGTAGCCTCTATGGCTTCCCGGAAGTTCCGGCAGCCAGCTGTCGGAATTTCCGGCAGGCGCCCCGACTATAAATGTCGGTCTGAACCATTACACCGCCCTAATTTCAGTTCTTACACTTCCAGCCGCCGCCCCTCACCCTCCTCTCTCAATCCCGTGAGGGGATCTCCATATTTGACCATGGAAATTTGAATCTTGGTGTTTCCTTCGATTCCCCACCCTCCGGAAGTTCCGTTCCTCAGCGAATCTTCATCGAATCGCGCGGGAAAACTCAAAGGTATTTCATTCAAAATCCCCGAATCCCGATCTCTCAATGCCATAGTTTCTAGTGGATTTCCTTTGGGGGATAGACTCAAGAACCTCTCTAGATGCAATGCCTGTGATTTGGTAAAGTTTGGCGGGCAAAATCATTCGATTCCTAGGTTTCTTGGTCGTGCACTGCGTCGGCCGGATATTGCCGACCCGGCTTGGGCTGGAATTTCCGGCAGGCCGCAGTGAACGCCAATAAATCTTGTTTCTTGGCTAAAGATTATGGATTAAGGATTATATTATCATATCTTTTCAGATGGGCCGTGAACGTCCACGTGGCAAGGGCATTGTCATCCGCACTCCATCACCATCTCCATCCCCCTCTCCAAGCGAGACCGAATCGGATGAGAGGGTGCAACCAACCAAAGGGAAAGGGAAGAGGGTCAAGAAGCAAGCCGTGCCCAAGAGGGGCCTTGGAAGAGGACGTGCAAATCCCCAAGCTCCTGCTGATCCTCCCCGTGGTCGCCGCACCAAGAATGCTAATGTTGATCCAACCGGTGAGGCATACAATGATAACATTGATCTATCTCTTCTTGAGAGTCAAGTGACCAAGGCTCTTCCCCCAGTGAGAAGCTCTGAAGATCCACCTTTGGTTGACTATAGCAAGGGGGAGACAAACATGAAGGCTCTAAGGTATGGTGAGGACCCTCGTGCTGCTCTCTCTAAGGAATTCAAGGGTGATCCTCGCTTTTGGCTTCCTTTTCAAGCGGATTGGTATGAATCCGTTATCATGGAGAAGAAATCCATCACCACTGACATGAAATGGATTGATTGGGCCTATCTCAAGACACTTAGCTCACCGGTCAAGGAAGTGGTGGACGCTGTGTATGATAGGTGCAATGAGTTGGGGCTTGTGAATCTTATGGGGTTTAGATGTGATTGGAATGAGGAAGTGGTGGCACAGTTTTATGCCACCCTTTATGTGGATAAACCCCATATGAGGCTTCATTGGACTCTTGGAGGCAAAAGGTTTACCATTGACAGAAGTGAGTTTGCAGCACTCCTTAGACTTCCAAATGTTGATTATAGTTGTGCCGCCAGGTATCGTATCCATGAGCATGCTGATCTTGAGGTGACTAAGATGCATTTTATGTATGATCCTGCTTATGGGGAACATGGACAATGTGAGTTTGGTAAGACCAAGGGCCTCACTCCATTCTATAAGATGCTCAACCAGCTTTTCAGGTTCACTCTTTGCCCTCGTGGTGGTGATGCAAGCAATATCTCTCATAAGGCAAGGAATCTTTTGGCTCAAGCTGCACCTGACCGAGCCCAGTTTGATGTGGTTGATTATCTTTGGTATGAGATTGTGTTTTGCTCACATGATGCTTCAAGTGCTTGCCACTATGTTCCATATATATTTCACTTGATCAAGAATGTATCTAGGCTCAACATCCTGGCTGATAAAGAGCATGAGCGATACAAGGCATCCAAGGGCAAGATTCTTCAGCTTCTCAAGGTTGATGCCACTGGAAGAACTCCTATTCCTCCCAAGGGACCTTTTCCTGGTGCTTATCCTTCAAAGGGTTCTTCCTCTTCAGCTCAAGTTGCTTCTTCATCTCGTGCTCCACCTTCATCTAGTGCACCCTCAGCTCCTCATGGTCCTTTTGCTCCTACACGTGGTGCTCCCAAAAAGAGGGGTAAGTTTGATCAACTTGCCCAAAACATATTTGCTTGTTTCAATATGCTTAAGCATTGTGTGACTGTGGTTGAGAAGCGCACAAGGCATCTTGATGAGGACAATGTGAAGCTTGAAAAGAGGCAAAAAGATATACTTGATAAACTTGATATTCCTCACTCTTCCCGTTCGTGCTCCAAGGGATTACCCTCCTCCTCCACCTTTCTTTAATCCTTATGAGGAAGGTGGTTCATCCTCTCAAGCTTATACTTTTGAGGCTGAAATTGAAGAAGAATATCTTCATGGTGGTGAGGGAAATGAAGAGGATGAAGAGACCGAAGAAGAGGGCTCTTATGAGAGCCAAGACGATGATGAAGGTGGTAATGGCAATGGTGATGATGAAGAAGAAGAGGATGACGATGATGATGGCAATGGGGATGGCAACGATGATGAGTAGCTCTCCTTTTTGGTGCTTGTTGCCAAAGGGGGAGTGAATTTGTGATGGCTTTGGTGGTTGGAGACCCATATCTATCTTTTTATTCATATTTTTATCTTTGGATATGTAAGAACTATGCGTTGGTGTCATGTGTGATGTGTGCCAAGTGAGAACTTTTATTTGTAAGACTTAATTTGTGCTAAGTGTGATGTTGAACTCTTTTTATTAATGATGTGATGCTATGAGGATGATGAATGGTTGGTGTAATGTTATTCTCCACTTTTATTGTGTGATATACCATGTCATATGCATCACGGTTATAATTTGACACCTCTTGCACATTTGTACCTTTGTATGCAAAGATATTGGTTAAGTTCTTTCATGAATATGTGCAATGGCATTTGAGGCTATTTGAGTTGAATATGCACATATTTAGGGGGAGCTTCTCTAAATATAATTGGGTACAAAAACATGGTTTTATTCCTATCTTGTGAACCCAAATTGAGTTGTCATCAATCACCAAAAAGGGGGAGATTGAAAGTGCATCTAGGCCTCCCATGTGTTTTGGTGATAATGATAATTAGAATTTGGGATTTGATGGTTGTATTAAGTATATGCAGGAATAAAAAGAAAAGAAGGATTTATGAATATCAAAGGATGGCCCCCAATTTCTTATGTATGGTGGATGAGCTCATTGAAGATTTAAATTTATTTTTGGTTTGAAATTGAGTATAGGAAATCACCGTACTATCAAGGGGGACGTGCTTGATGGATCAAAAGTGCCTAAAGTGCTTATTTGAGATGCTAACTACCCAAGAGAGTATATAGCTTCGTTTTTCAGGCCAAAACCGGTCTGACCGGTTTTGGGAACCGGTCTGACCGGTTTCTAACTTCAGTTTTTCAGGCGCTGCACAGCAGCTGGTTGGAAATTCCGACGCTGTGCCGAAAGTTCCGGCCAGCCCGGAAATATCCAGTGCAGTAGCTCCGACAGCCTCGGTGGCGTCCTGGTAATTTCCGGTGCGTAGTGCCGGAAGTTCCGGTGGGTTGTTCTTCGTGCTAATTCTGGTGGTTTGGGCCTGCCCGGAAATATCCAGTGGACATTCTCCGGTGGGCTCGGTTTGGTCTCGGAAATTCCGGTGGGAAGTACCGGAAGTTCTGGTGGGGCTGTTCGTCAGGTCGTTTCTTAGTTCAAAACCATGCCTTGTCGGAAGTTCCGACGCTATGTCCAAAATTCCAGTAAGTGACCTGGCAGTGCATAACGGCTAGTTTTTGGGGGTTGAGTATATATACCCCCTCAGCCCCCCTTTCATTGCTGCTGACCTAACCCGAGACAAACACATTCACTAGCATTCAATTCACTCTCCCAACTCCCTCTAGTGCCAATCCTTGCAAAGATTTGAGTAGGGCTTTGGGTGTGAGTGATTCTTGTGGTGTGAGAGCAAGCCATTGAGTGGGTTCATCCATTGTTCATCTCAAGAAGCACTTGAAGCAAGTTTGGCTCATCGATTCTCGTTCATTACTCTTGGAGCTGAGCTCCTAGACGGTTAGGCGTCGCCGGCAACTCCCAACTTGGTGTGGTTGAGTGCCGGACGTTTGTAATCTTCATCCCTAAGTGGGAACAATAGTAAGAATTTCAATCCGGCCTTTGTGGTTGATTGAAGGAGGCAAGGGGTTAGAGTTGACCCGGCTCTACGTGAGCACCTCAACGGAGACGTAGCTCCTAAGTGGAGTGAACTTCGGTGAAACAAATCCTTGTCTCTTGCTCTTGTTATTGTTCTTCATATTCATATTGTTCTTGAGCTTAAATTCATCCGATCTATCTTGTTACTAGTTTCCGCTGCTAAAGATCATAGTTTTAAGCTTCTTACACTTGTGGTGAACTTTCTATTCATATAGAATCTGCAGTTTCATATCTGTTTTTGAATCTCGTATTCAGGTTTGTGTTGAGCCGGAAGTTCTGCCCCTGTGCCGGAAATTCCGGAAAGCCGAAAATTCCGACACAGCGCCAGAACATCCGGCCCGTTTAATATTTAATTGTCAAATTTGCAGAAATTTTATACAGGCCTATTCACCCTCCCCTTCTAGGCCTAGT
>CM014275.1:33976895-33987656 GCA_004135705.1 Alloteropsis semialata
CAACTCTCAATTATTCAGTTTATGACAAAGAATTATATGCTCTTTTGAGGAGTTTGGAAACTTGGCAGCACTACCTTTTACCTAAAGAATTTGTGATACATTCAGACCATGAATCTTTGAAACATCTAAAGGGTCAGTTAAAACTGAACAAAAGACATGCTAAATGGAGTGAATTCATTAAAACTTTTCCTTACATTGTCAAGTACAAGAAAGGGAAGGATAATGTTGTTGCTGATGCTTTGTCTCGATGCCATGCTTTGTTGTCTCAACTTGATGCTCAAATTTTTGGTTTGGAAAGTGTTAAGGGTTTGTACGCTACTGATTCATACTTTGCAGAACCATTTTCTAAATGTTGTGATGGCAAGGGCCGGGAAAAATTCTATTTGCATGAAGGGTTTTTGTTTTGAGCTAACAAACTTTGCATCCCAGATTGTTCTTTTGTCTCATGCTTTTGTAGGAGGCTCATGCCGGTGGACTTATGGGCCATTTTGGTGCCAAGAAAATGGAGCAAGTGTTGGCTGATCACTTCTTTTGGCCTAAGATGAGAAGAGATGTGGAGAGTCATGTTCTACGATGTGTAACCTGCCACAAAGCTAAATCACGCTTGAACCCTCATGGTTTATAAACCCCTTTACCTATTCCTAGTGTTCCATGGGAAGACATTTCTATGGACTTTGTTCTTGGTTTACCTTGAACAAAAAGGGGGAGGGATTCAATATTCGTTGTTGTTGATCGATTTAGCAAAATGGCTCATTTTATTCCCTGTGATAAGAGCGACGATGCTTCACATATTGCTGAATTGTTTTTCAGGGAAATTGTGCGTCTACATGGTGTGCCACGAACCATTGTTTCAGATCGTGACACAAAGTTTTTGAGCTACTTTTGGAAGACATTGTGGGGACAACTTGGGACAAGATTGCTGTTCTCCATAACATGTCACCCACAAACTGATGGACAAACTGAAGTCGTGAACCGCACATTGTCAACATTATTGTGGGCTGTTCGCAAGAAAAACTTGAAGCTTTGGGAAGAAAGCTTGCCTCATGTTGAATTTGCATAAAACAGGGTGGTACACTCAACCACAAAATTGTGTCCATTTGAGATTGTTTATGGTTTCAAACCTACTGCTCCCATCAATTTGTTTTGCCTATGCAGGAACGTGTGAACTTTGACGTAAGCAAGCGTGCTGAATTTGTCAAAAAGTTTTGTGATCGAGCAAGGACAAACATATAGAAGATGACCCAGATGTATGAGAAACATGCCAATAAGGGTCGCAAGAAGATGTTATTTGAACAAGGAGACTTCGTTCTGTTGCACTTACGCAAGGAACGTTTTCCTGAGCAACGCAAGTGCAAGCTGCAGCCACGAGCCGATGGACCTTTCAAAGTCCTCTGCAAGATCAATGACAATGCTTATGACATTGATCTTCCAAGCACATATGGAGTTAGTACAACCTTCAATGTCACCGATCTGTCTCCTTTCTATGGATCAGATGAGTTGTGGACGACACCTTTTCAAGAGGGAGAGGATGATGAGGACATCTCAGCCATGCGTAACCTCGGACCCATGGTGACATCAAATGCATCAGTTACGCCGGTTACGCCTGCAGCAACAATGGTTACTCCATCGGTTACACACAATCAAGCAATGGATACGCGCACACAAGCTTATGAAGGACCGGTTACGCGTAGTCGTGCTAAGAAACTACAACAAGAGGTGAATGCTTTTCTCTCTGGGTTACATCTTAATATTGATGAGAATTATATACTGCCTAAGTCGTGTACTCTACACTCTCACTCAGGTTTACACATGAAGCTACCGCATTGGGTTACATGGAGGATTTAGAGGGTTACACAAAGAACATCAAGACTGCTGCCCAAGTTGAGGGTCCATATGATACATGGCTGGAGAGCTTACCAACTCTACTTTCCAATGCAATAAACGAAGCATCATTTGGACTTCCCAATAAAGAGTTATGGCCAAGTTACTGAAAGCTACGCAGAAGGCCAACAGACGCACGAGAATTGAAGATCACCTCATGAATGCATCACCACTTGGCCTTCCATCTTCCAATGTGGAGACTTCAGTTCATACCTATCTAGGAGGGTTGTTCCTAGTATAATATCCCCTCTATGCTACTCAAAAAAACAATCTATGTTGAATTTGATGAATTGATGACCTCTATGGTTTTGCAGCCGAGCTGTTGAGTGCCTTGCACACTATTGTTCTTCCTTGTTCTTCTTTGACTTCTGAAGAGATCCCTCTGGGGTCCGCTACTTCGTGCTCTACGGTTTTCAGTACGACTGCACCGTTTTGTGTGGATTAATTTCGGATTGTGTTTATGCGGTCGTTCGGAGATCAAGTGTGACATCCTGGCCCAAGGCTTAATAGAATTGATAGAATACTCATACCAACAAGTTGCAACTTCTTTTCCGGGAGCTCATCTCGAAAGAACTCTGAGGTTAAGCGTGCTTGGCCTGGAGCAATTTCGGGATGGGTGACCGACCGGGAAGTCCTTCCCGGGTGCGCATGAGTGAGGACAAAGTGCGCAGAAAAGACTCGTGTTGGTCTGTGAGGGCATTCTCGAGGTCCTAGAGAGCTGCCAGGCGTAAGCGGGCCCGGACCCGGGGGGTCGGGACGTTACAATTGGTATCAGAGCCGACTCTCGCGGTTTCACGGGCGCGTGGGGTCGCAGTTGCGCAGGCATGGTGCGCATGGCTGGTGTGAGCCCAGAGTGGTCACACAGTATGGCACATGCGCTGGCACTGGGCACACGGACGTGGCCAAGAGAGGACGTTCCTGGCTTGGGGTTGACCGACGAGGACGTCGGTCTTCTAAGAGGGGGAGGATGTGACATCCTGGCCCAAGGCTTAATAGAATTGATAGAATACTCATACCAATAAGTTGCAACTTCTTTTCCGGAGCTCATCTCGAAAGAACTCTGAGGTTAAGCGTGCTTGGCCTGGAGCAATTTCGGGATGGGTGACCGACCGGGAAGTCCTTCCCGGGTGCGCATGAGTGAGGACAAAGTGCGCAGAAAAGACTCGTGTTGGTCTGTGAGGGCATTCTCGAGGTCCTAGAGAGCTGCCAGGCGTAAGCGGGCCCGGACCCGGGGGGTCGGGACGTTACATCAAGTCGAAGTCTTCAAGGTTTCAGTGCCTCTCTCCCTGTCGCTTGGTCACATCCAACCTTGGTCAGATATAAAGCTAGTTATCCCACTGATTTCAGCAAGTTACCCTTTGTTCATAAGCCTACTGTCGTGAAGATCGGGCCAGCCTTGCACAGAAGAACTGGCAAGGTAAAATGGAACTTCCCAATTATCAAGAGTTATTGATATTTGGGTGTTCTTAGGTATTTGTTTGAATCATGTTGATACAATTTTGTTTTGGAGAAAACTAGAGTTTTGATGAATTATTTGAATTATTGATGATTTGTTTGAGTCATATATCTAATCCATTCATATTATTTTGTATTTGCTTGAATTATAAAATATACGTGTGTCTATGCACGTCCTCGCACCATATTTGGTAATCTAAATAAGTATGGTTTTTTGTCGCACAATTTTATCACTTCTATAATTTTGTTTCCCTCCCGTAGCAACGCACAGGCACGAACCTAGTAGAATTATAAAAGGAGTTAGAGCATCTCTAGCAGTTTTCCAATAAATATTTCATAATAATCAGTTAATGTGATATCCCAATGAATTTTCCTGATTATTAGGAGAGTTAGTTTTGTAGTTCTCTAATAATCTTGTCCCAATCTAACTACGTCCCTTTTTTTGGAGAGAGTTAGACCATCTCCAACAGTGACTAAAAATAAGCTCCTAAAACGCTAGTTTTGGAACTTTACCAAAAAGTATTGGGAGCTGAAACAACCTTTTTTCAGTGCCCAAAAATAAGTTCAAAAATTAAATTGATGGCGTGTCATCGTAATTTGTAGTTCTATTTTTCACCAATCTACCTATTATATTATTTTGCAGAGAAAGCATTGCCGACAAAAAAGTAGAAAAATAAATATGACACATGGCAAAATAAAAAATGTCATAAAAAACATATGTGAAAAAAATCACGACAAAAGAATACGTGGGAAAAAATTCGGTGCAAAAACATTGGCGAGAGAAAAATAGAGTTGGTGCAAAAAAATTGCAACAAAGAATATGTGTAGGAAAAGTGGAAAAAAAATGAAATTTACCGTGCACAAAAATTGCGAGAGAGAGAAAAAAGCCGAGAAAAGTCATACGTGGAAAAAAAATCATGGATTGAGAGTGCGGAGTGAAGGGGCAAATTTGGCTCTTCATTATTCGGCAAGCCAAAAAATTGAAAGCGAGATTGAACCATTTTTAGAGCGTTATTTTTTATTTTTATTTCTAAAACTAATTATTGAGACTGTTTATTGGGCAATCTTGAAGATGCTCCTAGGATAGATTATTGGTTTGTTTCAATAATTATTAAAAAAATAATAAGAATCTACTATATCACTATTTTTCTAATACCTCTGGAATCTTTCAGCAGGCTAGTTCGACTGAGAAAAAGAGATTCAAGTAGGCTAGTTCGATTGAGAAAAGGGTCCAATTCTCTAGTTCCATCGAGAAATGAGGAGACGTTCCCAAAAGTCATAAAAAGTCACCAAAAGTTTTCACACTAACAACCATACTCCCTCTTACAGGACACGTTCCTCAGTGTCAAAACTTTTCACCACTTTTTTCACAGTTCAGCGGATTTGAACACCCCTAGCGGTGTTTGCCGAAATTGTAGGGGCGGGGCGGGAGGGTCTCCCTTGCAATCCATCCATCCACGGCGCTGTTCTGACGTTCCACACTCCCTGCCCCACCAGTCAGAAGTCACCTCCATCACGGGCGGCATGGCCGCCGCCCTCTCCCTAGCTCTCCCCCGCGCCGCGGCCCCGCTCGTCTTCCTCGGCGCCGCCCGTTTCGTGCCGTGGGCCGTGGGGTCGCCCCGCCGCCGGCTCCTCTCGAGACCTCCCACCGCTGGCGAGCCCTCACCCCCGGCGCTCCCGCCGGCGTCCAAGCTCGCCGACCCGCCGGTTGTGGGCGCGCTGGAGCCCCCGCTGCCGTTTAGGACCGCCGAGGCGGAGATCCTCCGCGACATCGAACCCGTCGTGCAGCTCATCAACGATATCCTCCACTCCGACAGGTGGGTCCCTTTGCGATGAGCTTGGGTGGAAATGAAATGCGGTGGTCGACAGACGTTGTTGTCTCCTTCTAACGAAGCTGCGTGCGTCCGAGCAGATACGGAGACGGCGAATGTCTCTGCCCGAAGGACGAAAACGTCGTCGTGGAGAAGCTCCTCGCGTTCCATCCACGCGCGGAGGATAAGATTGGCTGTGGGCTTGACGCTATAATGGTGAGTTAGCCGCAACTAGCACCTGCGCAATTTTATTCACAAGTTATAATCGATTTCCATTGAAAACATGTAATGCGTATAAATACTTTATTACCAAAAAGGAAAGGTTTAATTAGATACGTGTCATTACAGCTTTTATATATGTTTTTAGCCATGCCACTGCTGGTTGCAAAATAGGCTAGATGTCATTTGTGCAGTGTTTATAAAAAAACTTTGGACCATCTTCAACCTCCCATCATATCTTCTTTCTTCCCCTTTCGTCTCTTTTGCCGTCGACGCCATGCCAAGGAGAACAGGGGAAAGAAAGAGAGGATGAGAGTTTGAGGACGATGGATATTTTGGTCCAAGATTTTTTATAAACACTACGGAGGGCTACGTAATGGCATATATCCAATAAAGACGAAATTGTACTGGCGCTGGGCCTATTTCGCAAATAGTAGTGGCGTGGCTCAAAAATGTAAAAGTTGTAATGGCACATATCTAATTAACCCAAAAAGAAAAGGGATGCATTAGTTTAGCTATTGCAATTCTGGGACTACTTGTCTAGTTAGTTTCTTATTTGTTCAGTTTTATTTCATATGGTTACTTGCAATTCAATTCTCGACCTTTTTAATGTTTCCTGCCGCTATAGATGGCCAAATGGGCGGGCCAAGTCGGGCGGCCCGAGGCATGGCCCGCTTCGGCACGGCCCACGGCACGGCACAGCCCATTGTGCCGGGCTGGGCCCGGGCCGAGGGGGCAGCACGTGGGCCGGCACGAGGCACGGCTCGTTTGTTGGGGATTGGCCTGCCGAAAAGCCCTCCAGTTGGTTTCTGATGAATATTTCTTAGACCATTTTGCCTTCTTCTGACTTTATGAGAGCAGGCTTGCCTTCGTTCGGGCACTTGAGCATAGCGTCAATCGTCGCCTTCGGGGGATAATTGCACGACCGGAAGGATGGACGAAAGTGTCGTCAGATTCCAACTCCTAAAAACATGGAAGATTTGCCTTCGTTGGGGGGTTTTGATAAGCTCTGGTCAGGAAGCTGATAACCTTACACTCGAAGACGAGGTTCTGAGCATGAGAACTCAAGACGGAAGGCAAACGCGATTCCTCTAAGGTGAACGAAGCCAAGGAGAGCAAAGTCAAACACGCCATCTTTGGTCGGACTGTTCACACTATCCATTGTAAAATTACTGTTGTATCTCCAGAACATTTGAATGGTAAGAGTCATAGGGATGATGCCTGTCTTGGGAGGGCAGAAGTGGAATGTAAAGATGTCGATTGGCCTCCTATAATAGGGGAGCCCTTACCCACGTGTAAAGGGTTGATTCCTGAGAATACTGTTGAGGGGAATTACCCTTCCTCTTGCCATTTATTCTCTGTTCAACTACTATTTGTGTTTGTCTTCGGCCATATCACAACAGTTGGCGCCCACCGTCTGTGCTAAGCACGAAAAAAGCCCACGAAGACCACTATGCTACCCAGGAGAGTACCAAAGAAAACCACCGAAGATACAAACCAAACCGATGTCAAAGTCCAGCTTACAATTACACAAAATACCACAGAAGCAGAAGCCGAAACCGCGAGTGAAGAGCAAATAGATCACGAAGCCACTCTCACTCATGGGGCGAAAATGAGAAGAACCGAGGAGAGGCTGTGCCTTAGACACATTGAAAGGCAGAAGCAGCTTGAAGCCGCGCAAAGGGAACTGCAACAAGAAATGCAGCAATAAGAAGAGCAACAACGAGAGCTGCTACAAATGTAGCAACAACTGTCCGAATTGAGGCAGACGAAGCAGAGGAGAATGAATAATCCTAATGCCAGAGCAGCCCAGCTTCGTTTAGAGCTGGAGAGAGCAAAGAAGCAAGTCGCTGATCTGTAAGCCGAGCTAAACGAACCCAATACCATTCATGAGGCAGGGGCACACCGCGTTTCCACCTTGGAAGCCGGATTGCAAACATTGCACACTCGCCCAATTGACTCTGCTTGCCCACTGTCAGAAGCTCTATAATTGGCAAGGTGGCCGCCTTCGTACAAACCAATTGCCCTACCAAGATATAATGGCTTCAGAGATTCCGAACAATTCATCATGAGCTACGAAGCAGCAATAGCTTCGGTGGGAGGAGATGATATAGTTCTGGCAAAAAAATTTATCATTGTCTGCGATGGTGCAGTAATGAGCTGGTACACGAAGCTACCTGGTCTTTCCATCAATAGCTGGCATGAGCTAAAATGAGAAGTAATAAAAAATTTCAGCATTATGAGAAATCAAGCACTATCATATGCAGAGTTGACAGTACATCAACAACTAAAAGAGCCCCTAGAAGAATACTTTCGGAGGTTTGTCCCTCTAAGATCCCAAGCACCTCACATACCAGACGAAGCCTCAAAGTTTGCCGCTAGCCAGGGGCTTTGGCCAAGGCCAATTACACAGCACATAGCAAGAGAACAACCAGCTACACTTGGTGATTTTTATGAGGAGTTCAGAAAATATTGCAGATCAGACAATGACAACAGAATGAGGCTGACAAGAGAAGCTATTCTGAAAAACCAACATGACTCCCAAAACAAGCAAAGCCAATACAAGCCAACGCATTACCAGCGCTACCCATCTCAATATATCATGAATGTTGAGAATTCGCCTTCGTTCCAAGAGAACAAGTCCTCATTCCAAGAAAATACACATGCAGATGCAAGGGGTGAACCGAGCCAAAGAGGTGGAAGAACTGGCAGAGGAAGAGGCCCGCCTTCGGGCCCAGAATTGTTCTGCCAATATTATGGCAAAAATCACACTCATGGCACCGAGCAGTTCAGAGACATCAAGAGAACAATTGAGAAAATGAAAGCTGACAAGATACAAGCTTCTCAAACGAAGCCAGTACCACCTTCAACAAGTAATGCTCAAACTACACAACCCTATTGTCCCATCTTTCCATCCCTAAGCTCCAACATTGTGCATCCAACAACTCTGCAAGTGCAATATGTGCCTTGTACTCAAACCCTCCAACACTACTTCCCACAAACACTATACCCACAGCTCGCGATCTCGACGAAGCCGAACTTTTTCCTCTTCGAGGTCCTTCTTGAAATCTTCAATTCTAGACTGAACAGACATCAGTTCAGCATTCTCCTTCCTCAACCTCTCAAGCTCTTGGCGTTCATTGTGAATAGCCTCAAGGTTAGGAGGAAGGCGCTCATGGAGCTCCTTAATAGCAATAAGCGACTGCAGAAAAAACAGTCAGTCAAACAATGAAGCCTAAAAACAAAAACACGACAGAAACAATAGAACGAAGGATAACCTTAATATTAGCAGTAAGGATACTCGACCCAAGAGCATCGATGTCAAAACTTTTGACAAGCCTTTCGTAATCTACAAAAAAGAAGATACAATTAACAAAAGTTCAACCTCAAGCCAAAGGAACATAATCAAAACAACAAGAATTACCTTTGGCCTCAGTGCCTCACTAGTACCTTGTGGAATAAAGTCTGGAAAGTCATCAACTGAACGAAGGCGATGAGCCTCGCCTTCGTGTGACCCAGCTCCAATGTTGCTATGTTTACTTATTTAGATCGGAGCCTTAGTCAATTCCAGTCAGGTTTGTTAAGGGAGGCATTATGCAGTGCAGGTTGAAAAGGAGTGATCTATGTTTCCAGTGATCCAGTCTCATTATTAACCCTGCCTTGTTGGTGTGATAGCTGAACATAGCTCCTAAGCTGTCCTGATCAGGTTTAGCGCAAGATTCATTGACCCATCGTGATTCTAGGCTAGCAACATTTCCATCTTGTGCTGCTTAGGCTATTTGCTGGAATCTTGCATCGTATATATGTATTTATGGAAAGAAAATGAGGCAATACCATGCACATCTTATGCTGGGGAGGTTTTTTTTTTAATAACATTCTAATATGATAGAATCTATAGTAGTTACCAATGTGTTCTGTCTTATTACAAGTATAAATAATACTGTGGTTCAAAAATTGTTCTTAATTTTATCCAGTAAACTTGATCGCTAAAACTAGGAAAGCTACAAAACCATATAAAATTTAGAGCTGGTTGGCTATGCGTGTTTGCCTGTTAGATGAATGACTTCAACATATTGTAGACTCACCTCTGCCCCCATGAAACGCTCACATCGACTCCATATGTAAAGCAATATAAATATCCATGGCTAAAAATGATTTTTTATGTGCAGTTCCTAATATGAATTTGATGTATGCTGTATTAGAATTTATGTTTTTTCAGGATTAATCAGTACCGTGTATTAATGAACCATTTACACTCTTTCCATGAAGTGGCCTTGTACAAATATCATGAATAGCTAACTCCTTCCATGAAGTGGAAGCATTTTCTCAGCTAAAGTTCTCTCTTTTATGCTTTTAGTTTACTGCATTATTAAACTCTTGTACTGGATATGAAGAACCTCAAGAAATAATAATATCTCATGCAAAGTCACAATAGGTTTTGGGTACTTTACACATACTTGATATATGGTATCCATATTTATATTTATGATTCAGAAGTGTAAATATAATTGATTTTCTGAACTTGGATTGTTTTGAAGGTTGATAGGCACCCTGAGTTCAGGAAATCAAGGTGCCTTTTTGTTGTTCGCACGGATGGTGTTTGGATTGATTTCTCGTACCAGAAGTGCCTCCGTGCATACATCCGAGAAAAGTATCCGTCTCATGCTGAGAGATTTATAAGAGGGCATTTCAAGCGAACATGAAGGAAACTGATCAGTGATGCACTGGTATCTAAGCGTTTTGGAATAGTTTCTGTAAATTATTAGGCCGCAAGGCCTTATTTCACGCCCTAGTATGCATTTATGACCGACATGGCGACATCGTTAGAGCATGGTTGGTTGCATTAGCATAGAAACCGTTGCATTTATAAAGGAATCCATACAAAGGTTAATTGGTTCAGAGGAGCTGATGTGACTACATGATTGTCAGAAGCCTACAACCTCCTAATTCTTTGAAAACTTTACAGCCCACAAAATGCTTCAGAAGCAGACAATATGTCGAGGCACTTGGTTCATAGGAAATTACTTTTGAGTTTAACAGTCTTTAGCCCTGGTTAGTTTCTTTACTCTCTTTCTTGTGTCTGTTCATTCGTACTTCCAGTTCGGTATCCTCAAGCTACTACCAACACCACGTTGATCTATTTGCGTTTGTGTTACCATTTTTGAACCAAATGCAAAAGGTATATGATTTTTGCTTTGTGGAGAAGGTATTGCTTTAAAGGTAGAGAATTGTCAGCCAAACATGCAAATGCGAGTATTTAACTGTTGAGAAGAAGCATCTTTTGACGTGAGGCACACCATTTGAACTTTGCCAAATGAATGCTGTTTAATGTGTTGAGTTAAACAAATGAAATAATATTACTGTTCATTCATCTTGAGATGTGGTTCCAAAATAT
>CM014275.1:34007902-34029132 GCA_004135705.1 Alloteropsis semialata
GGAGGGATGACGCAGGGGGCCTTGGTTGCAACAACGACCCTGGGCTGCGATGGTGGCACCTTGAGTCCCTATCGATGGTGTCGTCGTCTGTCGGGTCTGTGCGGAGGTGCATTGGTGGTGGCGCGGTGGTGTGGCCGACAGTGGCTTGCTTGGGTGCATGTTTGTGACACCATGGTGGCATGGTTGCCTGTGGCCGAGTGGAGGCGCGCTAGCAGCGCCACGGTGACGGGGCTAGTGAGGCTGGCCACCTCTTGCACCATAGGTTCACGTGGCCTGAGCGATGCTCCAACCACTCGTTCATGGCTGGGCTAGTTGAGGTCGAGGTGAAAGCCTAGATGGCGACATGCCCTTCCTGCAGGCGATGTCAGGCATTTCTAGCGTGGTGGTTCGGTATCTGCGAAGCGCGACTTTGATCTTCGATGACCAAGGCCGTTGGTAGCCCGCTTGGCTGTGGCAAGGCGCTTATTCTCTTTCTTTCCTTGAAAAGTGTAATAAAGAGCCGGCAGTGGCAACACAATGACAGCGGTGAGGTGGGGTGGCTGCCGGAGATGTTGCGAAGGTGGTGAGGCCATTGACGGTGGTGGCATAGAGTTGCGGCATGGTTGATTTTCCAAAACAACCAACCAAACAGTGTTGGTTGAGTTGAGTAGCGTGATGCGGCATGCTTGATGTCCCAATGTAACCGGTCGGTATTGGGATGTAGTTTAGTTGAGTTTAAGTACTGCAATGGTGTTGCGCGGGGCATGTTGATGTCCCAATCCAACAGGCCGATGTTGTTGTGTAGTTGAGTTTAGTAGTGTGAATGCGTTGAGCGGCGCATGTTGATTTCACAATTCAACTTGGTGTTTGCTGTTTTTCCACTCTAAGCTTATCTTTTTTTAATATATATATAATCAGCAGCACTTCTGCTTGATTTATTTAAAAAGTACTACCTCTAGTCTCTTTTATAAAGCGTGCACGCATAAATCTACAATCTTTAACCAATAATTTGACCAACAATAAACAAGTTTGATATGAATAGATTCGTAATCAAATGTACTATCTAATAATCATAAGTTTATAATCATAGCAATTATAATGTTAAATAAATGAATGGTCAAAATATAATTTGAGAAACCATGCTATAGCAAACTAAGTCTTATAACTGGACCAGAGGGAGTATGTTTATCTGAAAATTGCAATCACACGTACCTGAGCATTGAGTTCGTCTGAAGATCCCCGTGCCCCGCACACGGCACATTGATGTCGCCTGTTTGTGCAACTCCAGCATAGAAAGTGCCGCATAGCCTAAATTGGTTTTGGGTGTAAAAAAAAGCAGGTTAATTATATTATTGTAAGGAGAAGAGAAACAGATGCTGCTTCCATGAAAATGAAGTATCTGAATTTACATGGACAGATGGAGTCACCTGTACTTGTGCTGTGGTGAAGTCGAGTGACCTGCAGCCGGAAGGATGACCCGTAACTCTGGTCGGATGGAAGGACCTCAGGCATGGCCCCTCGCAGCTAAGAGAAAAAAATATATGTATATATAAATATATAAGCAAATAGCCACGGGGAAAGGAAAACGGAGAGCGCATCTGAAATGCGGAATATTCACTGAAGTGATCTGCAGATGGCCAAATCTCTGAACCAACGATGAATTTCAAGGAAGAGGCAAACATGCTATCTCTGAACCAACGATGTATTTCAAAGAGTGGCAATCATGTTCTTTTCGACACACTGAGGTAATAAGCATTAGCGCTATGAAAAACAATGGCATGATTAGTCATTACAATATGAGGTTGGACGATCACTAGATGGTATGTAAAAAGGACTAGGGTAAAAAATTCAGAAGTGACAAATTGCAGGATCTATTTATGCGAGAATAACCCATGCACTTTCACTAATCGTGTGTAAAATCATGAGACCAGATCAAACCCACCACAGCACTCGCCGCCATCGCCGCACAGCGCGCACACGACGTCGTTGAGTTCAGCGTCTCGATTGTAGAACCCTCCGGCGCCTCCGTACCACACCGGATCGATCACCACTCCATTCGGAGATTCGCCGCCGCCGCCATCTTCCATGGCTGCTGCGGCTTGGTCAGGGTAACCCTAGCGCTGTGCGGAACTTGGGATGGAGGAGGTGGTATTCGGAGGAGCGGAACCGAAGAAGGGGCGGAGAGAATGAAGAAGTTTCAGTTTGCGATGGTTCGTCTTTACGGGGGGTTTGAGATTTTGATCCGAGTACCGGTTGCTCCTTGACTACCGGGAGTAAAGTACGCGTTAAGGGAGCTAATTAAGGGATTATCGCACCAATTACTGTACGATTTAGCAGTTAACTCGGCTTTGCCAGCTTGGCGGCGAGGGGAGATTATACAGTACCGTGTTTGACGAGTCTTTCTCGTAGTAGCAGTAGCAGGAGCAGGGTAGGGTCAAGGACAGGCGATTGATCTAAATTTCTACTCAAAGCATTGATGCATATTGCATACTTTTTGTTTATATGTACAACAATAGTTAAACACAATAATTTTACGTGAATCGACTCAAAACCCAAGCGGTCGCTCTCTATTTATACTAGTGATTCTCCCTGCAGTGTTGGAGAGAGCTTTTCCACTAACTACGAACCAATATGGTTATTTAATTTCTCATATAAATGGTGCATTTATAGAGATTACATTGAAAATACGTAAAGCCATGTGAGCGGTCTCTTGATAAAAATCATAGACTTTTGAGTTATTCTTTGGTTAATCAATGGATGTTGGATAAAATAGATCAAAAAAGCTAGCACGACACAGGATGAAAAAGGAGACATATCAAAAACCCTACAGAGGAGTACCTATGTGCCCACACTAGCATTTTCTATCTCGGTCAATGTGGAGACACTGCACACTTGGTTGAAGCGGAGATCCGTAAGAAGGGCGTGCCCTCGCTGCCACTGCCAGTTGCCATGGTCGAGACGACTGCACTTGTTATGGCACAAAACGGAATCGGCACACCATCATCACCGTTGGACACTCGTGGGTGGGGTAGTAGAGTAGACAAAAGAAGACTGGTGGCAAAAAATGACCGTTCATTTCGTCTACCATAACGGGTTTATGTAATGACCCTTAGCTTATGGGAGAGGACGTGGATAGCTTGCACGAATAAAGAATTGGTGAGAGATGACGTGGATAGCTTGCATGAAGAGAGAAATATAGTTAATGATTCTTAGTGGGAGATGACGTAGATAGCTTGCATGAAGAAAAAATTAATGCGAGATGACGTGGATAGATGAAGAGAGAAACAGAGTTAGGGCGTGTTCGGCATAGCTCCACTCTAGTAAATCCAGCTCTGCTCCAACAACTCCAGGTTTGCTCAGCTCCACTCCACCAACTCCAGGAAAACATGGAGCTACTGTACATGTTTGTCAAATTGGCTAACTCCAGCTCCACGAAAGGGATGCTTTGGGAGGAATAGTCTGTTTTGCCCCTTCTTTGTTTTCGTCGCTGCTACAGTAGTTTTCGCCGCTACAGTAGTTTTTGCCGATGCTACAGTATTTTCTCCCGATGTGCTACAGTAGTTTTGGATGTGGTACAGTATCATGAGGATGATATGTTTCATGCAGGCCAAGGAATAGTACATCACTACAAAATTATAAGCTTACACATGCCACATTAACGGTGACTGAAAATTCATTTGAAGGCATATGCAACTGATTTTGGTTATGAGCATGAACTAATTAATTATCAAGCTGACCATTTATCAAGATGATATTGATAGAGACAATGGCTTATAACGAATAGAAGGCAATCTAGAAAATGGACAGTACATATACAAATGCTCATTCCGTCTTAATAGAGACATGAACCAAATTGAATGGAAGCAAAAGAAATGATTTCGCTCATTCAAGCACAAGCGCACAGCCAGATCACGGTCGTGCGCAAAGTATCTTCCATTTCAGCAAAAGGCTTCACCGCCAGCACAGCAGTGGCAAGATCATGACCGCGGGGCGCATTACGCTAGCAAAGCACCATCAGACGGGAGTCTCTCGAATCACAATGAACCCGCACCCTAACACCCCGAGGCGACGAGCCAGGTCAACCTCGAAGGCTCCGACCCGGCGAGCAGACCGATGCCAGTGCCAGGTTGAGGTCCAGTCTCAGGTCGCCCGTCTCAGCCGGAGGAAGCAGCACCTAGAAAAACCGTCTTTAGTCGCGGTGCGGAATCGGTTTTAGTCCCGAGTCTGTGGAAATCTTGGAACGGGAGTAAACCCTAATAATCTGTTGTATATTGCATTGACCCTCAAGGGGTATATATGAGTACATATGATACAGAGACTTGGAGTACAACAATTGTGCTAGATTTAAACCTATTCTATCTGTAGGACTCTATCTTTATCTCTAGAGTTTGTTTATGACTCTTTTATCTCTAACCGAACATATCTGTACTTCTAACATTCCCCCTCAGTCATAGCGGAGTGAAGCGAACGATTGCGACTGGATTTGAAGTCTTATGTTTCCACCGTCTTCTTCGCTCCACCATCAACTGCGTCTCTGATGGATCGTCCGTCACCTAGGACGGTGTCTGCGTCCCCTTCTGGTGCCGTCCCTTGTCTCTCCTCTATTCCCTCCCGCAGTCATAGCGGGAGTGCCATAAATGATAGTGATGACACGAACGCTTTTGACTGGAGTTCTTGCCAACAATAATGGAGTAGCTGTGGTCGAGGTAGCCGCACATAGCCGAAGGCGCAAAAAAATGCGCTTGTTGTAAAGCCAAAGCTGCAGTCGTACAGAAGGCACCTTGCATATGTCAGATGATGCAGTCGGGCGTCTTGCATATGTCAGAGGACGAGGGTGTCGATGCAGTCTTTGCTGTCGTAGATGACGCGGTCGATGCCGTCGTCGATGAAGCGCCTTGCAGAGTTGTCTGTCAGAGGACGCGAGATGTCCATCCTTGTGGACGAAGTGGCGCGGCGCTACGAGGAACGAGTTGTTGAGGTAGTCGTACAGCTGACGACGAGAACGTCGATACAGCAGACAGCAAGAGCGGTCGTAGCCTCGTAGGCTAGGCGATCCGCTACGTCGCGCGGCAAGGAGCTCCATGTTGGAGATCCATGCATGCTCAAACGCTGTGTACATGCTAGCAATGCAAGGAGCAGACCGCCCAAGGCCGGACAGATTGCCATACATGTACACGCGTAATGCATGTGGATTATGGCAATCAAATTTTCTTTATTGCATACCAGGCGAGATGATAGCACGCGCGAGCATCGAAGTATGGCCGGCCGGAGTCCTGCTGGTCAAGCTGGAGTAGATGCGATCTTGCCAAGCACGCGGGGGCCTCCGGTGCAGCGTCGCCAGGCCGCGCTCGTGGACGCTGCGGGTGCGCGCGTGGTGCCTTGCCCTCGCCGCAGACGCCTTCTTAGAAAAAAATACTAATCTAATCTATGATTATTAGGAGGATAGCTGATTGATGCGATGCCCTAGGGAGATTACGAAGATTGATCCCCACATGGCGACGCGAGCGGAAGCTGTAAGGATCTAATGACGTTGGTCTTTTTGGCTCTGATTACCACACTACTGGAGAGAGCGTCATCGGTACCGGGTGACAACCCTCATAGGTACCGGTTCTGGAACCGATACCGCGCATCCGAGACTAAAGGGGTCGGCCTTTTGTACCGGGTCTAGAACCGGTACCAATGAGGGCCATTAGTACCAGTTGGTAACACCAACCGGCACGTAGCCGGTTGGTGTTACCAACCGGTACCAAATGATGTTTTGGTTATTTTTTTAAACGTTTACTATTTGGGTTAGTTATATGCAATTCGTCTGCGTGTCTACGCGTCATATGTCGTATGTCGTACACGATCTTTCACGCAATAAGATTGAAGTCGTCGCAATTGTCAATTGATTTTGACCCGACTTTGATTGCATTTTTCTCGAACATTTACATATAAATATTGAGATCATCCAATACAAAAGTTGGAGATGGATCAATATGCTACAACTTCTATAAGAAAGTTATACCATTTGCTCAATGGTTTGAAAGTTATGGTGCCGCGAAATTGGTCAAAAATCAGCCTTTTCAGACTTAGTCAGAAATTGTCTAAGTGTTGGAAACAGCGGTTTGACCGGTTTTTGACCATGAATTAAAGCAATTAAAAGTTGTTTACAATTGATGAGCAGAACTGGAAGAAGAGGCAGAGCGATATTGAGAGATATCGCGTCCGTCATGGTGGTACTCTCCGTTTGGATTTATAACTTGGTCCATAATGAATCCAAATAGTTGGTCCGCAATAGCTTTTACTTTTTCTGTCATTGGGAGCTCTTCATGGTAAAATATTCTCTGCATTAATCACAAATGACAACATTTTAATCTCATTATCCATTAGATAACACTAGATCATACACATTACAGAACAAGTTATATGTAATTATGAATTGTTTGATTTTATACCATGAGTTCTTCGTTAGTCGCTTTTTTTGGAGAAATAAAGGTATGGATCCACTGGCAGACGTAGTATCCGCATAGATTCGTCCCTTGTTCCTGTCTGGCACACTAAAAGTGGAGAAGAATAAAGTTAGATGTGACAACTATATATTAGTGTGATTTTACGAGATATGCGGGTACTCCAGCCACATACCGAAAAGTCCATCTTCACATCCAATTTTTCTTTGAAATTTCCTCGAATATTTGCACGAAAACGTGTGCATGCCATGTCAATCAGGTCTAAAACTGGTTGGTAATCCTCTTGTGGTTTCCGCATTGAGTCCAAGACAAAAATATGACCGGTGTTTATGATGATTACAAGGAGTATCCAGTGGAAGCTGTAGAAATATATATAACTACATGCACAAGCATTGAGAAAAAAGTCTTAAAGTTATACATATATAGAGAGAAGTACTCACTTGAAATTGTATGGCAAAAGAATGTAATTCTTGCTTCTTTATCTCTCCAGGTACAGGTATATGTTATCCACCGTCTGTAGTGGCTTACCGGATACAAGTACGGCATTTACCATGCATGGATCCATGAAGCCGACATCATCATACGATTTTTCGCGGCATGTATGGATCTCCATCCTACATGACAAGAATAGATTATTATTATTGCAAATTGTAATTAACGAAGCAAATATTGCGAGAATAGATCAGTGAAACAAACTTACACAACCCAGCAGCTCATCAATGAGAGGTCTATGGCATCTTGATGCCGGCCCACGGAAGTAATCACGGTCTTGTATCAAAACATTGAGTATCAGTCTACCCAGTTTGGACACCTTCATGTACCACGTATGGAATCGGTACGCTTGAGTGGTAAGTAGCTTCACAGAAAATGGGGGCACCATTGGTTCGCCATATCAAAAATCCTAATGTGCCACTGGTGTTGCCTTAGGAATTTCGCCCTCTAAAAGTTCTGACGGTGAGAGGCCCGTATCCGCAACCATTCGAGCAAGTGCTTCGTCATCAACATCCTGTTGCACTTGTGTCCTCCTAGCAGAGCTCTGACCGACTTGTTTCTTCTTAGGAGTGGCCATCTTCTTCCCCGAGGCTCCACGCCGGCTTGTTTATGCTGACCAGCGGCCATTTTGTTACTAGAGCCTTCACTGACTTGTTGCTGATAAGACTTTGCAAGCTGGCGGTCGTAGTCAGATACTAAGAATCTCTTCTGATTCACCGTGCTCATTGTTCTGAAAAAGGTCTTCGCTTTCGGATCTATGTTTACCGGCTTCTCTGGCTCATCTAGTTTGAAATGTTCTTTGACTTGGGCTTTGACCACCAAAGCAGTTTTCTCGTCAGTTTGGTCGTAAGGTGACTTCTTCCTTATGGCGGCCAACTTTTCTTCTTCGGTAGGCCCTTTTTTCACCGTTTGATGTAGTTTTTTCTAATGAGTAGTCCACCGTGGGGGCGCAGCTTGGCGCTTTGGGGCATGCCGTGCTGGTGGAGGAGACATGTGTGAGCCAGCATCATCCCTACCTGGAGGTGGCAGCTCTGGCTCATCCTCGTCCCTTCTTGAAGGTGACGGTGGCTGCGGGGGATCCCTGGCTGGAGTAGATGATGGCCTTTGACTGCCAAAATTGACGTAACGCTTCTTCCATAGAATGATACTACTGTGGGCAGCATCCGCTAACATCCTTTCTCCGTCGCCACCTTCGATGTCGAGCTCCAAGTCATCATATCTTTCACAAATTTGCTCCACCTCCACCTTGCAGTAGCCACTTGGAATCTGTGCCCTATGAATGGTCTGCCATTGCTCCACCGGATAAGCCATACCATAAGCCACTTTAGTGGATAAGTTCCGGTATGGTATATGAAGCTCACATGGCGTACGCAGAGTGATTTCGTCCACTGGATAGCTTGCACTGTCGTCCCCCGCATCGGCAGGTGGAGCTCCGTGGAAGCAACACTGCTTCGACGTTAGGAGGGTGGGCTAACACCATCAGCTGATCCAGCAGCTGGTACAAGTACTTCTCTCGGCACCGTCTGCCCTTGGCTCAGCAATGTCTGTATCTGTCTAGACACTTTATCTGCAATGCCGGCCTTTTTCTGCTGAAGCTCTCTTTCCAAGTTCTCTACTCTTCTCTCCCGTGTGGCCTTAGAGTGGCTTCGACTCTTATACGTGTCACTGTCCGCAGAGAATGCAACCTTCCATAGGACGACGCCGACACCTCTAGCTCGTCCAGGATGTTCGGGATTCCCCAGAGCCCTTGTTAGCTCATCGTTTTCTCTGTCGGGAAAGAATGTCCCATCAGCTTTCTCTTTAAGTGCCCTAAGGATAGCACCGGCCGCCTCTTTTAACTCATCGTTGTATATAAGCGACTCATTATTAAGATCCAGAGTGCCACCATGAGCGTAGTACCAATGCCTTGATCGCTCGGGCCAATTCATTGTCGCCGGCGTGATTCCCCTGGCAACCAAATCTTCTTCCATCTTGTCCCAGATAGGAATTTTCTTCTTATAGCCAGTTGGTCCAAGAGAGTGGAAGTACTGTTTTTTCGCGGCATTGATCCTTGCCTGTCACGAGTTCTTTTCATCTAACTCTGACCGCATGTACTGCATGAACGAATCCCAATGACCCCTCAGGTTTGGGTACTCGTCAAAGTTGGGTGTCAGGTTCTTTTCGCCATATTTCTTTTACAGGTTCTTCTTCCATGTTTGAAATGAAGTAGCCATCGTCCTTAGAGCCCAGTTTTTGACTCTTTCCTCTGAAACTTCAGGCACTGTGAAACGTTCTTTCAGACTAGCCCATAACATTTCTTTCTCTGATTGCGGCACGTATGAATGATCATCGCTGGGTTCCACCTCTGTAAGCTGATGGACACGTGGTCTCTTACTAGAACATCACACTGATTGGTCATCTTTGTAGCAGCTTTATCTGGCGCAACTGGCTGACCATCTTCTGCCACATCTGTGATTATATGTCTGCCCTCTAACTTTTTGGTCGGCCACGTTTCATCCTCTTCGATGATGAGGACCCAGAAGGCTGTGAGCCTGAGGGCTACACGTACGAGAAAGAAATGTATCAAGATTTCATGCTTGAACATATATATATATATATACATATATATATATATATACATATATATATATATATATATATATATATATACATATATATATATATATACATATATATATATATATATATATATATATATATATATATAGAATGTATATTCTACACCATAGGCGCTGAATTATATTTGACGCACTCGCCGGAGCGCCGCCACTTCCGGTGAACAAATGATATACGTAATAATAGATAGTGGAAGTAAAAATATTAATGTTGTAATCAAGCACCCAGAATATGCATGAACGCATGCAAGGGTAAATGTCCATTCATAGAAAGCAGTAACCGTTCTATGGTTTTACGGCATTCTATGACGTTAACACTGTTCAAAACCACCGAGTCTCGCGCCACCGATTGACATCCATTAAATCCGCGACAGACGGATAATATGCCTGATACTGCTCTCATCCCCCCGCTCCCCATCTTCCGCCTCTGCCTACTGTAGCTCCAATCTCCCCTCGCCCGCCGTACCAATCCCTCTCCCGCTGCCGTCGCCCGCCATACGCCACCCACATTCTTCTGCTGCTGTCCGGCGGATCCATCGGCTGTTCCGACGCTTGACTATGCTTGGTTGAAGCCGCCAGGGACTCCACGGATTCGGCGGCCTGGCGCACGGATTCCTCCGCCGGCATTCGTCGCCGGCAATCGCCACCGCCGTCTATCCTGTGAGTATCCCCACTTGTATCGTTGCCGCAGACGGCCGTAATCTTGGCGCTCAGCCAATCCCTTCACCCACTCCCCTCTGACCTGTGTTTCCGGTCCAGATTTTTGATTTATTTAACCGAGTAGTGAGCGCGCTGATCCGGATTTTTACTCGAAGCTGCATTTTCACTGGATGTGACACGCTTTGAGAAAACCCCAATCGAGATTTCGAGTGCCTGGCCCATACAGAACAACATTTAGAAAACCCCAAATGCCCCTTTTACGGTTTGTGCATCCAGGTTTCCGGTATGGATTTCTGTTTTATTCAATCGAGTAGCTTGGGCGCTGACCCGGATTTTTACTCTTAGTTGCATTTTGACTCAATGTGACACGCTCTGAGAAAACCCCAATTGAGATTTCGGATGCCTGGCCCATACAGAACGACATCGAGAAAACCCCAAGTGCCCCTTTTTACAGTTTTGTGAATCCACATTTACTGCATGGGCAAGATGTATTATTGTAAACAAATAGTCTCATTGCATGCTTTTTTCTATGCTAGTTGCTGAAGAACAGGTTATACAAGATGTTTTAACAATTTTATGTTTAATAGATGTAGTGAATATAGCTCCAGAGAGGTAATTTCTTGCTGGATATAAAACTCAATTCATGTCATATATGTTTTTGCTTGTGTCTGTACGTATTGGATTACACAACCTGAATTGTTTATTTGTTCATCATTACTCTACCTCATATGCTTTCTCTCTCAAGGGGGTCTGATTTTTTTACTTTTAACTTCAGTCTTCAAGGATATGGAGCACACAGAGATCCCAGCACAAGACATGTCCGATACCTCGCCTCCCGGCCAGGACCACGTCGCTGATGCTACCGCTTCATCCATAGCCAAGCTTAGCCTTGTATCTGGCCTCAAAAGAAAAGCGGTGCGTAAGGTGAAGGTTCCACCACCTTTTTCTAGGGTCGGAGACACTTCTAAAACAAGTCGCGGCAATGCTGTGCGTCCTCTGCATGAATCCAACACATTGCGACGTTCTCCAAGGGTGCTCACGAAAGAACCTGCTGCGGCCCCACAGGGGCAGGATGAGGATGTGAGCATATTTTCCCAACATTTTTACTGTACAAATGCATTGCTACTACAGTACGTTGTCGTTGTTTTTACTCCTAAAGTGAATTGATTCCTCACCACATTCACTGTGAATAATTGCTTGTATCAATCACAATCTAGGATTTCGAACCAGTGTTTCCACAAAAAAAGGTGAATGTGCCAGGCCGTAAACGCCGATCTAATCAAGCAATGCCACGCCAGGCACCAGCGAAGCGGAAATTGATAGATCCGATACAAGAAGAGGTGCCTATACCCCTACTGCTCATATGCCGTTACATTCCTCCAGTCCGACACCTATTGAGATTGATGTTATTGCCTATATATTTTTGCCGATTCTGCAGGGTGACCAACCCAAACCTGGCAAGACTTGCTGCCGTTGCAACCCAAAGGATGTCCTCGATGCCATCAACATTCTGTCCGTTGAGCAGAAGGCCGTAATTACCAGTATGGGGTGGGGTAAAATCTTTGATATGAAAATTGATGCTGTCAAGACCAGGTGCCTGTTCATATGGTTGCTCTCGAAGATAGATGCCAGCACCATGATGCTTAACGTGCCGCCCAACACCCACCTACCCATCAACAAACAGGTTGTACATACAGTGCTTGGGGTCCCTACAGGAACTAGATCCCCACCCCAAGTTTCATACCAACAGATGAATGAGGACAGAGCTGAGCTCGCACAGTCGTTTGGCTGCGCACCAACCAAACTGACCATTGGACACCTCAAGTCCAAACTCAGTGAGCACCAGACGGACCCATTTTCTATAAGGTGCTTCTTCCTAATATTGTTCAACAGGCTCTTGTTCTCCACATCCTCGATCAACATCTGCAACACTGAAGTTGGGTACACGATGGACTGGGATAATTTCGACAAGGTTGACTGGCAGCAGGCTATCGTTGATGATTTAAGGTCAGCAGCCAACCACTGGAATGCTCCTGGCCCAAAGTCACATAACCCCTCATTGAGCTCGTGCCCACCCTTCCTCATTGTGAGTCTTATGAAACATGTATTCCAACTCATTCTTTATTATAAATCATACACTGTTCATGCTGAATCTACTTCATTGTTCTAATAACTTTTACTGCTGCCAGATGTACTACCTTGACAACCTCGTCCACCAGGAGAACCTTAACAACCGTATGGTCACGCCTAGGTCAGCTGTATTCAATGCAGAGAAGGTCCAGACCCTCACGACTGCTGATCGCTGGAGGGACGGTCATGGGCGTACACATTATGGCGCGCTTCCAGTCAGTATCACCCAAAACTCTGTCCATCCTACGTTTTAACGGCTTGTGAACTGTCTAATGTTTCACCTTTATGAAGCAATTAAGCCCTGAAGGCTCAGCTTATGAGGGGATTACCCTTACTGTCCCCACACTCGATGCAGAATGTTCTTCACCCCCGTCGCAGGCACCCTCATATGCCTTCCCATTGATGTCTGACTTGTTGAAAAGCTATTATGGCAAGGTTCCGGCGGGGAGCGAAGCCCAATTCAGGGAGATGGTGGTTGCCCTGGATAGAGATATCAGGGGCAACGAGCAATCAATGCTTCAGATTTTCCAAGCTACACGCACAAGGATCGAACAGTTTGCTGACGATGTCAAGGCTCTTCTGGATAAAGCGTCAAGCTCGGCACCTCCTCCAGATCCACCTCATGCCAGCAACGAGCGTGCGCACACACACGAAGGCAGTAGTAAAATCCATCAATTTTGACGTACACACCCATCCCATGTGGACACTTAGTAAAGATTTGTCTCGACTTTTTGTTTTGCTGCAGTGAGTCACGCTGGTTCAGAGGAGGAGCAGGCACGAGACGCCGCTGCCTTTGGATCATCACAGCACGATACGTTTGATACTCAGCAAACCCAGATGCCAAACGTTGACTCCAATCCATTCTGTACACAGTTTGGTGCTCATGATCCCACACCATTTACCCAAGTGGATGTGCTGCCCTCAGACCACGTCCCAGGTTTTTACTCCCCTCCAATGAACACCACTGAACGCGTGGTTCCGTTGTTTATTTCCTGCTTACTTCCGCCGAGACCATACCCAACATCAGTCTAGTGGATGGTTCTAACGTTTATTTCATGTTTACTAACACTTTGCAGATAACGTCCACGAAGGTCAGGGCACGGGCGATATGCATCAGGAGGATGGAAGCGCACATCATCACACGCCATTTACCCAAGTGGAAGTGCCGCCCTCTGACCACGTCCCAGGTTTTTACTCCACCCGAGTCAACACCACCGAACGCGTGGTTCCATTGTTTATTTCCTGCTTACTTCCGCCGAGACCATACCCATTGTCAGCCCAGTGGATGGTTCTAATGTTTATTTCCTGTTTACTAACACTGCACATAAAGTTCACGAAGGTCAGGGCGCGGGCGATATGCATCAGCAGGAAGGAAGCGCACAAAAGACTTCCACTGAAGGGTCAACTGGCAATATCACCAATGATGCAGGTAACTATCAATCAATTCCTCAGATTATCGAGCCCACCTAATCATATATTATACCATTTTTTCGTTCACCGTAGTTGTTGCTCATTCAATGCCTAAGTCTCAGCACCAGCTCACCAAGGAGACAGTGACAAATACCGGTAAACACTACCCATACATAATCACAGCATGGCTCAATCACATTTACTGCCTTGCCGTGTCTGTACATATTGAAAAACCCACTGCAACTATACAACAGTTGTAAAGTAGTAATATGTAGTAGATCTTTTTTACTTCAAGCATGATGCATAACAAAACGTGAGTAGGCATCGTATTCGAGTAGTAAGCATATCTGGGTCTAAGTAAATTCGGTGTGCTGCCATTACATATCGATCCCTACTATCATTCCTCATATTCTTTGTGCTATCATTAAGGTCACGCCCCTCAAACTACTACGGAGCAGTCTTTACGCCAAAGCAACGAGCAATCCAACTCCGGTGACCCTGAGCTCAGCAAGGGCACCCTGCCAAAACCCGGTAACAACCATGCTTACATATTTGCATGTGACACCAAACACATTTACTGCTGAGTTGTGTGCACCCTTTTCCAATATTCCTTACACCATTGGCCACTGCATTACTGCCAAAACACATTTTTTCATGAGCCTATTCACTTATTTTTGCATTACTGCTTACTTTGCCACATGTTTCAAAACAGGAGTACTCCCCGAGTCATATTCCCCTTGCCTAGATGCATTTGACTTCAGCTTCGACAATGGTGCCTTCGATGAGTTTAACGCCACACAGCAAATGACCCAGAACGGTTTGTCCTCCCCCCCAACCCCCCACCTAGACACCCCCCCTAATGATATATATATACATATATATATAGCTAGGCCATCTAAACTGCTGGACGTGACCAGCGACCGGCCGGAGCACGTGGCGGAGCTTGAGCACCAATCCAGGGGGGCCAGCCAGGCTAATTAGTACAAAAAATTGATGAGCAGTGCAAATTTTACTATTCATTTAGTGGAGATTAGGGTGAACCAGGGGGGCCATGGCCCCCTTTGGTCTTCACTAAGCTCCGCCTCTGGCACGAATGTGCATCATGCGACACACATGCAGTGTGCCAACTTTTAATTGTTGCTAGATCATCGATCCAGTAACATTGTGCATTTCTGATTTGACATGGTCATCGATCGCAAAACTAACAAAATCCGTCATCATGTATATATCCAGTTACAAGAAATAATTAAGCTTGCTGATAGAGAAATTGTCCACCTGAAATCGTTTACTGGGAGAGAGAGTGGGTGTGGAATGCAAGGAGCAACTGGCATATCCACGTCATGCATTGACGCACGCATCGACCCTCGGCCGCTGGCACTATAAAACCCCACTGTCCCAATGCAACGTGCCTCTTCTCAAACCCTCCAACCTGCTAGCTAGCTCTCAAACCCTCACCGGTCTATTCTGAATTACCATCTCAAACCCTCAAATTAAACCGGCCTGCTAGCTCTCAAACACTCGTCTCAAACCTGCTAGCTAACCATCTAGCTAGGAGCCTAGCTGCTAGGAACTTAACCATGGCAAGCCTTGAGTGTTTGAGTCGCCCTCGTCTGGGGTCACTCCTTGCCGTGCTGGGGTTCGTAGTTTTCTGTTTGGGCTCCCTTGCGACCTTTCTCTACCTCAGGATATGCTACAAGTTCGTGCCCAAGAAGGAGGAGCCATCGGTTGAGAATGCTCCTCAGCTGGTTGCTGCTGCAGGTAATATGTTGCTTCCCTTGGCGTCCAACAACGCGATCAGGTCATGGACCAAGGGCAAAATCATCGGGAGGGGTACCTTTGGCATGCACTGTGTACGAGGCCATCACCGAGTAAGTGCTAAGTTATATTGTTGTTCATGCATGCATATGACTTCTTCTTGCATTGTGTTTGCTGAACTGATAGTCACATTTATTATTTTCTTCTCTCTTCCCTCACCACCTCCATCTATTATTTTCTTCTTCTTTAATTTTTTTTCTTCATAGCTCTTTTTAATTCTAATGGAACCTGCAGCAGTAGGGGGGGCTGGAGCCCCCCTGCTGCCTCCGCCACTGTCCACGTCATTCATTGACGCACGCATCGACCCCCGGCCGCTGGCACTATAAAACCCCCACTGTCCCAATGCAATGTGCCTCTTCTCAGACCCTCCAACCTGCTAGCTAGCTCTCAAACCCTCACCGGCCTATTCTGAATTACCATCTCAAACCCTCGTCTCAAACTCTCAAATTAAACCGACCAGCTCTCAAACACTCGTCTCAAACCTGCTAGCTAACCATCTAGCTAGGAGCCTAGCTGCTAGGAACTTAACCATGGCAAGCCTTGAGTGTTTGAGTCGCCCTCGTCTGGGGTCACTCCTTGCCTGGGGTTCGTAGTTTTCTGTTTGGGCTCCCTTGCGACCTTTCTTTACCTCAGGATATGCTACAAGTTCATGCCCAAGAAGGAGGAGCCATCGGTTGAGAATGCTCCTCAGCTGGTTGCTGCTGCAGGTAATAAGTTGCTTCCCTTGGCGTCCAACAACGCGATCAGGTCATGGACCAAGGGCAAAATCATGGGAGGGATACCTTTGGCATGCACTGTGTACGAGGCCATCACCGAGTAAGTGCTAAGTTATATTGTTGTTCATGCATGCATATGACTTCTTCTTGCATTGTGTTTGCTGAACTGACAGTCACATTTATTATTTTCTTCTCTCTTCCCTCACCTCCTCCATCTATTATTTTCTTCTCCTTTAATTTTTTTTCTTCATAGCTCTTTTTAATTCTAATGGAACCTGCAGCAGTAGGGGGGGCTAGAGCCCCCCTGCTGCCTCCGCCACTGTCCACGTCATGCATTGACGCAGCATCGACCCCCGGCCGCTGGCACTATAAAACCCCCACTGTCCCAATGCAACGTGCCTCTTCTCAAACCCTCCAACCTGCTAGCTAGCTCTCAAACCCTCACCGGCCTGTTCTGAATTACCATCTCAAACCCTCGTCTCAAACCCTCAAATTAAACCGGCCTGATAGCTCTCAAACACTCGTCTCAAACCTGCTAGCTAACCATCTAGCTAGGAGCCTAGCTGCTAGGAACTTAACCATGGCAAGCCTTGAGTGTTTGAGTCGCCCTCGTCTGGGGTCACTCCTTGCCTGGGGTTCGTAGTTTTCTGTTTGGGCTCCCTTGCGACCTTTCTCTACCTCAGGATATGCTACAAGTTCGTGCCCAAGAAGGAGGAGCCATCGGTTGAGAATGCTCCTCAGCTGGTTGCTGCTGCAGGTAATAAGTTGCTTCCCTTGGCGTCCAACAACGCGATCAGGTCATGGACCAAGGGCAAAATCATCGGGAGGGGTACCTTTGGCATGCACTGTGTACGAGGCCATCACCGAGTAAGTGCTAAGTTATATTGTTGTTCATGCATGCATATGACTTCTTCTTGCATTGTGTTTGCTGAACTGACAGTCACATTTATCGATCTTTAACTCCGATCCATGCAGCAACGGCTTCTTCGCTGTCAAAGAGGTCTTGCTACCCGAAGGAGATCACAATAATGAACATGCAAAGCAAAGGGTTATGAAGCTAGAGCAGGTGTGTACTTTAACCTGCTAGCTAGCTCTATGTAGTTAGTTTAACTGCTAGCTGCTCTAACCATGCAATCCTTTTCGATCTCCCTGTGATGTTAACTCGGTTGCGGATTACGTACTTAGCATGCATGCAGCTCTAGATGCCTGCACTGACTGAAGATTGTGATCATGGCCAGATTAAAATATCAGACCATCTTTTGTGACGTGCTATCTTTATCGTTTTGTTTCTCGTTTGGATCCTTAAGTCGCGATCTTTTTTGTTTGGTGTGTCCCGCGATAAGCATGCATGTGTTGGTCTTGTTTGGGTCAGACTGCTGGCCAAGCTATACTTGAGATTTTCCCACCGATCGATCCTGCGAGTTCAAGAGTCTTTAGCACTTGTTGAAGTCTTGGAGCTCTGTCTTTAATTTGCCTAAAGATATGTTTGTGCTGTGTGGAATGTTTTGCAAACTAACTGGCCCTACTTGACTGCAACGTAACATGAACAAAGCTAATGGTGTATCCTGGTCCTCTTGTGCATTTCAGGAGATAAAGCTCCTGAGTTCCTTAAACCATGACAACATTGTCCACTACTTTGGAATGGACATGGTACGTGATCCAATAATATATTCCATATATCATTCTTCTTTCTATATATATACCTCTCAAAATTCCAATCCATGACTTCATTTGATGCAACATGCATGTTCCAACAAATTGGCAGGAAAATGGGACGTTGCAAATATTTCTCGAACTGGTTAGCCAAGGTTCGATCCTATCATTGTATAGGAAATATAAATTAACTGAGTCCCAAGTCTCTTCGTACACAAAGCAAATTTTAAACGGACTCCACTATCTACATGAACAGAATGTGGTTCACAGGTTAGTAGAGTAGTTCTCTAATGTCATCACTGCTTTTGGTCACTTCGTTTCATCTTCATCTTCTTATTCTTTAGTTTCATCTTCATCTTCTTATTCTTTTCTGATCACTGTTATTTGTAACACAGAGACATCAAATGTGCCAACTTGCTGATTGACACAAGTGGATGCGTCAAGCTGGCCGACTTCGGCCTTGCAAAGGAGCTGTCAAGTGTTAGCAAAGCAGCATCAGTGAATGGAACTGTCAACTGGATGGCACCGGAAGTGGTTAAGGCAAAGCCCTGTGGGCTTCCAGCGGACGTATGGAGTCTCGGGTGCACGGTATTGGAAATGCTGACAGGAAAGTTTCCATACTCACTACCGGAACCAGATCATTTGCCGTGCGCCGGCGGCGCACGGCAAAGACCACAAAAACGCACGGCAAACCCTTTGCCGTGCGTTTTTGGCCGGTGCGCACGGCAAAGGGCGCCCGGCAGCGATTTGCCCGGCAAAGGGAACTTTGCCGTGCGCCGTTTGTCGGGGCGCATGGCAAACCCTTTGCCGTGCGCCAAAACCGACACACGGCAAAAATTTTCACAAAATAATAAAAAAAAACTCCTCCACCCAATTTGCCGTCGCCGCCGACCGGCCCGCCAGCACATCCACCACCGCCGCCGCGCCCGTTGCCACATCCACCGCCGCCCCCATCATCGCCGGCAGAGAGAGGGGGGGAGAGGAGGCGGATCCACCGCCGCCGCCACCACGTTGCCACATCCACCGGCGCGCGGGCGGGGATCCGGCGGAGGAGCCTGCGGTGGCCGGAGAGGAGGCCCGCGCGCGGTGGCCGGAGAGGAGGCCGCGGTGAGGAGGCCTCGGGGTCCCGCCCGGATCCGGAGAGGGAGGGGAGCTCGGGCGCGCCGCCGGGAGAGGAGCTCGGGCGGTGAGGGAGAGGAGGCGGATCCGCCGGGAGGGGAGCTCGGGCGCGCCGCCGGGAGGGGAGGTAGGGCGCGCCGCCGGGAGGGGAGGTAGGGCGCGCCGCCGTCTGCCGGGCTCGCCGTCCGCCGCGCTGTGGGGAGGAGGAGGCCGGGCCGCCGCGCCATGGAAGGAGGAGGCGCCGGGCGGGCCAGAGGAGGAGGAGACAGAGGAGAGGGGGGCGGCCGGCGGCGACAGGGTGGGTGCGGGGGAGGGAGGGGGAGGCGAGTTTATATACTAGGGTTGGGGTTGGGACGGCGGGCCAAATGGACCGGTTGGCCCAATTATTCGCCGTGCGCTTTAAAATCGACGCACGGCAAAGTTTTTGTTTGCCGTGCGTTTTAGAAAGGGCGCACGGCAAAGTTTTTTTTTATAATTATACTTAATTCATAAAAATTAACAAACAAGTTTGAAAAATTTCTGAAAATTAACACAATATAAGTTATGTTGTCTATTGCTTATAGAAAAAGTTTTGAAGTCAAAACTCAATTTGAATGTCACTTCACCTACAAATCTAACCATATACTTCTTAACTCTATGAAATTTCATCGGAGATGTTTCGATTTGTAAGCATCATACGTGACAAAATGTTCAAAACTCATTCAAATTTTTACTACAGCCTTCATATATGATATCATGAGATATTGACAAATCTCATAATTTTCAAACTTCATTTGCATTTTTTAGAATTTTTAAATCCTTTGGACACACGATCATGGTCATGTTTCCTGGTCAAGATGTTCAAAATTTCTTTTGATTTCATGAAAAAGGTCTTAAATTGGGCTAAATAACATGAATATCATTTTTCCACTCATTTTATTCTATTATTTGAATCACTTTTAGTTCAAATTTGATTTGATTCAAAAAATCTTTGCCGTGCGCAAATAAAAAAGCGCACGGCAAACTCTTTAGTTTGCCGTGCGTTGCAAAAAAGCGCACGGCAAACTCTTTAGTTTGCCGTGCGTCGCAAAAAAGCGCACGGCAAAGAATGAGTTTGCCGTGCGCCGAAAAAAAGCGCACGGCAAAGAATGAGTTTGCCGTGCGTCGCAAAAAAGCGCACGGCAAAGAATGAGTTTGCCGTGCGTCGCAAAAAAGCGCACGGCAAAGAATGAGTTTACCGTGCGCCCGATATTTCGCGCACGGCAAACCGTTCGGCGCACGGCAAATTGTGGTTTTCCCGTAGTGACTCAGGGGTGGAATGGCTACGTGTTAGTTCTCTCTGTATCTACATGCATGTTTTTCTTAATTTTATTACTATGCATGATCGATGACACACCTTTCTTTCTCTTTTACTAATTAACTTGGCAGGTAGCAGCCATGTTCCAAATTGGTGAAGGAATGCTGCCCCGAAATCCCAAGCACCCTATCGGAGGATGCTCCCGTCTCCTAGTGATGCTCTCATCATGCACGCCACGCCGCTGCCGTCGTGTTTCTCGTCTTCGATCCAACGAAATAAGTACTAGTTGTTTTAAGTGTGTGTGTCATCAATCAGTTTTCTTTAAGATCTCACCCGAATGCTTATCTCGTTAAGAGAAAAAGAAGTTACAACAACCACGAGCCAACCATCCCACTTCGAGTATCATATATGTATAAGATAACATATGAAAAAGATGTAAACAAACAAGTTTTCAGTCACTCCGTGCAAAAACTAAAGGCTAGGCAAGTGGAATTCATAATTGCATAATTTTAAAAACCATGAGTGTCATCTAGTTCCTTTGTCTCTCATGATATCGCCGTCTATGGCTATCTTAACCCGTGAAATGCTTTTATTTCTTCCAACCCTTGTTTGGCGACGTCTAACTACTGAAGACTGCATTGTAGAATTTCTTTTTTTTTTTTTGAAAACGCATTGTAGAATTTCTAATTGCATCTATGGTGGTTTTCTATTGTGTTCGTGATTCCATTCCAGCAATATTGAGTTCTTAACGCGATTCACTATTGCACCGTCTCTCTTTTCGCTGCCTTCCTTTACTTGCCATGAACATCTGGTAACACATATCACACTGATCCATTATTCACGTTTGCTTTTCTAGACTCAAGTTTGACGCTGATATCACATCTATGAGTACAAAACAATTTACATAGAGGAAATT
>CM014275.1:34035691-34048553 GCA_004135705.1 Alloteropsis semialata
GATTAACTCGATCGCACAATTGTTTAACGTATAGTCATGCATAGAAGCTGGCCGAGCCACCTTCTGTTTGGCTCTGGCTTTTAGGTTGTAATTCTCTTCCTCTTAATAAAAAAATATGGTAAGGCACGATCGCGAAAAAAACATATAGTTGGCCAAAAGGCACGTGGCCCATGCACCGACATGCAGCCCACATTTTTAGCCTGGTTCGAGCACGGCCCAGCATGGCGAACATAGAGCCTAGTAGAGTTCAGTACAACTACGAACTCACGGAACGACACAGGTTACGATAGGGCGGAGATCCTTGAAAGCTACACTAGCATGCATGGACAGGTTCGAGCAGGGCAGGACTCACTGACAAAGCATATGAAGAAAAAATCCAGCTATCTATTTGAGAGGATTTCAGACTGTTTCAAACACTGGTATACATATAAGCCTAGTTCAGCTTCTTGATAGGTCCTCCTCCAGCACGCTTGGTGACACCAGGGCGGTGCCTCCTCCGATCTCCTCTGCCCCCAGCCGGTGCTGCAGCCTCCTCCTCCTCATCATCATCGTCAGTGGCTTCGAACGTGACGTAGCCCTTGGTGAGGAGCTCGTACCTCATCTTCTCCTGGGTGACGAGGCTAGTGCACGCCCCTATAGAAAAACAAAAGAGGAGCGAGGATGGCTCGTCTCTCTCCCATAGCGACTCCACCGGAGAAATCGCCGCCAGTGAACTGGAGAGTCACGAGGGAACCAGAGCGGATCGAGCGAGCGAACACATCCAACAGTGCGACTCCATCGGTGCGTGGGAGCACGTGTCCTCCGGTCCATGGTGGACTCGGCACGGACTCCTTTCACTCCTGCAACTTGGGCCCGCCTTTTGCTCCGACCTCTGGGCCATGGCGGTCAGCGAGTCGGCAGGAGGAATCAGGTGCGACTTCAGTAGATCCCAACCCACCCATCCCACCTACCACGCCCCTGGTTTCTGAGACGCGCCCTCTTTCCTCGCCTTGTATGAACCCTAGGCGTTCGTCGGGCGTTTCTGAGTCGATCCCTGCTGCCGGAAACCCTAGCAGTCTCCATTTCGAGGGCCTCGACGAGGAACTTGCATCTCGGCTGGGCCACATATGGGGTAGGAGTCGGGAGGTTGGTGATTGCGGTGCTGTTGCTGTTCAATTTGCTTCGGTTTCTCTCTCTAGATTTGTTCCCCTCCGTGGAATAGATCCTGGGCAGTGGTCGACTTTGGGAGGCGATTCTCACTCCTTTGCTAAGGTTCTCCGATCCAACCCTAGCTCTGCTCCGATGGCGGATGGGGGCCGTGCTGGGTTCCAGCATGCGGCTTGTGGTGGAGGCAGAATGGGGAGATCTGAAGGAAGTGAGTTTGAGAGAGGTAACTAAAACAATTGGGAAGGCAGGAGAGGTGGATTTCAGGGGGGAAGATTTCAGCAGAATGCTAGAGGTCAGAGAGGTGGTAGATTCCAACAGCATCAGACATACAACAGGAATCAAGAGTTTGACCTGAGGTAGAACCTAAACAAAGGAAAAGCAAATCAAGAGAAGGATAACATGCAGGAAGGGGAGGATAAGGGGGAAGAGGTACAGCATGCAGGGCAGGAAGGCCAAGGTGAAAATCCTAAGAACAAGCAAAAGGTTGATAATGAGCAGTTCAAGAGGGAGGATGCAAGACCTGCTGACATCAAGATGAACTTGTGTACCAGATGCGGTAGAGTTGGTCACAGAGCAGAGGTGTGCATTGACCCTGTCATCTGTCCCAGATGTCTTAAAGAAGGGCATATAGCTAGAGTTTGTGAAGAACTAATGCCATGGGACTGTATTGCTCCTTTATGTGGATTTGCCAACCCAGGGCAGGGGTTCTACACAATTTTCAGTGATTATCAAGAGGAGGCATCAAAAGAAATGGCAAACTGTGCCCTCATAACTGTCACCCAAGGTAATATCACTGCAAGACAACTTGAGAATGAATTCAAGTCACAGGCTGGCCCTCAGTCTACATGGAGATGGTATGCAAAAAAGTCGCTGATAATATGTTCCAGATGAGATTCCCAACTAGCAAAAAGGTGGAAGACTATGCCTTCTTCACTAGCATGCAGATGAGGACTGTACCAGGTGTTACAATCAAGATTGATAAGTGGAATGCTAATGCAGGAGCAAAAGCTGAGTTAGACACAGCATGGTTTAGAATTTTCAGGATCCCCATGGAGAAAAGGTCAGAGAAGAAAGCTTGCTGCGTAGCCTCCTTGGTAGGTCTACCCTTGGAAGTGGATAAAACCAATCTCAAAAGATGGGATTATGTCAGAGTTAAAATTGGATGTAGGGATGTGGCCAAGGTGCCTGCTGTGGTAGAGAGTCTCTTAGATTTTCACTTCTATGATTTCTCCTTCCAAAGAGAGGTCCCTCAAGAGACTGCCCCCAACACTCAATGGAACAAGTGGACAAGGAATACTGACAGACCAAGTGATGGGAATCCTTCCCCAAAAAAAAAACAAAATGGGGAGGAAGTGGTAAAAATCAGGATGAAAGTGGTACTTCTAACAACACTTCTGGCAATGAAAAAAATTACAGTTACAAGAAAAATGCTCATGATGATGATGATGATGGCTCAATGCAACCCCAGGACAAGGATAAAAGCTCTCTCACCCCACTGGCTGAAACAGTAGAGGAAAAGGAGGATAACATGGAAGATTCTCAGGTGGCTCAAGATAAAGCTGTGAAGGAAATATCCAGTGAGGAAAGTGAGGACCAAGGTCTTACAATTGAGGACATAATCTCTCCTGGTGGCCAGCATTTTAGTTTTGGATCATTCCAGAATGTGGAAATTTTCAAAATGCTGAAGGATAATAGCTCTGTGGCAGTGGATGAGTATGGATCAAATAGATTTAAATCTAAATTTGATCCCTTGGCAGTAATAGAGGCTAAACATGCTCTGTTGAATATGGCAAATGCAAAATACATAGAGGCCCCAGTAACAACTGCTCCAACTCAAATGCAAAATATTCAAGAAACAGAAGTTCTGCTCATGACTAGTCAGACTAGTCCTGGCTCACCCCCTCCTAATGACATGGAATCACAGGAACCAACTAATATTATTTGGTCGAGCTAAGAGGAAAATGGTGGTGATACTGGTACAAATGAGATGGTCAGTCCTATCACAACAATAGCAGAAAATATCTTGGATAAGTCTCCTCTTGTGGCTGAGGAAGGCTTACTCCAACACTCAACTGAAAATGAAGATCTTGCTGTGGAGGCTTCTCAATCTGACATAATCAAGGAAGCTACTGTGGAGTCCAAGAAGGCAATGGGACAAGATCAAGCTGAAGAAGAGCACCCTATGAGACAAAGCCAGAGGCTAAAAGAGCAAGGGGTGACACACATGAAGGCAGCAGAAAAAGCAGAAGAGCTGCTGAAAAGGAAGAATTTAGAAGGTAACATCTCTAATTGCATGAACTCCTTTGCAGTTCTAAATAATAGTGAACTTATGTTAAGATCTAACAAAATGGGAATTAATACCAATGAGATGGTGATGGAACAATTTGATGTTCTGAGAGACTTGGAAACTGCTAGAGCCAACTTGGCCTTGAAAAACAATGTAGGAAAAAATCTGAATACAGATGATCAATCTGATAAAGAAAATGAACTCCCCTTGGAGGAGTTCAAGTATATTGAGTGGCAATCTGATGAGACTGAGGAGATAGAATTTACACTTGTCTCAAACAGGAAAGGGAAGTATAAAAGAAAAAAAGAGAATTAAAGTAAATCGGCCAAGAAGAAGTCTCCTTGTCCTCTTGAGAAGGAGATCCTTCTTGAAGGAGAGGTATCTAAGATTCGCTCTGGATATAATCTCAGGAAAGCAGGTAAAAAAATAAAGTACAAAAAATGAAAAGAATCTTCTGGAATTGTAGGGGAGTGGCAAAAAAGGGTATGAGTACTGGTTTGAAAGATATGATACATGATCATGAGTTAGACTTTATTGGTTTGCAAGAAACTATCAAAAAGAAATACGATGACAAGTTTTATAGAGGAATTGACACTGGGAGTTCCTATGTTTGGCATGGACTCCCCTCAAAGGGCAGATCTGGGGGTATATTATGTGGTATAAAGAAAGAGGTCTTTGAAGTGCTGTCTTTTGTTGAAAAAGAATTTTACATTCTAGCTCATTTAATTGAAAAGAAGACAAAAAAACATATCAATATTGCTATGGTATATGGACCGGCTCAAAGTGATAGAAAAGAGGAGTTCCTCACTGAACTCGCTCAGATTTGTGCAAACAAGAAGGACCCCCTTATTGTAGGGGGGACTTCAATATTATCAGATTTAGTTCAGATAAGAACAAAACCTTCCAGAGCAACAAAGTTACTGACATCTTCAACTTTATCATCAACTCTTATGAAATGAGAGATTTAAATCTGAATGGTGGAAATTTTACTTGGACTAACAACCAAGTAAATCCCACCCTGGAAAGACTAGATAGAGTCCTAATGAATGAGGAATGGGAATCTCTATATCCCATGACTAGTTTAAGGAAAATTCAAAGGGAGTTCTCTGATCACAACCCTCTGCTGTTGTGCACAGGGCAGGAGGAAAAGAAAAAACCTAGACAGTTCAGCTTTGAAACTTCCTGGATCCAACACCCGGGGTTTCTTATAAAAGTAAAATCAATTTGGTGTGAAAAAAATTGAGGCTAAGAACAGTATGTAGGTGTGGCATATCAAAATCAAAAGAGTTAAGAATTTCCTGAAAGGTTGGGGAATGAACTTGAAAGGTCATATCAAAAAATACAAGAGAATTCTGCATGAAGAACTTTTAAAATTGGAGCTTTGGGAGGAAGAGGCTTGTCTCTCCCAGCAGATGTTAGAGAGGAAGACGTTTATTCAATCTGAAATCCTCAAGTTACTAGCAGAGGAAGAGCTATACTGGTACAAGAGATCCAACTCGAGGTGGCTCCTAAAAGGTGATAATAATACCAAATTCTTCCACCGGGTAGCAAATGGAAAGAAGAGGAAAAATACTATTTTCACCCTACAGAAAGGAGAGGAGATGGTAGAAGGAGAAGCTCAACTTCTTGAGCATGCTACTGATTACTACAAAAATCTTTTTGGGCCCTCGGATTGCCCGGCAATAGGATTAGATCCAAATTGTTGGAAGGCAGAGGAGAAAATTTCAATGGATGACAATGTAACTCTTTCAAAACAGTTTACAGAGGAAGAGGTTAAAGAGGCAATTTTCACTATGGAGAAAAATACGGCCCCTGGCCCTGACCATATTCCAATTGAATTTTTTCAAGCATACTGGAGTTTTATTAAAGAAGACATCATGAGAATGTTTGAAGAGTTTTATGATCAAAAGCTATGTATTGACAGGATAAATTATGGTACTATTATCCTGATCCCAAAAATCAAAGAGGCTAATAAGATTCAACAATATAGACCCATTTGCCTCCTAAATGTGATCTACAAAATCATAACGAGAACTTTGATGTTGAGATTGGAAAAGATCATGCACAAAATTATCAATCCGGCTCAAAATGCTTTCATCAAAGGGAGAAACATCATGGATGGCATAATGAGTCTTCATGAAATACTCCATGATACGAAACAAAGGAAAAAGGATGGTCTGATTCTTAAATTGGACTTTAAAAAAGCTTATGACAAGATTAACTGGAACTTCTTGCTGGAGTGTTTAAAACAAAGAGGTTTTCAAGAAAAATGGTGTTACTGGATTCTGTCAATCCTTTCGAGTGGAACTCTAAGTGTCAAAGTGAATGATGAGTTGGGTCACTATTTCAAAAGTGGAAAAGGGGTGCGGCAAGGCGACCCCCTCTCCCCCCTTCTGTTCAATATTGCAGTTGACTCATTGGCTAAGATGATTATGACAGCTCAAGAAAATAAGATTTTAACTGGTCTGGTACCTGAATACATTGAGCACGGTGTTGCTATTTTACAGTATACTGATGATACAATTCTATGCTTACAAGATGACATGGAGGGTGCTAAGAACATGAAGTTTCTGTTATACATGTTTGAGAGTATGTCTGGACTCAAAATAAATTTTGAGAAAAGTGAAGTTATTATGATAAAGGAAGACAATGAGAAATCCAAAGCATATTCTGATTTGTTTAACTGTGCAATTGGAACTTGGCCAATTAAATACCTGGGTGTCCCAGTGTCTGGCTCCAGATTACATGTAAAAGACTGGCTTACACTTGACGAAAAAATGATCAAGAGACTTGAAGGATGGAAAGGCTGTGTGTTATCAATTGGCGGCAGACTTATCCTCCTCCAATCCTGCTTGAGTAGTGTTCCTATATACTGCATGTCTATGTACTTGCTCCCTAAAACAGTGATAAAGAGACTAGACAGGACTAGAAAAAGGTTTTTCTGGCAAGGTGGGGGTACCAAGAAAAGATATTTTCTGGTCAAATGGTGCAAGATTTGTTTACCAAAGAGAAAGGGGGGCTTAGGGGTACATGATATCAGAAAAATGAATCTCAGTCTTCTTTCCAAATGGTGGTGGAAGCTCGAAAAAGGGGAGGGGCTGTGGCAAGAGATTGTGAAGAAAAAGTATGTGAAGGGATCTTGTGTTCACCAACTTAAACAAAAACCATCCAATTCCCCTCTGTGGAATGATCTATTAAAGGTCAAATATATATATTTGAGTGGAAGAGCAATGATAGTAGGTAATGGGAAAAAAAACTGATTTTTCGAATGATATCTGGTGTGGTGCTGTGTCCCTTAAGGACAAGTTTCCTAACCTGTTTCTAATATCCAATGATCAAGTGTGCACAGTAGCGGCAGCAGCCTAAAAGAAATGGCATCTCTCTTTTAGAAGATGGCTAAATGAGGAGAACCAGATCAGTCTGAGGAGGTTATATGACATTCTTAACTCGTTTGCGATGGCGGAGTGTGAAGATACTCCTAAATGGCTCTGGGAGAGCAAAAAGGTGTTCTCTGTTAAATCAGTTTACTCCCATCTGTGCAGTTCTGAAATTGAGCATTCTAATAAACTGGTATGGCAAGCAAAATTACCTTTGAAAATAAAAATCTTCATGTGGCTGGTGTTTCTAAATGCCATTCTAACCAGAGACAATCTGTTGAAGAGAAAATGGGTGGGTCCTGGCAACTGCAATTTTTGCCCTGGCATGGAAACAGTTGACCACTTATTCTTTTCCTGTCCATCTGCTAAATACATTTGGAGCCTTCTTGCGTTAATGATAGGAGCAAACTGTAGACCTAGTTCCCTAAGCCAATTCTGGTTCTGGGCTTCAAATTTCATTCCAAATGGGGGCTCTTTAATAATGGTTGGTCTGGCAGCTATATGTTGGGCCATTTGGAGAAAAAGAAATGATGCATGCTTTGAAAATAAGAATATCAGATCTCCTACTGAGATCATTTGCTTTGCTTCATCTTTTATCTCTTTCTGGGCAGACCTGCAAAAGGAGGAAAACAAGAAGACCATGGTGGCAGCGGCTGAGGCGATGATGCAGACAGCCAAGATGTTCCATCCACAGGAGCCGCAAGATGAAGGATCAGGAACGGTTTTGTTGCAGTAAGCTAGATGGGCTTGAAGGAAGGGCGTGTGCTGTTGAACGTCAGATGATCTCCATAGTCTGTAAATGCTGGCAGTTTTAGACTTTCTAAAGTTTGGCTTTTATGTGTGGGCCTACCCCTTGGTGGTAGTTTTATGCGCTGAATCTGTACCCGAGTGGCTTGGCACTCACTATCTCCAAAACCTGAATGTTTGTAATTTCGTTGCGTTTAGTAATGAAATGTGGGCTGTGGCCCCTGTGGAAAAAATGTCGTCCACGTAATGCCTCCCGAGCACCTGGGCGATCGACACCGCCACCTTCGTGTCGCCGTGGTTCTCGGCCGGGTCCTCCTCGGCCATCTTGTTGATCATCTCGTTCTTGGGGAACTGCTCGAGATCTTCCTCGCAGTTGAAGCTGAGGAGCATGTCCACATCGTCCGGGTGCATCCTGTACAGCTTCTTCTTCTTTTCTTCTTTCTTCATCTCCTATTTCAGTTCCTCTTTGCCATATGGCCGCCGCCGCCGCCGCAGCCGAGGGACTTGTACTCGTCGAGGATGGGGCTCCGCTTGACGAGCTCCTGCAGATCGGTCATAGCCTTCTGCAGCTCCTCGTCTGAACAGAACCTCAAGGGGGTCGCCATCGATCCGCCTGCTGATCTCTCGCGCTGCTACCCCCTCGATCTCTGACGAGACACCCTGCAAATCGAATCGATGAAACGTTTCAGCGAAGATCAGGACCCGGCGGCGTGAACTTATAGATCCCGGGGACGGGAAAGGTTTGTTTCCGACGGGGCCGAGCCGGACACAGAGAGGGCACCAAGCATCGGACTCGAATCCGCCCGCCATTAGCCGGGAACGGATCGATTTCAAGCTGTGCAACTGAGTAATCAGGCTACTGCGCGGGGAGGGAGAGAATAGATGAGGAGTATGGAAAGGCACGTACCCTCGCCGGCGGCGGCCGTCGATGACCTATAGTTAACCAAGAGGACCGAGCAGGTGGAGAACGTATCGTATTTACGAAAAAGCAGAGCGGCGTGTCCTGTACACTGGAAATGGCCGAGGTGCCGAGCGAGCATGTGGCCCGCCCAACAGCATTCAGCTGAGGCCCATCGCCAGTCAATCCAAGCCCAGTTGGGATGTGCTGGTCCATATACAGGTGCACTAAACTACCACAGCTAATCTTACTGAACATTTGGCGTGTTTTGTACACCCTACAACGAGAGCATTATATATAGCAGACATGATCGATAATATATAAGGTTGTGCTAATAAAAAACATGTATAACAATCTCATAGGCATTCTCTATGATGTTAGAGCCATATCTCTCACCCTACCGTGCTAAATATTTTAGGCAAAAGTTACATACTAGTGAAACAACAAAGTTTTGCTTATGGAGCGTATCTTGGTCTTGTCAAACCCTCCAAGTCCAAATAAAGCTGGTCCAATCTCCTGTTAGATGCATAGCATCTTGAGCATGGTCACAACAATATTGCATTGCATGTGTGAAGTTCAAGGAACATTAGGCATTCTAGATCGTTGTCCATAAAAAAGTAAAAAAAAAAAACTCAACCTGCGGGGGTAAGACAGCCCCAGGGCATTTTGCCAAGAAGAAGACCTTCTCACGCAGGTCGAGAAAACCCCCGAACTCCTATCCCACCCTTACACAGTGGCAGCGTAGCCCGTGTGAGAACGACCAACGACCTGAGCCGGGCCTTAGACCTGTGCTTTGGCTGTGAGACAGATGAGGGGATTTTTTTAACCTCAGCCTGAAATTCGCTTTCATGGGGAGTCGAACCCAGGACCTGAGGAGTGCCACTGAGACCATCTAACCAACTCAGCTAGAGGCCCTTTCGCTCCATAAAAAAGTAATAAATAGTTTGAGCACATAGAAGTCATTCAATGAAAATGGTGGCACTTGACATTAAACAAAATTAGCATCATGCCAAGTTTGCATCTTACCTATTTTTAGACGCACATTTTAGTTCAGAACCTAACTAGTGAATTAATCAAAGCGTGATGAGCACAAAAACAAAAAACCATACATATCACTTAACGTTCTTCCATTTTTCCTTCTTTTCATTGGGATAAAATTTTATTTGGGAGTATATTTGAAAATGTCAAAGGGTTGGAGTGCGGATTGATTTAAAAAAAATTGGAGGTTTATTTGTAAACACGTCAAGGGTTAAAAGAAACCTGGCTTTTAAGCTCTCGCCCAAGAATCCGGACAAGCCATGAAAAAAAAAGAATTCGGACAAGACAAGAACACGGCCAGTAAGAACAGGATTTGATTGAGAAAAAATTGAAACCAAATCATTACATAGGAAGATCTCACCCAAAATCTGGACAAGACAAGAACGCGTATTTTTTTTGCGAAAGACACAAGAACGCATATCAATATCTATAGGAAGCCACCTAGAACATGATTTGATTGAGATAAAAAAACTGAAAACGAAATCATCATGTAGGAGGATAGGAGTGAGGTTGTCGCTAAGAAATATCATGAGGCCGACGTGTCGATGTCGCCTGTGTGGCTACTCGCTCGCTCATGGCAACAAAGCCGACCATCACCGATATTTGCCCGTTGCAATGCACGGGCATGTTTGCATAGGCCATATCTTGTTCACTGTGTATTTTTGTGATTTTTGAGCCTTAGATGAATTTTGAAATTTGTTCTCATTTTCTCATGTAAAATTACTTGTCTAATAATTGTGACAAATTGAATGAGAACATAGTTTTTGTTCATGTGGTAAGTAGACCTTTTCTCCATAGTCCACACCAACGCACGTACATGTTGGATAGTACCAATAAATTCAAATATTGAGAAGCATTATACGGAGCATTTAATGCATGTTATATATTTTGGCGCAGTTTACTATAAGTTTGGTTAATTAGAGAAATTTGATTTAGTATAAATTAAAATGATTTACAGTTGGAGGTTTGGAACGGAGGGACAGAGACACGGCCGAAACAAGAAGTGAACTCTGGCAAATGGGTTGATCAGTTCATCTTCGACCGCCCGAGCACCCATCATCGTTCATCTTCGACCGCCCGAGCAAAGATCGCTCGATCTCAACACAATTCGCCGAACCATGGCATCGTCGTCTTCGTCTTCCCCGCAGCCGTCGACGCTGCCGACGCTGGGCGGCGCGTGGCGGAGCGCGCGCGAGGCGCTGTCCTTCTCCTCCACCCGCGCATCCTCGACGGCGACGGGAACCAGAAGCTGAGCAAGGCCGTGAAGCCGCAGTGCTTCCCTCGCCCGTGGCGGACTCCCGGAGTCGAGGACGTGGCCACGGCCGAGGAGCTGAGGTCGGCGCTGCGCGACATGAAGGAGGACGACGGCCTCATCGTCCGGTGCGACGTCACCGTGATGAACTTGGAGAAGGAGTCCCGCATCAGGTGGTGGCTTCGTCAGTTAGTCAATAAGTAAAAGGGTCAAAATTATATATATTACGGTACAACAATGTAATCTAGGTCTTACGACGACACAATATGTGTAGGAAAAAGTCTAAATTCCTTTTTAACTATTGTCAAAAGTCTAGTTAACCTTCTAAACTATACTTTGGTTTAATTTACCTCACAACTTTGCCAATTGGTCCAGTTTACCCTTAGTAAAATTTGTCTTTTTTGTTTCTCCATGTACAAATAGAATTTTAAGTTCAATTTTTGTGGGCGGAAATAGAACATCATATATTATGTTAAAAAATATCATATTTTTTTTACTTAGTTCTATGCAGTTTATTGTTAATTTATAATTAGATGTACTAAACTATTAAAATAATACTAGAAGATTCATAGTATATTTTTCTAACATAAGTTATGATGATGGCTGTCACAGCGTAAAATTTAAACTTAAAACTCTATTTCTATTTGAAGATAAAAAAAAGACAAATTCTATTAAATGGTAAGTTGAACCAATTGACACGGTTTAGGGTGGTAATTTAGACCTTTTCCAATATGTGTATTAGGTAATCGAAAATTCTATGGCATGAGAATCTAGGCAATTTCCCTGTCATTCGTCAGCCGCACCTACCCCAGCATTATATGGTTGATCTGTCACCGTTGAAGCTGCCTCCCACTACTACAAAAACAAACTGTAAGAACGCCTCCTTTTTGCAACAGGGGCGGTTCGGGGACGCACCGTTCTTACAGCGACGGAACAGCCCCAGGAGCTGACCAGCCGCCCCTACAGAATTAACAGTAGGGGCGGCTGGAGTTACGAACCGCCCTTACTGTTGTACAGATTAGTAGGGGCGGTTCGTGTCTGAGCCGCCCCTACTGAAAATATAGTAAGGGCGGCTGGAATATAAGCCGCCCCTACTGTTATAGCTGTAGGGGCGGCTCAATCAGAAACCACCCCTAATGTGGTCTGTACCAAAAACAACACAGCCCCCTCTTCTTCCTCCTCGGGTTCACTCACTCCAACTCGCAAAAAAAGGTTGGGAGGCCTTGGGCTCCTCCCAAAAATTGCTCTACTAAGGGGGAGGTTTTGAGCTCAAATACTTTGGTGGAGAGCTTGTAGAAGGTAAGAAAATGCTATTCCATGCCTTTAATTATTAAAGTTTTAATGGTTGGTTAGTGAGTAATTGTTGTTTGTTCTCTCTCTCATTTATGGTGTTTGAGCTATGAAATTAGCAAACTAAGGCCCTAATTTTGGAGGTACTAGGGTAGATTTGTTAGTGGATCGGATTACACCCTTCTATTAGTCTACATTGCATGATTTTAGTGGACTAGAAAAGCTAGTTGTAGCTAGGCTTGGGAAGGTGAACTTTGAGGAATTGTGAATTATTGAACTTGTGACTTTGTGTAATATTGAACTTTGAGAACTTGTGATTATATGTATGTGAATGATCATGTGAATTATTGGACTTTGAATTATATATATGTATGTGAATTATTGGACTTTGAGTTATGTGAATTATTAGGCTGTGGATTATATATATTCTGTGGATTATATTATATTCTGTGGATTATATTATATATTTCTGATTTACTTTTTTTTGGCTGGAAACTGAGATTAGGGGCGGCTAAATAACCAGCCGCCCCTACAGATAACATAGCTGGGGCGGCTATGTCTCCAGCCGCCCTTAATGTTTATGAGCAGCAAGGGCGGCTGGAAATACGACCGCCCTTAATGTTTATCAGCAGTAAGGGCGGTTTTAACTAAAACCGCCCTTATTGATTTATCAGCCGCCCTTACAGTTCTTACCACTGTAAGAACGGTTGATTAAGGGCGGCTCGTAAAACCGCCCCTACAGAGGCTTACGAGCCGCCCCTACTGAAACTTTCTGTAGTAGTGTCCAGCACAGGTCTAGATCGATGATCAGTATTATAATCTATAAG
>CM014275.1:34065764-34092610 GCA_004135705.1 Alloteropsis semialata
GTAGTTGCCTCTGCGCCAATTAGATATATAAAAGATGTATTTACTGCACCTTAAAACTAACTGTAGTAAATAACAAAATATTGTAGTAAAAGAATAAAATATTATATTAGAACAGCCTCAACGACTGATGGCGTCTTTTTCCTGGCTGCTGTCAATAGGTGGGTAATGTTAACATCATTGGAGAAGTAATATCCAAAGTAGATGAGGGTATATTCGCAATGTGATTAGTTGTAAATAATTAATTGTCAGTAATAATAGTATGGAAGTAATTTTATGAAACTTTGGAGTAAATTTTAACTCGATAATATTATTTTGAATGTATACAACAAGCATCTTTGGAGTAATTTTGAATCCTAAGAGTAAATTTTAACTCGATATTACTATTTCAAATGTATACAACAAGCATCTTGTTTAGATGAAATTCCAAGCTTTCGACCGCGCTATGTACAAGTAAATGATTATCCATACAATATGATTTTAATGGTATAACGCTCTAGACGTAAATGATTAGATATTTGTAATAAATAAAAATAGTTGACCTCTGGTAAAATATGAGTACATAACTGGAGAAGTAATATTCTAAGTATATGAGGGTAGTAAATATTACAAATATTCATACAATGTAGTAAATATTGTACAAAATAGTTACAAAATGCCTTTTTCATAGTAAATATTTTAAAAAATAATACAGTATTGCATTTTCTGTAGTAAATATTACGATATAGCATTTTCTATAGTAAATATTATAGAAAATGATGTAGTAGAAAAGTCTTACAAAATGCCCTTTCCGTAAAATATCCTTTATAAAAAACATATTACTTTACAAATAATGGAGTTCATCTTGACTTATTTGCAAAAAAAATAAAAAGTTATCCGAACTCACGTTTCGAACACAGTCCAAGTGATTGATACGTTATCTATCGATCCAACGCAGCTAGGAGGGAACTTCGTAATTGCTTTTTTGTGCCAATTAACTACATAAAATGTTATTTACTGCACTTTAAAACTAACCATAGTAAATATGAAAAAATGTAGTAAAAGAATAAAATAAAGTATTAGAACAGCCTCAACGACTGATGGCGTCTTTTTCCTGGCTGCTGTCAATAGGTGGGTATTTTTAACAGCTTTGGAGAAGTAATATCCAAAGTAGATGAGGGTATATTCATAATGTGATTAGTTGTAAATAATTAATTGTCAGTAATATTGATGCGGTGTTAATTTTTTGAATCTTTTGGAGCAAATTTTAACTCGATATTACTATTTTAAATGTATATACCATCATCTTTGGAGTAATTTTGAATCCTAAGAGTAAATTTTAACTCGATACTACTATTTCAAATGTATACAACAAGCATAATGTCTAGATGAAATTCCAAGCTTTCGACCGCGCTATGTACAAGTAAATGATTATCCATACAATGTGATTTGATATTTGTAATAAATAAAAATAGTTCACCTCTGGTAAAATATGAGTGTACAATTGGAGAAGTAATATTCTAAATAGATGCGAGTAGTAAATATTACAAATATTCTTACAATATAATAAATATTATAGAAAATATTTACAAAGTGCCTTTCCCGTAGTAAATATTATACAAAATAATACGATATAGCATTTTCTATAGATGAGAGTAGTAAATATTACAAATATTTTTGGGAGAAGTAATATCCAAAGCATCTCGTTTAGATGAAATTCCAAGCTTTCGACCGCGCTATGTACAAGTAAATGATTATTCATACAATATGATTTTAACGGTATAACGCCCTAGACGTAAATGATTAGATATTTGTAATAAATAAAAATAGTTGACCTCTGGTAAAATATGAGTACACAATTGGAGAAGTAATATTCTAAGTATATCAGGGTAGTAAATATTACAAATATTCATACAATGTAGTAAATATTATAGAAAATAGTTACAAAATGCCTTTTTCATAGTAAATATTTTAGAAAATAATACAGTATAGCATTTTCTGTAGTAAATATTACGATATAGCATTTTCTATAGTAAATATTATAGAAAATGATGTAGTAGAAAAGTATTACAAAATGCCCATTCCGTAAAATATCCTTTATAAAAAACATATTATTTTACACATAATGGAGTTCATCTTGACTTATTTGCAAAAAAAATAAAAATTTATCTATCGATCCAACGCAGCTAGGAGGGAACTTCGTAATTGCTTTTTGTGCCAATTAACTACATAAAAGGTGTATTTACTACACCTTAAAACTAACCATAGTAAATATGAAAAAAATGTAGTAAAAGAATAAAATAATGTATTAGAACAGCCTCAACGACTGATGGCGTCTTTTTCCTGGCTGCTGTCAATAGGTGGGTATTTTTAACAGCATTGGAGAAGTAATATCCAAAGTAGATGAGGGTATATTCATAATGTGATTAGTTGTAAATAATTAATTGTCAGTAATATTGATGCGGTGTTAATTTTTTGATTCTTTTGGAGCAAATTTTAACTCGATATTACTATTTTAAATGTATATACCATCATCTTTGGAGTAATTTTGAATCCTAAGAGTAAATTTTAACTCGATACTACTATTTCAAATGTATACAACAAGCATAATGTCTAGATGAAATTCCAAGTTTTTGACCGCGCTATGTACAAGTAAATGATTATCCATACAATGTGATTTGAACAGTATAACGCTCTAGACGTAATTGATTAGATATTTGTAATAAATAAAAATAGTTGACCTCTGGTAAAATATGAGTGTACAATTGGAGAAGTAATATTCTAAGTAGATGAGAGTAGTAAATATTACAATTATTCTAACAATGTAGTAAATATTGTAGAAAATATGACAATATGCCTTTTACAAAGTGTCTTTTTCCTGGCTGCTGTCAATAGGTGGGTATTGTTAACAGCATTGGAGAAGTAATATCCAAAGTAGATGAGGGTATATTCATAATGTGATCAGTTGTAAATAATTAATTGTCAGTAATAATAGTATGGAAGTAATTTTTTGAAAATTTGGAGTAAATTTTAACTCGATATTACTATTTTAAATGTATACAACAAGCATCTCGTTTAGATGAAATTCCAAGCTTTCGACCGCGCTATATACAAGTAAATGATTATCCATACAATATGATTTTAACGGTATAACGCTCTAGACGTAAATGATTAGATATTTGTAATAAATAAAAATAGTTGACCTCTGGTAAAATATGAGTACACAATTGGAGAAGTAATATTCTAAGTATATGAGGGTAGTAAATATTACAAATATTCTTACAATGTAGTAAATATTGTAGAAAATAGTTACAAAATGCCTTTTTCGTAGTAAATATTTTAGAAAATAATACAATATAGCATTGTCTGTAGTAAATATTACGAATATAGCATTTTCTATAGTAAATATTATAGAAAATGATGTAGTAGAAAAGTCTTACAAAATGCCCTTTCCGTAAAATATCCTTTATAAAAAACATATTATTTTACAAATAATGGAGTTCATCTTGACTTATTTGCAAAAAAAAATAAAAAGTTATCCGAACTCACGTTTCGAACACAGGCCGAGTGATTGATACGTTATCTATCGAGCCAAAGCAGCTAGGAGGGAACTTCGTAATTGCTTTTTGTGCCAATTAACTACACAAAAGGTGTATTTACTGCACCTTAAAACTAACCATAGTAAATATGAAAAGAATGTAGTAAAAAAAATAAAATAATGTATTAGAACAGCCTCAACGAATGATGGCGTCTTTTTCCTGGCTGCTGTCAATAGGTGGGTATTTTTAACAGCATTGGAGAAGTAATATCCAAAGTAGATGAGGGTATATTCATTGGAGAAGTAGTAGCATTTTTTGTAGTAAATATTACAAATATTCTTATACTACGAGGGTAGTAAATATTCTAAGTAGACGAGAGTAGTAAAAATTACAAATATTCTTATACTACAAGGGTAGTAAATATTACAAATATTCTTACAATGTAGTAAATATTATACAAATTATTTACAAGGTGTCTTTTCAGTAGTAAATATTATAGAAAATAATACGATATAGCATTTTCTTTTGTAAATATTAGGATATAGCATCTTATGTAGTAAATATTTTAGAAAATGATGTAAATATTTACGATACAGCATTTCTTGTAGTAACTATTACGATATAGCATTTTCTGTAGTAAATATTGCGATAGAGCATTTTAGTTGTAAATAATTAATTGTCAGTGGTGTTCATATGGGAGTAATATTTGAATCCTTGGAGTAAATTTTAACTCAATATTACCATTTGAAATATATACAACAATTAATCTTGTTTAGGTGGAAATCCAACCTTTCGACCGCGCTATGTACAAGTAAGTGATTATCCACAGAATATGAGTATAACGGTATAACGCTATAGAAGTAAATGATTATATAATAATGCTCGTGGCCTAAACACGCATAGGGCACTAGACCTGGCATTAAGTTTTTTCGTTTATATCATTTGTACCAATCCAGAAAGCGTGTGAAATGAGAGAAAAACTCAAGACAGTACAAGAATATAATATGTGGACAAGTGTGGTAGAGTGGTCGAACAGGCAGTAATACATTCATTGATTTATAGCATCTTAATACACCACCAATCGTGGACGTCGTGCCGACGTATCTGTTCGACTGAAATAATGGCGGTTTATGTTCAGCTATTACCTCAACCAAGAGCGGGCAATTGAAACCCGAAAGGGCGCCTTTCCTCCCCCCACCTCCCGCGCCTATTCGGTTCCATATCCTCGCGGCCTCGCCCTCCTTCCCCAAATAAACCGCCGCTTCCAGAATATATATCCTCCCCGGCCACTTTCTCCCACGACACAACTACTCGATTCACTCGTAGCACAAACCAAGCGAAAACCGCCATGAGCAACCCTAGCGACCTGCCGTCCGACCCGGACTCCCTGGAGGATGAAAGCGACGCCGCCAGCTTCGGTTCGGAGAGCGAAGTCCCCATGGAGCCGTCCGAGCCGGACGCGTGGTCCGACGACCCGTTTGAAGACGAGCCGGAGAAGGACAGCGATAGCAACATCGACAGCGCCGAGCTTGAGCGCATCATCGTCGAGGGCGGAGATCCCTCCACCAAGTGCTGCGTCTACCCCTACAAGTTTGACGAGGACGAAGAGGACCAGGACGACGAGGACGAGGAGGACGAAGAGGACCACACGGACGACGACGAGGACGACGACGTCTACGGTGCTAATGAAGATGGAAGCCTGAGGCGCAGGGAGAGGAAGCATTTGGCAACTGCACTCGGCGACAGAACACCCAAGAGGATGAAGCATCAGGCGGAGTCCTCGTCAAGCAATGCTCCACAGGCACCGTCCATTCCTCCCGAGGTCGTCCCTCCAACTGGATCACCGGCCAATGTTCCGCCATCGCCGCAGGCAGTGGACCCGGAAGGCGGTACCGGAGACACTGAAGACGACCCGTACATCATATCTGACGATGACTGAACCGATGTTCCATAATGTCCAGGTTGTTAGTGTTTGTCCCAGTTTTAGTCTATGTCTACGTTAATCAGTGACGTTTTTTCTTTATCCATTGTTCAATGTCAAGTGTCAGACTGTTAATTAGGTGGTAGTCCTATGTATCGGTTCGACCTCCTTAATGTTTGTGTTTTGTTACCAATTGAACTACGTTAAGGGTGCAAACTGTGTTTGTTCGCATGTCGTGCTAACCAGCGCGTTGAGATATATTGCGTGCCATCAACATTTAGTTCATTTGTTTCCCTCAACATTTAGTTAATTTGACTCCCTCACCAATTTTTAGTGTGAAGTAAATATATAGTGCATAAACTGTAATTTGTTAGGATTTTATTCCAACTTCAATATATATATATCACGGGGCTTTGGGTGCATTTACTACAATGGTGGCAGAAACGTAGTTATTACTAACAATACCCTCATTAATCTTACGAAATTCACGGACAGCTATAGCGGCGAGACCGATCACCTCTGAACCAATAGACCATGGTGCGAACGACAATAAAACCATTTTTTCCATCTTCTTTCTGTTTTTTTTCTGCATCAGGATCCTAAGTAGTTCACTGACACCATAATTACATTCTTAAAATGTGTATTATAATTTCTTAGTGTGAAGTAAATATATATTGCATAAACTGTAACTTGTTAGGATTTTACTCCAACTCAACTATATGTATATAGATATTGTAGTAAAGAAAATAATGTAGACATAGAATAAAATAGATGGCATCTTTTTCCTGACTGCCGTTATCAAAGTAGATGTAAAATAGATGGGTAATTTTAACAGCATCGGAGAAGTAATAATCAAAGTAGATGAGGGTATATTCATAATTCTAGTAGTAAACTTCCATATTGTAGTATTATAAATATTATGGGTGTGATTAGTTGTAAATAATTAATTGTCAGTAATAATAATATGTAAGTAATTTTGAATATTAAGAGTAAATTTTAACTCAATATTACTATTTTAAATGTATACAACACGCATCTTGTTTAGATGAAATTCCAAGCTTTTCGACCGCTCCATTATCAAGTTAATGATTATCCATACAATATGAGTATAACGGTATAACGCTCTAGAAATAAATGATTATATAGTTGTAATAAGTAAAAATAGTGGACCTTTGGTAAAATATGAGTATACAAATGGAGAAGATGTAAATGCGTAAAATGAGTCTTTTTCCGTGAATGAGTAAATGAGTATACAGAAAATGCAGTAAAAGAATAATATAATGTATTAGAACAACCTCAACGACTGATGGCGTCTCTTTCCTGGCTGCTGTCAATAGGTGGGTATTTCTAACAGCATTGGAGAAGTAATATCCAAAGTAGATGAGGGTATATTCATAATGTGATTAGTTGTAAATAATTAATTGTCAGTAATATTGATGCGGTGTTAATTTTTTGAATCTTTTGGAGTAAATTTTAACTCAATATTACTATTTTAAATGTATATACCCTCATCTTTGGAGTAATTTTGAATCCTAAGAGTAAATTTTAATTCGATACTACTATTTCAAATGTATACAACAAGCATCTTGTCTAGATGATTATCCAAGCTTTGTATGGACCGCGCTATGTACAAATAAATGATTATCCACACAATGTGATTTGAACAGTATAACGCTCTAGACGCAAATGATTAGATATTTGTAATAAATAAAAATAGGTGACCTCTGGTAAAATATGAGTATACAATTGGAGAAGTAATATTATAAGTAGATGAGAGTAGTAAATATTACAATTATTCTTACAATGTTAGTAAATATTATAGAAAAATTTTACAAAGTCCCTTTTATGTAGTAAATATTATAGAAAATGATGTCAAATGGAGAAGTAATATTCTAAGTATACAATGTGATTTTTTCTGTAGTATACGATTGGAGAAGTAATATTCTAAGTATACAATGTGATTTTTTCCATATTAGTTCTGTTTTCTTTTTTGCATCAGGATCCTAAGTAGGATCTTTTTTCCCATAGCAGCATCGGATCGTGGTATCGCGAACCTACCAGATTTATTTTTTTTACCTTACATTAGTTTTTCAATTCTAATAAAATGGATTTTTCAATTATATGTCACTTTCTTATATGAAAGTAACGCAATAATAGTATTAATCCATACAAATAGACTGATATTTATCGCATGAAGTTTTTACAGATCTGCACCATAAATTGGAGAACATGGATTAACTTTGTCATCTAATCACTCAAATTTAATCTTATCAATTTAGATACACTTTTACTATGCAAGAACACATACTTTTACTACTAATCATTCTTATTGACGAAGTATACCATTTTGCATTGTACGATTACATCCGTCTCGATTCAAGCAAACTGGCACACGTAGACTTGGTGTGACCAGTGCCTAACCCACAACGAGCACACATTCTACTTATAGGTATGGGAAATCGTCGTGGCTGGTATGCACCAAACACAGGAACAGGGAAGTTGTCGACCACTTCACCATCATTGAACCCGGGTGCTTCGTTGTGGACCCCCTCTTCTATGTGGTGGTCCACTTCTTCGTCGTCGTCCTCGTCTTCTGAGTTCTCGGATCTGGCATCCTCCTTTTGTGCATTATCCACTATGGGTAATTCTTCACTTACAAGCGCGATGCCATCAACAGCCTCCCCAAGGACTTGACCATCTTCTGCCTCAACAGTGGCAGCCTCCTCTACTACTGCGGGTTGTTACATGTTAGGGTATATGTGTTCAACCACGATAGAGCCATCATTGATAGTTTGTTCAAACATCTCAGCTTCTTCCTGCAAATTGAAATTTGAGAAGTTACGAACACAAACAAAAGAGGTCGGATTTCAGAATGCAGAGTGCAATGTTGTTCTACGTACCTTGCCAGGAGATGCCATGATGCAATTATGTTGATATAATCTCTCCTCCCGAACATTTATATAGGCGTCTGGGACAGTTACTTGTGGTGTATTAAAAAGGCAATAAATCATTTTCACGAAAAAGGAAGTAAATGAAAGGTATATACGCTAGTATGGGAAATCGGATCAAACCACTATACAGGAGTGCCACGTATATTTTTTAACCAAAAAGAGTAGATACGATATCAGCATAAAAACTGACCATAACTGTTGCTCTGTGCCGAACCACAAGATGTTCAATTTTTTCGCGATCTGGACAATATCGATCTTTTGCTCCAAACTCGTACCGATCGGAGTAAGGTCTGTGGTTTGATCCAATTGTAAAATTGCGGCATGAACGGGACTTTGAGATTTCATGGACACCCTAACCACGACATACGGGCAGACTATGTAAAAGCTGACCACAGACACGTCGGCTGGCCGTCATCACAGGTGTCATTGAACGAGGAGAAATCTTCGGAACATGACCACGTACAGGCCACCCAGACATGCTAACCCATCCCGTCGCATTAAAAGCGCCGGTACACACAGGCGCGCCAAAATCGTGCAGGTCTAAACATCCGCGATATGCAGGCATGCGTCACCGATTCGATTACAACCACGAGTTTATCACATTCCAAAAGCAACAATATACGTCCATGAATAGGCATGATACTATAAACATGTGCCCCGTCGAGATGGTCGTACTAGGCTTGCGATACCTAAATGCGTGGAGCCCTCTTTGTCCAATGACCCTGACGGTGGTGACATGGCGTTGGATGTGAAGCGTACGCGAGTGACCACGCTTCTTGGAGCCAAAAAGCCGACGTCGGCGTTTACGGAAGAATACACGACGGCCACACTGGTGCTGTGGGACGTGAAGCCCAGCATCGTCGTGGCCAACGATAAAGAGGTGACGTGTGTCTGTACTTTGCATATGTTATTTTCAATGATCGTTTTGCTTCGTTTTCTGACTCATACTCCAATTTTTTTGATTGGCAGGTCAATGCTGAGCTCCATGCGACCTGGCTAGAAAGCATATATCATGGTTCTAGTAACGAGTTGGTCGTTCCAAAAGATGTACCAGAGGAGGAAAAGGATGGAATTCTAAAGTCCTTTCCCATGTACGGGGAGATGTACGAGCCGGGGAATTCGTATCAGCGGTGGCTGGAGCGCACCTGGGATCACTCCCGTAGGAAAGAGGTCTGGTGTGTCATTTGTGGAATGCAAGGTCACCGTGCCAGGATATGCCCGTCTCCGTTGAAGTGTCGTTATGAGAGGTGGTTAGAAAGAAAACAGTGATTGTATCACAATGTTTTTTCGAAGGATGTAATGCTTTCTAGTTTTCGCTGAATAAAACTCATTTTACTACTTCATTCATTACAAAAATATTATTATACATTCCCTTTGAGAATTTTAAAATTATTATAATGTCCACGCAAAAAAACATTTTCAAGTAGCGATATTAATGTATGTATAATATTTATATTACTATCAAATAGAGAATTACTATTACCGATTTGGTATTAGAGATTCACTAAACTGGGCTCACTATTATAGTTTTAATATAACAGCATAAATTGTACATCCAAATTGAGATAAACGTAGTAAAGGATCTATAATGCGGAATACATACTTTACATTATAGTATAGTTTACAACTAGTTGGTAATATTACAATAATGCACCGTCCCTGTAGTAAATAAATAACGTATTACCTTAGTAATATAAAATATTTGATATTAGTGATTCACTACCATGGATTTACTATTATATATTTAATATTTTAGAATAAACTGTCTGAATGCGTTTTGTACGATTAATTACATTTGGAAAAGGTTCTATGGTTGGAAATACGTACTTTACATTATATAATTTACAACGCGTTCGTAATATTACTTTTGTTGAACCGACCGGTATTAAATAAAAAGAAAACGTAGTAAGTGCGAAAAATGAGGCCCCTTTTTCAGACCATTAGTAAATAATATTTATTCTCGAGAAAATGCACTATAAAAGTTTTGATATTAGTGATTACATACCATACATCTTCTATTATAGATTTAATATTATAGAATAAGCTTTCTCACTGCATCAACTACGTCCAGTTTCAGATAAACGTTGTTAAGGCTATATTTTCGAAAATACGTAGTTTACATAATATATTTTACCACGAGTTTGTAATATTACAACATTGCACAGACAGGTAGTACATAATTACGATATGTAGCAAAGCGTTGTAAGGAGGTTTTCATATTATGAAAATATACTACCACGACCAGTCACTTATTAAATATCTACTACCAGTCTCAACCACTTTTACTCTTTTTGTGATGTCCTTGTGTAGAACGACCCTACTGAATGCATGACTTCAATCCGTCACGTCCAAAAATCATGCACCATCAAGGCACATACTAAGACCAGCAGTCATGTTTCCTGTTTATTATTCACAGCACGGTGAGTAAAAGCTTCGGATTTCGCGTATCATTCACAGTGCACTGACGATTATTCAAATTTAAAAGTTCAAACACGTGTGCACCACCGTGTATATATACAGACACCACAAGACATACATCTCAGGCATCCCCAAATTACATGAACACAAAGCATGGCTGGCCTACTAAAACGCCAACCAGAGGACTACATACCTGGTCAGGCAAGGCATGATCCGGTGATGGAGATGCACATCGTCAGGATACAACGAGAAGAATTCAACGTAAAGATCGACGGTATCACCGAAAGCAAAAAGAAGTATAGGACCACGTCATCTTCCAAGGTTTGTGAATTCTTCTTATCATGATTCGTTTTTATTGGTCATTCCACTTTGACGCTCGATTGTACCTGTCGGTTCAGGAATGGAAGCTGAGGGCAGAGGTCATCGAACTCAAACGCAGGGTTCAACTTCTCGAGCAAATTGTAGGCGGACAAGAACTTCAACTCCGCGACCTTTGTGCCAAGCTTGGCATCGGCTACGACGACGGTTGTAGTAAGCTATCGTAGATGCATCGGCCAGCTAAGGTAGCATGAGAGGATGAACAATATTGGGTCCATACATCTAGTATTACGATGCTTTGTATTCGTGGTGTGCGATGAAACGCAACATTATTTAGCAATTACTGTAGCATGTCAGTCTGGGGAAGCCGGTAGTAATAAACATGTATCTGATGGGGTAATGCCCAGCAGCTGCAAGGTTGTCAAAATCATCAATCTGGGAAATGGTAGTAGTAGAAACTAGGACATCTCTAACATGTCTGCCCGTGTATTAGACATGTATTTGATCATGCCTTTCCCCCTGCGGTGTACACCGGATTTACGTCTAGGCGAATAATACGATCTGTCATCTCCATTGATTCCATCAACCAAGGAGCGACCATGGCGTGCATTTATTCTACGTGATCAATACGTACCAGCACCAATCCTCACCGAGCTGTAATTTCGGGGCGTAAAAGTTGCCACCGACGCCTATATTACAACCCCCACCTCACGCTAACGCGCATAGTCTGCAGTAGCTAACGCTCTAATTCTGCTATCCCTTCGACTATCCTCTCGACCCACCATGGGAGGTGCGCATGAAGATAGCTCCATACGAAAGCAACGCCGCCGAGCTGCTGCCGCTGCGTTTCGCGCCGTCGCGATTCCGCAGCGGAGTACGTATACAGAGGATCCGGCTGCTGATATGGCTGGCGTCGTTCGACCGAGCGGCATTCCGATCAGCACCCCTGGTGCGGATGACCATGCTGCAGGCGACATCATCGATCTGACACAAGGTAGCCACAGCCAAGCATGCCGTTCGCACGATTTTCCCAGGCCCACCCCACATAGAGAGATGCAAGACATCGATCCTCTGCATCCATCGGCTACATCCACACAGACGTCCAACGCCCCCCACCCGGTGTCGTCTCCGTTTGCGCGGCGAAATGACTTCGTAGTAGCAGAAGCTGATGGACAAGATGTTCTGATCACCCCGCCCGCGACGCTGACCACCGGGGAAATGGCGACGCCTGCATACGACAAGACATACAGACATGTAAGTCCGTACTAGCTCGTGTATGTTTGTAGAGCCCATTCCATCCATCACTTGCTTACATGTATTTATTCATGTTTGCGTGTGGAAACTTCTAGCACATAGTATACCTCGTACAAGTAGTTTCATATCATCTATGTTAGTTCCGAGCCAGAATTTCATATATTCTCATTACTCTTATAAATAATACGTTTGTGAATTTCATAATTACTACAATGGCTGCGCAAAAAAAATGTTGTCAATTAATGATATTAGTGTATCTAGAAAAAATTGACTGCTGTCCACTAGAGATTTAATCTCCAATATTTGAACTTACAGAACCACTATCATGTATTTACTCCGGGCCGGTAGTATACATAACAAATTATGCATTAGTAGAACTTGTTATTAGAGATTTACTATTACAGATATGATACTCGAGAATCACTATCTTGTATTTACTGTTATAGGTTTAACATTATAGAATTGATTGTTTCACTGCATCATGTACGTCTAATTTCATTAAACGTATTAAACGATCAATAATTCAAAATACGTAGTTTATATTGTATAATTCGCAACAAGATGGTATTATTACAATAATGCACCAGGTCCACGTAAATGCAAATTGAAAGGAAATGTAGTAAATGCGAAGTGGCAATGCCTGCCATTGATGGAGAACTTAAAATATTAAAACATATCACATCCTGGTAAAACATAACGAATGTGTTAAAACATTTACCATGTTCAAATATCACATTCTGGTAAAAGTGCGCATCGGGTGTACTTTGTTAACATTGTTTTTTATGAAACTGTTTGATGTCTGTGTTTTTACAGAAATCTACCGTACCAGAGGAGTTTGTACCAAAAGTGGGCATGACTTTTGCATCCGAAGAAGACGCATATGAGATGTTTAGGGTATATGCAGAGAAGGCTGGTTTCCCGGTGAGGTATGACAGGACGCATCTTTCAATCCGTGAGATATCGTGTTCCATGGCTGGCCGCGTGAAATTCTACAAGCCTGGATAGCAGCGACAGAGGAAAAAGTTTAGCAAAAAGACCGGGTGCAAGGTGTACATGAAGCTGAAGGATGTCGACGACATTGATGGAATGTTCACCGGGCAGGTAGTGGTTTCCAAGGTATGCATTGACCACAACCACCCCCTGGCAGATACACCTAGGGTGACAAAACAAATGAGATGCCACAAGAAAAAGGACGAGGCGGTAATGGAGTACGTGGACCACCTCCATGACAGCAACGTCCCACCAAGGTGTGTGAAGTCAATTCTGGGCGACATGTATGGTGGAGTGCACAATATTCCAATTACAAGCAAAGACCTGAGGAACAGGTACGATTACAGCTACAACATTTTTTCCCTCTAAAAACACGATTTATATCTTGGACGTAGAAATGCATGGCCTTAGTATTGGACCAGTGCATTATTGTCATATTACGAAATTGTTGTAAAAATATATAATATAAACTACATATTTTCAATCATAGTTCCTGTACTACATTTATCTGTTACTTGACGTACAAACTGCAGTGAAACAATTAAAAAAAGTGTTTAATCTATAATAGAAACTCCATGGCAGAGAATATCTGATATCAGTTCCTTAGTAGTAAATCTCTGTTTATTTACTACTGGTTGTAGTACACATTCATATTGCATTTCGTTTCAATATGAACATTTACCACATATAATTGCCGGAATTTTCTACATTTGCTACAAATACTACATTGTCCACAGGTGGCAGTAAACTCGTACTAACATCCAATTTGCCGTATTGTATTTCCATACTGAATTTGTTTTAACACGCACATTTACTATATATACCTTTAGTTTACTCCATTCACCACAATTACTACATTTTTTACATGTGGAAGTAAACTTGTACTACGCGTTTTTTTATTTACTACATTGTCATGGAGTATAAATCAACTTATTTTCATTCTGCATTTGTTTTAACATGTACATTTACTAGATATACCTACAGTTTACTGCATTTACTACAATTACTACATTTTAAACGTGTAGAATTAAACTTGTAGCACGCATTTACTACATGTAGTTTTTATTTACCACCAGGTCGGTGCACTGTTTGTATTGTCAAACTGCATTTGTCTTAACATGTGCATTTACTAGATATACCTCTAATTTACTCTATTTACTACAATTGCTACATTTTTAACATGTAGAATTAATCGTGTAGCACGCATTTACTACATATATTTTTTATATACCACCAGGTCGGTGCAGTATTTGTATTGTCATACTGCATTTGTCTTAACATGTGCATCTAATAGATATACCTCTAATTTACTGCATTTACTACAATTACTACATGTTAAACACGTAGAAATAACCCTTGTACGACGCATCTACTACATATGTTTTATGTTTACTGCATCTTACTACAGATTTACTACAGTTACGACATTATTACTACATTGTTAACATGTAGTAACTGTCATACTGCATTTGTCCTAACACGTACATTTACTAGGTATACCTCTAATTTACTATATTTACTACAACTACAACATTTTTTACATGTGGAAGTAAACTTGTAGTACGCATTTACTACATATATTACGCACGTAGATATACCTTTACTGAACTGCATTTACTACAATTACTACATGTTTAGCACGTAGAAGTAGACACTTGTATTACACACCTACTTCATATGTTTATAATTTACCAACGGGTCGGTGCACTAGTCGTATCATTACAAATTCTTTGTAAATTTTGTGATGTAATACATATTTTTTTATTATATATCCTTTATTGCGATTATCTGATGTTGGTCGTACAGAATGGAGTGAAACAATTTGCTCTATAACATTAAATTTATAACAGTAAATCAATGGTAGTGAATCTCTAACATGAAACCTTCAATAATTAAATCTTACACCATGCCATCACGTGTATTCACTACAATATACCAATGATTACAATTATGTATGTACGCGGTCAGTGGCATGTCCATGTCTTGTTACAATTTAAATCTCTTTGTTACAAATCTTATACTAATATAATGCGTGCAGGAAAGCAGCATCTACACGCGAGAGGAATTCCGATGATGTCAACAAAATGGTCGCGTTCTTTCGTTATTGTGAGGAGCAGAACCAGCGGTTTTTCTGGGATTTCGTATGTGATGATGATGGGGTCATTCAGAATGTTTTCTGGAGTCATGCAAGCATGCAGGGAGAGTATGCTGATTTCGGTGATGCTGTCACGTTTGACACCACTTACAAGACAAACATTTACAATATGCCACTGGCGATGTTTGTTGGGTCAAACCATCATCATCAGAACACGATTTTTGGTGTTGCATTGCTTCGCAAGGAAACTATAGCTTCTTTCTAGTGGTTGTTCCAGACTTTCAAAAAGTGCATGGTTGGCGCAAAGAGGATGAAATGCATCCTCATAGGTATGTACAAAAAATTCCACATAATCTAGGCCATTATATAATGATACTACATTAAATTCCATTTTGCCGTTGCAGATGAAGATCAGGCCATGGCCGAGGCAATCAGGATAGAATTCCCAGATGTGATCCACCGACTATGTAGGTGGCACGTGACCAATAAAGTGCAACCACAACTGAACGAACTTTCTACTCTGCACACCGACTTTCCAGAGAAATTCTCTTCGGCCATCAACCACCCGCTCACGCCAACCGAGTTCGAAGCTGCATGGGCAGACTTGCTTGATGAGTTCGATCTACACAACGACCCGACAATGTGCACTCTGTACAGAAACAGGCAAGACTGGGTCAAGGCTTTCTTTAAAAAAGATTATTGTGGAAGAATGACGTCAACTCAAAGGAGCGAAAGCGTGCACAACATGATCAAAAACGAGGTTGTCGACGAAAAAACTTGCTTGCATATGTTTCCAAAGCAGATGTTGCGGTTCATACAACGGAGGAGTGAAGCAGAGGCTGCAGAATCATATGGAGACATGGTTACTTCACACACATCCTTTCCTGCTCCACTAATCATTTATTCCCTACTTACTGAATACATGCATGTTTTTGTACTACCTTTTGTAATCGTAGATTCACAGAGACCCTCACTGTTTGTTTGACAACTTGTGTGCAGTGCAACAATGAGCTGGAGAGCCAATGGGGTTTCGTTGCTCAGGCGGCTAGATACTACACACGAAATGTATTCTACCATTTCAACAAGACTGCCAACAACGCGACAAGGTACCACATTGTCCCGGACATTGACGAGGGCGACAAGCACTGGCTTGTCAGGCACACCAACCGCTCTAGCAAAATTTCCTGGGGGCAGCACGACTTCAAGGTGATGATTGACACTGATCAAGAAGAATATGAATGTGAATGTAGGTCATTTGAGCATACTGGTGTGTACATCTGATGGAAATACGTCTCTAACATACAGTTTATAATACCATCTATATACAACAATGGGTATATACATTACATCTATTTTGACACGTTTGTTTCATCCTTTTATCCGTAGGGCTATTGTGTGAACACGTAATGCGTGGTTTGATGCAGACAAATGTTGACAGGCTACCGAGTCGGTACTTCCTAAAGAGACTGACCAAACATGCAAGGCATGACCTTCCATTTGACTGCCACGATCTGAAGTTGCAAGGCCCTGATGGAGACACGCAGAGGTACCGGCACACCACACTGATGAGAGATGCAACGGCCTATATAATTGCAGGTACAATGTCTCGAGCAGGGCACAAGAGAGCATCATCTGTGTTCAAAGCTCTTCGGAAACAGCTAGAGAAGCTTCCTGCTGATATTGGGCCAAACAAGCTCGCAAACAATGGGGTTGAGCATGTCACGGCTGAAGCCGATGGTGCACTAGATGACGCTGAGTATTCAGTTGTGACACCATCACGCAATGGCGCAGGTATATTTCCAGACTTGTAATGGTACAATGGATTTACTGCTATGCATACAGATACTTTTCAGATATATTATTCCCCACAACAACATGATTTACTGCCAAACTTGACACAGCCCATTGTGATGCAGGTATGAGTTCAGCACAGGATGCAGAAGATAACTGCAGCAGGGCAGGAGCCAAACGTGCCCGTTCTAAATCAAACCTGGGGAGTCAATGGAATGGACCAGGTATACCTGAAGACGTACACGGCTCATCCACATTTACTGCCATGCAAATATTTTCCCAGACTCAAACAATCTAACTCCAAACTCCCATTATTGCTAACTGTATCACACTGGACGGCGATGCAGGTATAGGTCCAGCACAAAATACAGTGGATAATGGTGTTAGGGCAGAATCTTCATATGCCCGTCGTAAAACAAGTACTCGGGGTCTTAGCAATGCGCCACCTCCAAGATCCAGGGTGAAAGGCGAAAACAGCACGCCAATGCAACCGCGCACACTGGGGCGCCGGGTCCAAAGCTATGCGTGAGAAACTGCTCTGTGTGTGGACTTGCTACGGGACACAACAAGAACACCTGCCCGGAAAATCCTAAGAATGCTGCAAGACTGGAGAAGCTGATGCAGCCCAAGAGGAAACGAGGCAGGCCAACTGCTCTGGAGAAGGCAATGGAAGAAGCTCGCGCGAGCAATGCCCGCCGTTCACTCGATGTGCCGTTTGGAATATCTGGCGACTCATTTGGAAACAATAGCTCATCATCACTCGACATTGGGGAAGATGAAGACTTCCTGTTTTGAAGAGTTTTTGCTACCACAACGTTATGCACCCCGATGGGACTTTAGTAATAGATTATAATGTTAGTTTTGCACAATATACTTCCAAGCAGGCGTACCGGTCGGCGAACTTTTAAATTTATCATATTGTTTTTTGCCAAAAATTATCGAGATGTCAGCACTGCATAATACACATTTTCTCCATAACGATTTGGTATTACTAAACATTTGTGCTGAGTATGGATATATGTAGGTCGTGTCTTTTTAATGAATTTCACTAAACCAGTAAAGTAAGCCATAAAATTAACAGCCTCAACGACTGATGTAGTAAAAGAATACTATAATGAATTAGAACAACCTCAACGACTGATGGTGTCTCTTTCCTGGCTGCTGTCAATAGGTGGGTATTTTTAACAGCATTGGAGAACTAATATCCAAAGTAGATGAGTGTATATTCATAATGTGATTAGTTGTAAATAATTAATTGTCAGTAATATTGATGCGGTGTTAATTTTTTGAATCTTTTGGAGTAAATTTTAACTCAATATTACTATTTTAAACACTACAACAAACTATTTAATCTGTGACGGATTCCTCACGACGAAATCTTAAAACGTCACAGATGTGCAAATAGCCCATTCGGGCCCGAATTCTGTGACGGATTTTTCGCGACGAAGTCTAAGAACGTCACAGATGTGCAAATAGCCCATTCGGGCTCAAATTCGGGCCCGAATTCTGTGACGAATTTCAGTAACCGTCGTAGATTGAAAATCAAAATCGTTTGATAAATACGTTTAGTTTGCATGTTGGTTCAACTCGCATTTTTTTTATTTTGCATAAAAAGGTAAATGAAAAAATCAGAAAAAAGAAAAATACCCAAAAAAATTGAAAATCAAAATCGTCTGACAAATAAATACATTTATTTTTTATTTTCAATTCAGCTCAAATTTATTTTTGATACTATACCATACCCATATCCTATGGAAAAAATAGAGAAAAAAGGAAAATACTCTAAGAAATGAGCAGCGGTCCAGAGTTAGAAAACCAAGCGCCCGCTGTTGGTAACGGAACCCTGAAATTTGGAAAAAAAGAATTGGCGCGCGGGGGACTCGAACTCTGAACTCCTCATAGGGAAGAAAACGACTAACCATTGCGCCACAACAACGTTTGTGTCGGAATGTGGCATTGCTCCCTATATACCGAATATTTCTCCGCTGCTGGTAACGGAACCCCCGTAAATTTGGAAAAAAATTGCCCAGGGGCACTCGAAACCTGATCTCCTCGGAGGGAAGAGATCGACTTACCACTGAGCTGTGAGATGGTTTGTGAGTTTTTTGTTTGTGTGGTTTTCTTTATTCAAATTCTGCCACGTGGTGAGCGCAAAAATGCAAAAGTATGGCAACACAAATGGCACCAACCGTGAGTCGAACCTGGGTCGGTAGGTTAAGAAGGAGCGAACCACGCCACTGGACTAATGCAATGCTTGTGAATCAAATAGCAAATAATTATATATGGACTAAATCAGAAAATAGATTTGCGACTGTGCCAGGTTGGACCAATTATGTTGCGCCACGTGGATCTGGATGAAGAACACACGAATTTGTTCATCTTTCTATTTTGATTCGGAATTAAAACTTGTAACATGTATTTCTCCATCATAAAAACTCCAAATTTGATGATTCTTTTTTCTATTTTTTTTCTAAATTCACACTCTTTCATTTATTGGTATTCTTTTATATGTTAATTGTTATCCTTGGATCTTTTGCATACATCTTGTTTTCTTTCACCCAAGTAGCAAATAAAAATAACATATTTTTGAATAACCATTGCAAATGTAATTTTATATTTTCTCATATTAAGACCAAAACAAGGTTGTGTCCAAAATTTAGCTGCATACGAGTTCAACAATATTATAAGGTGTACAAACTCTGAAGGTTTGGGTATAGTTATAAGAAACTATGTGAGAGATGTACCCATTTGTGAACATCTATAGTCTCACTTTGTTAAAACTACTTGAATTTTTTATGACAAGATTATAGACTTAAAATATGATTTCATGCCAATTTGTGCAATATTTTGAATCAATTTAGATACTACTGCAATTGTCATACGGTAATTTGGAGATTAATGGCTGAACTATCCCTAAGAAATAATTGAATTTCGGACATGGGCTATAATCAAACATATGAGTCTAAATATAAATTTTCTCATATTTTTTGAATTTATTATGTGGTACACATAGTTCAAATTTGAACCTAAGTAAGCAATAAAAATAGTGAAAGATTTGTTTAAATGGACTAAAAGTTAGCTTGGGCCGTTTTCTGTTAAAGCCCAATTCATCCTAGTCGTTCATCTCGGAACCAACGATTCATGTTGATAGTCATGTGTATAAAAGGCCACCGAAACCCTAGCTCTCTCCCGTTCATCTCCATGCACCGCAACACTCCTTCTCCCTTCCCTCAGATCCAGCGCAGCCCTCTCCACCTCTCCGTGCAACGGCGCGGGGCGGCGCGGCCCGACTCCCCGCAGGCCAGGCGCGGCGCGGCGCCGCCCGGCCCTAGCCAGCGGTGGGCGGGACTCGCGGCGAGGGCGCATCCCTGACCTACGGAGGCCGACGAGGGGCCTCTCGGCGCGCCCGACATGTTTTNGCATTGTTTTAAATGGATGATTATATAGAAGATTTTAAAGGCCGATATGGTTAAATAGTTCTTTCAAATATGTATTTTGAAAGTTCTTTTATAAAATTGAATCGGCCTGATTATTGTTTCGCCTTGGGGGGCAAGTGCTGTAATATCAAGATTCAGAAAAAAGGATTTCAACATCTATGCTAACACGACGTCGGCTCGTCGATTCGAAAGCTATGGTATGATCAAGTAAACTTTATTTCTTACTGCGAGATACTTGGGAATTTTATTTTGTGAAAATAAAATACATAGCTCAACTCCTCAATGATATGAAATTCCTACCAGAGCCATATGTTGGTATCTTCTGAAAACCTTACACATATGCTGCTTGTTTTGTATTGAGCATTGTCAAATTGTTTGTGACCGTTGTGAGATTTGTTTCATGCTTTTAAGATCAAGATCACGTACACTCCACATATTATTCCATTATTGAGTATGCTAGACTTAAATTTTTGGCACATCGCTGTCGTTTGGTCTGGATTCACATACTCGACTGTTCATATGCTGACTTCTACACTGGAAGTTACGCAAAAACATGCCTTCCATCCATACAAAAATACTCCGTCCCTTTGACATGACTTTTCAAATTCATTATGCAGAAAGTATGGGTTATGCAAAAAAAAAATATATATATTATCCGTGCTCAAAAGCATAAGGAAGAGTGGTAAAAATAAATATGAAAGATAGCCCATATCTGAAAAGAAAAGTAAAATGAAGAGTCATGCAAAAGGGAGTTTCATCCAAAAAATTCCACACACATGCACATCTTGATCTGATTGTATGACTTATTTTCTCCACTGGATCCGGTTTTTGACTTTGCAAGATATGCAGTACAAGTATGCTTCCTTAATATATCCTACCCTGAGCTCCACAAAAAAGGCCTTATTAGAAGTAGGAAGAAAAAGATACGATACAGTGTCTTGGTGAGGAATAATACACGTTGAGCGATCTGAGAGAATCATTTGAGGAGCGAGGCTATGTTTTGATTTGAAAATGAAAAACCAAGTTATTTTGCAGGAAGAATAGAGTTTTTCTTGATTATTCATATTAGCTAACATGTTATGATAAAAAAGCTTGAAGAAAGGTATCGGCTATGAAAAGGGCAGTGCTAGAGAAGTCAAGATGTTGAATCTATGAAGCGAATTGCATCGGATATGAGATTGGGACGCTGGATTTACAGAATTTCGAAGCATGAATCCTTCATACTCCGAAACTGGGGGGCATGTGTTGACACCGGATTTTCGCACCTAACATGATGGGTCAGATGATGACGTGGTGAGGATGAGGCTGCGCGGTGGACCTGTTGACTGGTCAAGGCCGAAGGCGACAAAGAAGGAAGCCGTTACCAAAAAGGGGTCCGATCAAGCAGGAGTCCGACCCGATGACGAGTGCAAGAAAGGAGACGTGTCGGCTAAGGAAGAAACGTATCAGATTCGGGGACTATTTCCTTTTCAGAAGATGTTTGAGAGTCCCGTTGTATCTTAGGCTTAGTTTACCTTATTTAGTTAGTCTGGTCCGATCAGGACTCTCTATGACCAGGGTATAAATATGAACCCTCGTCCATTGTAAAGAACAATTCTCACAATTCAATACAACCCGGCTTCACGCCAAAACCCTAGTAGTAGTTACCGACGAAGCTCATTGGTGGACGGGCTGCATCAGTTCTGATCTCCGGCTTACCAGTAAGTTAGTCAATTTATCGAACTAATATAGGCTTTGAATTGAGGCGCATCGCCTTTTCTCGTTTATATTGTTCAACCGATTTATCTCTGAATAATCAAGATTGATATAGATTCCCTACGTCGGAGCTAGATCAATATTGACTATTCAACAGATTATCGTTATCGGACTATACTTTAAGCCTAGATTCCCTACGTCGGAGCTAGGTATCAAGATTAGTCTAGATTCCCTACGTCGGAGCTAGAGTAATCTTGGTTACTAAAGATAGTCTTTGCGGTTTGTTGGAGTTGCTAGATTGGTTTAGATCTACGCCATGTGAATCAATTCTACTTCTTCAACGGCTTTGAGCATAGTCTTGGTCCGATTTAAGCAATATTTATCTTACAGCATCGTTCTATGTCCGATCTTGCTTTGTGGTATAATCTGGTTGTTCTTTGAGTATTGCATTGGTGTAGATTCCCTATGTCGGAGCTGGATCTTTGTAATACACTTAGATTAATCTTTGACTGTCATGTTTGGTCTAGATTCCCTACGTCGGAGCTAGGTTCATCTTGATTAGTTAAAGGAAGCTTTGGTTATGCCTTATTGCTATTTGAATGTTAAGTGTGGTGTAGATTCCCTACGTCGGAGCTGGATCTTGCTTAATTGTTCAGTAGCATATCTTAGAATCAGAACGTATCTGTTAATGTTTTACCTGTTTATTTTGCTTAATCTGATCAACACCTGTGCGAGCATCTTGTCTAATTGACAGGTTGATGAATCGAGTCTGGTTATCTAGCTATCTGATCTGATCATAGTTGGAGAAATCTAGATTCCCTACGTCGGAGCTAGATTTCTCTGAAAAAGCTATAGTCCGATCGGTTGGTTAGATGGTCCGATGAGATGAGTCAAACTGGTAACTAGACAAGGTGGACAATGTATCGGCTTACACTGTGATTATTTAATATCTTGTTTCAAGACACAGCTGATCCATTATTTTACATATTGGCCTTGTTATATGCTTTATTTTATTATTCAAAGGCTGGTCTGTTATATCAATCAAGGTCCGATCCTGATTGGTCCGATCCTGAGGTCCGATTTGATGTCTGATTGAGGTCCGATCACTCGGTCCGATTGACGTCATCACTGAGGTCCGATTCTGAGGTCCGATCGGTATCGGCCGATGCGTGTCTGATTGGGTCTTGGCTACAATTCGACGCTACTCCATCGTCTGAAATAGAGCCGGCACAATCATAGAGCAATTTAACTGTTTATCCCCTTGTCAATTTCAGGTCAAATTGACTGGCACGCCGCGAACCTGAACTGGAGTGTAGACTGGCACTGGAGCAAAGCAGACTCTCCCCGGTCATCGTGTGCTGCACGCGGGAGATACGTCCGCCGATTTTCCGCGTCAACAATTATAAATATTATGGGTGTGATTAGTTGTAAATAATTAATTGTCAGTAATAATAATATGTAAGTAATTTTGAATATTAAGAGTAAATTTTAACTCAATATTACTATTTTAAATGTATACAACACGCATCTTGTTTAGATGAAATTCCAAGCTTTTCGACCGCGCCATTATCAAGTTAATGATTATCCATACAATATGAGTATAACGGTATAACGTTCTAGAAATAAATGATTATATAATTGTAATAAGTAAAAATAGTGGACCTTTGGTAAAATATGATTATACAAATGGAGAAGATGCAAATGCGTAAAATGCGTCTTTTTCCGTGAATGAGTAAATGAGTATACAGAAAATGTAGTAAAAGAATGCTATAATGAATTAGAACAACCTCAACGACTGATGGCGTCTCTTTCCTGGCTGCTGTCAATAGGTGGGTATTTCTAACAGCATTGGAGAAGTAATATCCAAAGTAGATGAGGGTATATTCATAATGTGATTAGTTGTAAATAATTAATTGTCAGTAATATTGATGCGGTGTTAATTTTTGAATCTTTTGGAGTAAATTTTAACTCAATATTACTATTTTAAATGTATATACCCTCATCTTTGGAGTAATTTTGAATCCTAAGAGTAAATTTTAATTCGTTACTACTATTTCAAATGTATACAACAAGCATCTTGTCTAGATGATTATCCAAGCTTTGTATGGACCGTGCTATGTACAAATAAATGATTATCCACACAATGCGATTTGAACAGTATAACGCTCTATACGCAAATGATTAGATATTTGTAATCAATAAAATTAGGTGACCTCTGATAAAATATGAGTATACAATTTGAGAAGTAATATTATAAGTAGATGAGAGGAGTAAATATTACAATTATTCTTACAATGTTAGTAAATATTATAGAAAATTTTTACAAAGTCCCCTTTATGTAGTAAATATTATAGAAAAAATTACGATATAGCATTTTCTGTTGTAAATATTATGATATAGCATTTTATGTAGTAAATATTATAGAAAATGATGTCAAATGGTGAAGTAATATTCTAAGTATACAATGTGATTTTTTCTGTAGTATACGATTGGAGAAGTAATATTCTAAGTATACAATGTGATTTTTTCCATATTAGTTCTGTTTTCTTTTTGCATCAGGATCCTAAGTAGGATCTTTTTTCCCATAGCAGCATCGGATCGTGGTATCGCGAACCTACCAGATTTATTTTTTTTACCTTACATTAGTTTTTCAATTCTAATAAAATGGATTTTTCAATTATATGTCACTTTCTTATATGAAAGTAACGCAATAATAGTATTAATCCATACAAATAGACTGATATTTATCGCAAGAAGTTTTTACAGATCTGCACCATAAATTGGTGAACATGGATTAACTTTGTCATCTAATCACTCAAATTTAATCTTATCAATTTAGGTACACTTTTACTATGCAAGAACACATACTTTTACTACTAATCATTCTTATTGACGAAGTATACCATTTTGCATTGTACGATTACATCCGTCTCGATTCAAGCAAACTGGCACACGTAGACTTGGTGTGACCAGTGCCTAACCCACAACGAGCACACATTCTACTTATAGGTATGGGAAATCGTCGTGGCTGGTATGCACCAAACACAGGAACAGGGAAGTTGTCGACCACCTCGCCATCATTGAACCCGGGTGCTTCGTTGTGGACCCCCTCTTCTATGTGGTGGTCCACTTCTTCGTCGTCGTCCTCGTCTTCTGAGTCCTCGGATCTGGCATCCTCCTTTTGTGCATTATCCACTATGGGTAATTCTTCACTTACAAGCGCGATGCCATCTACAGCCTCCCCAGGGACTTGACCATCTTCTGCCTCAACAGTGGCAGCCTCCTCTACTACTGCAGGTTGTTCCATGTTAGGGTATATGTGTTCAACCACGATAGAGCCATCGTTGATAGTTTGTTCAAACATCTCAGCTTCTTCCTGCAAATTGAAATTTGAGAAGTCACGAACACAAACAAAAGAGGTCGGATTTTAGAATGCAGAGTGCAATGTTGTTCTACGTACCTTGCCAGGAGATGCCATGATGCAATTATGTTGATATAATCTCTCCTCCCGAACATTTATATAGGTGACTGGGACAGTTACTTGTGGTGTATTAAAAAGGCAATAAATCATTTTCGCGAAAAAGGAAGTAAATGAAAGGTATATACGCTAGTATGGGAAATCGGATCAAACCACTAAACAGGAGTGCCACGTATATTTTTTAACCAAAAAGAGTAGATATGATATCAGCATAAAAACTGACCATAACTTTTGCTCTATGGCGAACCACAAGATGTTCAATTTTTTCGCGATCTGGACAATATCGATCTTTTGCTCCAAACTCGTACCGATCGGAGTAAGGTCTGTGGTTTGATCCAATTGTAAAATCGCGGCATGAACGGGACTTTGAGATTTCGTGGACACCCTAACCACGACATCCGGGCAGACTATGTAAAAGCTGACCACAGACACGTCGGCTGGCCGTCATCACAGGTGTCATTGAACGAGGAGAAATCTTCGGAACATGACCACGTACAGGCCACCCAGACATGCTAACCCATCCCGCCGCATTAAAAGCGCCGGTACACACAGGCGCGCCGAAATCGTGCAGGTCTAAATATCCGTGATATGCAGGCATGCGTCACCGATTCGATTACAACCACGAGTTTATCACATTCCAAAAGCAACAATATACGTCCATGAATAGGCATGATACTATAAACATGTGCCCCATCGAGATGGTCGGACTAGGCTTGCGATACCTAAATGCATGGAGCCCTCTTTGTCCAATGACCCTGACGGTGATGACATGGCGTTGGATGTGAAGCGTACGCGAGTGCCCACGCTTCTTGGAGCCAAAAAGCCGACGTCAGCGTTTACGGAAGAATACACGATGGCCACACTGGTGCTGCGGGACGTGAAGCCCAGCATCGTCATGGCCAATGATAAAGAGGTGACGCGTGTCTGTACTTTGCATATGTTATTTTCAATGATCGTTTTGCTTCGTTTTCTGACTCATACTC